>CM053769.1:148037718-148234244 GCA_028658325.1 Potorous gilbertii
GTATGCTGTCATGGGGAGGGAGGGGGGTAGGGGGGGAAGGTGTGGGGGTATAAAAATCTCAATTTTAAGGAAGTGATTGTAGAACATTTATAAATAAATAAAAAAAAACAAAGAAGATATTGGGACCTTGTAGTCCTGGGGAAAAAAAAATAATAAAAAAATAAAAAATGAAAAAAAAAAGATTATACTCAAAAAAAAAAAAAAGAGAATCCAAGGTCATCTCTGCTACATGATAAATCACTTCAGGAGGACTGAAGTAGGGGACAAAAATAATAATTCAATATAGATCAGGATAATAGATTGTGCTGTCAGAGAAGTATAAACAGAAGGCTTCCTCAAAGTTCAAGAAGGAAACTTATTTTTGACCTGTGGGCCGAATTCTCCAGGTGTTAGTTAATACCCTACCCATATTATTTTGTATTTATTTCAGAAATGTTTGTATTTACATATCCAGGTTCATGTTGTTATTGTTCATTTTTGAGGAGGACCAGTGACATCATGGTGTCTTCAACTTGCACATGGAATGGATTTAAGTAGACAGAGCTGCACAAAGTCATCCACCCCCTAGCATGTCCATGTTGTATTCACCCAGTAGTATGTAAGTTCAAAGTGGGAAGGACTCTTTCATTTCTGTCTGTGTCTCCAGTGAAATAAGCACAATGACTGGTGTCTAGCAGATGCTTAATTAATGTTTGTTGATTGGTTGTATTTCACCTTAACTGTCACCCAGCTACTCCTCCCTGCCTATGCTGTTCTTCTACAATTTTTGGGGGGGAGAGGGAGGGACTGTGGTGTGGAGATCTCATGGGTTTAGCCCATTGATCTAATGGGTTGAGAGACTGTACTTGTGAGATTGATTTTTTTTCCTTTTGAGTTTTCCCAGAGGTAAAACGGGGATAATGACAGTTGAACCAGTTATCCTACTCAGTTACAAGGCAAGCACTTTTCTAAGCATAAAGCTCTACAGAAATGCGAGCTTTTGCTATTAAAGAAACAGATGCCATTCGCTTGGAAGCCAGGTGCTGAGACAGCTTCTCGTTATCCCAATGATATTTCCTCTCTATTCCACTGGAATTCATGTAGAAGGACATAGTTTGGGAACTTCCATACCAAGGCCACATTGTTAGGAGAGTCCAGACCCTTCCAGATAGGCATTTCAACTAGTTAATGCAAAGTCAGCAGCTTGCAATCAGCAGTGTTTTTAAATTGCAACACCCAAGCCCCTTTTTGTAGACTTTGCGGTGAAAAACTCATTCTTGGAAATGCTGCTGGTTTTCCCCAACTGTTTACATCTCCTTGGTGTCAGCAGTACACAGCCTGGCAATAACAATAAGACAATACCAATAAAGCAGCAGAGAAACCCTTTTTTTGTATTATTGGCCTGTCGTAAAAGCTCAAGTATTTACATATCAAATGTTCTCTTTGTTTGAAATTGGAGTCCATGATCAGAGTCCAATTTTTGCACAAGAATTATTGAATAAAATTTTGCTCCTCCCCCAAATAGCTGTTGGATTTAACAAGACACTTTACAAATGAATGATATGAAAAGTATATGTTGTTCACATAGATTATATGTATCCACATGGGTTTTTCTAGGTGTAGGTTGCAGGGAGCATGAGTAGAAATTACTATAGTCTCCTCTTCTCTTCTTCATGGAAGATGTTGATTCCTATCGGGAATGGAGCAAGAGATTGGGGCCATGAAACTAGCCCATTCTGGTCCCCTCAGAGCAAGGATAATATCTATATGCCCCCCTAAATATTGTTACTCTAGGGTAAATAATTTTTAGATTCAAGCTACTCTCCTAGTTACTAACCCTTGTAAGGGAAAGAGTTCTCCAAGTTATATCTGAAGACTTGTCTCCCTTCCCATCAAATACCAGTTACAAAAAGAATATCACACACAGTGAGGAGCAAAAAAACCCAGTTATGTAAGCAAAGAAATCTATGCAGATTAGAATCTACCAGACAATATTCAGAATGAGCTCTCCCACTGAGGGTAAGATATCTCAGCTCAACCAAGACATAGAGTAACTAATCTCATGAGAAAATTCCCTGAAGTCTCCAGTGTAGCAAAATGGGAATAGGGGCATGCTTAAGGTGCTGGCTTCTCTACAGATTGACTTCTTCCTGGAGTCTTTCTCTCCCTCCAGGAATTTCTCCTTGAAGAAAACCTACATGTGTCTTCTCTCATAATCAGAGGTGAGACTACCAGGCTCACTTCTGTCCCAAAGTCTCCATAAGTCAATCCCTTATGCAGGCATGGAACATTGAGGAATCATACTCTCCACCAATAAGGAAAGTCCAATGCAAATGCCTGGCTTGAGCCCTGGGTTAGGCATAGAATTATAGAATGTTACTTTTGACTTACCTCAACTCCTACCAGTGTTTTTCTCCCAAAAGTAGTTACAAAGCAGTTCTAGAAATGTTCATGAAGCTTTTTCAGAAACCTCAGTTCTAAAACATTGGTAGCTGGTGGATTCTAGGGTTGTATTTCTATAGTGTAAGAAGGGCTTGGCTACTGAGTCCAGGCCTTATGAACATGCATAGAGTCCTATCAGTTGAATTTTCCTTGTAGAAAAGGCCAGGAGATGGTTTCCAGGAGAGTCATGATGACACAGTGGGAGTATGTTGGTCAGAACTGGAACATGTGTAGATAATTTGTAACTAGTCCTGACCTTCTAACTGTGTGGTACATAGGAATCTCTTTGACAGGCTCGGGCTATGTTGCCAGACTTGGGGGTGTAATTAAAAAAAGCACAAGATGACCAGATTCAGCCCTTCTCTTCATATGACTTATTCTGGTGAGAGAAAAGAAATAATGCTCTAAAGGAAGAGGCCTTGGGTTCTCCTCCTCTAAGGCATACATGTGGCCTAATTCACTGGTTCATGCCCTTCCACCCTAAGAGTGCTAGAGAAGTAGATTTTGTTTTGAATCTCTAAAAATAATTGATCCCATCAAACCATCAGTATTGTGACAGATGGACATCATTCTAGGGCAATATTCTCTCAGAAAATAGATAAAAGAGTACCCAGCCAGGATCCTTCTCTTGCTCCCCTCAAGGCAGAAACTGAAATATCCTTTAAGAAGAGTGGGCAAGATTCTAAAAATATCTATCCATGCTTCTCATGAGCTCATAACCCATATAGACATAGAGCACATATATCTACACAGTAGTTTTTTTTTAAAAGCATATTAAATTTAACAAAGTAGTAACAAATTGTCCTATTTATGTCCTCTTCAAAAATTCTTTGTTTTCCTTTTGTGTATATTTTATTGATATTCTTTTTGTTGTTGTTTCATCTCTCATTGTCCACTAAGTCACTTCCTGTCAAATGTTCCATGATATTTACCATTATGTTTCCTGGATTTTCTTATATAAGCAAACTTTCTTAATGTGCAATGCTTTCCCATCTACCTCTTTACCTACTTCTTTTAAATAAAGCTTACCCATTTAGAGAGGTAGGGACACATTTCAATCACAGGTTTCATCCTAACAAATCTCACCGATACCTATGAGGTCAAATTTGGCTGCTTGCATTAGGACCTTAAGTTCCTTTTGCTTGTTGTGTCTGGGCATCTGAGCCATGGATTTTACTTGAGGCTCTTTTCATGAATTTTATGTTCTGTGCATTTATGAGCATCTCAATTGTTTTTCATCTTCTGTCACTGAAGCTACTCTTAAGTGGTATGTAGCTGGGATATGCACAGGCAGTTTTCTCCTTCTCTCATTATTTTTAGTTTGAAGTGCTTTTGATAAGACTTGTGAGCTAGCAAATCTGTTCCATTCTTTCTGGCCTTTGTTAGATATACTCTGTCCCTCACCAGGAGTTTTTCATCCTATATTTTAAGCTAACGTACAGAAATCCAAATCCCGCCCTCTCAGCTGCCACCTTCTTAGCTAGCAGTTCCCAAATCCATTTTAATCTTCTGAATCCTTTTCCTTAAATGGGCAGCAGTGAACAAAACAAAAATGATGGTCCTTGGGGTCTTCAGATTTCCCTTAAGTTGTAATAATCTCCAGCAATGCTTTCTAGGTTGCTTCCAGCAATATTATTTTGCCTTCAAAAAGAGGCTAGGAGTTATATGTTTTTTCTTCTTCAGAGGTTTTCTTTTATGTCTTGGAAATGTACCCTGGAAGACAAGCCTCTTTGCTGTTGTTATCAGGTTGACATATGACAGCCTCAGGATCCCTGCACAAGGAATCACCAACCAAGACTACTCTTCCTTTTTACTTTGAACGCAAAATATATGCTTGCCAAAAAGACTATTTTATGGAGAACTCACATAGGGCAGGCAATCACATGGTGGTCAGAAGAAGCAATACAAGGACACTCTCAAGGTCTCTCTCGAGAACTTTGGATTTGATTGTATGACATGGGAGACACCAGCACAGGACCATTCAGCATAGCATGCCCACATCAGAAAGGGTGCTGTGCTCTATGAGCAAAGCAGAGCTGAGACTGCATAAAGTAAACATAGGATGCGCAAATTTGGAGTATCCACCCCAAAAATTCATATGGACTATCTGAGCCTAACCTGTGCTAGAGCATTCCAAGCTCATATTGGTCTTATCAGCCACAGTTATCACGGTGATGTCATTTTGGTCCGCTTTGAAAACGAAGGACAACAATCAACCACTTAGTGATCTTTGACCTGATAGCTTCTATGCCTCTGCTTTATCATTCTTTGGTGGACAAAGTCCCCAGATTATCTAGTTTCTTTCTCTTTGGGAAGAACCTCAAATCTATTTTCATTTTAGCTCTAAATATACAGCTGTCCTTTTCTAGGAATATGACCCTATGAGAAAGAAGAGAAAGCATACCATGGAACACATTTGAGGAAAGGGTAGATAACCTGTTATGGTAGAAAAATGGAGAGAGAATAACTGAGTCCTAAAGAAAGATGCTAACCTGGTGTCAGAAAACTTGAATATCCAAGAAAGAGGCTGTCTTGGAAAGAAGGGGGGTACAGTCAAGAGAGTAATTATCTTGTAGGCAGAGGACTCTAGGTCTGAATCTGCCTTTGACACTTAGGTGGATGACCCTTGGCAAGTCACTTAACCTTGGGGCTTCAGTTTCTTCATCAATAAAATGGAGATAAATAATACCTTCACTGTCTATTTTATAGGCTTGTTATAAGGATAGAAATAAGATAGTATGTGTAAAGAAACAACAAGATGTCATCAATTATTATTTTTTCCTGAGGTCACATTTGATTTGTGGAAAAAATAGGTCTAGAATTCTGATCTTCTGACTCCTAGGTCTGAAGATATTTGAAGTTTCCTATCCTGCCTTTTACCCTTTAAATGAGCAAAGGAAAGATACCCCCAAATTATCTTCTTCCACTTCTGTAGAATTCAAGTCATGTTTTTTGGAGATAAAATAACATTGATTTTGTCATTGGTCAGTGTTTTTTTATGTTACTACTTCATAAAACAAAGAAAAGTGATTTTAAACTATTTATGGTGCAGGACAGAAGTTCTCTGTCACTGGAGACATTTAAACAGAGCCTAGGCAGCTAGGCATCTATATATTGGGATTTTATAGCGAAGAGTTATGCTTCAAGTTTGAGTTAGACTAGGTAACCTGTGAATTTTCTTCTAAATCTGAGATTGTGTTTCTTCTACCATGGCACACTTTGTGGTTATCCTCAGACTCAATATTTTAGGTCATCACTAATTCAAAATCATGACCCTGTGCCTCCACCCTCTTAATGCTAGAACATAGCAGATGGCACATGAATTCAGAGCAAAAAGGTATTTAATGAAATAGAGTATCAAAACAAATAGCAAAGAATTGAATGAAGTTTAGAAATTCTCTGCACTCAGACCAAATGGTTGCCACATCTCATGTAGTGCACTTGGTAAACCTCCCATATTAATCTTTTTGCTTCCTCAGCTCAGTAGGAACAGGTTAATTGGATCACTCATGACACTGATATTGAGGATTACAGACAAAAGCTTATCTTCAAACTCCCTTCTCTTTCAATATCAGTACAGTAGCATAGAAAATGCTGTTGATCAGATGAATCTTGCCACAGTTCTTGCAGTCATTATCAGAGTCCAGATGGGATGTTTGCATTTCAGGATATCATCCTCCATGTGCTGTTCATGTTTCTCTCCATAACTATGCCTTGTCATCATTGCCATCTCTATCACATTAGTTTCGTTCAAAAGACCCTTGGAGTAGAGTTTTTTGTTTTGTTTTGTTTTTTAACACTCCATGTTCACAAACATCATCACTCAATTCAAGTGTACAACACGCAATGTCTTCATGTGGCAGCTTTCTGGGAAACGTAATCTAGAAAATTTCTCCCAGTGGCATAGTTCTCTTGGTCCCTGGGATTGCAGGGTTTTTTTTTTTTTTTTAGTACTTGTTAAGCACTTAAATACAGGAGAAGGAAATGGCAAACCACTCTGGTACCTTAGCCAAGAAAACCCATGGACAAAATTGATGTACTATAGTCCATGGGGCAATGAAGAGTCAGAAACGAATGAATGACTGAACAACCACAAAGATATTAACAGAAACCTCTGTGTTAATGTATGGATATTGGACTCAGAAAACACCTGGCTTCATATCCCATCTAACACTTAGCAGCTGTCAGTCTATCTCTCAATCTTCACTCAGTTTTACTGATTTCATTTGTGTAGGTGCTGCCACCATTAATGTGCATCAAAAAACCTTTATGACATAGGAGATAACCAGAACATGCTGCTCCAACTGAAAAATGTGTTCTCCCAGCAGCCAATCTGCTAATAAACTTCTCTACAGCAAACTAAGGTGGTTCCTTGCTGGAAGATACATAGTTCATCCCTGGGCCTGAACTTGAAGCCTTGCTATCTGAGCAGGACCTGTCAGAGCTTGTTGTCTCCCTGTCCCATCCTTTAAGAGCCTAGTTTGAACTGTAAGCCATGATGAAGCATTGGAAGTGGATTTGGGGGGAGGATAACCCTGATAAAAATGTCAAAATGATGTTCTTACAACATTCTGTTTTCTTACCTATCAGTAACTTTAAAGAGGTATAATGCAAAGAGTAATGGAATGGAAACTTAAAGACCTCATTGTATGACCCTCTGCAAATCACAGTTTTATAAGAGAATGAGGTCTGGAAGAGCTATTTCCTCTTATACCTACTTTTCTCATGATTTCCCTTAAGATTCTAGACTTTTTCCCTTTCCAAATGAATTTTCTCACTTTACCTAGTTCTATAAAGAAAGTGCTTTGTAGTACAATTGGTTGTGTACCATCTTTGAGTTAATTTAGCCTAGCTGTCCTTTAAAATCCCAAGGCAGCCTCCTTCAAGAAGTGTTCCTTCACCTTCCTCATCAGTTCCTTAGCTTTCCTCCTCAGAGGCCATGGGAGGTTATAGTAGCTTTCCCAGATTAGCAGAACCTGCCAGAGCTTATGTTGCCTTGGCATAGTCTTTGAGAGACCAGGGAGAACATTGAGTTAGGATTAGACTTTGGAGTAGTGGAGGAAGATTCTGATAACATTTTAAAATAGTTTTCTGTTAGCCTTTTGTTTTATTTCCTGTCAATAACCTTCAAGAAGCAGTATGACATCTTCATAGAAGAGATAACATCTAAACTAGGTCTTAAAGGAAGGGAGGGATAATGGGTTATAGTTTAAGATAAATCTGGAGGACTAGGTTGAAGCCAAATTGCAGAGCACGTAAATGCAGAATGACTTTGGATAAATACCTTCCATTCTTTGAATTTCAATTTCCTTATCTGTAAAACGAAGGGATTAGATTAAATAGTCTCCAATGTTCCTTTCAACTCCGAATCACATGATACTTCTGACCTGTGTACTATCATAACTTTAAAAAGAGCCTCAATAGTTAAATTTCCTCATTTGCAGAAATATATCTGACTATAGGCATTTCATTCATCATATATATGAGTGCTCTCAACTGAGGGGGAAATTTTTCCCAGCTGAAAATGGTCTTTTCAAAGGCATACAAAGGATACATTTGTTTGAGTAGCTATGGGGCAGAACCAGCTGCCATAATTTATTTGACTTTCCATTCAGAGTTCCCTAAGTGAGCTGGATTTTCCCAGACTTTTACCATCATTAACAATGGGATTTGATTTTTGAGAATGGTATAAATGTCTTCAAAAGAAATCCTTTCTGTTAAGAAAAATATTCTGCAGTTATAGAGCATATAATTTGAAGCAAAGAAGCAAGGACCTTAGTGGTCATTAAAAACAACTTTTTCATAGAGAAGAAACGGAGGACTGGGGTTGAATGACTTGTCTCAAAAAACTAATAATAGAGCAGAGCTATAATTTGAACCCAAGTACTTGGGCTCCCAATATATGTCCTTTCCACTACCTTTTGGAAGAGACATGAGAACAAATTACTTCCTAGGGTGAGACAGGGGATATAGTCTTGACTCTGCCACTTGTAGCATGAGGTTGGACAAGTATTGATTCTTTGGCCATAGTTCCTCAAAGCAAAGGCCTATGGGAAGGAGGTGGTGCTATGGAATGGAAAGAATCCTACACTAGCAGTGAAGAGGTCTAGTTCGAATTCTGGCTAAAAACCTGCTAGATATATGACCACAGGCAAGTCACATCCCTTCTCTAGTCCTTAGACACTTAACCAACAAAATGAGGGTATAGGGTACAATATTCTTTAAAGTCCCTTCCAGTTCTAATATTTTACATTCTCTCTTCTAAGGTGCCTACAAATTCAGAACTATAGTCCATTCTAAGGTCCCTCACTACTCTACCATTCTGTGAATGAATCTCTGATTTTTAGGGTGATGGGAAAATCATCTGCTTGAATTTTCTTCTTTTTCCCTTGTTTGGGGGGGTTGGTATAGGAGAATAATGAAAATAAGTGATTCTGGATGGAACATGGACAGAGCATCTAAAACTCTCCAATAAATCAGGAGACTCCTTGATTGACTAAGTCCAGATGAGAATAATGCAAAATTGGTGGTGTTATCCAGATGATATCTAACCTAGGCTGAAGACTGCACAACCTTTGCCTCTATCATTCAGAATAGTATGCCTCTCTTAATGCAACTCAGGGATTGCATTATTTCTTTTTCTGTCATGACTTACTACTAACTCTGTTGAGCTTGTGGTCTACTAAGATTCCTGGGTCTTTTTCACATGTTGTAACTATGACTCTCTTACTCCCTGTTCTGAATCCCTGTGCAACTTGCTGTGGGCTCTGTAGGAAACTGAGGTTGACATAGATTGAATCAGGAGCCAACGACAAACAGTAAGGAAAGATCAGCCAGTTTGATCCTTCATCATGAGATCCCGCATGAGGTGAGCTGATGAAAAAGGCTCAGGGAATGATTTGTGTCATGATGCTTACTTAGATGCTGTGGGTCAGAAACTCAGTGCTTGTATTTATTTCTTATGGGCATTCTTGGGCTCTTTTGTGCTTCTTAAAAGTGAATAGTCTGAATTAATCTCTTTAAGTATTGACTGATTTGATCTCCTTGCTGTCCCAGGGACTCTCAAAAGTCTTTTCCAGAACCACAATTTGGAAGTGTCAATTCTGTGGTGCTTAGTTTTTCTTCTTTTCTTTTTCTTTTAATCAGTTTTTCTAATACTCCAACTCTCACAGCCATACATTGCTATCCGTAGCTTTGACTATACAGATATTTGTTGGTAAGGTGATGTCTCTACCTTTTAGTATGCTCTCCAGATTTGTCATAGCTTTCCTTTCAAGGAGCAAGTGTCTTTTAATGTCGTGGCTTTAGTCACCATCTGCAGTGATCTTTGAGCCCAAGAGTATAAAATCTGTCACTGCTTCTATTTCTTCTCCTTCTATTTGCCAGAAGTTGTGGGACCAGTTGCCAAGATCTTAGTTTTTTTTTTTTTAAGTTAAGCTTCAAGCCAGCTTTTACACTCTCCTCTCTCACCCCAGTAAGAGGCTTCTTAATTCTTCACTTTCTGCCATCAGAGTGGTGTCATCTGCATACCTGAGATTGTTAGTATTTCTCCTGGCAACCTTAATTCCAGTTATTAATTTATCCGTCTTGGCATTTCACATGATGTGCCCTTTATAGAAAATAAATAAATGAGGTGACAATATATAGCCTTGTACCTTTTTTTTCAGTCTTAAACCAATCAGTGGTTCTATGTTCAGTTCTAACTGTTGCTTCTTGGCCCACATACATGTTCCTCAGGAGACAGATAAGATGCCACTCTCATCTCTTAGGACTTGTCACATTTTGTTGTGATCCACACTGTCAAAGGCTTTACTGTAGTCAATGAAGCAGAAATTTTTCTAGAACTTCCTTGCTTTCTCCACAATCCATCAAATGTTAGCAATTTGTTTCTAGTTCTTCTTCTTCTTCAGTAGTTCTCAGTTCACATATTGCTGAAGCCTAGCTTGTAGAATCTTAAGCATAAAAACCCTGCTGGTATGTGAAATGAGCACAGTTGTTCAGTAATTTGAACATTCTTTGGCATTACCCTTCTTTAGAATTGGGACGTAGACTGATCTTTTCCAAACGAGTGGCCACTGTTGAATTTTTTAAATGTGCTGGGATATTGAGAATAGCACTTTGACAGGATTATCTTTTAGGATTTTAAATAGCTCAGCTGGAATTCTATCACCTTCAGCCTTATTGTTAGCAATGCTTCCTAAGGCTCATTAGCCTTCATTCTCCAAGATGCCTGGCTCTAGATCAGTAACCACACCATTGTCATCATCAGTGATGTTAAGATCTTTTTTCTTTAGTTTTTCTATAACAGTGCTTCTATGTTATAGCCCCTAGTTAGCAAGAATAAATAGTTAGAAATGATCTCTCAAAAGTTGCTTACTCCTTCGTTTCCCTTACTTGTTCCCTCTGAGCATTAGCACCTAAGAGGGGGTCTCCCTCAGCCCACCCCTGTTTCTCTTCCCCGTCCTCATTCTTCCGAGCAGCAGCCTCAGAAATTTGCTCAAAGTACCGTTTTGGATGCTTGCCTTCTCCTGAAGCAAAGATTCCTACTTATGATTCTGACCTTGGCATCGCTTCCAACTCTGTGATTTCTATGATTATATGATTTTTCATCTTGAAATCCTTTAATGTTAAGTGGTATCCCATGTGCTAGAGTAGGAGACTCTTAGAAAAGTTAGGCTAGGATTCAATTAAATTCAGCAAACATATATTAAGTGATTATTTGTATAGATTCCTATGTTCTGCACTAGGAAAGATGAAACATTCAGATTAGACACAGGTTCTTCCTTCAAGGAGTTTGCAGCTTAGGAGGGAGATAAAACATGAGCATGCAGAATCATACTTGGCAAAGGTTAGATGACGTTTTACCCTGGGGTGCTAACATCTGGTGGGGAAGGGAATGATTTGTCCTTGGGAGAGGGAGGGTGCTCTTCCTTTTTGCAGCAAGTGCCCTTCTTGGGCTTCACAGTCCAGTACCTACTTATACCACTGTGAAGCACCTGCCTACCCATCAGGATCACTGTGGCAACACCCTCTCAGAACATGCCTTTCCCCCAACCCCAGTGGGAGTGAGGGTCTGTTCCCTTGCATTGAAGATATCCAGTAATATTTGATAAGTTTAATTCTCAGTTCTCACCTGACACATAGCAAGTACTTAGTAAGACTTATTGATTTAGCATGACATTTTTTTAGTTATGAAAGGGATTTTGATTTTATGAAGTGACATAGTTAAATAAGTAAGGGCCAAACTGGCTTCTGCTTGGGAAATTCCTGGTGCATTGGATATATTACAAATCCTTTGTTACCATCTCTGTCCAGAACCCTACTGTCCTCATGTATTATTTCTTTCCAGAACCTAGTAGCCTCAGTCGGAGGGGGTGCATGCAGGTAAAGAAGCTGTTCTAGGCAGTAAATGCCCTAAGAGGCCATCATTTGTAATAATCTATAGGTATTATGACTCTAAAGCCAACACTACTTCCCTAGACATCTCATTTCTCTTCTGGCTACATACACTCCTTTGATTCTTTGACTCCACCATGCCTCAGGAAGAGCATTATTGGGTGAACTTCATCCACCTTATCACTACCTGCATTATCTCTGATTGGAGGGTGGGACCATAAACACTAGATCTCCATTTAAGGACTGAGCTCAGCTATCTCCTTATTTCTCTCCTGACCATACTACTTTGGGATTTCTTTAATTGACTTCTTCATCATGCCCCTGCATAGTATCTTCTCCTCTTTACCTCTTTTTTCAGTTTTCTTTAGTGTGATATTATATTCCTCCATTAGGTTGTAAGCTCCTTGAAGGTAGGGACTGTCATTCTTTTTTTTGTATCTGTATCCCTAGCATTTAGCACAGTGCCTGACACATAGTAGGTGCATAGTAAATGTTTATTGACTTTTATTGTGTATATAGTTTTCTTGGCTCTGCTTATTTTACTTTGCATCAGGTCATATAGATCTTTCCATCTTTCTCTGCATTCATTATATATATCATATTTTAAAGCATAGGAATATTCCATTACATTCATATACCATGATTTGTTTATCCATTTCCCAATCAATGGGCATCTGCATTGTTTCCAATTCTTTGTGAACACAGAAAGTGCAGCTATAAATATTTTGGCATATGTGGGAATGTTTTTCTATTCTATGATGTCCTTGAGGTATAACTCAGTAATAGAATCTCTGGTTCAAAAGATACGGACATTTTAGTCACTTTATTTGCATAATTCTAAATAACTTTCTAAAATAGTTGTACTATTTTATACTACCACCAACAATATATTAATGTGCCTGTCATTACATAGTCCCTCCAATATTATTGACATATTTTGTGACCTTGGCTAATTTGCAGGGTGTGAGGTGAAATCTCAGGATTGTTTTGGTTTACATTTGTCTTATAATTAGTGATTTAGATAGTTCATGTGCTTGTGAATTGTTTGACTGAGGAATGGTTTTTAGTCGTATATATATGCATATGTATATATATATATACATATGCATATAAATACACATACATATACACACATATGTATACATACATAATATGTATATATGCATAGGTGATGTGTATTTTAATTATTTCTCTATCTTGGAAAACAAACCTTACCAGAGAAATTTCACAGAAAGAATTTTTTTCCTCATTTGACTGCTTCTCTTCTTATCCTAGGACCTAAGTATATTAATTTTGTCTGTACAGAAGCCTTTTAGTTTCTTTCTTTTTTTTTAATTTAAATTTTATTTATTTATAATAAACTTAAGAAATAAAGCAAGCATTTCCACAACATAAGAGAATAGAAAAAAAAAGGATGATTGTACATGAAACTGCAAATATATTATATAATACTTGTTATTCCTTTTAAATATATAATAAAGTTGTCATGGAACTTTTTTCTTTTTTTTTAATTTTAATTAATTAATTTATTTATCTATTTATTTATTTAGCCTTTTAGTTTCAAATAATCAGTTATCTATTTTATTTTTTGTAGTTGGCCTCTATCTTTTGTTTGGTTAAGAATGCATCTTGTATTCATATTTGTGAGAGGTCCCCAGTCTATTTCTCTTCTCTCTTTATAGTTTAATCATTAATACTAAAATAGCATATCCATTTAGAATGTTTTGTAGAATGCGGTGTAAGGTGTTGGTCCAAGTCTAATTTCTGCCAGACTGCTTTCCAATTTCCCTAACAGTTTTTATCAGATAGAAATTTTTCCTAGGTTATCTTTGTCATTAACTTTAATCAAACACTAGGTTCTTGAGTTTCGTTATTTCTGATTCTCCCTTGCCTAGTTTAATTGATCTGTTTTTTTTTTTTTAATGCCAGAATGTGTTGATGATGGCTGCTTTATAATAAATTTGAGGTCTGGAAGTACTTTTTCCATGGATGTTCTAGAACTTTTTTTTTTCAAATGGATTTTGTTATAATTTTATCGTACTAGTCTATAAAGTACTCCCTTGGTAATTTGATTGATATAGCATTAAAAGTGTAAATTAACTGGAAGTATTGGCATTTTTATTATATTAGAAGCCTATTTATGAGCACTGAATAGTCTTCTAGCTATTTAAGCTATTTTTTACTTTATTAAGGGGTCCTTTGAAATCGAACCTATACAAGTCTTTTGTGTGCTTTAGCAGATGGATTCCCAGATGATTCCTAGATATTCTGGTGTTATTTGCAATGGGATTTCCTTTTCTATAGATGCTTCTTAGGTTTTGTTGTTATAATATAGAATAATGTTGATTTTTGAGGGTTTATTTTGTAGCCTTCAACTTTGCTGAAGGTAGTAAGTCTCAATTAGTATCTTTTTAGATTCCCTAGTTTTTTGCAATAGGTCATGGTATTGTCAGCAAATAGGGATAATTTTATCTCCTCTTTAAATTACCTTTAATTTCATGCTCTAGTCTTACTGATTTTGCTAGCATTTCTGATGTGATGCTTTTTGGGATTACTGGCAACCCCAAAATGTCAGGCTATCCGGCAGCGTCCACCTGGAATGAATTCGTTACTCAAACCTTCTTCCAGACAAATGATACGGTTTATTGTAATGACAATAGTAGTGGGCCTGCAACTTAATGGGGGTAAGACTGATGCTTATATAGGAAAAGGACAGTGAAAAGATCTGGATGGGATTAAGGAGTGGTAAGTAGTCTGGAGTGGGCTAAGAAAGAGAAAGGACTATCAGTAAGCTAATTAAGTGATCTCGGTGGGCTGGGATGGGCCAGTTGCTTTAGGTGACCAGTGATCTACGCAGCTGAAATGTATGGGAAAATCCAGAAACTAGGTTGCTTTCTAAGACATTGCTTTTCTTTTTAGGGGTCCAGGTGCCATAACCCCATCATTTCCAGAGCTATATCAAATAATAGTGGAAAAGGTGGGTGTCCGTGCTTCAAGCTTGCATTAATTGGGAAAAGTTCTAGGATATCCGCATTGCATATGAACTTTGATTTTGGTTTTAGATAGATACTTTTTATGATAATTAAGAAAAGATTCCTCTATGGGTTTTTTTTTTATTTTAACATAAAAGAGTGATGCATTTTGTCAAGGCTTTTTCTGCATCTATTTAGTTGATCATAAGGTTTTTTATGTTTTGATTTTTAATATGTTTAATTATGCTGATTATTTTTCTAATGTTGAATTATCCTTGTATTTATAATATAAATCCTACTTGATCATAATGAATGATTTCTTGGATAAATTGCTGTGATTTGTTTGATAGGGATTTTATTTAAAATTTTTGAGTCAGTATTCATGAATGATACTGGCCTAAAATTTTCCTTGTTTTATCTTTCTCTGATTTAGGTAGTAGGATATTTGTCTCATAAAATAATCCTGCTAGGGTGCTTTCTTTCTAAATCTTTGAGAAATATGGTACTAATTATTCTTTAAAAGTTTGATTTTTTTTTTCCTGTGAATCCATCATGAGTAGAAGATTTTTCCTTTGGTAATTCCTTCCAGTTAAATCTATTTCCTTTCCTGAAATTGGATTATTTAATATCTCTATTTGATCTTCTGATAATTTGGGTATTATATGATTTTGAAGGCATTCCTCTATTTTGTATTCTTAGTTATGTTAATATGTAACTGTGTATGATGGGTTCTGATTATTCTTTTTATTCTAATTTTGTTGTGTTTTTATTGCTCATTTGCTATTTTATTCACTTGATTTTTCTGCCCTCATTTTTATTCAGATTAGCTGGTTTGTCAGTTGTATTAATCTCTTCAAAGGACTAATTTTTATTTTTATTTATTCTCTAATTTTTAATATCTCCTCTTTTGTGCTTATTTTAGGTTTGTTTGTTGACTTTCTAAATTTTGAAATAAGCACTCAGTTATTAATCTCTTCTTTTTTTATTTTGTTAGTGTATGTCTTTAGAGATATGATTCTCCCCAAGTACTATATCCCAGAAATTTTCATGTGTTCTTTCATTATCATTATCATCATGTTTCATTATCAATTTCTTTAATGTAATTGTTTCCATGATTTGTTCTTTGTTCTACTCATTATTTAGGATTTCATTGTTAAGTCTCTATTTGGGTCTCTGTTTCTTTTGTTTGTAGTCTCTGAATCAATTACTATTTTTATTTCATTATGTTGTATAAAGGATGTATTAAGCATTTCTGTCTCTTTACATTTGTTTGTAATATCTCTATGCCCTAATGTAAATTTTTGCAAAATTTCCATGTAGAGCACAGAAATATATTTGTTCTTTTGCAGTTCCCACTTAAAAGATGCAATAAGTCTTTTGATACTAGTTTCTCTAGCAACTAGTTCAATTTCCTATTTTTCTTTTTGTTTATCTTTCTGTTATACTTATTGAAAACTAAGAGAAAGATATTGAAGTCTCCTGTCACTACTGTGTTACTATGTTCCTTTATCAAACTGGATGCCTTAGAACATAGAAGTTTACTGTTGAAACTGGTTTGTTGGTTATGGTTCCTTTCCGCACAATATAGCTTTCTTGTTCATCTCTTTTTATATTGTGAATTTTTATTTTTGCTTTGTCAGATAGCATGATTGCAACACCTGCTTTTTTAGATTCACTTGGAGCATAGAATATCTTTCTATTCCCTCAGTTTTGTTTTGTATATATACTTGCCTTTTAAGGTGTTTCTTTTAAGCAACAGTTTGAAGGGATTTGTTTTCTTATCCCATCTGTTACTTTTTTATTTTATTGGATTGTTTGATCAATTAACACTTAAAGTTATGACTGTTAGGTTTATATTTTCCTCTCTTTGTTTCTACTGTTTTTATCAAGTCATAATTTTTCACTCTTCTGCTATAAATGTTTATTTAGTTCCTTTATTCTTTTTTTAAGATAGCCCTATTTCCATTTTTCTACTTAGTTTCCCCTTTCATTTGTTACCTCTTTACTTTTGAGGTTTTCCTTTTTAGTTCCTTTTCTTTCCTTGTTTTCTCTGGTTAGATAATTATTTTCTTCTTTCCCCTTGTCAATTAGACAAGTATCTTCTCTCTTCTCTGACTCTTCAACTAATCTTGTTCATGAGTTCTTAAAATTTCATATTTCTTTTGTACTCCTCAAAGAGTGTTCTTTTTTTCTTACTCTCTTCATTGTCTATCCTCTCTTTCTCTCTACTCAAGACCCTCATTCTCAAGTTCATGGCCCCTGTAATTTTCTAGCTTTTCTCTATTTCCTATATTCCTTATGCAGTCAATAGCAATTCTCTTCTCTCCTCTAAGCAATTTCTGCCACTGCTTTGTAGATCTTGCCTGTAATATTGACCTTGCCTGTCAAATTCCCCTTGTGCATTGTGCCCAGAACAATGCCAATTTTTGTAGGTGGTAAAGAGGATGCCTCTTGGGGCTGAGCTCTATTTCAAGCCCAGACACATGTCCTGTCCTTCCCCCTCCATTCTCCCCTTGATTCAAAACTGAATCCTTTCTTGGCAAAGAGGAGAGAGGATGCTTCTCTATATCTTATAAGACTTATAACATAGAAGACACATTACTTAGGGCTCTTTTAAAAATTTTTATTTATTTATTTATTTTTAGTTAATAACATTCAGTTCATAAACTTTTGAATTCCAAATTTTCTCCCTCTCCCTTCTCCAAGACGGTATGCAATCTGATATAGGCTCTACATGTACATTCACATTAAACATATTTTCACATTAGTCATGTTGCAAACAAGAATTATAACCAATGGGATGAACCACGAGAAAAAAGAAACAAAACAAAACAAAACAAAAAGAGAGAAGGAAGCATACAGAGATCAAGTAGTATGCTTCCATCTGCATTCAGAATTCTGTAATTCTTTCTCTGGATGTGGATAGTATTTTTCATCGTGAGCCTTTTGGAGTTGTCTTAGAACCTTGCATTGCTACGAAGAGCCAAGTCTATCAAAGTCAGTCATCACACAATTGGACTGTGGCTGTTCTCCTGGTTGTGCTCCCCTCATTCAGCATCAGTTCATATAAGTCTTTCCAGGTTTTTCTCATGTCTGTCTGCTTATCATTTCTTACAGCACAATAGTATTCTATTACATTCATATATCATAACTTGTTCAGCCATTCCCCAAATGATGGACATCCCTTCAATTTCCAGTTCTTGACCACCACAAAAAGAGCTTCTCTAAATATTTTTGGACATGTGGGCTCTTTTCCCATTTGTATGATCTCTTTGGGATACAGTCCTAGAAGTGGTATTGCAAGGTAAAAGGGTATGCACATTTTTATAACCCTTTGGGCATAGTTCCAAATTGCTCTTCAAAATGGTTGGATCAGTTCATAACTCCACCAATAATGCATTACCATTCCAGTTTTCCCACATCTCCAGCATTTATAATTTTCCTGTTTTGTCATGTTAGCCAATCTGATAGGTGTGATGTGGCACCTAAGAGTTGTTTGATTTACATTTCTCTAATCAATAGTGATTTAGAGCATTTTTTTATATGACTGTAGATATCTTTAATTTCTTTCTCTGAAAACTACCTCTTCATGTCCTTTGATCATTTATCAGCTGGGGAAACTTATAGCTCCTATGAGGGTAGAGTTGAGTAAGCCTGGATCCTAACATATGGCCTGACTTGACCAGAATTATTAGGCAGGGTTTGGTGATACAGGTGATCTGATCTTCAGATAACCAAGTTACCTTGGCTCACTCTCTATTGGGTCAAATGTTTGGCAGAAACATTTTGGCTCTACTCTCTCTGTCTTGCCTCTTTTCTCTACTGGAGGGCAGTATTGCACAATGGATACCACTAGACTTGTGTCAGGAGACTTGTGTTTGACTCCTGCCTCAGACACAAGCTGCCTGATCATGGGAAATTCATTTAAGTTGTCAGAACCTTGGTTTCCTTATGTGTAAAATGGCTATTGGAAGCACTTTGAAAACTTTTATTTTATTGAATAATAAAATTTAATAAAACTTTTATTTATTTGAAAACTTTTTATTTTATTGAAATTCATTTATCCAAATCATAAGAAAACAGAAATTAGAGAAGGAATACATACATAGGAAGATGTGTGTGTGTGTGTGTGTGTGTGTGTGTGTGTGTGTGTCTACCTTAATGTAACTCAGAAAGAGAGAGAGAGAGAGACAGAGAGACAGAGAGAGAGATCATCCAAGGGCAAATTCCCTGCAGTCTTTAGCATAGTGAGAAGCTGGGGACAGGGACATGATGGAATCTGCTGGCTTTTTTCATGTCACCCTCGTCTTTTCTTTCAGCAGCCTGAAGTGGGGTTGACTTCTTTCATCTTCTCCTTGAAAGTCAGAAGCATCCTAAGCCAAGAAGATGTGAGGCTTGGTGAGTCCAAAAAGAGGACTCCCAAAGCTAGAGCTCTCCTACTTTTGCCAGCTCCACCCCACCTTTATGAAGGACAGGGCATTTATCTCCACTAGCAAGGAGAGAATCCTATACCCAAACTTTGGGAAAGGGGTTATTTACAGTTGAATAATTATTAAGAAATCTATTTTCATTATTTAGGAATCATTTTTAAAAATAGATTTGTATGTTAGTACAAAGCTAAGAATTCTTCCTAAAACACTCCCCTCCAACAAAATTGTGCTGTTATTGAATGGGATTTAGCATCATAGGTACTCTGGTGACCACCACTGGCAACCATCTCTAAGTGAAAAAAAGTGTTGGCCCTTAACAGACATTATTATTATTGCAGCTTCATTAATAGTGTCTGGTGGAAAGGTGTGGCTAGCCAGATCATTGGTAGAGAAAATTGGACTATTGCATCAACATGAACTTCCTTAGTAGGAAATGGGATTTGCTATCCTTAAAAAGGAATCCCTGCCAGTGGTATCTTCAGGTAGAGGCTACTTTAGGTAAGGACTGTTTTAAAAAAGATTAATCAAGAATCAAAAAAGCGTTTATTAAGTACCTACTATGTGCCAGGCACCATATTAGGTCCTGGGGATAGAAATATAAAAGTTGAATATTGTCTGCCTTCAAGAAATTTACATTTTACTGGGGGGATAGTTGTGGTCCTCCATTTTCAAAGAGGATCAAAATGACATCACTATTTTAGATTCAAGTTGTAGTATGTCTGACTGTGGCTGATCAGGCCAATATGAGCTCAGAATGTTTTACCACAGGTTGAGCACAAATTGTCCATGTGAACATTTGGGGTGGATTCTCCAATTTGCACATCTTGCATTTCTTTTGAGCTACTTCAATTCTGCTTTGCTCCTAGAGTGTAGCACCTTTTCTGATGAGGGCACACCATGCTGGGTGGTCCTGTGTCAGTGTCTGTTATGTCAGACAATCAATTCCAAAGTTCTTAAGAGAGACCTAGTGTCTCTCTTAAGTGTCCTAGTATTGCTTTTTCTCACCACCATTGGAACTGTGTGAGTTCTCCATAAAATAGTCTTTTAGGCAATTGTACCTTTGGCATTTGAATAATGTGACCAACCCATTGGAGTTGCACTCTGCAATAGAATTTGAATGCTTGGTAGTTTAGTTTGAGGAAGTTTCTGGAATTGTTGCTCAGGTCCTGGATAACCTCTGAGGTCCATTGTAACTAAGTTTGTGTGATTCTGAGATTTTGGCAGATGGATTGAAGGATGGATTGAAACCATTCAACCTCAGAATTCTCTGTTCCACACAGGAAAAAGCCCATGACTTTTCTTAGGCTGCCTTTGTGCTTTTAAGTTGCTATAGAAAGAGTTCTAACTTTCAAGAGAATGCAATCCATTTCTATTGATCTCATCCTCTCCTATTCCCAAACCAGAGTTGCCATGAAGACTTGTTGCAGCTCCCATTGATTTAACTACTCTGTGCTGATGATTCTCAAACCTACGTATCTTGCAACAACCTCTGTGCTGACCTCTAATCACATCTTCAACTGCCTTTCAGATACCCAGCTGGATGTCTAGTAAATATCTTAAATTCAACACATCCAAAATGGAACTCATCTTTCCCTCTGAACTCTCCTCTTCTCTTACCTTATCACTGTTGAGGACAACACCATCCTCCCAATCTCTAAGGCTCACAACCTCATACCTGACTCATCTTCAGCTTCTTATTATCTTCACCTCCCTATATCCAATCTGTTAATAAGACTTGATGATCTCACCTCTCAGATATGCCCCCTTCTCTCCTCTGAACTTCCACCATTCTGTGTCCAGGCCCTTATCGCCTCACTTCTGGATTATTGCAATAGCCTTCTGGTGGGTCTGTGTGCTTCAAGTCTTTCCCCACTCCAGTTTATCCTCATTTAGCCACTAAAGTGATTTTCCTAAAGCACAGGTCCAATCATGCCAATCCACTATGCAATAAACTCCACAGGCTTCCTTCAGGATCAAAAATCCTGTGATGTTCAAAGTTCTTAATTACCTAGTTACCTTTTATCTTTCCAGTTTTCTTATTCCTTGTTTCCTGCCACATACTCTTCTATCCAGTGACAATGGCCTTCTGGCTGTTCCATGAACAAGACACTCTATCTCTTGGCTTCAGGCATTTTCTTTGTCTTTGGCTTATACCTGAAATGCTCCTACTTCTTCATTTCTGCCTATTGGCTTCCCTGGTTTGCTTTAGATCCCAATTAAAATCTCACCTTCCATAGGAAGCTTTTCTCAACCCCTCTTAATTCTAGTGCCTTTCCTCTATTTATTATTTTCTTTTTACCTGTTTATTGTTTGTTTGTATGTATTCGTTTGAATGTTGCCTCCCTCCTTAGACTATGAGTTCTTTGAGGGCAGGGACTATCTTCTGCCTCTTTTTGTATTTCCAGGGCTTAGCCAAGTGTTTGGCACATAGTAGTTGCTTAATAAGTCTATTGAATGACTATTGACTAATCAGCATAAGCACCTACTATGTACCAGCTGCAGTGCGAAGAACTTTACGAATATTTCATCTGATATGCATAAAAACCCTGTGAGGTAAGGTACTGTTAATATCCTTATGTTGAGAAAACTGAGGCAGACAGAGATTAAGTGACTTGCTCAAGGTCACACAGCTAGTAAGTATCTGAGACTGGAATTTAACTCAAGTCTTCCTGATTCCAGGTCAAACATTCTATCCACTGTGCCACCAGCAGCCTCTTATAAAGAACTTTCTCGCAATCACCCTTTGAAGCAGGAAGTTCAGGTGTGATTATCTTCATTTTAGAGCTGGCAAGAAAAGTTAAATGCCTTGTCTGAAATAGTAAACGTCAAGAGCAGAGATTTAAATGTACGTCTTCCAACTTTAATGCTGGTGTTCTTTTTCATTACACCATGTCATCTCTCAGTGCAGACCCATTTGTGACACAGCATTATTCTGGAAATGTGTAGCTACTGAGTTCCAGGGATACCAAAAGGTGGGAAATGAAATATCCCAACCTCAGCATTAAGTATGTTTGACCTTGGTTATCCTAATTCTCTCTCATTGCCTAATTATCTTACAGCTATGGGTCTTTGTTTCTCCCCTGTAAAATTAGCAGATTGGACAAATTGTAAGATCTTTTCCAGCTCTAACTCTTATGATCCTATAAGCCTTGTTTCAATTTCTAGACAACCAATAGGTTGTCTAGATATTAGTGGATAGAAAATAGAAAGTACTTTTTCTGGGCCCAAGAAAGATTAAGAAAAAGAAAGCTGTAGGTTCTGTTTTGTGGAAACCCTAAATCCCCAGTAATATGGAGTCTACACCTTAAGACAAGAGTTCTCCAGTGTTCTATCCTCAGCCCTCTTTTGTGTTACTATATTCTCTCTCCTCAAACTCTCATGGCTTCATGACTACCTCTACTTAAATGAATCTCAGATCAATATTGCTAACATTGACCTCTGCATTGAGGTCCTAGGCTTCCTTCAGGACTTTTCTATTTGAGTGTCCCCTTGCAGATTCAAACTCTGGCTCCAAACTGACCTTTTTCATTCCTCTTTTGTATTTTGTTTCTCTTTTAAAAAAATTTTTATTATTTCTCTCAGTGGCATCATAATTCACCTAGTCACCTATATTTTCAAATATTTAGGTTATTTCTAATTCTGTATTCCCATGGTATCTTAGGATTTGTGAAGTGCTCAGATACTCAGTATCCTCACATCAATTCCATAAATGAGGATCCAAACCCCAGTTGCCTGACTCTTATGTTTCCACTACCTGTAAGACTAAGACATAGTCATGCAAACTCAGTCTACCAATTAAAGGGAACCATATTTGAAAGAGGGATTGCTAAAGAAAATGGAGACCCCAATGAGATAGCAGAAAGTTTGGAAAAAACAATCTGCTCTAAGCTAAATCTCAAACTTTGGAGCAAAATACCTTGCTATGCTATATTTCTTTCTTCATTTATCTATTTTTTGACTAACTGCTCTGAGTCTCTCTGTCCTCATTTACTTCCATGAAAGGGTTGAAGAGATGATCTCTAGGCTACCCCCTTAGCTTTAAATCCATGATCCTATTATCTCTTTCTGTTGAGGCCCTCAGTTACTACAAGGTCCACCTAAGGTGAAGATTGCAGCTCAAACATGCTCTTTCATCATGTTGCTCTTGTCCACATCCCCCTGTAAGCTTGTCCCAGTGACAGTACCAAAAACATTCCCTAACCTTCAGTAAATTGTCAAGGTATGTGACTGCATTAATAATGAATAACTATCTGGGTGATAAGAAAGATTAGAGATGGGGAGAAGGAAAGAGAAAAGATTGAGGAAATATAGTTACGAACAAGAAATGAAAAATAGCAAGACCTGACTTTGAATGCCAAATTTGAGCATCTTTTATGTAAGGCTAGCCATTGTTCAGAAACAGGACAGGGGTTATATTGATGCATGTCAATTACATTTGATTAGAATGAACAACCAGCAAAGGCATAGCCACAACTGATGATTGAGTGATATTTGGGGAAGACACACTCCTGTGAACACTGTATGGTAGGACAAGTGTAGGACATGGCTTATTGTGTATAATGTCCTGTGTTCAGATATAAAGAGGAATTTGAACTATCTCCACACAGGAAACCTATTCCATTTAGATTATAGCTGAAAGATGAAGTATCAATCAATCAATATACATTTATTAAGCTCCTACTGTGTGCCAGGCGCTGAACTAAGTCCTGAGGATACAAAAAGAGGTATCTTTGGAAAGTCATGATGGAGATAGAGTCAGTGAGTAACAGTCATGTCGCTTCTCTGCTCAAAAATCTCAAGCTGCATGTTACTGACCACCAAGTAAAATTCAAAACTCCTTTTACTGGCATTCAAAGCTCTTATAACCAATACCTATCCAGGCTCATATTATTTTACTCCCATGGGACTAAAATAGACAAACATCTCTGTCCCCTTTTAAAATCAGAATGATGTTTTCATTGCTCTGTTCTCCCATTTCTGTGTGCATCCACCCAGTCTGAGTGCATTAAAATAATGAGCTATAATGTGTAAACAATACCTTTTCCCTAACCAAAGTTGGAGAGCAAGGAACTAAGTATTTTCTTCTTCCTCTTGTACATTCCTTTTCATAACCTGCCTCATCAGAGTCAGGAT
This sequence comes from Potorous gilbertii, assembly GCA_028658325.1. NCBI lineage: Eukaryota > Metazoa > Chordata > Mammalia > Diprotodontia > Potoroidae > Potorous > Potorous gilbertii. Next base: position 148,062,071 of record CM053769.1, read on the forward strand.
AATTTGAAGTGAAGGCCTGTCTCCTTGGAGCTGGGCCAGCCAGCTGGAAAGTCTAAGTACGGCCTGAAATAGAACAGAGGGCCAGACCGAGGTGAGGCTCTTCCAGAAGTCTGTGGGGAGCTCCCTAGGTGGCCCCAGGGCATTAGGTAGCGAGGCACCTGGCTCATGGCTGGCCCTCTGCCAGTTGGGGAACTTAATCTCTCCCTGAATGATGGTGTCAGGACTCAGCTTGGGGCTAATGGGCTGTGTTGTTTTCAAGTGAGTCCTCAGTGATAGATGTTTGAACTCCAAAGCTGGCTTTGCCTTTCCTCTCTGTACCATGCTTTGCAAGCACTTGCCCCTGTGGAAATCAGGAGCATCCTATAAGAAAACAATGTCCCTCAGGAAGTTTAACCCTTTAGCCTGACCAAGTAAAGATGTCTGCTTCAGAATGAGGCTAGACAGATTCAGTATGTTTATTCACCTAAGGAATGTTTATTTATATGATTTAGAGTTGGAGAGGGACCTTAGAGATTGTTTTATCTAATCTGTTTTGTTTTTTGTTTTTTGTTTTTTTTTTACAGAGGAAGAAATTCAGGTCCATGGAGATTAAACAAATTAACCCAAATTACACTGGTATTATGTAACAGAATTGAGATTTAAACCCAGATCCTCTGACCCCAATTATAGTGCCCTTTTAATTACATCACACTGCCTCTTCATTCATTCATTCAACCAACCAAGTCATTTATTAAATTCTGTGCGCAGAATTTATAGTCTAGTAGAGGGATAAAATAAACGGCAAATACATATAACTATAATAAACATTACAGTGCTAAGTGTTTTAGAAAAGTGCAACAAAATGTTATGTAACCTCTGGGGAAGAAAGCCACAGGAGGAAGCCTGTTAGAGGCATTTAATCTGGGCTATAATGGTTGGGTAGAAACATAACAACTAAATATGGGAATAGAGGAGTTTTTAATACATATTACAGTGTGAATAAAGTCAGAAAGATTTAAAAGTATAAGGTGTGTTCAGGGGGCAGAGAATAATTCAGTTTGGTAAGAAGGAAGGAAGTGAATAAACATTTATTAAGTGCTTATTATATGCCAGTGACTGTGCTAAGCACTGGGGATAAAACTACAAGTAAAAATAGTGAGTTGCTTTTCTCAAGGAACTTACACCTAAATGGGGGAAGACAGTTTACAAAAGAGAGATGAAATGAAGTAAGGATGAGGAGTGAAGGGTGGGATTTGGAGATGAAGGTTCACAGCTTGGGAACATGTTTTTGAAGTCCTGACTTCATGAATGGAGTCAGGAGGGGGAATGAAGGCTAGCAGGACCCCTCCACAAAATGAAGGCCCAAGGAGGAACTTATAATTAGAGAAGGCCTTAGGCCTCTTTGGAGGGATATCCTAGATTGGGAAGGCCACAGGAATGGTTGGATGCTTCAAGGGTAGAAAGTCCCAGACACTCAAGGAAGATCCAGTATGAGACAGTAGTAGACAATGGTTTAAAGTCTAGACTGAAGGATCAGGGTTGGGAGGGGAAAGAGGTAGGTAGAATGTGTGGGAGGAATTAATATGAGATGACTTTAGAAAGGTAGACTGGCAACAAATTTTGGAGGGTCTGAAATGTCAAAGAATATTACTCAAAGATTTTCCAAAGATTTTTCAGCAGTGGAGTGACCCTGAAGTAGGAGAATTCAGGTGTTTGTCAGACAATTGAAACTAACCTACAATCACTCTCTTCCATAAATGATTCTGAGAAATAAGTAAATATGAATACATAATGATGAAAGTTCACAATTCCATAGTATCTTCCTTAAAACATTCCTAAGAGACAAAAACTAAGGTTCCAGTTATTCCCATTTTACAGATGAGGAAATTGTGACCTTGAAAGGAAGTTCCCTGGTTACAAACTGGTAAGAGTATGAGATGGGATTTGACTTCATGTCTCATGACTTCAAGTCCACTGTTCTTTCTATTATATCCTAAGGCCAATGGACATGATTTCCTATCACTGACTAACAGACACTATATATGTTTCTTTTAATTTTAAAGGTATTAAGAAGGTAGTTATTTCTTTGATTTATAGAAAAGAAGCTACTTTCCATTATAATACAGTGATTCATGTGTCTAATTTTTTTTGAGTGATTCTTGTTTATTTTTCAGTTTTTCACTGTATAAATCGGAATCAGTTTCCTCTTTCTCATTTCATAAAGTATATGATATATAACTCTTCAAAAAGTTATATTCTAAGAATTTTATTTTAAGAATATTATTTTTAAAATAGCTCCTCTTGCTTAAAAATTTGCTAGCCCCTGAGTCATACTTTTCAGAGTCCTGTATTTGGAGTCATATTGCCTGGAGTCCTAGAAGCCCATAATCACTAGTTATTTCCAAGACCTAAGGCACCTGAAAACTCCCAGTGACACAGAGAGAAAGCTTCACACCAACTCTCCAGTTTTATATTCTGATCATTGCTTATAGCAGCTTATACTCTCCATTAATGTGATTCCATTAATCCTTAGCTGACAGGTAAGGATAAAAATTACATATATCCCTTAGTCTAGAGATTTCACATCAAGATATTCAGGATGAAAGAAAAAAGAATTCTTAAAGAGGCATAATAAGATGCCCTCATTCTCTCTAAGTTCCTTGTTTAGGACAAAAGTTTGATTGGATTTCTAGAGAAGCAAATCTCTTTGTTAATATTACTGTCATAGCATTGTTTTTATGTTATATTCTTATGAAAATAAAATAATATGGTAATAACAGAAGATAGAATAACAGAGTTGGAAGGGCTCTTAGAACAGTGTTAGAAATGAAAGGAGTCTTAGTGTGTAGGAGACAGGATTGATAGTAATAATAGATATTAGTAGTAGTAGTAGTAGTAGTAGTAGTTTTCAGTAGTAGTTATTCAGCATTTTGTGGTTTACACTCAGTGAAGCAAGGTAATAGTAAAGGTACTATTATCCTTATTTTACAGATAGACCCTGAGTCTCAGAGAAGTTAAGCGACTTGTCCCATGTCTAGTAAATGTTGGAGCTAAGACTGATAGCCATGTTCTTTTACTCCAGTGCTTTTCCTACATCACCTTGATTCTCCATCGCCAGTACTTCCCTCATATTTTATAATTCCTTTAGCAAACCTAAAAGTATATAAGAGTTAGGACTGTCCTCAGCCACCAAAGCCCAGGTGTCCTTGCGGGAGGAGATCAGCACTCTCAGAGAAGGCCTGACCTACCTATGAAGAATTGTTTCTCACATACTCACTTTGCTTCTCAATATCCACCCAGATTTGTAGTTTAGCTCTAGGTTAAGCACCTGTCCACAGTCATTCAATTAGAATGTATTTGAAAGGTATTTATTTAAACTCAGAGTCAAACTTAATAGAAGGTGGGTTGCTAATGTTTTTCTTCCCTACTCCTTTACATACAATAGGGAAAAATTAAAGAAAGTAGGGAATACCATCTCACCACATAGGTATGACCTAAATAACATCTTTTATGAATATATGAAGTGGAGGGGAGGAGTTAAATCTGGCAGATAAGAGTACCCAAAGAACAATAGACAGAGAATCACAATATTGTGTAGAAGGCAGCAATAAAAACATTCCAAAGAAAAAGAAGAGCAAGAAAAAAATGACTTTTTGATGAGGTTTCCCAAATTTAGCTGAGGAAAGAAGGAAAGTGAAAGGGAAAGGAGAAAGGGAAAGAAAAACCCAACAGAATGAGGAATTCCAGAGAATAGCAAGGGAAAATAAGTAATGGAAATAAATAAAAGAAAGCAACAGAATGGGAAAGATCTCTTCAAGAAAATTAGAGATGGTGGGATGGAGCCAAGATGGCAGAGTAACAGCACACACTTCCTAGAGCACTGCGCCCAAGCCCAGCCAAATACCTGTAAAAAATGGCTGTAAACAAATTCTGGAGCAGAGTGAAGCAAATCTCCAGCCAAAAATAGCCTGGAAGGTAGCCAGGAAGTGTCTATCTCATCAAGGTGGGGGCAGAGCACAGTCTAGTGTGGGCAGCACTGTCAAAGACAGGACCTGAGAATGCCTTGGGGAGACCGAATCTCGCACCTGTGGAGTTTTCCAGACTTCAGGACCCCAAAATGCCGAGGACAAATTGGAAGGTCAGTGGAAAAAGCCTGTGGGACCAATGTGGGAGAGTAGAGTAGTCCAGCCCCAGGGCAACAGAGGGCGAATGGGGTGGAGGAACCTGCAGCAGCCACAGCAGCAGCAGCAGCAGGGGCAGAGACAGCAACTGTTTCTGGAGCTCTAGGCCCACAGATTGTGGAGGAATCAAGCAGCTGACAGTACACCTCTCACCCCCACTGGAAGCAGAGAACTACCTTGACAAAGAGCTCAAAAGTCAAGTAAGTGGCTGGGGAAATGAGCAAAAACCAAAAAAAGAATCAGAATATAGAATCTTACTTTGGTGACAAGGAAGACCAAAACATGCAAACAGAAAATAACAAAGTCAAAGCTCCTCCATCCAAAGCCTCCAAGAAAAATATGAATGGGTCTCAGGCCATGGAAGAGCTCAAAAAGGATTTGAAAATCAAGTAAGAGAGATGGAAGAAAAATTGGGAAGAAAAATGATAGTGATGCAGGAAAATCATGAAAAGTGAGTCAACAGTTTGCTGAAGGAGACCCCAAAAAATGCTAAAGAAAACAATACCTTTAAAAATATACTAACTCAAATGGCAAAAGAGATTCAAAAAGACAATGAGGAGAAGAAAGCTTTAAAAAGCGGAATTAATCAAATGGAAAAGGAGGTTCAAAAGCTCACTGAAGAAAATAGTTCTTTAAAAATTAGAATGGAGCAGATGGAAGTTAATGACTTTATGAGAAGCCAAGAAACTACAAAACCAAACCAAAAGAATGAAAAAATAAAAGACAATGTGGAATATGTCAATGGAAAAACAACTGAGTTGGAAAATAGATCCAGAAGAGATAATTTAAAAATTATGGGACCACCTGAAAGTCATGATCAAAAAAAGAGCCTGGAAGTAATCTTTCATGAAATTATCAAGCAAAACTGCCCTAATATTCTAGAACCAGAGGGTAACATAAATATTGAAAGAAGCCACCAATTGCCTCCTGAAAGAGATCCCCAAAAGAAAACTCCTAGGAATGTTTGACTCAAATTCCAGAGTTTCCAGGTTAAGGAGAAAATATTGCAAGCAGCCAGAAAGAAACAATTCTAGCATTGTGGAAATACAATCAGGATAACACAAGATCTAGCAGCTTCTACATTAAGAGATCAAAGGGCTTGGAATAGGATATTCCAGAAGTCAAAGGAGCTAGAATTAAAACAGAATCATTTACCCAGCAAAACTGAGTATAATACTTCAGGGGAAAAAATGGTAATTTAATGAAATAGACAACTTTCAAGCATTCTTAATGAAAAGACCTGAGCTGAATAGAAAATTTGACTTTCAAACACAAGAATCAAGAGAAGCATGAAATGGTAAACAGGAAAGGGAAATCATAAGGGACTTACCAAAGTTGAACTATTTACATTCCTACATGGAAAGATAATATTTATAACTCGAGACTTTTCTCAGTACTAGGGTAGTTGGAGAGATTATATACATATAGACAGAGGACACAGGGTGAGTTGAATAGGAAGGGATAATATCTAAAAAATAAAATCAAAGGGTGAGAGAAGATTATATTGAGAGGAGAAAGGGAAAAATAAAATGAGGCAAATTATCAAAAGAGGCAAGAAAAAGCTTTTTCAATGGAAAGGAAGAGAGGGGAGATGAGAGGGAAAAAGTGAACCTTACTCTCATCACATTTGGCTTAGGGAGGGAATAACATATGCACTCAATTTAGTATGAAACTCTATCTTACACTACAGGAAAGTAGAGGAGAAGGGGATAAGCAAGAGATGGGTAGATAATAGAAGGGAGGGCAAATGGGAAAAGGGGGTAATTAGAAGTAAATACTTTTGAGGAAGGATAGGGTCAAAAGAGTGAATAGAATAAATGGGAGGGCAGGATAGGATGGAGGGAAATATAGTCTTCCACAACATGACTTTTATGGAAGTCTTTTGCATGACTACTTATGTATAACATATCAAATTGCTTGCTTTCTCAGTGAGGATGGGTGAGGAGGGAGGAAGGCAGAGAAGTTGGAACTCAAAGTTTTAAAAATGAATGTTAAAAATTGTTTTTACATGCAACTGGGAAATAAGATATACCTTCAATGGGTTATAGAAATTTATCTTGTCCTCCAAGAAAATAGAGGGGATGGGGATAAGAGAAGGAAAGGGTATAATAGAAGGGAAGGCACACTGGGGGAAGGAGTAATCAGAATGCATGCTGTCGTGGGGTGGACAGAGGGGAGAGAGATGGGGAGAAAATTTGGAACTCAAAATCTTGTGGAAATGAATGTTGAAAACTAAAAATAAATTAAAATAAAAAAATTAGACATGTCAAGAGAAAGTTTCATGCAAAACTTGGCGTTGATAAGGACAAAAATGGTAGAGATTTAACAGAAACAGAAGAGGTTAAGAAGTGGCAGAAATACACAAAACAGGGATAGCTGGTGGCATAATGGATAGAACACTGGCCCTGGAATCAAGAGGACCTGAGTTCAAACCAACCTCAGACACTTGACATCTAGTAGCTGTGTGACCCTGGGCAAGTCACTTGACCCCATTGCCTCCAAAAACAAAAACAAGAATACATAAAAGAACTAATCACTGTCAAAGACAGAACTAAATCAATAAATGTTGTGTGTGTTCTGACCATTCTACCACCTAGCCATTACTTCCTCCTCCCCCAACCTCCACAATGATATTGAAATTAGACCAGTTGATAACTCTGCAATGGCCTGTTTGTGTTCAAGTGAAATGAAAAGCAGATCAATGTGGCAAACTTTATTGTTGTCTTAATTTAAGAAATCACCATAGCTACCTTAGCCTTTAGCAACCACCAGCCTAATTAGTGAGCAGTCGTCATCACTGAGGCAAGAAACTCCATAGCAAAAAGATTACAATTTGCTGAAGGCTCAGATGATGGTTAGCATTTTTTTAAGCAATAAAGTATTTTAAAATTAAAGTATGTACATTATTTTTTAAAGATATAATACTATTAAACCCTTAAGAGACTACAGTATAGTGTAAGCATAACTGTTATATGCACAGAGAAACCAAAGTATTTGTGTTACTCATTTTATTGTGGTATTGGATTTATTGTGGTAGTCTGGAACTGAACACACAATATTTCTGTTTTGATACTTGTGAGGTCTGTTGTCAGTGGGATTCCTGCATGAGGTAGGGATTAGAGAAGATAACCTTGGACATCCTTTCCAGTTCTGGGATTCTATGACTGTAACCTTAAAAGTGATTCTCCTTTCTAGGCCTCAGTTTCCCTTTATGTAAAATGAAGGGGTTGAACTAAGTGCGTTAGTGTTCCTCCCAGTTGGAACATTCTGCATTTGATGCTATGAAGTCCTTACCAGTCCTGACATTCTTGTTTTGTGTTCTAACATTGTCTCAGAACCTCTGCATGCTCTGGGATTCTTTGGCTCTCTTATTCACAGGAGCAATCTAGATTATGCCTATTAACTGTGATATGGAATATTTAGTGTCTGTCAGACCAGATTTAGTCATGTGGACTGGGACGGTAGCAAAGAAGGACATCCCTATACACTTCAAAGAAGACATCAGAAATCAAACCCATGTGAAACTGTGGTTTCTTGTATACGAGTGAAAAAATGCGGTCAGCAAACCAAATGTTTATTTCCCAAGAAAAGAAAAGAACCTAGTCAATTTGATTCCAGTCTCTCTTCTGTGGTCTAATTAATCAAATCAAAATGAATCCTCAAAATAGTAGCCACTTGCCAAGCCTATAAGACAATGTCTGATTCTGATTATTAAATAAACAACTTCTCAAAAGGGAAATTCAGGGGGAAAAAAGACAAACTTTTTTTCTCCAAAAATTTCTGCCTTTTAAATATTTTTCCCAAAGTCAGCATAAGTAAGAATAAGCATTAGGAAGTTTACTCTGGCATTTTATGTTTTTAACACAATCACTTGCAATATCAGTCTTCTCTCTGTGTGTGGTTTTTTTTTTTTTTTTTTTGGTTGTTTTCTCTAGACCTATGTTTTCGCTGATATAAGGAACTCCCAGTGAAGGGAGCTCTGGATATAGAAACTCTTTCCACCTTAGCGGATTGACAGAATCTATAATAGTCTTAGAGAGTTACCTGGGGAGGAAGGGGGCAGGATTACTCACCTAGAATGTATATGAAGTAGGATGTGAACTCAAGTCTTCTTTATTTGAAAGCTCTCCACTATTAAACTCTTGGCCTAATACCTTATATTTCTTTATTTCTATTGTAAGTAAATATCCACAGAGTTCCCTGTGGGCAGGGGAGAGTTTTGAAACCCGACCATGCATTATGGGAGTTGTAGTCCTAGAAAGATGTCATTGTCTTATTACCATAGGAGGTCCTGAGAGGACTGTGAGCCCTGACGCAGGTAAAGGTGGAATTCTGCCATGCAGGAAGTTTTAAAATTAACTATAGCAGAGAAAAGACACTCTACTGAGCCTGAAGTTGAAATGGCAGTGACAGAAAAGTAGAGGCAGTGGTGGTGGTAGTTACCCAATAGCTGTCGTTTGGTTTCAGTGATTTAACTTTGAGCATATTGGACTTGACTTTGGTGAATAAGCCTTTGCTGCCTAGAACAAAGGACTTTTATGGAGGTGCCTAGAATGGACTGATGCTACAGATGGTAGTCACTGCTTGACATGCAAGAATAGCAAAGATTTAAATCTCTTTCTTCTTGCCTAAAGAGGATGGGTTGTTTTTACATGCTTTTCTCTATTTCTTTTAGCTGTTTCTGCTTTTTGAGTTTTTTTCGGTCTCCTTTAAACCATGATTCTTCATAAGTGACTCATCCCTATTAATTGTATGCTGGCATGCAGTGGAGGATATCAGTGACTAGCTTAGGATATAAAGAACTGAAAAGGTCAGAGGTTTATGCTACAGTTCTCTTTCTCTAGCCAGGGATAAACTGATTGTGGGAGAATTTTGTCATTTTGATTTCATTAATAATTCTCATAAACTACTAAATAGCAATAATACATAGAAGAACCATGTGACTTAGGATCATATACCATTAGACTATTATAGTCATTTGTGAGTCAGATTCAAGTGAGAATGCATAGGAGGTTCAGTAAACAAAATGAACAGTAAACAAAGTTTTCTAGACCTCCAAGTGTGAAGAAAAAAGTTTGGCCTAGAAAAATTCTTCACTGCCCACATTCCTAAGATGGGAGGGGAAATTGGAAGAGGGAGGGCTTCTTCCTTTTGCTTTCACTTTCCTCCCTAAACTGCTAAACCAGGCCTGCACAACATACAGCCCAGGAGCTGCTTGTAGACCTGCCAAAAGATTTTGGGTAGCTCACAAAAAATGTAGAAGATGTAAAAGAAAGTAAAGATGTAAAGAGTGCTTTGTCCATGTTCTGCTTAACCCACCTTCCACTAGTCAGTATTATGCTCATCATATAACTTGGGTGGGTTGCCACTCTTTCCTGTTTGTCACATGGCCAGCGGCAGCCACCTATCATCAGTCTGTCTCTAGTCTGAAATGAGCAAGAGTCAGATATTTTCTGTGTGTTTTTTTGGTTGTTGTTAAATGTAAACAGTAAGTGTAATTAAATTTAATTAATTTAATTTGTGTAATTAATTGATATTAGTTGAAACTTTTCTTTTTAAAAATATGATTTATTTGCAAAATAGTTTAATCATTAATTATACCTTTACTTGGAAATGAGAGGCTAAAAGTCTATCTACTGCCTAAAGAAGTTTAGCATATTTTAATTTTGCCTCTACCTACTGTCAGGTTGTGCAGGTCTGCTCTAAACCTTGCTCTATAGTGGCACCTGATGATAATACTATAATATTGTTAACTCCCAAACATCCAGGCCCATGGCCTATGCTTATGAGAAAGCATAGGTTTCAAATACTAGTCATGTTGTGGCTTTGGGCAAATCACTCTTTCCTCCTGGGACTTAGTTTCTTTATCTGAAAATAAGAAAGTATGAAGACTATGTAATCTTTAATGTCCCTTCCACATTTGATGTATGTTCTAAAGTATGACCTTCAGTTCTGTGATTCTATCACTTCCAATTCAAACAGTCTATGTTCTAAAGTCTCTTTCAGTTCTAAGATTCTGTTATAGGTAATAGTCTGTTTTCTAAAGACTTGTATAGTTCTTCTGTGGTCTGTTTAAGCTTAGTGTTCTGTGATTTTTGATTAAAGTGAGCTACTCAAGAGGATTATTTGAAACACTAACATAGATAACATTTATACAGCACTTTAAGCTTTATAAAGAGCTTTACACATTTGATCTCATTTGATCATGACACTCAACAGGGGGTTCATGATAGACTGGCCAGTCTGCACCTCTATTTCCATCAGGACAGTTAATACTCTTGTTATAATTCATGTTACAGTGTTCATCTCTCTATACAAAGAGACATAACCACTGCCATGGTGGGTGGCCCCAATTAAGCTTTGCAAGTAGAGAACTTCAACACAGCTCTTTTGGATGTCAGCCAAACTTAATTGAAAAGTAGGAACCTCAAAACACATAGCACTCCAACGATGGAAATGTACCAGGGCAGTTGAAATTGGTAACTCGGTGAAACAGGAGAAAATCGTTATAACTGAACAGGCAAAAAAAAAAATCTCCCTTTAGAAATTGCATAATTGATTGATTCTTACAATGAGTTAATTGTGTGGTAAACAATGGAGAACTTGCACATAAGCAGTATGATCTTCCATGATTGTACACATTGCTTATCGCACATTTACTTTATCGCACATTTACTTTTTACTGACCCTAGATTGGATGGTAGGCAGCATCTAGAACCATTAAGTAGTATGAGGGTTCTTACCTTTCCTGTGAGTCTACTGAGGAAGAAGAAATAGTAAGGGCTGCCTCAGAGTACTCTTTCAGCTGAGGCCTCACTATGATATCTGTGGTTCCAAGCTTTGTTTGGGCTGCCTTCCCATTTCAGACCAGTTCCTTGGGATCTTCCTACTGCCAACAGATAGGCAAAGATCAATGACTCCTTCTGCTTTGGAGGCATCCTTGGTCTTCTAGATTGAATAGAAAGATATGACAGAACTCCCTACAGCCAAACACCAATGGGTAAGCTCTGGGGGTAAGGGTGATGGTCGGTTCACACTGATGAACAAACAGATATTTTCTGAATACCTTCCTCCTGCTACTTAAGTGCAGATGACAAATGAATGGCCAGCTATTGTATATCATGGTCCTACAAGCATCTCAACTATGGAGGATTCTACTTTTGACCCAATAATGACCTGTGTAGGGGAAGCAAAGCAAAGTGGCCGACCAAACCACTAGTGTCAGGACTTGTCTATCCCTGGGGCAGAGAAATGGTTTAAGTGGAGAGTATTCTGGACTTCTGTATTCCCTTCAGTAAGTTACTTAACGTTCTCAGTTTCTATATATGCAAAATGGGCCTAATTAAGCACAAACCTCTTAAAGCTGTTGTGAGATTTAAATGAGAACATATGTAAAGCACTTTGCAAACTTCAAAGCACCATGTAAATGCCAGCTATTATTGTTTGACAATATTATTGATGACATTATTATGACATTATAATTGTCATCAGAACTGAAAGCATTGGTTGACAAATTACCCATTTTACTTGCCTCACTGACAGCGGATCCTCTCCCTGTCCAACTTTATCTCATGCCTCTTCATGCATCTTACACTAGGCCTTTGCCTGCCTTTGTGCATTTGCTCATATCATTACAGAGTGCCTGAAAATGGACTCCTTCAAACCCTGTCTCTGTGTATTCCTGTATTTCCTTCACTTTCTAAATCAATCACCATCTCTTTGTAGTGTATGGGAAAATGTGCTAGATTTGGAATTAGAGGACCTTGGTTCAAGTATGGAGTCTGTTACTTAACCTATGTGACATTGGGTGGCGTCATCTAACTTCTCTGAGCCTCAATTTCCTTATTTACTGAAAGGTTATTTGAGTTCCAAAGTTGCTTCTAGCTCCTAATCTAGAAGATCCTAAGCCATGAAGTCATCCCTGACATCCCCTCTGCCTCTGTGACCTTTCCCTCTTTAGCCTTTTTATAGCACTGCTTGGACCTTTCTTCAGTACTCATCTCATTCTTTCTTAACACTGTGGGTAGAATGATGGACTTGGGCTGACAAAGACTAGAGTTAAAGTCCTAGTTTAGATACTTATTAACTCTGTGGCCTTGGGCAAATAAAATTTAATGTCTTTCAGCCTTTGTTATTCATTCATTTCAGTCCTGTCCATCTCTCAATGACCTCATTTTACAGAGGAGGAAACTAAGGCAAACAGAGTGAAGTGACTTGCCTAGGACCACACAGCTAGTAAATGTGTGAGGCTGGATTTGAACTCAAGCAGGTGAGTCTTCTTGACTCCAGGTCCAGGTGTTCCGTCCGCGGTCCCACCTAGATGCCCTATTCAGCTTTAGTTTTCATTTATAAAATGGACATAATAATAGCTCCAACCTCACAGGGCTGTTGTAAGGACCAAATGAGGTGGCCTGTGTAAAGCTCTTGTAAACCTTAACGTGCGATAAAAAAGCTCACTGTCATTATTATTTGTGCGTTATATGAGGAACCCATTGAGGTCATACCAATATTGTTGTATACATTTTATAGATGAGCAAACGAAGGCTCAGAAAAATTGTGACATATCTTTGCTCACACGGTTCTAAGTGTCAGAGCCATAGTACAAACTCATATTTTTTTTCTCCCGTGAAATTAAGAGTTGAAAGGGACTTTAGAGTTTACCTATTCTGTCATTTTATAGGTGAGAAAACTGATCCTTAAAATTATTTATTGATATCTTTTGTTTTTATATCACCTTCATTTCCATTTAAATGAATTATTGTGAATCTAACAGTTATCAATGAATATGATCATTTTAAGATACAAAGAACTAAAAAGATGATGGTATAAAACATAATTTCTGGTATGTACAGTTTTTTTAAAAAAAGAAATCATATACATATATGCCTATATGTGTGTGTGTGTGTGTGTGTGTGTGTATGTGAGTGAGTTTTAAAAAGTTAGTAACAAAATTGCCCTAATTGTGTTTCTTGCCCGATATTCTTTCCCTTTCTACACTTCTTTTTGTTTTCTTCAATGAATTTTAAGGAATGTTATTGATCCTTTTTTCATATCTGTCATTACTTCTCATGCCCCCTAGCCTCCAAATAGAAGCCCTAAAAATGTGTGCAGATAATGTCTGAAAATGCCTCTCTCATTCTGTAGCTCTCATCTGTCATTTCTCTGCCAAGAAGTGGGAGGTATGTTGATGTATTTCCTCAACAGTCTTTTGCTTCTTCTCTTCCTACCATTCCTACTACTAACCAACTACTACCACTACTAAACAGCAAAATAGAATTCAAGGAACAAGCTTTGACTTAACAGGATCTGATTCAATATAGACTGAAGACAGAACCTCAGTTTGGGGTTAGGACATGAGGAGCACCCCATTACCCCCAGCAATTTTATTGACTTTTCATTTTATCCCTTGTCACCAAACCTGAAACCTCCACTTAGTTGTCCTCCTGATATCTCAAAGTCAGCATGTGCCAAATTGTACTCAGTATCATAAGAACCAAAGCAAACCAAAAACTGACATCATAAGTATAGAATGAATGAGTTATATCTGAATGGCAGCTCCTGTGAAAATGATAAGGTGATTTTAGTGGACTTCAAGCACAACATGAGTCAGCAGTAGAACATGGCATCCAAAAAAAGACCATATAAGCCAATGTATACTATACCATTTTGAGAGAGGAATAGTCAATTAGTCAGTCAAATAAGATTTTTAAGTGCCTATGTACCAGGCACCTCTGAGGATACAAAAAAGGGCAAAAAATAAAAACCCAGTCCTTGATCTCAAGGAGCTCACAGTGAAACAGGAGAGACAGTGGGAAGATATGGGTGGGGGAAGTAAAAAGCATTTATTTATTGAGAATCTACTATGTGCAAGAACCGTGCCAAGCATTTTGGAAATATGTCATCTGATTCTCATAATAATCTTGGGAAATAGGTGCTATTACTATTCTACAGTTGAAGGAACTGAGACTAAAGGAGGTTAAGTGACTTGTCTAGGGTCACACAGCCAAGACGTGTCCTGGATTTGAACATATCTTCCTGACTCCAGGCCCAGGGCTCTATCCACTGTGCCAAGTATCTACCTATAGGAGTATAACTGAGATATGTACAGAATAAATTGGGGAACAGTCTCAGAGGGAAAGCACTAAGATTAAGAAGCACCCAGAAAGGGTTCTTAAGAAGGTAGGACTTCAGCTGAGGATAAGGGAAGTATACCTTCTTAGTTCTCTGACTAGGTCACAGCATATCTGAATATCTACATTCATTCATTCAATAAACATTTATTAACCACCTGCTATATGCCAGACAATGTGCTAAGTGCAGTGAAATGTGGTTCTAGGTATCACTTTTTAAGGCTATGAACTACCTGGAGCAGCTCTACCAAAGATCCACTGGGGACAATACAATACTAAGATCAGTTGAGGGAATGTTTATCCTGGAGAAAAGAAATTTTGTAGAGGACACAATAAAAGTTTTCAGTTATTTGAGGGGTTTCACATGGAAGAGAAATTGTTTTGTTTAGTCCAAGATGATAGAACTAGGTGTAATGACTGGAAGCTGTGGAGACCGAGAGGCTAATTTAGGCTTGTGGTTAAGGATAAACTTTTTAAAAGCAATGTTAAGTATTCCTTCTCTCTGGGGGTCCTTATTTCAACTCCCCCCTTGTACTGGCAAGTCTGTTCACTAGAACACTATTGCTGTCTCCCCTCAGATTTCTATCCTTAAGTGTAGTGGATGGCCTGCGTCCCTACACGGCTCAGTGATGTTGTGAAGAAAGACACGGGAGGCGGGAGAACGGGAGAAGAAAGAAAGACCAACTCCACTTTATTGATCTGAGACAGAAACTGTAAGCCCGTGTGACATTCTGCTTGTCTCCATCCTAGTGATTAAATCAGTCTTATAAGACTGATTTAATCACGCTGACTGATATCAGACTATGAGCCTAGAGGGCATCTATTTTACATATCCTTTGTTTTCTGTATTTCTCTTGTTTGTCTCTTGGAGACAGCAACATCTGGGGGCCATGGAGAACCATTCCAGATGATAAAGAGCACAGCCTCAAACACCAGTTTCCCCAAGGTCTATCCTGATCTAGTCAACCACGCTCCACCCTGGCCCTCAATACTTAAGGAGTAATAAGGTTCTGATATTATCAGCTCAAGCCCTCATCTGGTGTGTTCTCCCCAACATCAATCACCAGTTATAGTTAGTGTGACCTCTATACAATCCATTGATGAGCACTTTATTATCATTTTGATAAGGTAACATCAATAACTTTTTACAAAAGCATATTTATGGAGAAGCTATAGCAAGAAAAGGGGGTAGGGACAAGGTAGCTTTTATCGTCTCTGCACTTGGGGGAAGTGGGCTCAAATGTAAAATGGCTGCTAAGACAATTGCCTTACTGAGTTCACTTCTAAATGCAGTATAGCCACTGAATTAGTCATTTCTTTGGTACAGCAGGACTCAACATCTTGAAACCAATCCACTGGGTCAAGCATGTCATTCCTTAGGATTGTCTAGGTTATAAAAGCAAGCACTCCAACATACACAGGAGGGCCTGCTGTACAGGTTCTTTGATCTGCTTTTCTAAAAGGAGTCAACAATCACTTTAATCAAACACATGTATCATTCATTTAGTTCAGGGGAAAAAGTCAGAACCCTGAACTTCAGGGAAAATACAGAGAAATCAAAATCAATAGATAGTGCTTCCAGCTGCCTGACTGACCATAAGCAATACATACATCACAGATCAACAGACAGGTGCAATTGCCTGGCCATACATTCATGGTTACCAGAGAGAGAAGCATCAATATCTGGGTTTCAAAGCCGGGGCTGGGAGGCGTTGCTTAGTGGCTTCCCAGAGTCTCATTTGGTACACAAACCTTCCAAAACTAAGCCCCAAAGTAAAACCTCACCTCAGAGTACTTATACATTCTTCAGAGCCAGAGGGCATCCCAATCCTTGAGAAGCAGTTCTTTCCTACAAATCTTCCCCAATCAAACTCCCCTTAATGTGTAGGCCAATTAATAAGTGGGGAAGAACTTCTTTAATCATATTAAAATAATCAACAATACAAAGACGTATACTGTTTCTAGCTAAAGACTCTAGATTAATTCAATCAAAGGCAACATTCAATCAGAGACACTTGATTATATTAAAACAAAAGCAGTAAAAGATTCTACCCCACTCTTCCAGGCTCCTTGGCTTTACAATCTAAATGGCCATGGATCCTGGAACAAATAGAGGCATTATACTTTGCAATCCCAAATCCAGGTGTTAGGCCTGGATTAAGGATGGCAACACATAGGCCTGTTAATGGATGGGAAAGATCTTCCCATTAAGAAGCAAAATTACATTAACAGTAAGCAAAAATGCATTATCAATACATAGGTGCATTGAGCTCAGCTGCTGTCCAGTTGGTTTGGATTCCTCCCATTAGATATCTGTTCCTTTGAATCTTTCAAGGTTGTAGCTGTCTCTAATACACCTGCACCCAAAATAAGAAAAGGATAACCACATGAAGTATAGGAAGATAGCCACACCATGCTCAGGGCCAAGTATTAGAATTGGTGAGAAGACTAAGTGACTGGTGACATCTCTCTCTCTTCATCCTAAGGCTTATAGTCGTTCTTGCCTTGGTCATTACCATGAGAAAGCTCAAACTATCTGGTCAGTGCCTTTTGTATGAACTCTACTGTCTCAGTAGCCAAGTAAAAGTCCTTTTGTTTAGCACAAAGCACTTAGGCAAGAGTCAGAGAATTTGTGTGTGTGCTGAAATGGAGAACCAAGACAGTCCATTTCATGTCATCACACACTTCTGGAAGGAGGCTTATCCAACATCCATTTGAATCCCCTATCCATGATCCCAGGACTAGACCCTCATTAGTCAGTCCCCTGTTACATGAAAAAGTATGAAAGGATGGCTTTGGAGGGCTTTAAGTGATACTAAGTGACGATTTGTCAGCAACATCATAGAAGGAAATTATGGTCTAGTATGGTTGGACTAGATGGCATCTGAGGTCCTTTAGATCTTTTAGATTTGGTGATTTCATTACTTTTTCCTAAACCTACCATCCTCCCAATTTCCCAGTTTCTGATGAAGGCATCATCAGTCATTCACACTCAGATGTTCGGATTAGCCCTCAGTCATTCAGACTCAAAACTTTAGAGTCCTTGCTCTCCCTTCCAACTCAAATTAAATCAATTGTCATGTTCTATCTATTCTATTTCTACAATATCTCTCAAATCCATCCCCTTCTGTCCACTCACACCACCACCAATTTAGCTCAGTTGTTCACCATTTCTATTCTAGGCTATTGTAATAGCTTCCTGTCTGGTGATATCTCTGCCTCTAGTCTATAACTGTCTCCAATCCATCCTTTATATAACTATCAAAAGGAAAATCTTTCTTTTTTTTTAATTTTATTTTTTATTTGTTTTTAACACAGTTTATAACAGATAAAGCAATTCAAACTTTTGGTCAGTTGATACATATTTTTGAAGCATTTACAATGTGGGCCAAAAAGAATTTTTTTTTTAACATGCCAACTGAGACACAGATAATATTTATATTGCTAACTTCACATCTCTTGATCTAACTGTCTCCACAGTATTACTAAGAATAAAAGGATCCTAACTTAATGTTGTTGGTCTAAATTCCTATGCCTAATAGCTTAATTTTAGACAGCCTTTGATGTTCCTCTACCCCTAATCTATAATTGTATAGCTCTGGTATTAAGCTTACAAATCTTTTGACTATAGGAAATGGCCACCAAGAGTAGGGATACTGCAGGGAAACTATCTTCCCAACTTCATGTCTATTCCAGGCAGGAGTAGATTGTCCACTTGCATTCAGTCAGACTTAAAGTCTGCCAGGTGTCTGTGGGGAAAGTGAGTCTAGAGAATCCCACCTCAGCCCATGCTGAACAGCTGCTCTCCCACTCTTCTCTTGAGTTCACCTATGCAATTCATACCAGCATCTCATGAGCATACTGGCGTCGTGTAATGGAGGCTCAGATCGCTTTTCTTGCTTCCCATACCTGGAGTTAGACTCAGAAGAACAGTCACTTAATGGTCCCATAGCATCTAAAAATGGCAAGTTCCTTTAACCAGGTTTAAAATACGATTATAGTTTCACTTTGGCTAAGGAACATCTTTTGAGGCAAGTCTTAAGTGGCTTACATGTCTTTTTATACATGTTCTAGTTCCTGATTAAATGGCAGTCATAAAATCAAATTTACCATTAAAACCTTGACTTTTCCATCAATGCCAAATTTTATCAGAGGTTACCTTCCTCTTGGAAGGTTAGACTGAAATTCTTTTCTCCAAACTAATATTCTCAGTACTTAATTCAGTCTATTTTTTTTAATACTAATGGTTTTAACCTCATTTTACAACATGACCAATTTTTCTCCCCATCACCCCCCTCCCCCCACTTCCTAATACCTTGCATTCTGGTTGCTCCTTCCCTCAATGTACCCTCCCCTCCCATCACACCCCACCCCTGTCCTATCCCCATCTTCTCTCTTTTCTTGCAGGGCAAGAGAAATTTCCATATCCCTATCCCTTACCTTATTTCCCAATTATATGCAGTAAAAATTCTCAGCATTCGTTTCTACTACTTTGAATTCCAGCTTCTCTCCCTCCCCAGCCCCACTAATAAGGGAAGCAATTCAATACAGATTAAACATGTGTTGTTTTGCAAAAGATTTCCATAGAAATAATGTTGTATAATACTAATTATGTTGCCCTCTGACCTACCCTATCCTCCTTATTTTCCCCCCTACAATTGACCTTGTCTCTTCTCAAAAGTGTGTATTTCTAGTGACTCCCTTCTCCCATTTGCCCTCCCTTCTAACATTCCCTTCGCTTCACTTGTTGCCTCCTTTCCTACTTTCCTGTGGTGTATATAAATTTTCATATCAAATTTAGTGAGCATGTTATTCCTTCCTTCAGCCACATGTGGGGAGAGTAGCTTTATTCCACCCCCTTCTCCCTTATCTCTTCTATTGAATAAGACTTTTCTTATCTCTTTTATGAGTTATAACCTGCCCTGTTTCATTACTCCCTTTCTCACCCCTTAATTTTTTTTATTTTATTTTTTTCTTTTGTGAGTGTATGTATGTGGATATCATCTCTTCTGATATAACACACCCTGTACTCTCTACCTGTATGTGTGTGGGTGTGTGTGTACAATCTCTCCAACTACACAAATACTAAGAAAAGATTCATGAATTAAAAATATTTTCTTTCCATCTAGTAATGTAAACAGTTCAGCTTTAGAGAGTCTTCTATGATTTTTCTTTTTTTTTTCCCTGTTTACCTTTTCATGCTTCTCTTGGTTCTTGTCTTGGGAAGTCAAAATTTTAAGTACAGATCTGATCTTTTCCTCAATGTGAAATCTTCAAATTTGTCTCTATCACTGAAGTCCATTTTTTTCCCTTGAAGTATTATATTCAGATTTGCTGGGCAGGTGATTCTTGGCTTCAGTCCCAGCTCCTTTGACTTCTGAAATATCCTACTCCAAGCCCTTCGATCCCTTAATGTTGAAGCTGCCAGATCCTGTGTTATCCTGATTGTATTTCCACAGTACTCAAATTGTTTCTTTCTAGCTGCTTGCAGTATTTTCTCCTTGATCTGGGAACTCTGAAATTTGGCCACAATATTCCAAGGAGTTTCTCTGTTTGGGTTTCTTTCAGGAGGTAAATGATGAATTCTTTCAATATCTATTTTGCCCTCTAATTCTATAACATCAAGGCAGTTTTCCTTGATAATTTCATGGAAGATAGTGTCTAGGCTCTTTTTTTGATCATGGCTTTCAGGTAGCCCAATAATTTTTACATTATTTCTCCTGGATCTGTTTTCCAGGTCAGCTATTTTTCCAATGAGTTCTTTCACATCATCTTTTTTTTTTTTTTTAATTTTTGGTTTTGTTTACTAACTTCTTGGTTTAACTCATAGTCATTCTTTTCCCTGGACTCAATTCTCTCTTTCAATGAATTATTTTGTTCAGTGAGCTTTTGAATCTTCTCCTCCATTTGGCTAATTCTGCTTTTTAAAACCTCCTTCTCTTCGTTGGCTTTTTGGACCTCTTTTTCCAATTGAGTTAGCCTGTTTTTAAAGCTGTTATTTTCCTCAGCATTTTTTTGGTTCTCCTTTAGTAAACTGCTAACTTGTTTTTTAAGGTCTTCTATTGCCTGAACCAAGTTTAAGTCCCCTTTGGAGGGAGGGTCCTTGACTTCCTCTGGCAGTATGCCTTGTTCTTCCTCATCCGAATGGATTGGGGGAGATACCTGTTCCCCAAGAAAGTAACCTTCTCTGGTTTTATTTTTTCCCCCGCTTTTCTGGGCATTTTCCCAGTCAGTTACTTGACTTCTGAGTTTCCTCTCCACATCCACCTCTTCTCCAGTTCTGCCCAGCTAGGGCTTGGGGATTCCTAGCCTCTGGGCTTTCAGCAGGGGCAGGGCTGCTATTCAGTGTGAGATTAAGATCAGCTGCTCAGGTAGGGGCAGGGCCACCACAGGGGGCTCAGTTCCCTCCAGGGGTTTACGTGGAGACCTTCTACAATGGATCTGAGCTCCTGCCTGCTTTGGGAGCTCCTGTCTGCTGCCACCTCTGCTGCTGCCTCCCGAGGGGGCCTGAGTCATGGGGACACCCTACTCCCCTCTTAGCCAGTCAAAAAGATTCTCTCACTGACCTTTGGTGCCTGTGGGTGGAGGGACCTGCGCTGCCGCTGGAGATTCTGCCCCTGAAGCCTGCTCAGATCTGCTCCCCTCAGAGCCTCGGCCAAGGCAGGGCTGGGCTCCACTCCAGGTCTGGTGCACGACAGACCTTTGGTGTCGGTTTTTCAGGTCTCTCTGGAATAGAAATCTCCTCCACTCCGTTGTTCTGTGGCTTCTGCTGCTTCAGAATTTGTTGGGAGTTCTTCTTTACAGGTATTTTATGGGCTGTGGGTTAGGAGCTAGCGTATGTGTATCTTTCTACTCCACCATCTTGGTTCCTCCCCTGAAAATCTTTCTAAGGCACAGGTATGTCACTATCTTCTCAAAAATTTTCAGTAGCTCTGAATTGCCTATAGAATAAAATACAAACTTACTAGTTATTAAGACCCTACATGATCCATCTCCAGTATGCTTTTCCATTCAAGTTATTTCATTTCACATATTTAATTCAGCTAGCCTGAACTAGTGCCATCTCTTTCTTCTGTGCATTTGTATTCATTGACTCCTGGACTCGCAGAACCCTTGCTTTTCTTGCAGCTCACTTTAGATGTCTTTTTTTTCCACTAAAACTATGATTGCTACACCTATAATTTTTTTCCCTTCCTCAGATATTCTTACAGTACTTTGTATGAATCCATCTCTTTCCCTCACTACTCTTTATGTTGCATTATATATCTCTGTATACATACTTTGTCCCCATTGAAGGAATATATGCTCTTCGAGAAGATGGTCTATTTTTTTTAAACCTTTTTGTATTCCCAGTGCAGAACATAATTTTTTGCATATTATAGGTGCTTATTATTATTATTTTTTTAACCAAATTGATTTGCCCCAAATCATACAAGCAGTAAGGGACAGAGCTCATATTTGAATTCAGGTCTTTTTGATTCCAAATTCAGTATTCTTTCTGCTATACCATGAAGCTTCTCATATTTATTGATATACTTATCTTCCCCACCTACCTCCTCATTAGATTGTAAGCTTTTTGATGGCAAGGTCTGTGTGGTACATTTCTTTCTACAAGGTTGAGCTGTGGCTTGTACCTATAACACAAAGCCTTCTGCACAGTAGGTGTTTAAATATTTCTGAAAATTTAATTGAAAAGATTCTATAATTAAGGATGTATATAGAAATGTTATAGAAATTTAGGAAGATGAAAGAGTTAAGCGGTCTTGATTCCTCCATGCTAAAAAAAGTAACAAATATACCTAATAAAGTAAGAATCCAGCAACATCAGCAAAAAGTACAGGACAGAATGAAATTCTCTCAGGGAAAACTGTTTCTCAGAAAAAAATGAAGATACAAATACGAAAAAAGGCTTAAATGGAAGAAATATTGTAGGACAAAAGAAATCCTTATATGTTTCCCTTAATGTTCATATTCAGTGGGTTGCTGAACAAAGTAATTTATGTATTTAAATCTGTCATAGAGTCATGTATTATTTTAACATTTGCATTAAGAGATATTTTGAGTATGTCTAAATGTCTTTGAGTATCTCTTGAGTGACTCTAAGGTGGCATATTCTATTGAGTGAAATGATTTTTAAAAATTCAAAAACTGACCTTTATATATTGTTTTATAGTTTACAAAGTTCTTTCTTTACATTAACTATGAATTGGCATAGGCAGACAGGGGTGGGGAACCTGCAATCTCAAGGCCACATCTTGGATGCTGCCTTTTGTTTGGATTCAAGCGAAGGGCCACACTTGAGGACCTAAAGGATCACATGTGGCCTTGAGACCACAGGCTCCCTACCTCTGGCCATAGGGGAACAGCAACAATTCCTACTGACCAGAATATAATCTAAAAGCTGTATTGGTTGTTGTTTTGGTAGATAATAAAGGAATGTCAACCAGACAGGTAGAAGGCAATGAATTCATCCCTCTTCACTTAACTTTTGTTCTTTTGTGTATCAGTCTAGAAAGATCTTGGAGAAAAGGTGAGATACATAGCCTGCCTCATGCGAGTTCTCCATGAAATAGTCTTTTTGGCAATGTAGTCAGACCATCAGAATTGCGCTCTGAAGTATAGTTAGATTACTTGCAGTTTAGTTTGATTAAGGACCTCAGTATATGATACCCTATTCTGCCAGGTGATCTT
Organism: Potorous gilbertii; assembly: GCA_028658325.1. NCBI lineage: Eukaryota > Metazoa > Chordata > Mammalia > Diprotodontia > Potoroidae > Potorous > Potorous gilbertii. The sequence goes on from CM053769.1 coordinate 148,085,052, forward strand.
CAGAATCTTTCTAAGACAGTCTAAATGGAAGCAATTCAATTTCCTGGCATGGTGCTGGTACACTATCCATATTTCATAGGCATACAATAATGTGGTTATATAGATGCTAATGATTTGTGGATTTATTTAGGCTATTAATATTTCAGTGAAGCTAGTTATAATTTTAATTAATTTTAGTTGGTTCTCTGCAAATTTCCAAGTAAACTGTTATATTGTCCATCATATATTTATTTGCCAAAAAAACTTATCCCATTAATTTTTTTTTATCAATCTATGGCATCAATAATTCTAGATAACATGGGAACAGTGCAACATGAACAATCTTTTCTGATTTTATTAGGATAACTGGTGTTTCTATACTATAAGCATGATTTGTTAGTGGTTTCATATAGATTTTTTCATAACAATAAGCAAAAATAATTTCATTCCTCTGTTTCCAGTGTTTTTAGCATAAATGAATGTTGTACTTTCTCTGTACCTATTGATATATTCATATGGTTTTTGTTATTCTTATTGGTAATATGATTTATTATTGTCATTTTTAAAATCTTCAACCAGTCTTGCATTCCTGGTATGTGTCCAACTTGGTCCTAATATATAGATTTTGTATATATTGTTGCAGTCTCTGCTAATATTTTATGTAATATTTTTGCATCAGTACTTATTAGCAAAACTGATCTAAATTTCTCTTTCCCTGCTATAACCTTTTCTGTTTTGAACATCTAGGGATCCTATTTGCTTCAGAGATGAAGTCTGATAGAACACCTTCTTTCTCTGTTTTTTGAAAACTTGAGTAACATTTTAAAATGGCTTGAAACTGAAAAGTTTAAGAGAATAAGATTTTTTTCTCAGTAGAACAAAATTATAAATTTATAAATATAGATATTTATTTTATATATAAATATATAAATTTATATTATTAAATTTATTTTATTTATATATATTCATATTACATATTATTACATATTATAATATTAATATTGTATATTATTATATATTATTTTATATGTATAAATTTATTTTATTTTTATTTTTTCAATCGGCAAAAATCTGCCTACTCACCCTACCTCTTCAACCTCTTCTCTCACATTTAAAAACTAAGGCAAAAAAAAAATACAATTATAAACATATATAGTCAATCAAAACAAATCTCCATTGTGTGCGTAGGTATGTGTGTGTTTGTCTCATTCTTTCCTCTGAGTCCACCTCTCTATTAGGAGATGGATATCCAATTTCATCCTTATTCTTCTGGAATCACGGTGGATCATTATGCTGATTAAGAGTTCCTGATTCTTTCAAAGTTGCTCACCTTTACCATATTATTGTCATCTAAACTGCTCTGATTCTTTCACTCTACTTTGGATCAGATCATACAAGTCTTCTCAAGTTTCTCTGAAACCATCCCCTGCATCATTTCTTATAACAGAGTAGTACTCCATCACACTTATCTATCCATTTTCCAATTTATGGGCATTTTTTCAGATTTCTCAGTTTTGCAACTTAAATATTTTTGCTTTGCTTAGGATTGATCCCTTCTTTAATGTACCCGCCTTCTAATTCCTCCTTCTCCCTTCTCTTTTCCTCCTGTTTCACTGTTAATTGAAATGTATTTCTGTACCCAAATGTGTGAATACATATTCTTCCTTTTTTTATCTAGTTCAGATGAAAGTAAAATTGAAATATAAACTGTTCTTCCTTATCCTCTCCTCCCTGTTATGTAGATAACTCTTTGTGCATCCTACGTGAAATAATTTTCTCTAACCTTCCTTGCCTTCCCTCCCAACCCTAGAATTTTTTTCTTCCCCTTTCTTTCCATTCTTCTCTTAAGATCATCGAGATATGACAGAACTACTCCCAGGTCTTATCTAATTAGAGTTCCTCTATGACCACTGATGATAATAGGGCTGAGAGGAGACACATACGTCATCTCTCGATATTAGAATGTAAGCAATTTATCCTTGTTTAATCCTTTATCGTTGTTCTTTCACATTTACCTTTTTATGTTTCTTCTAACTCCTGTGTTTGAACTTCAAATTTTCTCTGCAACTCAGGCCTTTTTATCAGGAGTCCTTGGAAGGCCTCTATTTCATTAAAGATTAGTTTTTCCCTGGTAGTATTATACTCAGTTTTTTCTGAGGAATCTTGTATTCTTTGCCTTCTAGAATATCATATGCCAAGTCCTCTGCTCCTTTATGGTGATGGCTGCTAAATCATGTCTGATCCTGAGTCTCCTTAGTACTTTAATTCTTTCTTTCTGGCTGCTTGCAATATTTTTTCTTTGACCTGGAAACTCTGGATTTTGACAATACTGTTCCTGGGAGTTTTCATTTGAGGGTTTGTTTCAGGAAGTAATCAATGGTTTCTTTCTATTTCCAATTTGCTGGTTCTAAGACATCTGGGCAGTTTTCTTTTAAAATTTCTTAAAATAAAATATCTTTGATCTTTTTTAGGTCATAACATTCAGATAGTTCAGTGATTCTTAAATTTTTTCTCCTCTATCTGTTTTTTTCAGGTCAATTGCTTTTGCTATGAAATAACTTACATTTTCTTCTATTTTGTTTTTAGCTTTTTGACTTCATTTTAATAATTTTGGTAGCCTCCTGGAGTTATGGGCTTCTATTTGGTCCATTTTAATTTTCAGGGTGTTTGTTATTGGGTCAAGGTTTTATGACTTCAGTTCTTGATTCCGTTTCCTAATTCTTTCTTCCATTGATTTCAATTCTTTTCTAATTTTTTCCTCAAGCACTGTCATTTTATTTATAAAAACACTTTTAAACTTTTTAAAAAATACTCTTACTTCATCAGCTTCCAGGAATTCTAGTCAAGTTTATAGCCAATCTATGTTTTACTCTGAGGCACGGTTTATAAATGACTTAGAATCATTCTCTGCTGCTTTTGTATCTTTTGTTTCCTCCCACCATTGTAGCTCATCATGGTGTGATTTTTGTTTGTTTGTTTAATCCTTCTTTCAATCTACTTCTTGCCTTCACATATAAGAACTGGGCTCTGCCACATCTTTGAAGGAAAGATCCGGACGGTGCCTGTTGCTACTTCTTAGGTTATTGAACGCTACATTGTTTCAGGATCTTTCAGGCTGGGGACCTATAAGCTTTCAGTGTAAGATGAGCGGTCTGATGTAGGGTAAAATCTGATTGATTCCCTTCTGGTCTGAGTTCTGCAAGTTCCTGATCTGGGTTTTGGTTAGAGCAACATCAGAACGCCACTAGACTCTGCCCTTATCAACCAACAAGAAAGTTCTATTGCGTCTTGGTCTGGGATTCCTACAGTAGTTATTCTTCTGCAAGCTAGATTAGACTTTGGAACAAAGATATTGCTGTAATTCTGGAGTCTGAGCCAAAAGCTGTTTGTGTCTAAACTTTCTCCATTCTCAGTACACTGCCAGGGTCACTCTATCAGGGAAAGTAGTGCCCCAGTGTGGTTCCAGGGGTGCCATATATGGTTTTGAGACCTCCTCTTAAACTGGTACACAACTTCTTCCTGGGCATTGGAGTGGTCCACAAGGCTGCTCCTGTCCCTAACCAGCCCTATATCAACAAGTCTCTCTCTCTCTTTATGCCAGCCTGCACTGGACTTGAAAACTTACTGTGACTTTTTCTGAATTTCCCCATCACGATTCCTTCTCATTCATTTTGTAAGTCTGTTGGAGGAGTTTTGTGAATTGAAGTTCAGCTGCATTGCCTCCTGCTACTCCACCACCTAGGCTCCACCTAAATTTGTTATTTAGACTCTAAAGACCCCATGATGGGTAGTAACCCACAGTATAAGAAACACTGAAGGGGTTGCAAATGGAAAAAGTATAAGAAGCCCTGCTTTAGATGTTTGATAAAATTCACTTGTGCACAGGTATTTCATTTAAATGTTAGGATTTTTCCCTGTGGGAATTCATTTGTGGTTTGCTCAGTTTTGTTTAAATTGTTTAAGTTAATTGGATTATTTTGTTCAGTTACCTTCCTTTTATTTGTGTAGATATTTGTTCCTTACATGTAAATTTTCAGTTTTGCTGGCATAGATATGCTTATAATAGTTTGAGAATTTTTCTTCATTTCTTCTCCTTTTGAAGGAATTTTCTGATTTTCTCATTTTTAAAAGAATTTGGTTTTCTTTTTGAAAGACAGATTCAGTAATAGTTTACCAATTTTATTGGTCTTTTAAAAATTGCTCTTTATTTTACTTATTCAATTGTTTTTTTTATTTTTAGTTCTATTTAAAATATTCCTTCTGTGTGCTTGGTTTGAAATAATTTCTTTTTGATGTTTTTCTAATTATTTTAACTGTATTACTCATCCTTTTTCCTCTTTTGTTCTAGCATAAAGGTGTTATTTCATGCTATATATGTACAAATACACTATAGCTATATTCCGTAACTTTTGGTATCTTAGGTTATCATTTTTCTTAGTGTGACTTTTATGAATTGATATTTCAGGCTATAATGATGGGGTTGTTTGTTTTCCATTTAGAAAGTCTAAAAATTGTATTCAGACTTCCTTTATTATTTTTTTTTACACAATATGTAAAGGATATGTTTAGATTTATACCTTCCTGCATTTCTGTATGAGCTTTCTGCCTAATAGCATATAAATGAATGTGCTAAATCTTTTTTTCTCAATATAATCAACATCTTTTATTTTGTGTTCTATACTTTCCCCTATATCAGTTTGGTTAAGAATTTGTTTCTTGTTCACAGATAAAAAAGAAAGATAGAATCTTCCATTTTCTAATTTTTTTATTTTATGACATTTCTTATTTAGACAATTCATCAATTTGTAATTTACTGCACTATGTAGGGGTTAAATATTGAACTACTTACAGTCAAAAAGAGATGGATTCAAATCCTGTTTCTGACACTTATTAGTTGTGTGTCTCCAAACTCTAAGTCCCCAAACTTTAAATCCCTTAAACTCTAGATACCAGGGGAAGCTTTCTAGGACTCCAGCGATAGAGGGATTGAAGCTTTTATTGGTGGAAGAAGGGTCCACACTTATTCCCTATACTGACAAAATTCTATATCTTTCATATATTATGGCCTGGAGAATGATCTTTTTTCAAGAAGTCTCATATGTGACAAAAAGGATTTACTTACAGATTTCCATTCAATTCCTGCCACATCTGTCAAATAGTTTTACTAACAGTCTATCAAAACCTATAATTATCTTACTTATCTTTCCTGTTATAATTATTAAATTCTAAAATTAAAATAAAAGATTTATCTAAATTCAGAAATTTAAAATTTACAAATTAAAATTTTAAATTTAAAAATTAATTTCTGATAAAGAAATACAAAGTCTCATACTATTAATTGCTTAACATTTAGATCTTTTTGCATTTCACCTAAGCTTTCCTTTAGGTGTTTAATTGCTATGATGTTCAGTACACAAATATGCGAAGGGTCCCTTCCTCACTCAAAACAAAGTCAAGTTGCAAGTCATGTCATTATTTCTCTGTTGGCATGGTCTTCTTTGGCAATGAAGGACAAAAGCACATACACATGTAAAGAGTCAATTATTTTGTCAGTATAGTGTGGGAGCACTCATTCCACTTGTACAAATCATCATTCTAGGATTTAGTAATTTCTTAGGGCACATAGAGGATATCATTAAAAAGTATGAGAAACAGGAGTTGAACATAGGTTTTTCAGAATCCAGGTGCAGACCATCTCTACTACATTATGCTGTCATTCCATATATACATTACTATATGTCACTTTATTGTCTTCAGTTCCTTTAAGCATAAAAAACTTTTCCTGTATGTTCTTCTAGATGCTACCTATTTTTAATTCTGCCTTACCTCAAATCATGATTGCTAACTTCTGTAGATTTTTTTATTCAGCTGAAGCATAATAGATTTTATTTCAGTCTTTCATTTTAAATCTCTGTGTGTCTCTGTGTTTTGGGTGTATTTCCTGTGGGCAAAATATTATTGGGTTTTATTTTCTGTTCCATCCTATAACTCTCTTCCTTTTTATAACTAAGTTGAATACAGTTACATTCAGGATTAGAATTGTTGAATTTGGTTTCCTTCCATCACATCATGTTACATTATTTGTTTTAATTTTCAAAAGGTAGAGTGTAGGTTGTGTTGCTAATAACAGTTTATTCCCACACTGCACACATACATGTTATCCAATCCTCTTCTACCCATACCAATCACAATTCCTGAGATTCTACTGCTATACTCTTTTTAAAAATTACCCATTTTTCTTCTAAATCTAGACAGGAGTGCAATTTGGGAATTATCTTCTCCCCTACTCATAATCTCACCTCTTTATTAGTTAGGGTTTTTTTCTATCCATATCACTGAAATTAATTGAATAATATTTTTCTCCTCTTTTTCTTGCTTCCCAAGATTGTTTACTTCTATCTATTTTATCTTTGATTTCTAACCAATGTTTCTTCAGTGTTTACCTTATAAGGTAAGACTTTAAAAAATTAATATCCTTTCTAAACCTTATAGCATTAAAAAAAAAACAACTATGATTCATTACTGATTCATTTCTTGCTTTAAACTTTTGCTTACCTTGAAATTCTTCCACATAATGGTTGGTCTTCAAATCAAAAACTCTGTACAGCACTTTTTTTAAAAAATAGGAAGCTTAGGAAATCTGGGGTTGTATTTTTAAAACCCCATTTTCCCATTAAGGAATAGATTCACCTTTTCTCGATAGCCAATTTTGAGAAGCAAGGTAATTTCCCATACTTTTGAGCATATCACATTCTTGCCTCTCCTGTCAGTTCTCATTCTTGATGAAAAAGCTTAAATTATTTGCATTGATACTTTTGTTATGTGATTTACTTCTTCTAGGCATCTAAGATTCTTTGACTGAAGCTCTAGAATTTCATGACTATATTTGTGAGTAAGTTAAATTTGAAATTTCCTTCTATTGGCAATCAGTGGATTCCATAACTTAGCTCTTTACTCTTGCTGGGACATTATCTTGTATGATTTCCCAGGATATGAAATTCTGAATCTTTAGTTCATCTTATTTTTCTGGAGACAAATAATTCTCAGATTATTTCCCTGATATCTGCCCTCTATTACTGTCACATGTGTGAACCTCATACCTTCCAGTCATGCAGTTATTATCCTTAATCCCCTTAAGAAAAGGGTTTGTTCTATAAAGCTTGGACTCAATCAAAAGGCCGCACCCAAGCACCTAGAAGGCCACATGTGGTCTTGAGGTTGCAGGTTGCCCACCCCTGTCTGTCTATGCCAATTCATAGTTAATGTAAAGAAAGAACTTTGTAAACTATAAAACAATATATAAAGGTCAGTTTTTGAATTTTTAAAAATCCTTTTACTCCATAGAAGAATATGCCACTTTAGAGGCACTCAAGAAATACACAAAGACACTTAGAGATACTCAAAGTATCTCTTATGCAAATGTTAAAATAATACATGACTCTGTGACAGATTTAAATACACAAATTACTTTGTTCAGCAACCCACTGAATATGAACATTAAGGGAAGCATATAAAGATATCTGTCTATTTATCTATTCCTCCTTCCATCTATCCATCTACCATCTCTCTCTGTCTCTGCCTCAATCTATCTGTCTGTCTCTCTCTGTGATAGCTTGGTATATACTTCCTAGGATGTCATAGAGTAAGTTCCATATAGAATCCACATAGAAGGATGTTTTCATATTTGTGGTAAGCTTCTTCAAATGTTCCTTTTTTGTAGATAGTGTGATAGTAGCATGGTGCAGTTGACATAGAGGTGGCCTCAAAGCTACTAAAACTACTGAGACTAGAGATCTGGCATTCTATCTGCTGTGCCACCTAGCAGCCCTAGGAACAGTATGAACAGCTGGTATAAAATATTCTTCCCTCCATAAAAAACCGGTTAAGGCATAAGATCCCATCCTTCCAAATACATGCAGAAGCTAGAGGAAAGTAGAGTTGGATCTAGAGCCCATGTGGTCTTTTTTCCCCTTTGTAAGTCCCTCAAGAAGTTTTCATTAGGTTTAATGTAGTTTCATTCTGGAATCCTTACAGAGGTCAGCAGTTACTTTTCCTCAGGGTATCTTGTTTATCCTTTGCTCTCAATGTAGACATTGTGGTTGGCTGTTCTAGGGACAATGCTAGGACACTAAGAAGATGTCTAAGACTCCATCCTCTGGACAAGGAAGAGACAGAAGTGGGAGAAGGACAGAAGTGTTCTCCTCCAGTCTGAGAAATTTTTTCTCAGAGACTTGGCTTGAGACTATTTCTACTACTAGCTGAATAGATACTGGAATATTGCCTGGGTACCACACTGACTTGCTATTCCAGGTGATTAATGATCGATTGATTCAGTAGAGGTGTTCTCACTTGGTTACATGAATTGCTCTAAGGGATTGTTTCAATAGAAATGACCAAGTCATTGGTTCATACCTTTGATTGAATAATTAAATTGAGAATTCTGGGTGACCCCCTCTTGTATACTTACAATATCATTGTGAGGTAGGCAGTACAAATATTATTGTCTCTGTTTTATAAATGAGGAAACTGTCTCAATGAGGTGAATGAACTTGCATAAGATCCCATTGCCAACAAATGTCAGAGCTGGGATTTGAACCCAGGTCTCCTGACTCTGAGTCTCATGGTCTTTTCACATTGCTCTTATCAGCAAGTATATCTTGGGCAGGTATTGCAAAGGATCAATGAGCTTCACCCAGAGTTGCATAGGAAAAGAATGGTCTGGATGGCAATTGGGAAATTGCTCAACCCTTTCAATAATCTCAAACTTCTTACTGCTATAAAAGTACATGTGTAACACCAACATTCTTTTGGTGATGTTCAAAACATCCTATCTTCCACAAGGGTCTGACACATGCCAAAGATTAGAGCAATCAACCAGAGCAAGGGGTAGGGGAGCAATGCCTTGTTATGGAAAGAGGGAGAGGGTCCAAACTAGGATCCCAGCAATTATCAAGCACATGTCAGGCTAGGTCAGGTGCCAGGATTTCTCAGAATGCTATAATTCAAAGGAGTGATGTGAAAGTAGTCACTTCAGGGATTGGAGCAGAGACTGCAAGCCAAAGAGGTCTGCACTAGATTAGGAGACATACAACAAAAAGTGTTGGTGAAATGACTGTCTGATGTAATTTGCCTCCACAATGCTTGGCTTTGGTGGGAGTATTCATTCCATTTCCACCTTGTTCTTACATGTCAGATCCACTGTGCTTTCTTCTGACTCAGTCACACTGGTGAGACTGGTGGACCCTATATGACTTCAGACTGTGGAACTTGATTCTCTCAGGAGAATAAAAATTGTCCTTGAAATGAAGTATAGCACATGGTAGATGTAAGTAGGTAACTGCATATTACTAATGATAAAATGCATGTAAGATGTGGATGAAAAGCTATCTTTGAGGATGTGGATGGCAGAGAAAGGAACCAGCCTAGCCTTGCAGTGAGAGATGAACAGCATAGATACTTCACTGGATTCACAGAATGTTAAGAGAATCAGAAGAAAATTCTTGGGAAATTAGGTGGATTAGGACATAGACATAGACACGAACCACAGAGGTCCATAAGGTAAGTAGGAGCAACAGGATGTACTGGCAGAGAGAATCTGATCCATGAAGACATACATTGCAGAACCACAAAAGCTTTAAAACCTGTTAGGACCAGTCTGGGGTGGACCACATTTTTCATTCCTTAAAATAATTTTCTGACATAGAGGTCCATCCAAAAGTCATTGGGTGCTAGAGTGGATCTGTGATTGTGTGCAGTCAGGACAGAAAAATGCAGAATTCAATACTAGAAACCTCAGAAATTGCCAGCCAGCAATTCCTTTTGGTTATAGGATGCCCCTTCCCCACCCCCCGCCTCTCCCCCGCCACATAGCAATGTCTCTACTTTTCATAAATCCATTTGTAACTCTATCCCCATTGTGATTTCAGAGTCCCTGGAACTCCAGCTTTTTGAGCACACTTCTCTAACACAGGCATTATACAGGCCAAGGTCCTGTAAGTAGATCACAAGGTCTGTGAGATTATAGTTCTGCCTTTCCAAACCAGCTTGCCCTGAAACACTGAATCTGTGAAATACCAAAAATTAGCAAAGGTGTCATCAGTCCAGACAGTATGACCCTTGTTGAGACTTATCTTGATGGATATGAAAAGTCTTTTTCCATTTACTCCTCTACCAAATTGCAGTTAAATTATAACATCTCCTCCCCAACTATGGCAGGTATAACTTAATGAATAGGACTTCCTGATGCTATTGGACCAATAGGTAGGAGATAAAGGGCAGAATATTCTGACTCCATAACATATTGTTACTGGGTCCCAACTACACTAGAAAGCCCTTTCTCCCTCATTTTTTTCCCCCATGAACAGAACAAAAGGATCCATTGGAGGAGGAAGAGGAATTAAAGAACCTTTATTTTGCGGATTTTCTCTAGTCTCTAAAGGACTTTGCAAAGCTTAAAGTGCTACATAAATGTTAGCACGTCCTCCTCCTTCCTTTTCCTCTTCCATATTCCTCTTCTCCTTACCCTCCTCCTCCTCCATTTTCTCCTTATTTTTACCTAGACAATGAATAAATGTGACTTGAGGAGATTAGGGTGTTGGGGAACCACATGGATAAAAATTCCAGGGTATATAAAGGGGTGGGGCAAGGGAATATCTATGTTGATGTTTGGGTAATATTGAGAGGGATTTTGGCATATGGCTTCCAACAGATCTACACAATTCTACTGACATCAGGTAGAACAGAGACTAACTAGCTGACTAATTAATGAACAAGAAATTCCTCATCATTATGATGAGACCAAATAATTCATGAGGACCATTGAAAATAGAGGATATCAGATAAACATCTAGAGTAAGGCCTGAATACTAATAATAGCAGGTTTACAAAGTACTTTTATCACTACAGCTGAGTGAAGCTGAGAAAAGTTAAATTATTTATTCAAGTCACACAGACATCTTTCAGAGTAAGGATTCAATCCTAGGTCTACTGTCTTCAAACTCAGGAATTTTCCACTATATTGTTTTCCCCAACTATTCCACTGTTATTTTCTGGCTTCTAGCTGAATGAATGAAATATTAAGCATTTACTACATGCCAAACACTGTAAAGAAGCACTGGAGGTACAAATAAAAGAGTGACAGCCCTTGTTCTCTCAGAGATCATACTTTAATTGTAGGAGACAAGACATTAAAGAAAATTCAGATGCAGAGTAGTTAGAAAGTTCCAGAAGTACTAGTTAGTGAGAATGACAGTTAGGTGACAGTGCTAGGAGTCTGCAAGATAGAGAATAGGAAAGCCTGGTGGTCCTCCATCTCCAGAATAGAATTGATAACATCTCACAGAATCTCAGATTTATCTCATCCAAGCTGTGTGAGTGGTCAATCAGCCTGGATGGGTTCAGGATAGCCCTGGCTGGGGGATGAGTTGAAGGAGGAGGGTAAGAGGACAGGGCATCCTTTTCCTTTTGAGGAAGGCTTTCCCATTGTGGCCATCCCAGATGTATTCAGCTATGAATCCTTGATTTTGTAATCCCATGATTTAATAGTCAACAAATAGAGGGAATGTAGTGAATAAACCTACATTGGGGGGTGCCACTGCTTTAGGTTTGATTACTGTGTTTGTAGTCTTATATTCTAATGTTTTGGGAATTCCCACTGCTTCAAATGGGAGAGGAAGATACAAAAGAGTCATAGGGGAAGAAAGTCCTTGAAGTCTGACCGCAGAGTTGGCTACCACTGGTGTGCTTCCCATTTGTACAAAATCAATCACTATGACGCTATTAACTCTTAAACAGGAAACATTTACTTAGTCAGGAATAAGGAAGAATAGTGATAGTATCTACATAATAGAAGATAAGAATAATTAGGGTGGCATGTGCTCTGTTCCCACTCTCTTTGGACTAGTCTACCGTAACTTTCTCTCAAGATTCTAGGGTACCCTAAAGGGTTGGGAGGTATCTCTTTTCTTTATTGCTATTGGCTAGAGCCCCAACAGTCTGTGTTCACCCCATTTTTAGGATCTATAAGAAGCACCCCAGTTCCATTTAGTAACTTAACATTAGCACCTTTTAAAAGGGTATTTACGTCAAAGATATATCAAGAACAAACATACAAACCTTTCCCCCAGAACCTTAGGGGAATAATCTCCCCTATACCACCTCATTCTGGGGATGGGGGTAGGGTATGGTTCAATAATTAGGCTCAAAACTTAGCTCAGTCCCACATAGATGTGGCGTAACTGCTGGGTGAATCCTTCGTCTGGGCGGTGTTCCTGAATGTCACCCCAGAAGAGGTCTCCTTGCTCCCTAGGGTTATACTTGTGGCCTGGATTCCAAATCCCCAGTTCTTGTGGCTCACTTTATGCATCTAGAATGAAATAGAATCAGTGAGAAGGCCAAGGACTCACGTCTATTTCTTGGGGGGAGTCTGTGTGGTTGCAGAGGGGAAAGAAAACCTTAAAGTCTTCCTGTTTACCGCATGATCTCTCATAGGATGCCTTTCCTTTAACATTTTATATCTTCCTGATGGGGTTCAGACTCTGAGAACCTCCTTGAACTCCCTTTGAATTTTTCCACTTAATCTGGCCTTTCATACCCAAAGCTCTTACCCTTAACCTAGCCTGGCCCATCCTTGATTACTTCCCATCCAAACTCTCCATATTCTGATATTTCCCAATTGCCTCCAGCTGTTTCCCACCCTTGATTACATCACTAGTTACCCCAGTCTCATCCAGATTCTCCTCAGACCCTCCTCCCAGACTACTACACCACCTCTAGATCTTTCCCACTGTCTTTCTGTATACCATCGCACCTCCATGGAGGTGCTCCGATTCAATCCAGCTCAGACTCTGTCTAGCTGAGATTCCATCTGGCCTGAATGTCAATACAAGTGTCATAAATGGTGAAGCTCCTTAAGAGTCAACTCATTATGGTGAATCTTTAATAAACTTTATTTTATTTTGACTGAAAGAAGTCTTAAGTTGATTTCATTCAGCAGGACCTGGGGTGTTGGTATTTTGGGGTCCTGAGCACCCCAATCCTCATGGTTCCCAGACCTCAACATTCCCTCTGAGATTATCTCCAATTTATGCTGCCCATATCTTGCTTGAACGTATTTTTACATGTTGTGTTCCCCATCCCCATTATATTCTAAGCTCTTTGAGGGCAGAGATTTTGGACTTTGTATCCCTACCACTTAGCACAGTGTCCCACACATAGTACATGATTTATAAATGCTTGTTGACTTGATATGTGGCTTTTAACTAGTGTGTCAGAGATAACTGGAAATCCCTTTCCCAACTAATGAGAATTCTTGCCAAGCTAAAGAACAGAGCTCTGTCACACAGGGTTCATTTTAAAGCTTTCCTCACCCATTGGGCCAATAAGACAAATTGAGATAATGCTATCCAAAGTTGTACTAGATCCTGTTGGTGAAAGTCAATTGCTAAATTTTTTAGTGTGAGCATTTTGCATATCAGTAAGCACTAAAAATCAGGGATTGATTTATTATTTTTTTTGTCTAAACTTTTAAAAGTAATAGAGAAAATCTTAGTAATGCCGAGTAAACTTAAAAGTATGCCATGGGTACATTTTCTTCAAGAGAACTGGTTGTTAAACACTTACTAACACATCTATCAAGGGAACAAGATAGTTCATGTGATTTTCCCAGGACCAAACTTGTATCTGAATGTCAGATTCCACATCTTGCTAGAGTCATAACTAGGAATAGTTGAACCTGGGATAAGCACCACAAATGAATCAGTCTGATCAACGCAGGAGAAAGCCCTAAAAAGCTCAAATCAGTTAAATGGGGATGGGTGGCCAGATACTCCAGATGAGCAGGGCAAGGCTACTACAGCGGACTTGCTCTGGGGTATACATAAATGGAAGCTTGGGAAGAAGTGCTTGCTCCAGCCTACTATACAGAAGTTTCCTATTTAAAATTACTAAGTGCTAAGCTCAATTTTTTTTCTATGCTGCTGAGGGACTGGTCAGAAACCTGGAGTAAAACCCACCAACCCTTAAGCCCTTTTACAATCTCGTTACAAATCTGATTTTAGACTTGTTTCCAATGTGGCTACTCATCCATGGTCCTTCAAATTTTACATCTTGTTTGCCTTGTTCTTAGTCTTAGCCCACTGCATTGCATTTCTGAACACTTCACACACACGCACACACACACATCAGCTGCCTCGCTTCTGGGTTTAAAAAGTCCCATGGATCTGTCTCAAATCATAGTCCTAGATGGGGCAAAGAAAAGCAAAATAGTATCCTACCCCCAGCAACAAGGGAATTGTTAGCTTTATTGAGTGTCAACAGCTGACCATCAGAATCCAGAATCTGACACTGGACCATTTGTGATTTTTTAAAATAAATAACTCATTTCTATATTACATTGCTCTTTACAAAGCGTTTTCCTCCAGAATTTGAACCTCCATCTCCTGACTCTCAATCCAGTGCCCTTTCCCTTATATCACAACTGCTCCTGATTTGTGGAGTTTGTTTCCTATTTCCTAAAACCATTCGATTACAAAAGAATTCCCAAAAGCCAGGTCAAAGTATGGAGATGAGCCAGGCAACAATTGAGAACATTCAACTCCTCTGCTGGAAAAGAAGCTCTCCTTGGCTTGAAGCCAATCTGGACACTGCTATAGGCGGGTCAAGCAGCTGTGTGAGTGTTCCTGAAAAGTTTTCTGGCTGGGCTGTGGAACTTTGATAACTCCCAATTTAATTCAGCAAACCCTTATTTGGCAGTACAACTGCCATGACACCCCTGTGTGGTATTGAGTGTAGACATGAAATTATCTCCATTTAACAGAGAAGAAATTAGGTTTAGACTTGTGAACTGATTTTCCCCAGGGTCACAAAACTGGTAAGAGACAACAACATTTGAACCTAGTTTTCGCGATTAGAAGTCTACCAATCCTTGCACTGCTAAATGTTCCCTGAGCCCGCTGTCCCAAGGTAATCTTTGATCCCATTCTACTAGAAAACCTAGTATTCCTCCTAAAATTCTGCTGGATGGATATAGGAAAAAGCCAACAAATCAAAAAGAAAAGAAGACTGAACATGGAAGGACTCTGGGACAGAAGACACAGGAGGCAATGAGAAAAGCTACGTACGGAAGACAGAATACAGCAAGCAGACCGAAAAAGAGCTGAATCCTGCTCATGTGTGGGCTTGTGGGTCTCTCATATACAGCCAGAGAAAAGGAAAACTCATTGGTGTCTTGTCCCCCATTCCTGCCCTCTCTAGTTTAAAGAAAGAGACATAGGAGAAAAGATCTTGCATCTATTTTGCTGTATAAAGAGGCATGGCATTGATTGGACAAAGGAATCTTCTATTTAAAGTACTGCCTGGAGAAAATGTGCATGACCTTCTTGCTATCTACATCTTGTGAGGGAGGACCTTGTTAGCTCCATGACTCTTCTTTAGCAGGAAAAAGTTTCTTGCAGAAGGTGGGATTTTAACTGAGATTTGAAGGAAATAAGGGGAGTCAGGAGTCAAGACAAAGGAGGGAGAAAATTCCAGGCATGGGCAACTGACAGTGAAAATGCCCAGTCTAGGGAGATGGAGAGTGTGCAGGAAATAGTAAGGAAGCCAGACACTGGATTGTAGAATACGTGGAGAAAGTAAGGTGTATGCAGAGGTCAGTTCACAAAGTACATTAAAAACCAAAAGAATTTATATATGATCCTGGAGATAATAGGACGCCACTAGAGGTAATTGAACAGGAGGTGAAATGGTCAGACCTGTGATTTAGGAGGAACACTTTGATCAATGAGTGGAGGTTGGATTGGAGTTGGGAGAGTCTTGATTCTGGGAGACCTACTAGTAGGCTATTGCAATAGTCCTGGTGTGAGGTGATAAGGGCCTTCACCAGGATGGTGGCATTGTCAGAAGAGAGAAGGAGGCTTATCCTAGAGATGTTTTAAAGGACCTGGAAACAGTTTGGATATGGGGAGTGAGGGCAGGGCACAAGAGAGAGTTAGGAATAGAGGATGACACTTAGGTTGAGAGCCTAGGGGACCTAGAGACTGGACATCAAGGTCAGCTAGGTGGTGAAGTGGATAGAGTGCCAGGTCGAGAGCTAGAAAGACCTGAATTCAAATCTAGTCTCAGATACTCACTAGCTGTGGGACCTTAGGAAGGTCACTTAATGCAAGGATAATAAGAGCACCTACCTTCTAGGGTTGTTGTGAGAATCAAGTGAGATAATTGTAAAATGTTTAACACAGTGCCAGGCACATAGTGAGTGCTATTATAATATTAGTTATTATTATGAACATAACATCATGGAAGTTAGAAAGAGAGGGCATCATAGAGGTCAAAGTCATCCATGGCATCCAGGGCCATTGCCAGTTGTCCTGGATTTGGTGACTCAGAAAGAGAGTGAGGCTGACAACTTTGAGAAACTCTGCCTCACTTCAATCCAATCCACGCTCAAGTCAAGACATCACCCATGATGCCATTGATCTTTTTCTGAAATGAAGGACAAACTACAATAACAACTATATCTCTGTTTTCTGTTGTGTGAGGTATTTTTTCTGGACATTGGATCTCTACTTTCCATTATATCATTTCTCCTGGGTATTTCTGCTTGTCCTGTAATCTCCATTCTCTTAGACATCATCAACTGTTGCTCACTACTGCCATCTGCTGGGGTTGTCCTAGCTAGAACATCTATCTTGATCCGAGTCCTATTAATCATGAAACGCAAACACTGGCCAATAAAAACCAGAAGACCCTGAGGCTAAAGCAGTCTATTCTCTCACAAACTCTCTGCTGATTGGAAGGACACACTCCCAGATAACTCACTCAAGGTTAGAAAGTTCCTTTTAATTTGTACATCCCTGATTGGAATATTATATACCCCAAACCCACATCAGAGTCTCTGCCAAAAAACCTCCACAAGAGGAGCCTTATTACCAAGATACGCTTTGGGATGTGAATAAATTTAAAGCAAAAATAAAAATGTTAGATGGAGCACCTGGGCCACATTCCTTCCTTTATTATATATATATATATATATATATATATATATATATATATATATATATATATATATATAGTATGTGTATTGTATCAGCAGCAACACCCTGCCCTCCAGCCTCCTTTGTTGTTTTCTGTTCATAACGCTACAGCTAGAAGGACCTACGGAAATCATCAAATTCAACATATCACTTTACACGTGAAAGCATCTTGGTAATGCAACCCAGTAAATGAGTGATAAACCTTGGACCACAGCTTGGGTCTGTTCTCTCTCATGTTCATGTTCCTTTTCTATTATACCAAAGACATGCCCTCTGTTATTAACATAATTTTACTGCTCTTTTCTCCAGTTTCTTTCATTACGCATTTAGACTCTTTTGAGTTGGTGCATAGTTCTTATTCCCTGTAGTGTGTGAAATGATTCCATAGTTGCTCCTTAAATAATGAGCAATTCTTCCCCTTTCTATGGCACTCCAAAGTTTGTAAAGTACTTTACTTATGGCCCCCCTGTGAGGTAGGTAAGGCAAGTTTGAGTATTCATAGGGACAATAAGGTGGTACAGTTGATAGAACATGACCTGCTGTCAGGATGACCTGAGTTTGAATTCAGCCTTAGATACTAACTCTGTGACTCTGAGCAAGTCCCTGAATCTTTGTCTGCCTCAGTTTCCTCATATGTAAAAATGGAAGTAGTAATAGCACCTATGTCCCAGGGTTGTTGTAAGGATAAAACAAAATATCTGTAAAGTACTTTGTAAACCTTAAGGCACTATATAAATGCTATTTTAATTCTTCTTATTTTACAGATTAGAAAACTGAGACTTTGAATGATTAAGTGAAGATCACTTAGTCCAAGATCACACCAATCCTAAGTGATAGAACTGAGATAGGGATCCAGATGGTCTCATTCTCAATTTATATTCCTAGTACATGATCCCATACTGCCTTTCAAAGAATCTAGGAGCCATGGAAATCAAAAAACCTTTTTCCTGAAGGAAAGAGAAAGGAATAATCAACTATTAAGCATCTGGGATGTACCAGGCAATGTCATCTCAACTGTTTCTCACAACAAACTGGCAAGGTGAGTGCAACTATGATTCTTACTTTACTGTTGAGGAAACTGAGTCAGAGGTTAAATGACTTACCCAGGGTCACATAGCTAGCAAGTGGATGAGATGGGATTTGAACTTAGGCTTTCCCGACTTTAGTGATCCCTCTACTGTGCTACCTAGCGGCTTCTAAAGCAACCTGTAATTCTGTGTTATGTTTGGGACACGATAAACCATGGTTTCTGTGTTAAATGCAAATGAACTCTCTGCAAAAGAAACCTATTGTACTATTCATGGTCATGAATGCTATATAATATGTGATGATTATAAGCAGACAAATAGGGAAGAAAATGGTTCCAAAGAATGTTATACAATATGTCACATACTCTTACTGATAATTGTCCTTTAAGGAAATCATTATTAAGTGCCCTTAGTCACATTCTGTTGTCTGACTTCACCTGATCGTGCATCCATTCATTTATTCTTTCATTCATTTATGTGACTATTATTTTTTTGGCACCTAACATATATCTGGGCATATATCCTGCAAATAGATGTTTCAGGTCACATGAAGTCACACGATGTATGTTTAACTGTCAGTAGAGTGAGAAGACATCCAACACTTAGTAGCTCGGAGAAGAGAAAATATTGTGAATTAGAATGTCAGGGAGGCTTCATGGAGGGTGCAAGATTTCATCTAGGCTCTGAAGGATGAGTAGGGTTTGAATAGGAAAGAGGCCAGACAGAACATCCACAATGAGGGAAGAGTGTAAGCAGAGTGTGCTTATGAGAAACTTAGACAACTCCCCTACCTGGTAATGTTTTCACCCTTGTAAACGTTTGGCTAGATGAGGAAGGACCAGATTATGAATAGGTTTGAATGCTGGGGTGAACATGGACTTAATTTTATGGGTAGTGAGACTTCAGGGGAGGTTTCTAAGCAGTGTGATATTGTAGAAATGGTTTTTAAAAAGAAAATCTAGTGCCAGTAGATAGGATGGACTGGAGAGGGGAGTAACCAAGCCAGGGAGACTGGTTATTACAGTAATAGGATAGTTGCAGTAGGACTAGAGAGGAGAGACTACCTGTGAGACACATTTATTTCTAAGGAAGAAACTTAAATTCATACTTTATAATACCCCCACAATAATCTTTCTTATTTAGAGATGTGGGCATGTCAATTCCTCTGCTCAGAAGACTTCAGTCACTTACTATGCCGTCCTATTGAGGTTTAAATTCTTTTTCCTGGAATTCAAGGCTTCTCCCAATCTGGTCTCACCCTACCTTGCTAGTCTATTGCATATTATTGCCCTCCATGGATGATACACTTCAGACAAACTATATGCAACCTGGCATAGGAGAAAGAATTTTAGATTTAAAGTTAGAAACCTTGGGTTTATATTTTGATGCTGCTACATAGTGGGTGGTGGACTTTTGGTAAATTTCTTGTGTCTTCCTTTCAGCCTCAGTTTTCTTACCTGTAAAACAAGAGGGTTGGATTAAATGACCATTGAGATTGCTTCTAGTTTTAAATCCTATGATCTTCTTCTCTGTCTCTGCAAAACTTTTGAACTCTTCTGCCTCTGTAGTTTTGCTGTTTCCTCTGCCCAGAATCCTGGCCTTCTGTGTCCTCACCTGTTGAATTCCCAACTGTCCTTTGGAGCCTGACTCAAATGTCCCTTCCTTTGGGAAGTCTTCCTCAATCTCTGCTATTGAGAATAACCTTTCCCTCATTCTCCCTAGTCTGATAGTAGTTTACATCTCTCTAATGTACTTTTCATGTATTGGCATGTTTATTATAGTAACAGGGGACCCAAAAGTCTTAGTGTGACTTTAAACTATTAAAGAATATCTTAATCTTGTACTAGGACTTTTGAGACACTCTCTATTAGCATATCCTTCACTTTCATGGGCAAGAGCAAAAAAAAAAAAAAGCAACATACCAAACAACATAATCAATAAAACAAAAAAGGATTTCCTCTGTTCACAAAAGGAGTACACTCTCCTAAAGCTTGTAATGAGCTAGTTAGGTGGTACAGAGTACCAGAAAGCACACAAGAAAGACAAACACATGAACATATATGGCTGGGTAACATGTGTGAAGGGACGTATGCCAAAAACCTGTATGACCAGGGCATAATTGTAGATGGCAAACATATTAGGGACCTTTAGGTCCAGGGCAAAAATATAGAGAGCACACACATGGGAATCCATGAACTTAGGCGCTCATGCATGTCCAGGGCAATTCATGTCTCTGTCTTCCTAAACATTAGATTTATTTTTTAAATTAAATTTTTTCTCCAATGATCAAACATTTATTTTTTCTGCCTCCTGCTGGGAAAAAACAAAAATAAAAACAAATGTAACAAATAGGTATAATGAAGCAAAACAAACTTCTCCATTGTCCATGTCCAAAAAGAAGTATCTATCATTCTGCACATATGAGTCTATCGCTTCTGTCAGGAAAGGAATAGCATTTTTCACCATGATTGATCGTTGCACTCCAAGGGTTTGTCTTTCAAAATTGTTTCTTTTTACAAAATTGATGCCATAGAATAAATTGTTCTTCGGTTTCTGCTCACTTTACTCTGCATCAGATCATATGAGTCTTCCCTGATTTCTTTGAAACTGCCTCTGTCATCATTACAATACAGTGTTATTCCATTATTATTTACTTATTCATTATCCACTTGATGGGACATCCCATGTGGACAATCCAAGTTTCTAGTTCTTTACCATCACTAAAAGAGTTGCTGTAAATATTTGTGGTACATTTAGGACTTTTCCTCTCTTTTATCTTCTTGGGAATATAGACCTAGAAGTGGTATTGGTGGGTCAAAAAGTATACACAGTTTAATAATTTTGGGGCATAGTTCACAATTGCTTTCCAGAATGATTTGACCATTTCACAGTAACCAAACAAAAGTCCATCAATAAGATTTTTCCCACAGCCCTTCCAACATTTTGTCTTACCTAAACTTTGTGTCTTCCTCAGAACCTGGCACAATGCTCTGCATACATCAGGTGCTTTATAAATGATTATTAAACGTGTGAATGAAGAATTGATGGGGATAATGATGAAGAAGAGGGAAGAATCAAGGATGACTAAGGTTCTAAGCCTCATTGATTTTTATGATGCCATTGAAGGGAAAGGAGAATTAGGTGGCAGATCTAGTTTGGAAGAGAAGGTGATGAATTTGGTTTGGAATGTGTTGAGTTTGAAGTGATGGTTGCAAATTCAAGTGGAGAGATACTGTAGACATTGGAGATAGTAAAACATGAGTGAAAGGCCAAGTTTGAGATTTTTTCTTTCTATTTCACATGCTATAGGAAAAGAATAGAGGAAGTGGCAGTGGTGGGGAAGGGGTATCTCACAACTACTTTTTCAGATGTAAGTTGAGAGGGACTAGTCTAAAATGAAATTTCATCAGTGATGGTTGACCCTTGTGATTGAATAATCTCAGGATGGTTCCTTAGATCCCTTATATTGCCCATTAATAGAAATAAATGAATGATTTTCTTTCCAAGAGACCCTGATTATTCTAAGAACATGCAACCAAGACAAGGTGCTCTGGAAATAGACCTGAATGAACAAATCCTGAGGGTGCCACTCTAACTTCCTGTGGGAGGCGGTGGAATCTGCAAGGGAGGAATTCATTGATTCCCATAGTCCTGGAATCACCTTTGCAGAGGGCATACTGGAGTCAGTTCCAATTGGCTCAAGTGACAATCAAGGCTTGATTTATTGTTTTGTTGATTGTCTAGACTTAATACAGTGATAGAGAAAGTGTTAATAATGCAGATTAAAGTTAAAACTGTTATACGTATATTTTATATACAAATTTGTTTGGGGAGAGGGAAAAGGAGAGAGATGAGGAGAGAGGGAGAGGGGTGAAGGGAGAAAGAAAAGAAATGAAGATAAGAGGAGACAGAGAGTCCCACAGAGAGAGACACAGAGACTGAGAGACAGAGAGAGAGAGAGACAGAGACAGAGACACAGAGAAAGAAAGAGAGACAGAGACAGAGACAGAGAGACAGGGAGTGGTTGTTAAACATTTACTAGCATAACCCTGGGTACACACCAATGATCCATTCAAGAATGATCTACCTAGATGGAGAAAGGAAAGGCACTCTCAGATGAGATCTTTAGCATCATTTAATGTCAGCCTCTGATTTTCTTAAGCTATTATCTTTATGTAGGGAGGAGAAAATGCCAACTGATAAGAATAAATTTCAAATATATAACTATGTCAACTGTTCTGTAGCTCTTTCTGAAGCACACTGGCTATCAGGGAGATGACCACCTTCCAGGTGAAGGATCAACCTATTGAGGACTCTGGCAAGAATCTTGACAGCAATGACTGAGAGATCTCCCTGTAATTGTCATAGGACAAGCTTTTTCTTTTCCCTTTATAGGGATGGACAGTGGACAAATCCTTGAACTCATGGGGGATAATCTCCTCTTGCCATACAAATTGTAAATTCCAGCTAGTATAGAATCAGCACCAGGTGATTTGCCACATGAGAGGAGCTTAATGACATTCAAAATCTCTTCTTCAATTGGAAGTTTGGCTAGAGAAGGACTGTTGCTGTGTTTGTCCTTCTTTCTTGAAGAGGACCATGATATCAAGATGATGACATGACTTGAGGCTGACTTTGATTTGAGTGAGGGAGGGCTGAGCAAAGTCACCAACCTCATTTTCTCCAGAAAAAGTTTGATTTCAACCTGAAGAGTATGGTCAATGGCTTCAGCATTGGTTGATGATGGTCTATTGAGAACGCTATGGAAGTGTTCAGCCCATTTTTCCAGGATCATGTCCTTATCACTAATCAATACGACTCCATCAGCACTGAATAGTTGAGCTAGACCATAGACCTTTGGCCTATAAATAGCCTTCAGGGCTGCATAAAAATGCTTTGGATTGTTGCTATCCGTATAAAACTGAATTTCATCTGCCTTCTTACTGAGTCAAGAATACTACAACTTTCTAAGCCTCACTTTGTTTGCTGTTCTATAACTCGAGGAGACATGCAAGCAGTAGAACAAAGGTCTGTACACGGTGTTCATTGATCTGACCAAGGCCTTACACACTGTCAGTTTTGAAGGCTTATGAAAGATTGAGGCAAAATTTGGTTGCCTGGACAAGTTCATTATTATCGTACAACAGTTTCATGATGACCTGTTTTCATGAGTTCTGGAAAATGGTGCTCCCTGAAAAAAAGTGCTCTCATGCTTTCCCAGTCTCCAGTACAGTGAAGCAAGTCTGTGTGTTTGCTCTCATGTGTTTTAGAATGTTTTCAGAGATGTTATTGGATACCTTCAACAAGGATGAAAATGGCATCAAGGTCAGCTACCACACTTATGGTATGTTATTTACCTTGAAAAGCCTACAAGCCAAGACTAAAGTGGAGGGAGAGTTGGTGCATGACTTCTTGTTCACAGATGATTGTGTGCTCAATGCAGCCTTTGAGGATGAGATGCAACAGATATGGGTCAGGGCTCTGCTATTTGTCGTAATTTTAACATAATAATTAACACCAAAAAAACAGAGGTTCTCCAAGAGCCAGCATCACACCATCCATACATGGAACCATCCATTATAGTAAATGGAGAAATTTTGAATGCTATGGATAAGTTCACTCATCTTGGCAGTATACTTACCAGGAATGTGCCCACAGTTGATGAGGTTGACACATGCACTGCAAGAGCTACCAGTCTGAAGGTTTACAGAGTCAATGTGCTTATCTCATTGTTGTATGCTTATGAAACTTGGATAGTCTACCAGCATTATGCCAAGGAACTGAATTGTTTCCATTTGAATTGTCTTCGGAAGATTCTGAAGATTACCTAGCAAGAGAAGGTACTGGACACAAGTTCTTTTCTGAGCTTAACTGCCAAGCATTTAAACTTTACTACAGAGAGCAAAACTCTAGTGGGCTGGCCACATTTTTTGAATGCCAAAAGTACATTTGCCTACAAGACTGTTTTACAGAGAACTCGCACAAGGCAAGATCTCACATGAAAGTCAGAAGAAGTGATACAAGGACACTATTAAGGTCTCTCAGAAGAACTTTGGAATCAATTGTGAGACATGAGAGACACTGGCACAAGACTGTCCAGCATGATGTGCTCTGTGAGCAAAGCAGAATTCCTATAGTTCAAAGAAAATGTGAAATATAAAAATTTAGAGACATCGCCATTCCAAATGTTCATACGGATTATTTGTGCCCAAACTATGGTAGACCCTTCCAAGCTCATATTGATCTGATCAGCCACAGTCAGACATATTGCACCTTGACTCCAGAGTAGTAATGTCATTTTGGTCCTCTTTGAGAACAAAAGACAACAACCAACCAACATTAGTACTGTTTCCATTTATTTGACCTTATTGCTTTTTATTTTCACTTTCTCCATCTTGCTGTTTGATAGCTACTTTTCCTGGATGTCCTTGGCATCTCAAGTGCATTTATAAGGTTGCATTTACCGTCTATCAAATTTACAACTGTCTATATCAGAGGCTATAGTGTCATTTGCTGACAGTAGGGTTAGCAAGGAAGGATTTGAAAATTATCGGCTTTCATAGAGTTGGTAGTTGAAGACATAAGATGAGATCCCTGAGGAAGACAATACAGAGTTATAGTATCATAGGTTGTTAGTGTTTTATAGGGACCTCAGAAGTTAGCACAACAAATTAGAAAGAGCTCTAAATTTAGATTCAAAATCTGGGTGAATCCCCATAGTGTTACTCACTAGGATAGTCAGGTAGCACAGTGAATAGAACCCTGGGCCTGGAGTCAGGAAGACCTGAGTTCAAATCCAGCCTTGAATACTTATTAGTTGTATGACCTTGGGCAAGTCACTTAACCCTATTTGCTTTGGTTTCCTCATCTGTAAAATGAGCTGGAGAAGGAAATGGCAAATCACTCCAGTGTCTCTGCCAAGCAAACCCCAAATGGGGGTCACAAAGAGTACGACAAGATTGAAGAGCAACCTTTTTCAAGTTCCATCAGCTCTCTAGGTCTCAGTTTTCTCATCTGCATTGCTTGCTTTACCTAACTTGTGGAGATACTGAGAGGAAAGTCCTTTATAAATCATGAAGTACTATAGAAAAGAAGGAAGGAAGGAAAGGAGGGAAGAAGCGAGGAAGGAAAGGAGGGAAGAAGCGAAAAAGGAAGAAAAAGCAAAGAAAGAAACAACCATTTATTTAGTGCTTACTATGTGCCAGGCACTGTGCTAAGTGTTTTACAAATATTTTCTCATTTGATCCTCACAAAAACCATGACTTGTTGTATAGGTGCTATTATTACTTCTCGTTTTACAGTTGAGGAAACTGAGGCAGACAGGTTAAGTGACTTGCTCAGGCTGACACAACTGTTAGTGTCTGTGGCTGGATTTGAACTAAAGTCTTCCTGACCAGTTACCCACTTCATCAAAATTTATAGAAATGTGAATTACTGTTATCTACTATGTATATCTGAGCATGAATCTCCTTTATAATGTGACTGACACATGGTCAGTAGCTCATGGCCTCTAGTCATCAGGAGTTTCACTACCTTCCAAAAGCAGTGCCTCCTATATTTGAACAACCCTAATTGTTTAAAAGTATTTCTGTATATCAAGTCCAAATCTGGCTTCCTGAAATCCCCTCTCACCCATCTCTACTGCCCCTAGTTTTTCTTCTAGGGCCCCAAATAATGGAACTGAGTCTTCTTTTACATGAGATTTCTTCAGGCATAAGACTTCTTTTCAGGCTAAACCATCCCAGTGCCTTAGAGGCTGTTACAATGGCATAAGCTTAATCCTGGCCATTCTTTATGTATTTTCAGTTTGCCAGGGTCCTTCTTAAAATGGGAAAGAAAACAATTCTCCAGCTCTCAGGGCAGGGCATGATCATGCTATCACCTTTTTTGTTCTGGATCCCCTGCCTCTCTTCATATTCGTAGGATAGTACCTGTTTTTTTTCAGCATTTTTCAGTTTTTTTCCTTCCAGATACCAGAAAAGTAGAAAAATGAGGAAGAACTTCCTCTTGCAGAAAATAACCAAAGCTCCTTCTGTATAAAGTAGGATATTTTTAAGAGTTTTTTGGAAAGAATACAGTTGACTTTTCCAATGTAGAGAGAGAATAAACCAAAATTTCAGCCTTGAGTTCATTTGTTGAAAAAATTACAGTACAATACTAACACCACTTCTCAGGCAAAGTGCCCCATATAATAGTAGGCCTTGGGAAAGGGCTATAAATAACTTGGCTGAGGAGAGTGAAATAAAGCAAATATATGAAATCAGTCCAAAAAGTCAGATAAATGGAGGAAGACTGAAATTAATGTTTTAAAACTGTAAGACATTGCATAGATGGCAGAGAGGAAGGAAAAACATAGAAGCATGTTTATCAAATGTATAGATGAGACTGAACTCAGAGGGGCAAGCTAACTCTAGTGTCAAGTCCAGATTAAAAAAGATAAATGAAGGCAAGAAGGATGGGCCAAATCAAATAAGGGAAGCGAATAAGCACTTATTAAGCACTTACCTTGTGCCAGGCATTGTGCTAAGTGTTTTACAACTCATTTGATTGTCACAACCACCTTGGAAAATAAATGCTGTTATTATCCCCAATTGAGGAAACTGAGACAGAGAGTAAGGTCATACATCTGGTAACTGTCTGAGACTGAGTTTGAGCTCAGGTCTTTCTGAATCTAGGTCCGGTATTCTGTCTATTGTACCACCTAGTTGCCTCATAAGATAAAAATTTTAAAGGGACAAATGTAAAGTTCTTCAATCAGGTTCAAAAACTCAACACTACCAATGTGGGATGGACTAGATCCTTCATTTGCAAGCTCCATCTGTCACCAGGGTGACATGGCAATCCTAGGGTGCATTACAAAGGCACAGTGGGCAGAAGGAGAAAGAGAGTTCCTTTGCCCTGTGCTCCAGTGGAATCTAGATACCACAGAACAGAAAGATCATGTTTAAATAGCAGTATGGCAAAGTGAAAAGGGTGCTAGACCTAGTGATGGGAGTTAGAATCCTGCCTATAATCCTTTACTAGCTTTGGGACTCTTTAATTAGAAAAAAAAATCCCTCCTCCATGGGAAGTTAGAACCTTTCCTGACTCTGTAAAATGTAGATGCCTCTAATGAAAGCATCTAATAAAAAGCTTACTAAAAAAAGAAATCGACACCTTAAAAACAGAATTATAAAAATCATCATTCTTTCATTGACTAGCTGTCTTTCCTGATGGAGAAGAGATAATCTTCATCTTGAGGAATTCAAATGAGTTTTGTAATCAAAGAAGTTGACTCACTTCTTAAAGAGGCCTATTCACTAAATTGGCATTATCTCATTCTAAGTGAATGCCTGAAAAGGCCCTAGCCTAAAAAAGGTCAGGGTCTCCCATTGTATCCTGGGCCATCTCCACTTATCCTGATGAATATCTGGTCACTAAAGCCAGGTGACTCTGGAGGAGAAAGTGAGAATAGTGACCTTGAACAACCCTCTGTCATTCAAATCAAAGTCAATTGCAAGTCACATCATAATTTCCCTGATGTCATGGTCCTCTTCGAAAATGAAGGACAAACACAACACAAGCTGTGAGAATATGGACATGTCACTTAACCTCTTCTTGATCATCTTACGATGGGGGTAATACTTGTTTGAGCCTACTTGAAAGTATTGTTGTGAGAGTCAAATGAGTTAATGCAGGTAAAATATTTTGTAAACCTTAAATAGTGGCCCCTAAAAAATAGCCATTATTCTACTCAGTTCTGGGCATTGTATGTCATGAAGGACATTGACAGACAAGAATGAATACAAGGGAGCAGAAATAGGCGGGCAACAGTACTGGGGACCATGACATAGGACTATCAGTTAAAGAAACAATGGTGTTTTGCCTTGAGAATAGAAGTCTTGGGGGGAACAGGAGGAGGGGAAATGATAGCAGCCTTCAAATATTTGAAGAGCTGCTCTATGGAAGAAGAATTAACTTTTTTTCTTTGATCCTGGAGGGCAAACCAGCTGTAAAAGGGAGAAATTGCAAGGAGACAGATTTAGGCTTGATATAAGGGGGAAAACATCCTTCTTTTAATTAGAGCTGCACAGAAATGAAGTGGGTAACTTTAAGAAGTAGTAAGTTCCCTGTCTCTCTGTGATACTTATTTGATCACAGTAATAAAAGCTAAACAGAGACCATTCATGAGTAGTTTAGTCAGGAATAAATATTATAGAGGTGTGTGTTGAACCACATGCCTTTTGAGGTTTGTTCCATTGCAGTCCATAAATATGGCACTTAGCACAGTGCTTGGTACATAGTTGGCACTTAATAAATGTTTATTGAATTGATTAAGGATTTGATATACTAGGTGAAAACCAGGGCATTAAGCAAGGTATAAACTAGTGAACAACAATTGGAAATATTTAGCATAATGTTTGTTTGACATTCTATTTCCAAAGCTGTTTTTACCCTAACAAGTCATGCCTATATTGTAGACATTTTCTTAGGACACTCAGAATGATTGTTGCTCTCCTTGGTGTGGGTACACCCTTTGCCAGTATAGCTTGCATTGTCTTTATTCTTTCTCATCCTTTGGAATTCTCATTCAAGCTCTTCCAGAAATCATCCAGAGGAGATCTTCTTTCTTCTATCTTCTTTCTTCTTTCAATATCTGAGAATATCAAGGGTTTGAGAATATCAAGGAATCAAGGGTTCATTTGTCTAGTATATCTGTTGGTTTACTCTCACCACATATCTACCACTTTCTTTTGTGTTCACACATGTGTATTTTTACAATGGATGACAGAGTCATGCATCAGAGTCATAACAAAAGGGGAAAGTTTGTCCTTTCATGTTTGAACTTCAGTTTTGAACTTTAAGCCAGGAAGTTGAACTGAAATAACCTTTTGAAATGACCTAGTGGATTAATCATTAGGCTTGGAGGCAGAAAATCTGAATTCAAATCCCCAGCTCTAATTATCAGCTGTGTGATATTGGGAAAGTTATTTTCCCTCCTTGAGCTCCTGTAGAGTAAGATTATAGGTGATCCTAGGACCAGGTTCTCCTCTACGGAAAGTTAAAATCTTTTCTGACTCTGTGAAGTGTAGCTGCCACTAATGAAAGCATCTAATAAAAAGCTTACTAAAAAAAGAAATCAACACCTTAAAAACAGAATTATAAAAATCATCATTCTTTCATTGACTAGCTGTCTTTCCTGATGGAGAAGAGACAATCTTGATCTTGAGGAATTCAAATGAGTTTTCTTTGTTGTAATCAAATAAGTTAACACCTACTTTGTCCTGTTACAAATCCAAGATTTGACTTTAAGAATTCTTCTCTCTGCCTCATAAAACTGTTCCTAAAGTACTTTTTTTTAAAAAAGAATTTTAAAGGATTTGATATAACTGAAGCTTCAAGATACCTTGTTGATTGGGGCCAAGAAGGCCATTTCTTGCTGCAATTTAATAACTTTCTCCACTATGGACCTTACTCAGAAATTCGTGCTTATTGTGTGCCTGTGTAGGTGTCAAATCTACCCTTAGATTTGGGGGTGGTATTTCATTTCAGAATCTCAGAAATAGGAGAGACCAGAGAAAAGGAACTTATCCATCCTGTACCTGTATTAGAAGACCCTTTTACAGCATTCTCCCAATGGATAGGTCTCCTAAAATGAATTCATGACTCACAGAATATAGTGGTGCAAGGAAGTGGTGCATCATCTTGTCCAACCCATTCACAAATGTTCACCGACTTGAAATGAACTTAGAGTGACCACCTGGGCTTAGCTCACTGCAGCTCACATAGAACTCCTGAAGTTAGAGTGAAACTCTACCCACCCCACCCCAACCCCCCAGCAAATTTGGCAATTATTTATGTGCTGCTTTGTGACATCAACTGAGATTTTTTAAAAGAAATAATGAAGATACCACCTGAGCTATTCAAAATGTCTGTGATACCTGTTATGGGAAGGCTGAGGGTAGAACATCTGAGGTACAGTGGGCTAAACCCACTGGGTATCCACGTTAAGTCCCAGATCAATATGATAAGTCCTTCCTGTAGCTGGGGGACACCTATTCATAAGAAAGGGCAAATTGACCCAGGTTAGAAAATGGATCAGGTCAAAGGTCCCAAGAAGATCAGTTCATGGATCAGGTCAGAGGAACAGGTGCTATATTTCTAGTTTGGGAGACAGAGAGAGACTCAGTTTCAAAAAAAAATCATGTATTTATGTCTTGTCTCCCCAACATCAATAAATTTTTGGAGGATATATCTTATATTTCTTTGTATCTCCATCAAGTGATGTGAATGAGTAGGTGATTAGAATGTAAGATTGAAGGTAGAAAGGCAAGGTAGAAAGAGTAATTAGAGTACCTGGGTTCATCAAATTCTGGTTCTGCTACTTAGTATTTGTGTGACTTTGACCTTTAACCTCTCTGGACCTCAGCTGGTTTCTTTAAAATGAGGCATTTCAATGAGATCACCTCAAAGTTCTCTCTAGGGTCAAAATTTATGTTCCTATTAAGCATGTAAGTGCAAATACAGGTATCTTAATAACTCTGCCTCCAGTCCATAAAGTTTTCTCTCTTTTCCTGAGGGAAGGGAGTTTGTGTAAGGAGTGGGTGAGAAACTTTCTTATCCTTAGACTGTGTAAGGAGTGGGTGAGAAGCTTTCTTATCCTTAGATTTAACTAGCATCTAAAGGAGAGAAAAAGGCAATCAATCAACCAGTAATCATTTATTAAACACCTACTTTGTGCCAGATACTGTACTAAACAAGATGATATAGGACTGTTCTGAGGATGAACTGGAAAAGCCTATAACAAGAAATGGGTGTGTGAAAGTCATGTGTTACCAGTCATCATGCCAAGTAATTATATTTTGCCTTTTGTCCTAAGTCTCTAGGTCCTCTTGAGTTCACCCAGCAATGCTAAATGCAAACAGTAGGGAGTTCTATCATTGAAGTCAGGCTATTTTAG
This sequence comes from Potorous gilbertii, assembly GCA_028658325.1. Taxonomy (NCBI): domain Eukaryota; kingdom Metazoa; phylum Chordata; class Mammalia; order Diprotodontia; family Potoroidae; genus Potorous; species Potorous gilbertii. The sequence goes on from CM053769.1 coordinate 148,116,029, forward strand.
GGTCCTCCTGTCAGTGATCTTTCCTGTTCCCCCTGCCCCCCAACTATTCATTCTGAGCTGAAAGTTCATAGGGTCAGAGATCTAGAAATGGAAAAGTCTTTAAATGCCATCTAGTTCAACCTCCTCATTTTACAGATGAGGAAACTGAGGCCCAGGGATATCAAGTAACCTAATTGTCCAAATTTGCACAGGGTAAGATCCTAGGTAGTCTGTGAACCCAAGTCCTTTGACTCCAGACAGGATTCTTTCCACTGTCCTTGTGGTGTGGTGGAAAGAGCACAAGGCTGAGAATCTGTCAACCTGACTTTGAGCCGTAGCTGTGCTACCCATAAGCAGTTTGACTCCAGACTTGCTTCACCTTTCTGAGACTCAGTTTCTCCTAGTAAAATGAGGGTGGGGCAGAGCACTCTAAGAATCGTCCCAGTTCTAAACGATTCTGAATTTGTATTCCTCCTCTCCAGTCCTGCCAGCTCCTCTCTTGCCCAGGTCAGACTCAAGGTTTGCTTTGTCTTCATGTATTTGGAGTTGGTCTGTGTTTGAATCCCGGATCTGTCGATGTCTACCTGTGTGACCTTCACCTCTCAGGACCTCTCAGATTAGTTTTCAGATGGTCCCTCAGAACTCTTCAGGCTTTAAACCCAACTATCCCGTGAATTCTCCCCACCTCCCTCACTCTCTACTCCCCTTTTCTCCTCCCCTAGAGCTCAAAACGTGAATCCCACCCATCGGCAGCCAATAGGCAGCGGCATGGCCCCTGAGAGCTGGGGGAGGGTGTGTGTATGTATGTATGTATGTATGTGTGAGAGAGAGAGTGTGTGTGTGTGTGTGTGTGTGTGTGTGTGTGTGTGTGTGTGTGATCCAACTGGCATTTCTTCCTTGGCTAGGGGAAGGGGGGTGCTGGGGTTCAGATGTGTTCAGTCACCAAACAGACAAGGAGGACTTTTTCCCACTAGCAGAAAGTCTACAGGACCTACTTCTTGGGGTCGCGCTTTGGAGAGGGAGCGCCGCCTGCCGCGCAGCCTCCTGATTGGTTGCTCACCTCTTACCCTCCCCACGGGTCTTGGGGGGGGGTCTGTCCCTGCTCGGGGCGGGGCTGCTGTCAGTCTCCCCCAGACTGCAGTAGACTTAGAAGCTGCAGCTGAGTGGGGAGTGGGGGAGTAGGGGGGGCTTACCTGACACACCTGGCCTGGCTGCCCGCCCCTGGAGCTGTACCCCCCCACCCCAGGCAAGAATGCTGGCGCCCCGCCCGAATCCCAAGAGGGGCAGGTAAACCCCCTTCTCCCCCTCCCCCGGACTTCAAGGCCACCATGGACCCCCCCCAACCCCACCTCCTCTTCCTCTTCCTCCTCCTCCGGACGCTCTCCGAGGCAGCGGCGGCGGCGACCTTGGGCGGCGGCGGCGGCCCCGGGCAGCTGTGGAGCCTTTGGGGGCTCGGGAGTGGAGCTAAGGCAGGTTCCTTCGTTTGGCGATCCGGGCCGGAGGGTGAGGGCTGCAAGGAGTGGGGAGGATACACCGCTCCCGCTGTCCTTCCCAAACAATTTCAGCCCTGATTGTTCGATTTCTCTTTCAGGCGCTCCAGATGTGCAGCCTCTGTTCCGCGGCTTCGGCAGCCGCGTGGACCAGCGGCAGCGGCAGCGGCGGCAGCGGTTTGAATCAAGGTTGGTGTTCAGCCTTCCCTCTGGAGGGCTTTTCCGCTCACTTGCTACTTGGATGGAACTAGAATGACTCCGCTACGCACTGTGTGCCTGTGCAATCTTAACTTCTCTCCTCTGTGGGGAAGCGTGGGGCAAGCGTGACTAGGTGATCTCTAAGGTCCCTTTCAGTTGTAGCTTCTATGTAAGCCCTTGACCGCTGTGAATCCTATGAGGCTTCAGTTGCATGATAACCTGAGAAATACCATAGAAATGTGAGCTACTGCTGCATAAGGGTATCACAACCTGCAAAAAAGCAGTATTTCTGCATTGTGGGTGAGATCCACTGGTGCACACCACAGCCTACCCATACCTTCCCAGGTTGTGTGATTCCTGTTGATGTCTAAATCGGAAAGCTTTTAAGAATGTAGCGTGTACCAAGCTCTGCGCTAAGTGCTGTAGTTACAAAGAAAAGTTAAAAAAAACAAAACAAAACCTGTTCCTCCCTTCTAGTGGAGTAAATAACTAACTTCTTCCTGTCTAGTAAATAACTAGGTAGATACAAGAGCAATGACAGAGTAGAGAGGAGATAATCTCAGTTGGAAAGGCCCAAAGAAGGTGGAATTTGAGCTGAAACTTGAAAGAAGATGGGGAATTTAAGAAGGGGAAGTGAGGAGGGAGAGCATTCCAGGAATGAGGACAGTTTGATCATGCTTTAGACTAGAGATAGAGTGTCCTGTTTGAGGAATTATTGTAAAGTGGAAGAAGACTGGAAAGGTAGGAAGGAACCATTTTTTAATTTTTTTTAAAGCATTTTAAATACCTAATAGAAAACTTTATATTTGATCCTGGGGATAGTAGGATAGCCACTGAAGTTTATTGAGTAGAGAAAGAGGTGAGACAGTCAGAACTATGATTTTGGAAACCCATGCAATGAGACTACTCCCTGGTTCTTTTAGTATCTCCAGTGTATCAGTGAACTACCTGGGCTGCCCTGATATTTAAACAGTCCACCACTGTTGCCCTGTATCTGTATGTTTGATGGTACCTTGATACTCATCCATCATTGTCAACATGCTTATGCCTACTCAGGTCTTTCAATTGCTCATTGGGTTGCTTGTCATTGGGGTTCTCTTGAGATTGTGGTATTCCTTAAAATATTACAATTTTGAAAGACTGGGCGAATGTGGTTGTTAAAAGTGATGAACTTGAGCAGCAGAGAGGTGTTTGGGATATTGAAAAGTTGTACAATTTCCTGAATGTAATCAGGCTATTGTCTGATTCTTTCTTCTTATTAAATTCTGTGTCCAACTTCATTTGTAAGGTGCCTGTCTAGTATGTATCTATTTAGTCTTTTTTCATTTGTGTCCAACTCCTCATGTCCCAGTTAGTGTTTTCTTGTCAGAGTGGTTTGCCGTTTAGTGGAGTGATTTGACATTTCCTTCTCCAGTTTGACAGATGAGGAAACTGAGGCAAACAGAGTAAAGTGACTTGCCCAGTGTCACACAGTTAACAAGTAAGGCTGAATTTGAACTCAGGTTTTCCTGACTCCAGGTCCCTGACTCTATCCATTGATTCACCTAGTTGCCCATCTGTAGATATGTACTGGGGGATTAACTCAATAGGCTCTCCATCCAATTGAATGTCATATTATGGGCAATATGTATTCTTCATCTACTTGGATTATCCAGTGAGGTTGGCTGTGTAGAAGATATCTGACTACATTATAGGACTCACAAATTGGAAGAATCTTAGATATCTTATCTCCAGTTTCTTTTATTAAGGCAGCATGATATAATGAAGATAAGATATGGGGGGGGGATAAGTTAATGGTCTTTAAGTTCTCCTTTGGCATATTGTGTTCCATGGTTTAAGAGACAGTTCATTATTGACATTCTAAGTACTAAAGACCCTTCTAATTCTAAAATTCTATGATTCTATATCCTGAAGAAAACCTTTCATGAAGGTGTCTGGGGCCCCTTTTATAGAAGTTCTGACTTTGGCTTTCTAAGATTCTGCCATAAACATAGATTCTTTGTCTCAGCCTGAAGATTTGCTGCCCTGACCACCAGCTTTTTAAGCATCCTTCACTTCTGTCATTTATTAACCCCCCTGGGGAAGAAGGAAAACCTTTGATGCATTGTTTCAGGCCGTTTGGAGAGAACAACATAGCTCTGTCTCTGTGTACCTAGTAAGAGAGAGAGCCAAATCTGGAGGCCTTGGGAAGTTTAGAATTTCTATTCTTAAAGCCTTACCCCCTACTCCTTTAGGGTAGAGTCAGGGGTGTGCTGGTAAATGTTTAATAACCAGCTCCCTGAAAAAAACCAACTGTAGACTTGACACACTTTAAAATTTAATCTACATTATTAACATTTCCTCCTTCACTTTCTTAAGTCTACACAACAAACAAAACACAAATTAAACCCTGATTTGTAGCATTTGCTGATTTCTGAAGTGTAAATGCTCACACTGAAAATTTAAAAATCAGAGATGAGTCAGCTCTAGCACACCCTTGGATAGAATGTATATATTTGGAGGCAGTGGTAAGGAGGTACACATACACACATATATGTATATATATGTGTGTATATATACATATATGTGTGTGTATATAGATACATACAGGTGTGCATGTGAGTGTATGTGTATGCAATTGGCATTAAGTGACTTGCCCAGGGTCATACAACTAGTAAGTATCTGAGACCAAATTTGAACTCAGGTCCTTCTGACTTCAAGGTTGGTGCTCTATCTACTGTAACACCTTCCTAGCTGCTCCAATGGACTACCTATTCTAAAACACCCTTGTACTTTAACATTCTGTATTCTATTCCAACTTTCTGTCTTCCAACATTTTCTTTTCTAGTGTTCCTTTAACAATGTGTGTTCTCATTTCTTATTTTTAAGGTCACTTCTGGAATTCTGGCATTCTCTTGAATATAGTCCAAGGAAAATTTTTCGCAGTCAGTCAGATCTTTTTTATATTAGGGATAGGGAAACCCTTTCCTACTAAGAGCCAAAGAAAAATTAACCAAGAGCCATCTAAGTGAAAAGTTACTTAATTTAATGTTATTTTAAAAGAGATATATAATGTGGTTCATCCATCTGCTTTTTACATGACCAGGGAGGACTAAACTAGTCAATTAAAAATCCAGGTAAAATATATTTCAGGTTTCCCTCCCTCCCTTCCTCCCTCCCTCCCTTCTTCCCTTCCTTCCTTCCTTCCTTTCATTCTTTCCTTCCCACAAGCGCTTCCTAGGACGATACAATCAGTATTTCCTTAGAGGACAAGGTTGAGGACATTTGAGATAAATATACTCCATATCACCTTATCCTGATGCTTTCTCATTGATATAGCAGTTTCATACATTTGTCTGCCTTTCTGTGAGATCTCTCTGGCTCCAAAGAGGAGGTGTTTTATTTGTAGGAAATGTTTTATACACAAATCAAATCATGCTTCTGCTTTTTACTAGAGGTGACATAATGGATAGAGTACTGGGCCTGAAGTCAGGAAGATCCGAGTTCAAATGTGGTCTCAGATGCTTTCTAGCTGTGTGATCCTGGGCAAGTCTCTTCCCTCAGTCTGCCTCAGTTTTATTATCTGTAAAATGGGTATAATAATGCACCTACCTCCCAGGGTTGTTGCAAGGATCAAATGAGATAATATCTGTACAGTAATTGGCATAGTTCCTGGCATAATAGTAGACACTTAATAAACACTTGTTTCCTTCCTTCATTAGTTGAGCAACCTTGGGAAAGTCACTCATCTTCTCGACTTTTCTTATCTATAAAACATAAGGGAGTTGGATTGGAATCTCCCCACCCAGCTTGATTCTTCTGTAGTTCACGACCCATTTTGCTGATATTCTATGTTCTGTGACCCATCCAGCTCTGACATTTTTTGATTCTAAATCAGTAATTTCATGCACTTTATCACTCATAGAATCTCAGAAATGAAAGAGATCTCAGAGGGCACCTAGTAGACCTCTCACCTGGATCTTGTAGATGGTAGATGGCCTTCCAATCCCTTCTTGGATATCTCTAGTAACTGGGTCATCTCGAGGCAGCTGTTATTGGACTGTTTTTGCTTGGAGGAGGGTCATTATGTTATTTTGAAATGTGCTGATTAGCACTTTGGAGGCAGATTATCAGCAAGTAGAAGAGCTGGATTCATATCTTGACTCTGATACATAATTAACTAAGTGACCTTGGGAAAGTCACTTTGTATCTTTTGCCCTTAATTGAGATAGCCGGGTAGCATGAATTGGCCAAATGACTTAATGGTTAGAACATAGGACTTGGAGTGACTTTCTGACTTGGAGTCAGAAAGATCTGAGTTCTACTCCTTTGCTGGACACTAACTATAGTTGTGTGACTATAAGCAAGTTAATTAACATCTCTATGCCTTACGCAGTATGGGCATATTAATAAAACCTACCTCTCAGGCTTGCTATGAGGCTCAAATTACATGCCACAAAAAAAGTGCTTTGCAAACCTAAAGAACTATGTAAATGCGAGTTATTGTCATTATTATTTATAATTTTCTCATCTGTAAAATGAAAGGCATTGGACTAGACACAATACAATACTACAAAAAGCATTAACTAAATGCCTACTCCACATGTAAGAGATGGTGATAAGTGCTAGGTTATATACAGAATGTATGTGCTTCTTACTCTCAAGGAACTTACATGGGGCAGGATACCAATGCAGATAATTGTAGTTCATGATGTTACATGGTAAGTTCAGAAGAGAGACAGACATAGAGACTGAGAGAGACAGAAAGACAGAGACAGAGACAAGGAGAGAGAGAGATAGAGACAGAGAGAGAGAGACAGGAAGAGACAAGGAGACAATGACAGATGGAGATGGAGACAGAGACAGAAAGAGACATAGAGAAAGAGAGAGACACAGAGAGAGATAAGGAGATAGATGGACAAATAGACACAGAGACCCAGACAGGAACAGAGAAAGAGATAGATAGGGAAAAAGAGTGACAGGGACAGAGAAGTGAGTGAGAAGAGTCTGGGACAGAGAGGGAAAGAGAGATAGTGACAGAAAAAGAGAGAAAAAGAGAGGTGCAAATGATCATCTCCAGTGCACTATGGAAATGACTATGAATCAAACAGTATCTAGCTTTGGCCAAGAGATATTGATGGTCGTCATTTTTTTTTCCACTTCAGATTATGTCTTTGTGACACCCATTGAAGTGGATCCTGGAGGGGCCTACATTTCACATGATATTTTGCACAACAGACGACGGAAGAGGTCACCCCAGAGACCCAGTGGCTCCTTGCACTTTAGATTTGCAGCGTTTGGGCAAGAACTGCACTTAGAACTTGAACCTTCTGCCATCCTTGGCCAAGATCTTATTGTCCAGGTCCTAGGAGAAGATGGAGTCCTAGAGTCTGGGAACCTTGCAGTTGAGCAGTGTTTTTATCAGGGATTCATCTGGAATGACAGTACCTCTTCGGTTGCATTGTCCACATGCATGGGACTGGTGAGTGGGACTGCTGGAGGAATAATGCTTCAGCTTTCATGTGTTTTGTATAACTAGGACATGCAACTGAGTGAACAGATTTGTGTAATATAAACACTCTCCTGCTAAATATGTCACATTTCTTCGGCAGCTTTGATATATCTCATTCTCAGTTGTATTTGCCTCTTTTGTTTTCTTATTATAATTCAAAGGGTCATAGATTTAAAGTTAGAAGTGACCATGGAGGTTGTTGAGTTCAACCTCTTCATTTTGCAGATGGGGAAACTGAGGCCTGAAAGGTAAGTGATGTCCCCAGCATCACACAACTCAGTGTCTAAGGTGAGATTCAAACCCAGAACTTCTACTCCAGGTTCAGTATTGTTCATAACAGAGGTGCCTCTCAGCAAATTCAGTTCAACGAATAATTAGTACTGTGTGTCTGGAATGCCCTGTGAAAGGCACTGGGGTTGCCACTTCAATTGGGGATGAGTGAGCTCTTAGGTTGGGGAGTCACTCTACTGTCAGTGGTGTGGTGCAATAGAAAGACCCCCCCCCCATTTGGAGTCAAAACTGGATTCAAATCTTATTTTTACTATTTACTATTTTACTATGACTATTTACTAAATATTTGCTATTTACTATTACTTGTTTTACTAGTAGCAAGTCTTATTCTCTTCTTTGTGACTCAGTGTCCTCATCTATAAGGGGACTTCCAATTCCAGATCCCATCATCTCATTTTCATCCTCTGTGTTTTTGTCCCTGTCTTTTTGAATAGAAGATCCTGCCCCCTCTCTTCTGATTCTTGAAAAATTTAGTGAGTATCGGGCAGGGAGAGGCACTTTGACAACATGGGTAGAAAACTCTGCCTTGTGCTCTGACACATAACTGGGTCTGTGACCCTAGTTAAGTCATTTCACTTGGTGCCTCAGGTAACTCTCCTAGACTCTGAGTTGCACAACAGTTGCTGATCTTAAATCTGGAAATAATAGCTGGCATTCGTATAGCTATATAATAGGTCTGAGGATGGCCTTATTACAGTTTAACTGCCCCAAGACTTCTGGTTCGATTTCATAGCAACCCTTTGAGATAGGTGCTATTATCACCCCCATTTTATAGATGGAGAAGTGAAAGAGGTCAAGTGATTTCCCCAGTGTCATACAAATGTTACATGTCTGAGACAGAATTAGAGTGAACTTAGGTCTTCCTGACACCGAATCCAGTGCCCTATCTGCTATTATACCAAGTTGCTTCCCTCACTGAAAGTGAGTGCTCTATATCAGTGAAATAACAGATCTGGACCAAGCTCTTCTCCTTCCCCTCTGCCATTTTGGAAAACCAATAAAACAAATCTGGTACATAACTCAGGCTATCTATTCTTCCTTAATCTAATGGGTCCAACTCCTTCATGGAAGGCTTCCTGGAGGAGGAACTAGGGGAGTTTGGGAACTTGAGCCCTTTCTAGAACCATGGAGAAGGTGGTAGGCATAAAGCTTGGGTCCTTGGGGATGGTAAGTTACTTGACATCTCTGGACTCTGTTTTCTCATCTATGGGATCAGGAGGTGGATGAGAGGTGATCACTAAGGTTCCTTCCACTCCTAAATCCTAGGGTTTCCTATTCTCTTCTATGATTCGTAGACTTCAAAGGAAGGTTCTTTTCCCCACACTAAACTACATCTCAGTTATCTAATCCTTGTAATGAAGGCCAGAACAAAAGAGCTGAAGAAGGATGCTGATCAATAAGCATTTATGAAACACTTAGTATACATGAAGCGCTGTGCTGACCACTGAGGATACAACAAAAGAAGGTAGCATCACGGTTCCTGCCCCTCAGAAAGCTCACAAGCTAATGGAAGAGGCACGGAAGGCTTATGAAGTTATCTGAAAGGGCAAGGCTGTGATAAAGTACTATGAGAGGTTGGAGGAAAGAATCCCCCAGTTGGGGGATTACAGTGGTGGTCATTCAGGAGAGGTCTCACCAGGGATATGGCCTCAGAGTTGTTGAAGAATAATTAGGATTTCAACAGGCAGAGATAGGGGAGAATATAGGTAGGCCACTCAAGGCACAAGAAACAGCATGACCAGAGGCAGGGTAAAAAATTATTTATATTCATAAATATGCTGTCTAACTGTAACATTTCACTTGGGTCCCTCCTTCCTTTCTTGGCTGAGATCAGGTACATCTTCTCCATGGAGCTTTTTTTGATTCTTTGCCATTGAAAGTACTCTCTCCTTCCTCATTTCTCCCCCAGAGTCCTTTGTTTGCATTTGTCCTTGGCCTCCATCTTTCCTGCTGTGTCTTATACTTATTTAGGTTCATATTGTAACCCTTTAGGAAAGCGTAATCTACTTAAGGTCCAGGATTGTGTCATCATTTGTCACTCTGGAATTCCCCTGGCCAAGTACACTACTGTGCACAAAGTTGGCACTTAATAATTGTTATTGAATTGAGTGTCATCCTGCCATATCAAGTATTCAGGTTACTCTGTGGTGTATCCAGATATCCGTGATACTGCTACACTCATTGATGACAATGTACCTATCAGAATGGCATGGGCCTATGATTTCAGTGGAAGCTCCCATGATGGGAACACCTTTCCCCCAACAGAGATTGTGACCTGTCTACAGCTCATAGCCTTAGAGAGTTGCCTGAGACTCAGAGTTGCCTAAGGTCACATAGCTAGTAAGTGTTAGTGGTAGAATTTGAACTCAGGTTTTCCTGCTTACTAGTCTATCATTGATTGTATTCAGTATACCATGCTTCCTCTCTATGAATTTTGGTAACTCTCATTTCTATATGTTTTAAGGTGAACAAAATGCTTTCCTCACAACAACCCTTTGTAAAGGATAGTACCAGGAATCTTGTGCTCATTATATAGATACAGATGAAAAAGCTGAGTCCCAAAGATATTATGTGACTTGGCTAAGGTCATTTAACTAGTGAGATTAAGTGCCAGGACTTGAACCAGGTCTTCTGATTCAGTTGATAAATTCCGTTCCTTTTCTACAACATACCTTGTATTTGTCTCCCTTCTCTTCGCTAAAAATGGCCACCATTGAAGTTTAGGTCCTCATCTCCTTTCTCCTGAACTGTTGTAACAGCTTCCTAATGGGAATCCTGGCTTCTAGTCACTCCCAGCTCTAGTCCATCCTCTACATGCCTGCTAAAATAATTTTCTTAAACCGCAAGTCTGAACATGTCACTCACCTGCTTGTGAACCCTAAGCAGTCTCCATTGCCTCTAGGACCAAATGCAAATTCTTTAGTTTGGCATTTAAAGTCCTTCACAGTGTACCTCCACTTTCGACAGAAAAAACCTTTCCCATTCCCTCTTAATTCTAGTGCCTTTTCTCCATTGATTAGCCCCATTTATTTTGTATATAGCCTGTTGGTCCATAATTTGAATGTTATACTTTTGCCTTTCTTTGAATTCTCAGCACTTAGCACAGGATCAGGCACATAGTAGGTGCTTAATAAGTGCTTGTTGATTTACTGATTGAAATTGATTGACATTCCTTCCCTTCCTTTACTTTTTTTTCTAGTCAAACAAACTTCCTTGCTGTTTTCAAAACTTGACATTCTGTCCTCCCTCTCTATACTTTATCCCATTTAAAAAATACACTCCTTAACTTACACCTTTAAGAATCCCTGATTTTCTTCAAGGCTTACCTCATGAAGGAAAGGATTTTAGGGATAGCCTTTCTATGTCCCATTGGTGGTTAGTGTTTTCTCCCTCTTCAAATAATCATGAATCTCTCTCTCTCTCTCTCTCTCTCTCTCTCTCTCTCTCTCTCTCTCTTTCTGTCTCTCTCTGTTACTCTGTGTCTCTCTCTCCCTCCATACATATACATATATATATATATATATATATATATATATATATATATATATATATACACATATACATATATTATACATATACTGATCTTTTTATATGTTGTAAACTCTCATTAGAATGTAAGTCCTTGAGGGCAAGAACTGTTTTTCATAATTTTTGTATTCTTCATACCTAGAAAGTACCTTACACATATTTGGTGCCTAATAGATGCTTATTGGTTTGAAACATCAATAAACAAAGAGTTGTGATTTCACATTTACATATTGTAGTCCATCTATAACTTCACCATTACATAGGGTAGTCCGTCTATAACTAAATAATCTTAAAGAGCGGTCTGAGGTTCAGAAAAGCTAAGAGCCTAAGTAGCAAGTGAGTGTCAAGGATGAGATTTGAATCCAGATCTTTCTGACTCCAAGTACAGAACTGTGTTAAATTACTCTACTACTAGTAGCTAAATAAAGCTAACAATTCCCATTTTTATGATGTTTAAAGTTTTTAAAGCATTTACCTCACAACTGTAGCTAGGAAAGAGTATAGGACATGGAGTTTGGAAATCCTGAGTTCAGAACCTACCTCAGACATTACTTAGCTATATAACCCAGGCAAATCACTTAATATCTGTCTGGCTCAGTTTTCTAAACTGATAAATGAAGATAATAACTACTTAACTCGAAGTTGTTGTGAGAATCAACTGCTTTGCAAACCGTAAAGCACACTTGCTCTCTCTCTCTATATGTGTGTGTGTGTGTGTGTGTGTGTATACGTATACACATACACGCACCGGTGAAAAAATAACCACCCTGGGAAGGAGGTGCTACAAGTAATATTATGTCTATTTTACAGGTGGTGTTGATGATTGATAAGGTTATAACTTAATCCAGGATAACTTTTATTAGAAAAAATGAGAATGAAATAATAAGGCAGCTAAGTGCCATATTGGATAAAGCTCTGGTTCCGGAGTCAGGAGGACCTGAGTTCAAAGCCAGCCTCAGGTACTCACTAGCTGTGTGACAGGTCACTTGACCTCTGTTTGCCTCAGTTTCCTCAGTTGTAAAGTGAGGATGATAACAGTCCTGAAGAATGTAAGAGGGTTGTTGGGAGATCACATGAGATAATATTTGTTAAGCACCTAGCACAGCGCCTGGCATATAGCTTTGTTGTTGTTCAGTCGTTTCAATGGTGTTGAACTTTTCATGACCCTATTTGAGATCATCCTGAAAAAGATACTGGAGTGTTTTGCCATTTCCTTCTCTAGCTCATTTGACAGATGTGGAAATTGAGGCAAACAGGCTTAAATGACCCAGGGTCCCCCAGCTATTAAGGATCTGAGGCAGGATTTAAACTAAGGTCTTCCTGACTCCAGACCTGATGCTCTATCCGCTGACCTACCTAACTGCCCACCTGGCACATAGTAGGCAGTTCATAAATGTTTATTCCCTTTCTCCTTCCCTAATAACAACGATAGTATTTATAGAAATTCTTAAAGCACATGATAAACCTACAGAGATAATTTTGGAATAAGTAGAAATCATTTTACTGAGCAATTATAAAGGCTGACAACAAGGTTCATCATTGGATTTCCAAAATGTAATCAAAAGAGAGTTACCTTCAAGTGAAGTTTATAAAACTTCCAAGAATGGAGTCCATTCCAGATGTCAAATACAAATATTCCAAAATACAGAAACCTAGCAAGTCAAAACCCATAGGACTAGTATGACATGTGTATTCACCCCCTCTTGTCCTCACTACTGCTGGAGTTGTTTTAAGGATGCTTTCGATGCATGCATGGTAGATGAGCTTACGTCCTCATGCTTTTTGTTCACTCACAAAAAGCAGTGAGTTTTATCCAGCTGTGCAACTGACTGTAGAACACAAAATAGGAAAGAATCACAACAGGATTGCAACTTGTCTCAGGACCATTTCTATATGAACCCCGATCGAAAGGAATGGGATGATGATTCTAATAGAAATGATAGTGGTACTAGACATTTACATAGTGCTTAAATGCATTGCTTTCTTTGGTCCTCCTTGCAACACTGTCAGGTTGGTATAATGATTATCTCCGCTTTGCAGAGAAAAGCACTGAGGTTTAGAGGAGCTGAGACATGCATCTATAGAGTAACAGAGTCTGACCTTGAACCCAGGTCTTCTGATAAAAAAGATCAGGGCCTATTTCCAATGGCTAGTAGCTGTCATGATGTGATGCTGTCATTCAATACAGCAGCTGGAGAGAGTCAGTACACCTGAAAACATTTGAAGTAAGTGAGATTTTCTCTCTGCAGTAAATCCTGCTGGGGGCCCAGAGGGGTAGTGTTGGGGTAAGGGATAACACTTGTGGGATTTGATTGACTGTAGGAGACTATAAACATTTCTTGAGGTTGGCTTGGGTCTGAAGTGCCACTGAACTGTTTAACACACCAGCTGAACACTTTAATGTGTGTTGAAATACAGGTGCTAAATGTGTTGGCCAGAACATCATGGCCAGATGGAAGGAGAACAGGAAAAAGTCTAATTTAGAAGTTAAAGCTAGTAAAAAAAAAATAATTGCTCCCATTTCTCTAGCACTCTGTGGTTTATGAAGTGCCTCCCTCCCAACATGCTTTCAGGTAGGTAGTGCACATATACTTATGATTATTATTAAATTTTCTTTTTCAGAAAAAGAGAGAGATGGAGTTACACAGCTAGTAAATGTCAGGGCTGGGATCTGAACTCAGTTCTCCAGATCAGGGCTCCCTCCATTACAACTGAACAGCTTTTGCACATTCTGCTATTAAATGAAACAGGGGAAAGAGTATTTGGGAACCAATGAATCAGAATTTCCTTGAGAGGCAGAATAAGGAATGGGAGGAGCCCTCAACTGGGGAGCGAAGATACAGGTCTAAGTGAAGACTGAGGATGGCACGCCAAATAATGAGCCCATGAAAGAACAAATCACAGAAACAATTAACAGCTTGTGGTATGATGTCTCAGGGTCGTTGTTGAGACAAGATAGAATTTTTGAGGATGCAGCTAAAGCAGTCCTCAAAGGAAAAATGGCATCTTTAATAAGACACATTAAATTAGAGAAGGATAGCCATAATGAATTTAGAATCTACTTAAAAAAAAACCAGACAAACTAGACCCAAACTAGTTAACAATCCCTGTGTTTGATCTCTGGCTCTGCATTTACTAGCTGCACGTCACGGACACGATGCCAACTTCTCTGTTTCCCTCGTGCCTCATTTTTAAATTTTAAATTTTCTACCTACTTGTGCAGAAAAGTTCCATATCAACTGCCAAATACCACAAAAATAGGGCTCTTTTCATTATTATGTCTGTTTACAAACTTTGGGCTGAAATTAATCTAAAGAGGTACTTGCTAGATAATAACCTTAATTAATTAATGTCTATAGCAATTCCCATTGAGCTATGGCAGCCCTTTAAGCATTACAAAGCACAGTCACCCTATAAGGCAGCAGGGGTAAACATGGCTATCTGCATTTTACAGAGGAGGAAACTGAGGCCCAGATAGTTGAGGTGTTTTGCCCACAGTCACACTGCCAATAAGCATTAAAGCAAGGGACTCTTGGCTCCAGATCCAGAGTGCTTTCCATTACATGCCTTCACTGGTGGCTTGTCCTGTTTGTACTGACGCAGGATAATCTTGAATTACGATCCAGTCCCTGTAACCAGAGATTCTGTGTGGAATCTGCTCAGATTGCAGCTATCTCATGTCCAGGCTATAGCCAGCGTATTCCCTGTTAGACCTCATTTTGTAGTTTGGCGTCCCTCTCCTCATCACTGGATTTGCTCTCCAGCAATTAAGTCCTAAGTTGTCCTTTTCCTCCATGGTTGGCCCCACTCTTTCTTCAGTTGGACTGTTCATTAGCAGGGACCACTCTGTGCTCTAAGGGCAAGGACTCATTCTGCCAAGCCAGAAATGGGGAAGGGGCGGTGAGATTGTGAAGCACTTGTATTTCCGTAGGCACCAGACACTCTTTGATCTGGGCTGGGTTGTCTTTTTCACGCCTCAGAGGATTCAATCACTGAGTTCTCTGTTGTTGACCATAGAGGAGCTTGAAGAGAAAAGTCCGTTTGTGAAGGGCTACTGAACCGAAAGGCATTAGCGTATAGCAGAAAGGAGCAGGGGTTCGTGGCTTTGTTGGGAAGCTGTGAGCAGCTGACACTGAACCACATTCATTCATTCATTTGTTCCTTATTTATTTAGTGCCTACTATGATCAGAGCACATCAAATGCTTCACTGAAGTGTCTCATTGTGATGTGGAGGTATAAGGGGGTGGTGAGGATGCAAAGCCATGCCAACAAACTCAGGAAGGTTCTACCAAGCTGGGAAGGCTTTGAGTATGGCAAAGGCATTTGTAGATCTGTCGTTTGTTTACCAGCTGAGCTAAATTCAAATGGGTTCTTTTCAAGGTTGGCTGCAGAGCCAGTGAGGTTCTTATCTCTAATAGTGGTCCTTAAAGCCCTCTACCTGGTGCATGTGCAACTAGCTTTATGCCGGACCCTGGGAGAGAGAACTGCGCAAATATCAGTAGCACTTTGAGGCTCCCAGAACACTTTCTTTCCAAACCTGTGATATAGATAGTTCAAGCATCATTATCCCCTTTTTGTACTTAAGTCAGCTGAGGCTATTATGAAAAGTTGAGTGGGTTGCTGGTGGTCACAAAATACTGGAACTGGAATTTCAACTAGAGTTTCTCCTGACTCAGTTGTGGTGCTTTCCCCATTAAACCACACTACCTATCTCCAAAGGAATTTTTTTCCCACAATACCTGAGAGGTAGACTGTGCAAAGGTCATTGTTTCCATTTTACAGATTATATCAAAAGCAACTCACATTTATATCTTGCTTTAAGGTTTATGAAACATTTTCCCCACAGCAGCCCTGTGGGGATTTTTATTGTCACTGAGAAGGAAAGTAGTTTGCCCAGGGTCACAAAGTAAATAAGTGGCAGGACCTACTATTAATTTCAGGTGTTACGACTTTGAGTCATCCTTTTCCACTAACTCTCTGGGCTTCCGTTTCCCCATATGTATAACATGAGGGGTGGTGGATCTGATCCCCTCCAGCTGTAACATTCTGTGTTTTCATTGTTTCACTTTCATTGCCCAGGGTTCCCTGTCATAGGGGCAGCTGGGTGGCACAGTGGATAAAGTGCTGGTCTTGGCATCAGTAAAATGAGCTCAGATTTTATAGATGAGGAAACTGAGGCTCTGAGCAGGTCACAAACCAAGCCAGTGGCAGGGCCTAGACTGGAGCTCAGACAGTATGACTTTGCGTCCTAGTTTTTCCCCAATTTTCTGGGCCTCAGTTCCCCATCTGTATAATGACAGAATTGGAGTTGAAAGATCCTTTCAGATGTGATACTCTATTTTTATAGTTTCAAATAATAATCCATGATTCTCTGTGATTACAAAATTGCAGAAGTGTCCATTCTGATATGAAGAAGGCTGCATTTGGAATCAGAAGGTCTCTATGCTAATCCTGACTTGGGCTTTTTCTAGGTGAATGACTGTGGGAAAATTAATTTATCCTTTTCAGTTTCCTCACCTGTAAAATGGAGGTAATTTTTGTATTACTTAGCTCATAGGGTTGTTGGAAGGAAAGTCATTTTTCTGCTATAACACCCTAGAAACTAGGCTGCCATCATTTTCTTTCAATCATAATATGAGCAGTTCTCATTACAATATTTGAGTTGTTTTCTGACACTTTAGTTTCCTCCAGTGACACCATCTTCCTTGCTGTTTCTTGCACAAGGCCCTCTCTCTGACTGTGCATTTCCTTGGCTGCCTCCATGCCCAGAATGCTCTCCCTTCTCATTTCTGCCTCCAAGGTTCTCTGGCTTCCTCCAGAGTTCAGCTAAAATTCCTTCTGCAAGAAAACTTTCCTAGACCCCCTATAATGCTAGTTGTTTTCCCACCTCTGATTATCTCCATCTTATCCTATATGTATCTTGTTTGTGTACAGTATCTCCCCTTTCCTGAGAGCAGGAACTGCATTTACCTTTTTATTCTCAACATGGTACAGTTCCTGACACATAGTAGGTACTAATATATGCTTCCTGAATCAACTTTAATCCCTTAAAAGAATATGTGAACTAGAGGGAGTGTATTCTAGAAGAGTGTTCTAGAAAAATCTATGATTACTACCTATTTCTTACTGAAGCCTCTTCAAACAGTTTTTAGTAAGAGATTTTATTTCCTTGTGCTCTGTGCTATGGGGATATACAAACTCATGAAATAGGGGCCCTGTTTTTTAAGTTTATGGGTTAATTAATTCAAGAAACATCTGACAAGTACCCACTGTGTGCTAGGCTTAGTGGAACATAAGCTCTTGAGGGGCAGGGCCAGTATCATTTTTATCTTTATATCCCAAGAATTTAGCACATGCTAATAAATGGGAGCAAGTGCTTAATAAATGGCTGTAGAATAGAATGGAATGGAAGGGGATGGGATGGAATATAATGGAATAGGATGGAATGGGATATAGTTGGATGGGATGGAATGGATGGGATGGGATTGAATGGGATGGGATGGAATATAGTGGGATGAGATGGGATGGACTAGGATGGATGGGATGGAATGGAATAGAATAAAACAGAATAGGAACCACTTGCAATTTTGATTCTTCAGAAACTGTGCAGTTCCAAGGTTCACCGAACAATGGCATTCTTGAGAGAATGGTGGCTTATTGTGTTATGCAATAGTTTGTAATCACTGACAGCTGGGCAGGTTCCCAAGTAAAATCTAGTCCACCCTCTTCAGTTGGGAGGTAAGATTGTACATGGGTAAAAAAATGAGACATTTGCTGGCCTTCCTATAGGAATATTTTCCTACCAATGATGAATGAAAAAAGGCACTTATGAAATGTTTACTATGTGGAAAGCTCTTTGCTAAGCTATGAGATTCTAAGAAGAAAAGCAAGATTATCTCAGTTCTCAGGGTGCACTGTTGGGGGAGATTACATAGAAAGCTTCAGCAATAGGACAGATGGAAAGGTTCCATTGTCTTTAGAGCTCAGTGGCAGAGCAGATGGTCCTGCAACTTCTCCTGTGTGATTTCCACTGTTTAAAGCTGCATCCATACCCAATGTTTTGACCATCAGGGATTTTGGTGGCAAGGACTTCTTATTAGCTGGGGCTGCTGAAGAGGCAGGAGAGTCAGAATGAAAGTAGAATAAACCACATATGAACTCTTAACACTTCAGTCCCTATGAAAATAGAACCCTAGAAAGTGAAGTCAGATATGACTACTGGACCAGTCCAAGTACACAAAGAAGAAATCGGTTCAGAGATGGCAAAATTTGAAAGCATTGAGGAATTCATTTCCAAGGTATTTGAAATGGAAGATATCTAATGATTGAAAAAGTCACAGATAATAGTTTCCAAATAAAGAAAGGTGACAGAAAGTTTATCAGTAAACTCCTATTTGCCTGTTTTCTTACATCGACAAAATTTGGGCCAAGATTTATTAAATAGAAGTCAGGATGTAATTAATTAGTATATAGGAAAGGTCAATTAAAGAGGAATGAGGTCTAAAGAGGTCAAGGGGCAGTCAGTAGTATAGAAGTAGATGGAGCATTAGAGTTGGAATCAGAGAGGAATCTTCTCAGTCAACTATTGACTGTGGACAAGTCACTTACTTCTCAGATTCGTTTTCCTCATTTGTAAAATAATATTGTGAGGGCCAGAAGAGATGATACACATACTTTACAAGACTTAAAACACCATATAAATGGTAGCTATTACCACCATCATCCAAGGTCATATCCAAGTTGTAAGCAGCAGCACTGAAATTTGAACCTAGGCTTTCTAATCCTAACCCTATAGCTCTTTCCACTATACCATAGGTACCTTGAACCTCATAGGTTCATAGGATGAATAGGATTCAGATTAGGTGACTAGAAAGAAAGAGAGAGATATTCCAGGAATGGGACCCCGCTCAGTCTAATATGTGGGAGATTACAATAGTGGAAACAAGAGTTACTAAAGAGGCACAACTTAAACCTTCTCAACCTTAAAACAGTTATTAGATTATCTGTTTGATAGCTAATCTCTAGTAGCTAGATGCATAGTAATAGGCCAGATTTACTGTGAAGTAGAATTAGAGAATATGGACTTGGAGGTTGAAGAGACTTTAGAATATGGGATGCAAAATCTTAAGGGACCTTAAAACATAGAATGCGAGAAGCAAAAGGAAACTTGGGCAATAGGATGTTAGCATGAAAATGGACCTTAGACTATAGGGTGTCATATGTAGAAGGGGCCCTAGAATCTAGAATGAAGTACGTCAGAATTGATTGTGACCTTGAAGACTCATCTAGGTCAACACTCTCATTTAAGCAACTGTTTTCCAGAGAAAAATAACTTTCCTTAGGTCACAGTGTGACTCAGTAGCAGAATTGGGAACTGAAACCAGTTCTCCTGATTCTTAGCCCTGAATTCATGATTCTTAGGACTTTTTCTTCAGAACCAACACTTTTATCATTACATAGATAAAAATGATGTGGGTTTCCACTTCTGGTAATAAGTAGGTTTGTAGAATATAGAACTGATAACTTCTTGGAAAACAAAACCATCAGATGCATCCAACAATCATCCTCAAAGTACATTCCTCAAAAAATAGTTAAGCAAAAACCACTCAATCAGAGTGGTTGTAACTAGTGGTAGATGTTACTTTCCATTCTGGTCATTTATTGTTTGCTAGCAGGAAGGTTATGAGCTTCAACTTCAAGTTTTTGATAATAACATTGTTTATTGTGTTTGACCGTTGTTATTGCTTTTTAGTATTGTCTTTCATTGTTGTGGTCATGTAGGTTTTCTTTTGGCTGTACTTATACTGTACCATTTCATACAAGTCTCCCATGTTTCTCTGAATTCTTCGTATTCACAATTGACCACCTGTTGGAAATCTGAATTTATTGTATCTACTGATGGATCTGAAAAGTACCAAGAACATTTTTTCTGAGCTTTATCTGTATCTGAGGATCTGCAAAATCACTTGGTTCTTCTTTATTATGTCCAGTACTTCCCATGAAAGTCTGTTCCCACAGTTTTCTATCCAATTATAGGGGAGATTATATTCAAATACCAGACTAGGAGCCTGGGAAGAGAGATCTGTCTGGACAGAAAGCTGACCTCTTGTGAAGAGATGCCTTTGATGTAAATAAATCTTGGTTTTCCCTTGGGTTCTTTTGAGACTTTTTAAAAATCCATCATTGCTGAGCCTTAGAATTTTTCTACTTTTATTATTGAGCAAACAATTTTTAAAAGAAATCTTTCTTTTAAAAGTTGTATAGTACACATTGTTACCTTTAAGGAAGCCAGCCATACATTGGGAGGAGTGTGCATTTGAAAGAGAATGTGGAAAACCAACTCTGACTCCCTGAGTCTTTCTGTAGCAGTTATTTGCATCTTCCTGAGTTTTGGTTTGAAGTTTCACAATTTTTCCTTTACTTCTTGAAGGCTTTTGCATTTTACTTCTAGAGATCACAGAATATTACAGCTATAGGGGACCTTAACTCAAACCCTGGTAGAGAGAAAAAAGGAAACTAAGGTTTAGAGAGAAATGACTTGTTCCTGTTCAAACAGCAGAGCCAAAATCCTGACTGACTTCAGTGCACTTTCCACTATATAGAGGAATATTTGTCACACATCTGCCTATCTACCTCTGTCTGTCTATCTTTCTATCATTCTAGATGGATATATAGATATCTTTCTCTCACATCTATATCTATCTACCTATTTCTATCTGATTTCTATCTCTATCTGCCTATCTCTCTCTGTCTCTCTATCTGTCTCTGTCTGTCTATCTATCTATCTATTCAACTATCTATCCAACTATCTATCTCTATGTGCCTATGTACAGTCAATCTTCAACATTGACATATTTAACTTTTGTGACTACAAGCATTCATATGATTTTATTAGTAACCTCATTATCATTTTCACATTGGCAACACGCACATTTGTGGGTATGAATAATAGAGGAAAAAATGAAATGCATGATGTGTATAATTTTTTGGAGTGGCTGGTCTCCTACTAGGATATATTGTTTCAAGCTGGTGCATCCTTCATGATCTCCAACATCATCCACCAGCCATGAAGGACAGTGTCAGAGGTGATGTCAAGACATTGCCAATCTTGGCATCTTCCAACAGTATCCACTAAAGTTCAGCAATCACTCCTTCAGTTTTCAGAGGGCAGCCCAGATAGAAAGATTTGTCACAGTATAATATACAGTATAACACCATCACAATGCCATCTGATATAGTAAAAAGTAAGATTTTTTTTGTTTTAAAATTTTTATTTGCTATATAGTATTTGTGGTACTATAGATTTCATGGGTTATGAAAAGTGATTATTGTCTGAAATAATTTTTTTTTAATTGAGAGTTAACACAAAAGATCACACAATTCTAAGGAATTACTGATGAGGAAAATGTTTTGTATGTCACCAATTTTATTTCATGTACTGCATTTTATTTATGGGTTATCTCATGGTTACTGTATTATAAAAAAACATACATAGTAATCAGACTGGTGATAGATTGGTTTCGCAGACAGAATTGGATGGATAGATAATATGCATACTTAGTCTTCAACTTCGACTGCGGTAGTGTTCCTAAAAATAGTGCAAAATTCAAAATCAAAGACTCAGATGTTGATACATTGAATATATGGAAAGTAAGGAGTTAGATCCCTGTGGCCACCAAAAACTGATATCTTTTGCTAGAGATTGATGGAAATACACTGTTCTGCCTGTAATTCTCTATAATAAACCATCAATTCTGATAATATGCATTTCTTCTAACACTGTAACCATGAAATAACATGTAAAATGCAATGCTAAAAATAAAATTGGTAACATAAAAAACATTTTTACTTACTAGTAATTCACTAGAATTTTGTAACTTTTGTGGTAACATCCCCCCTTTTCCAAAAAATAAAACATTGATTTCAGACAATATTCTCTTTTTCATAACATGTGAAATCTGTAGTACCATCTCTCTGAGGATGCAGATTCTACCTCATCCTTACCTTCCTAT
Source organism: Potorous gilbertii (assembly GCA_028658325.1). NCBI lineage: Eukaryota > Metazoa > Chordata > Mammalia > Diprotodontia > Potoroidae > Potorous > Potorous gilbertii. Next base: position 148,138,019 of record CM053769.1, read on the forward strand.
CTGGTGTGACTCTTACCACAGGGGATCCATCCAGCATGCCAGAAAGTCTGAATGATATATCTCATGGCACAGAGTGACCAAGATAGTGCAAGCTCCAACATATATCACATTCTAACATGATAGAAAGGCTTCCATTATACTTCTGGCAATAGGCTGTGTTTGCTTTGTGAGGAGCTAATTATAGAGAGGCTCATCATTAGTTTCTTGGCCACTAGAAAAATACAAAATGGCTTCTAATCCTCTTCTGAATCATCAGGGATGGTGGCAGAATAGTGGAAAAGAGGGCAGAGGGTACTGAGAATCACATACTTGCTTTTAGTTCTATATTCATAAATGTTTATCTATTATGTATTATATTTACTAAATATGGATGCTATATATTTTAGATATGCCATAAACAGTATATTATATAAATATACATGTATAATATATGTATATTATATCATAAATATATATTTATAGCTATAACTTTATAAAAATGTATGTCTTCATATATAATAAGAGCTAGCATTTATATAGCATTTCAAAGTTTGCCATGTGCTATTTTTTTATCCCCATGGGCAGCTAGATGGTACAGAGGATAGAGCACCAGTCCAGGAGTCAGGAAGACAAGTTCAAATCTGGCCTCAGACATTAAATGTATGGCCTTGGACAAATCACTTAACCGTATTTGTTGCAATTTCCTCATCTGTTAAATGAACTGGAGGAGAAAATGGCAAATCACCCTAATATCTTTGCCAAGAAAACCCCAAATGGGGTCATGAAGAGTCAGATGTGACTGAAAACAACTCAACAATTTTTTATCCCCCTTTCATAGATGAGGAAATGGAGGTTGAAAGAGACAAAAGGACTTGTCCAGGGTCTCACAGCTAGCTAATCAGTGTGTGAAGTAGGATTTGAATTGAGGTCTTCCTGACTTCAAGTCTAACACTTTGTCCCCTGTACCACCTAACTACTTTAAACTTAGCTATGCAAGTAAGGCACAGAATCCATATCCCCCCAAATCCACAATTTTATGAGTGTAGGTGCTCTGTCAACTAATGCAGATTCCAACCTTCCCCACATTAAGTGAGTTTTGTGAGTTTCTGTGGCCAGAAAAAATTCACGTCTTGGTAACCAGCCATTTGGTCCTGAGAATCTCCTCATTTAACCAGACTGGTTCTTGTTTTCACTCTATTGGTCCAGCTCTCAATGTCTTTCAGTTCCCTTCTATCCCCTTCCATTTCCCTCCTTTGCCTAACCCTTGAATAATCTCCTCTCCTTTTCTTTCATGTTCAATTTCCCTTTATCTCCTTCACTGAAACTGTCTTCAAACTCTATCTTTTAAAAAAAGCTTCCTATGATTCTGCTCTTTTCATAACTGTCATATCTCTTCTTTTTAAAAATACATTTTATTTTTAATTTATGAAGCAACACAAGCGTTTTCATAACATAGTAGAATAAAAAAGATGATGGCACATGGTGCAATATGGGACCTTTGAGAGTGAAAGAAGGAAAGAACTCGGAGGCTCCCCAAGATATTGGTTATTAGTAATCATTTCTATCAATATTTAAATTTAAGACCCTCTACAATCTGGTTTCAGCCTATCTGCTTAGACAGATATATCACATCACTTTCCATTTCTACGCTTATGTTGGACAACTGATGGTCCCCTGAGTTTGTCTCCTTATTTCTTGTCATGACATATTCATATACCCTCTTCCTCATGTCTGGAATCTAGTTCCTTCTCTTCTCCATCTTTCAGAAAACTCTGATTTCAAGGCTTATTTCACTTGCCAGTTTATGTAGATTTCCCACCGAAAAAAAATGATTTCTAATCTTCAAAATTTCCTGAGGCATTTTATTTGGAATTTTCCCTTTTCCTCATCACATCCTGCTTTGTATTATAGTCATTTTGTCAGTAAGTCAAACAAATATTTGTTAAGTATTTATTTTGGGCCAGGCCCTATGCTGAACTCTGGAATTACAAAGGCGAGAACAGTTCCTGCCTTCAAAGAGCTCACATTCCAATGAATGAGACAATGTAAATAACTAGGTATGTAGTTATCTGCTGAATATATGGAAGGTAATCTGAGAAGGGAAGGCATTTTCCTCGACGTTGGATTTGAGTACATGTTAAATCCTAATGCATACAATCCAAGTTCATTGAAGGCAAAGGCTATGTGATTTTTAAAATATTTAAATCCATAGCACCCAGAATAGCACATCATACATGGGTATATACATATATAATATGTAATAGACACTGGCAGCTGGGTGACACAGTAGATAGAGTGCCCGGCCTGGAATTGGGAAGACTCATCTTGCTGAGTTTAAATCTGGCCTCAGACACTTACTAGCTATGTGAGCTTGGGCAAGTCTCTTAACCCTGTTTGCCTCAGTTCCTCATCTGTAAAATGATTTGGAAAAGGAAATGGCAAACCACTCTAGTATCCTTGCCAAGAAAACCCCAAATGGGGTTATGAAGATTGGAAGTGACTGAACAGTAAAACAACAAAGACAATAAACATTTGTTGAATTTGAAAAGGGGCCCTATGATGGACAGACTCAATGTCTATTGTTAGAAGATCAGCCTTGCTTACTGAATAGAAGCTCATTACCATGGGGCTGGACACCAGGGGATGCATTTTTTTCCTCTGCAACAACTCCTGAAACTGTCTAGTAAATTTCAGTCTGGTTAGTGAAGAGAGGAGGATCCACATTTATGATTGCATGGATTTTTTGTTTGTTTGTAGGTATTTAGTCCTTACCTATCATTGTTGCCTCCTTAATATTTCCAAATGAAATTTGTTTTCAAAGTAGCCATAAACTTTCAGTTTAGAGAATTGTTATGCAAGGTTTTTAATGTTTAGCTTTGGAGAATGGGGGAATTGTCATTCTGAATGCCTCTGGGAACGGTTCAGGTATTGTCACTAACAGTGAGGAGCTGATCTGGTGAGATTATTGGAATGCTTATGCAGAAGTAGTGTGTGTGTGTGTGTGTGTGTGTGTGTGTGTGTGTGTGTGTGGCCATCTGGAAATATTTTGGAAGACATATGTGTTTGCTTTTGAATTCCATAGCATGCCAGCTGAAGTTGCTGAAAATAATTGGGTTTCTAGAAAAAAAGGCTATATTTATGAGAAAATGCACTGGAATTCTTAACAAGGAAGTGGCATTGTCTGGGGACACAGAATGGACTACTTCCTTGGAGCTATGTATTCTGTTCCTAGTTTGACCATTGATCTTATTTAAAGACATTTAGCTACTCTCTATTTTCTTAAACTGTAAGAAAGGAGACAGAGGAAATAATTTCTAATACATTTTCAAGTGAAGCACTGAATTGGTTGGTAGGAAGGAAGGAACCTTAGAACATAGAATGTCAGAGTGGAGGGCCTTTAGAGTGTAAAATTCCAGAGTTGGAAAAGATGTCAGAGATATTCTAGAATCTAGATCAGGACTGCTTAACTTAGTTTGGTTCATAGATAGCTAGGTGGCAGAATAGATAGAAGTCTGGGCCTAGAGTCGAAAAGAACCGAATGAAAATTCAGGCTTAGACACTTCTTAACCTGGACGATGAGTCACTTAACTTCTGCTTGCCTCAATTTCCTCAACTGTATAATGAAGATAAGAATAGTCTGTCTCTCAGGTGGCTATGAAGATTAAATAGATAATATCTGTAAAGTGCTTCACACAATGTCTGGCAGGTAGCAAATGCTTAATCCATATTGCCTTCCCTCCCTCCTTCTGAGAAGTCTAGAAATACTTTCTCATAATATTTTTGAATTTAGAAGATAAAATAGTAATAGATAGCATTTACATGTTTTAGGGTTTGCAAAGCACTTTACAAATTTTCTCATTTTTTCTTACAATAACCCTGAAGGGTAGGTACTATTATTACTTCCTTATCACAAATAACAAAACTGAGGCTGAGCAAGGTTAAATTACCTGCCTTTGATCACACAGTAAATATCTGAGGCAGGATTTGAACTGAAGTCTTCTAGACTCAAATTCTGATATTCTAGTCACCATCCCATTGTATGGTGGTGCCTGTAAAATGCCAAGTACAAAATAAATAGGATTACAAAAGAAACCAAAGGTTAGTGAAAATAATTTTTTTCCTACCTAAATTCAGGAACCCCCTGAAATTTATTCATGAGCTCTTTGGAGCTCTGTGGCCTCAGTTAAGGACGCTTGATCTGGACCAATGCCTTCATTTTACATATGTGGAAATAAAGGCCCAGGGATGTTTAAAGGACTTGGCACAATGACACAATGAAATTAATGTTTAAGAGCTATAACCAGAACTGAAGTTTCCTAACTCTCATTCCAATGTTATTTTTTTAATATATTAATTTCATTTATTTTTAATGTTCTACAATCACTACCATAAAACTTAGGTTTTTTCCACCTACCTGCCCCCCACCACCTCCCTCCCTCCCCAAGATGACATACAATTATATATAGGATCTACACATACATTCCTATTGAATACATTTTCACTATAGTCATGCTGTGTATAAGAACTAAGATAAATGGGAGAAATCATATAACATACCAAAACACAACACACACACACACACAAAATGATCTGCTACATTGTGATTGAATTCCATAGTTCGAATGTTCTTTATGCTCTAATCTATACTCTTTATACTGTATTCTATACTCTAATCTACTATATTAAACTTAAAAGTTTCTTGGGTAGAATTTCCATGTTACTTTTGTGTGCTGCAGTGGTAGTGGCATTCATATTTCAGTGCTAGGCAAAATAATGTCAAGATTGATGCAGCATTGCTATGTATATTTCCATTGATGGAAATATATAGTTATTAGATACTGGTAAATTCAATTCAATAAGCATTTATTAAGTATCTACTTTGTATAAAGTAAGTATGCTTAGTATTAGGAACAAAATGATTAAACAAGACTTTATTTCACTATTAAAAAGTTTGCAGTCTATTAGGGAATACATGACATTAGCAGAAATATACAAGATGCATTGGGCTTCAGGTAAAGAAGAGATCCAGGTAAAAGACTGTAAGAAGCATCGAGGAGGGAGAAATCACTGTATGATAGTGGAGGATATGATCAAGGAAGGTTTCAAGGAGGAGGTGGTACCTAGGTTGAAGGAAAGGAAGTAGATACCAGTAGGCAGAAGAGTACATACTAAACATGGGGGATGGCCTATGCAAATACATAGAAGTGGGCAATGACATACAGAGTTTGGGGACTAGCAAGTAACTTGATTTGGTGGTAGAAGGTGTGAAGAGAAATAATGTGAATTACACATAGAAGGATAAATTGGAGCCAGATTGTGGAAGAGCCTAAGTGCCAAATGAACAATTTGTATTTCATCCTTTAAGTCATAGGGAACCACTGAAAATTTTTGAGCAGGTAAACAATGTGGTGAGACCTGTGGTTTGGGAAGATTATTTTAGCAACTGTTTAAGGATGGATTGGAAGGAGGGGAGACTGGAGGTAGAGATGCAAGTTAGGAAGTTATTTACAGTAGGTTCTACTAGGAGGTGAGGAATGTCTGAACTAGTGTGGTGGTTACAGTTAATGGAGAGAAAAGGATGATAGGATCCATTGTGGATTTAGAGAAGTAAGAGAATTTAGAGGTCATCTAGTCTAATGACCTCAAAGGACAGTTATTAGAGATATTGTAGAGTTAGAAATGACAAAACTTGGCAGATGATTAGGTTTAGAGGGTAAATAAGACAGAACAGACAGAGATGACTATGAGGCTTCAAGCCTGGAGGAATGGGAGGGGTAGTGATGGTAAGTTGGGAGGAAGAATAGATTTTTGTGGGAAGGTGTTAAATTTAGTTTTGAATGCCTTGAATTTGAAGTGTAAGTGAAGTAATTATGTGAAGATGTTCAATAGACAATTGAATATGTGAGATTAGAGGTTGAAGATGGGATCTGAGTGGAGATAGAGGTTGGCTAGTTATATACATAATTGTATTGATAATAGGAGCCATGCGAGTAGACATGATCACCAAGAGAGAGTGTAGAGAGGACTGAAGAGGAACTAGATTAAAGCCTTGGGAGATTGCCCATATTTTGGGGACAGGAGAAAGAGGAGAGAGAGAGGAGGAAGATGTATCGTTGAAATCAACTGAGAACGATAAAGTCTGGTAGGACTACAACCAAGAGAAAGCAGTGTCATAAAAACTGAGTAAGGGTACTAATAGCCAACAATCTCTGTAGAGATCAAAAGGGTTGAGGGCAGAGAAAATGCCACTGGATCCAGCATTTAAAAGGTATTTAGAGAGAATTATGTCAGTAGAGAAGTGTGGATAAATAGAAGTGAGAGTTGTAAAATGATTAGTTGACTCTAAAGAGATAAAAGAAAGAGGGAAAGGACTCACATGTACAAAAATATTCATAGCAGCTCTTTTTTTGGTTGCAAAGGAATTTAAACTGAGAGGTTGTCTTTTGGTTGGAGAGCAGCTGAACAAATTATGGTATATGAATGTAGTATGTATTTTATATTTAAGTTGTCACATCTTACTATTGTTTAATAAGTAACGATGAAGGGAATGATTTCAGAGAAATCTGGGAAGACTTATATGAAGTGATACAGAGCAAAGTGAGCTGAATCAAGATAATTTATAAAATAACAGCAACCCTATAATACACAAACCACTTTCAAAACGTTAGAACTCTGATCAATATAATGACTCACTATGGTTCTGGAGGATTGATGATGAAGCCTGCTATCCACCTCCTGACAGAGAGACATTGCTGTCAAGGTCCAGAATAAGATACACCTTTTTTTGGACATGGGCAATGGGGAAGTTGAATTTGTTTGATTATGCATGTTTCTTACAGAAATTTTCTTAATTTTTTTTTTCAGTGGTAAGTTTAGGAATGGGAAAGATAGTATTTTTAATTCAAAAACTGATTTAAAAAAAGAGGACAAGAGGTTGCAGAGTAGAGAAGGCAGATCACAAGCCATTGTATTGACAATTATTTTTAACAAGCCGTTAGAGAGTAGGAGAGTAGGAAGCCCAGGACAAGAAATTTGAGGATAATGGACAGTGCCTTGTTGAACTGCGCAAACATAGAATCAGGACTGTGAAGGGATGGAAGTGAAGTTAGAATAGGGTTGATGGACTGGGAGAATAGGATAAGACTAAGGGACCAGGATTCCCAATGAGAGTAAGGAACGATTTTGCGAGGAAATGAAGTGGAAAGACATGAGATAATGTTAAGAGGCCTGTGGGAGAGGGAAGGGGAAAGAGAGAGAGAGAAGACAGAGAGACAGAGACAGAGAGAGACAGAGACAAAGAAAGAGAGAGAGAGAAAGAGACAGAGACAGAGATTTCAGAATGTAAAATCTTGGATAAAGAAAAGTTTTTAGTGATGGTAAGATATAAGATCAATTAGTCAATAAACATTTGTTAAATGGGATACCAAGAAAGTCAAAAAACAGTCCCTACTCTCAAGGAGCTCACAATCTAATGAAGATGTAACTTCCATCTTGGGTTTCTGAAATAAGAAATTGCTATAGAAAATTTCTGGAAGAGGAAACTCTTTACTAACTCAGGTTGTTATTTTCTTTGTAACTTATGGTCTCAGTAGAGAGTTGCTTAGAACACTAAGAAGTTAAGGGATGTGTCCAGGATCACACAGCTCTTAAAGGTTTGAGTTAGAATTTGCATACATGTCTTTCTGATTCACAAATGTAGCACTCTTCACTCTATCGTGCTGCCTCTCCCATACTAAGCACTCAGTTAATCAGTGTTGGAAAAAAATGAATGAATAAATGAATAAAAGACTATGAGAATATAAGCTCCTTGAAGGTAGATTTTCATTTTTTATATATACATATAATTGTATAGCTAATGCTAGCACATTTAATAAATGAGCACTTAAAAGTTGCTTGTTGCATTGGATTGATCTTCTGAGATGGAGAGGCTGTGATCAGAATCATGGATTCTCAACTGCCTGTGTTGGTTTGCTGAGCCACACATCTAACAACATATGTTATTGATCTTGTTATTTTACAATTCTGCCTGTCACTTGCATTGTTGTTACACACCTCTCCATGCCTGTCAACAATAATGCAAGCTGACTTGCAAGGGTAAAACACAAACAACCACATTATGTGGTTGTCACTGAGTGATCAGCAGGGTTGAAATTGACATGGTTGGCTCCTATGGTGACTTCACATTCTGTCACCACTTTTTGTTGAATTTGTTTCCTTTGATAGTTTAGGGTGATGACATATGGGGGTAACGTTGTATTACAAAAATGCTTATTGATGGGTTTCATTGCTCATTGTTCATATGCATTTCATTTTGTGTCTTTGAAAGAGTTTATTTTAAAGCATCTAATTTTAGTCTGCAACAGATTTTTATTTAAAATGACAACAAAAAATTTTTTTCTTTTTTTCTTCTATGAAATCCTTTTCTTTCTTTGGGAAGCCCTTCCCTCTAGACCCCTCCTTCCTTTGAGGCCTTTCTCAAACAATGACTGGAACTTAAATAGAAGTTTGTTCCTTTAGTTGATATTCTAAAAATTGACATTTATAAACATCCTCAGGCTTTCCCAACTGTCTAAAACATAGACTTGCTTCTGTGAATTGACTCTGGGGTTCTTTTGGAGCATCCTACAGATTGGTTGGGAACACAACTGGGCAGCAGTAGACTTGTGCTTTTGGGAACTTATAGAGGGAAAAAGTATTAAAATAGCGATCTGGGTGTATTTGGACGTTCTATGATGTTACCATGGTGGGGAACTCTTTCTGTGGGATTCTTTCCACCAGATACATCTAAACCCAACTATGACTTAGTAGATAACATTCTGGGAGTTGTCTGAGGAATATAATGTTTAAGGGATTTGCTTAGGGTCACCTAGATAACATTAGAGGTAGAATTTGAAACTAGATTTTCCTGACTCCAAGCCTAGCATTCTAGCCTATACTACATTCTGCTTCTAAAAACTGATTGATGCCTAAGTAAAAATTAAATTTGAACACTAAAAAACAAATGGAAATGATGGAAACACTAGGAAACTGAATAGTAGCCTTAGTCAAATGAGATCTGCTCTGAAGGACTTGTTTCACAAAACCTAACTAACAGAATATGTTAGAATCAGAGATTCATCAAATATTAATGCTTAAAGGATTCAGGATGCCACAGGATCATAAATTTAGAGCTGGAAAGGGGCCTCGAGGTCTGCTTGTCTAATACCCACATTTTAGATCTGAAGATACTTCTTAGAGAAGAAGATACTTCTTTAAGGTCACACAAGTAAGCATCAGCAGACCTGGATTTTCAACCCCCAATTTCTTGATTCGGAATCTAATGCTTTTGTCACTAGAGCAGGTTAAACTCATGTTTGAAAGTTTTTGGTGTCATAAAATGGTAGCTAAAGGCTGAGAGGTTGAAGGACCCATTTCCTTCTTCCAAACTCTTGATAGAAAGGATGGATCAATGAATCTTAAAAACTGTGATTCTGAATTAGACATCCCCTTCCAGGTTGATAAGCATCACTCTTTGGGTGTTGGCACTGCTACTGTTTCTGAATCTACGTAGAAACGACAGGGTAAAAGACTTTGGCAAATGTTTTTCTGAAACCTAAATCTATCTATCTATGTATCTATCATCTATCTTTCTATCTATCTATATCTATCTATCCATCCATCCATCTATATTTCTATACTGTGTATAATATATATATATATATACACACATATATGTATATATATATACACATATATGACATTACAGTGGTGTTATCATCTAGTAACTTGTCAAAAAAAATTTAAAGTCAGCCTGGGATGACTTGTTCTTGATGAGCTTATGCTGACTCATAATGTTCATTGCTTTGCTTTCTAAACTATTCACAAACTGTTCCTCTAATGCCATGTTCTAGAATTTTACCAGGAATTGACATCAAGCCCACTGGCCTATAAGTTGAGTTATTTGGCACCTCTCTTTCACTATGATTTTTTGGGGGTTGATTTTTAAGATTTATGTTTAATGTGAAACACATTTAAAGTATATAAAAATGGAAAGAAAAGACAAAGGACAACTTTACAAATACAGGATGGGGAAGCCACGATCATATAGAAGTTTTTTTTCCTTTCCGAAAAAAGATCTAGGGGTTTTGGTAGACTGCAAGTTCAACAAGTTAGCAGTCTAATATGGAAACCAAAAACATCTAATGTGCTCTTGGATTGGATTAAGACTTCCTTGAAAGAAGCACTGTAATATAGTGAAAAGAACACTTGGTTCTGGAGTCAAAGGATCTGGGTTCATATTCAGTCTTTGATGCTCATTACCTATCTGATCTGGGTCCTCTACTCTACCCCCCTGAGCCTTTGAGGTCTCCTTCTATCTCTATATAGCCTGTCTCTAAGACAGGCAAAAAACTTCAAGAACAAAGAATCACAGTTCTGCTTCTGAAAACAAAATATTGTTTTCAGTTCTAGACACTGCAATTTAGATGAGACATTGATAAACTGGGAAATGTTCAGATTAGGCCAACTAGTCTATGGAAAGACCTTGAGTTCATGATGTATGAAGAGCAATTGAAAGAACTGGGGGGTGTTTAGCCTGGAGAAGAGAACATCATGGTAACTACCTTCAAGGGTTTGGTAGGATTGTCATATGGAATCAATCAGTTGGTCAACAAGCAATTACTAAGAATTTACAATTAAGAACTTACCCAGGAATTGTACTAAGTGCTGAGGATATAAATAAAGGAAAACAAAAAAAACAGTCTCTACCCTCAAGAAGCATATACTTTAATAGAGGACAATGACATGTAAATAGCTAGGTACATGCAAGGTATACACAGAGAAGATGGAAGGTAATCTGAGAGGGGAAGCCTTAGCTTCTGGGAAGACCAGTTAATGCCTCCTACAGAAGGGGGTCTTGAATAGAATCAGGGATTAGACTTGTTCTGTTTGACCCTATAGGTCAGAACCCAGAGTCATAGAAGGAAGTTTCAAAGAGGCCACTTTTGGCCTGATGTCAGGAAACACTTTCTAACAATTAGAGTTGTCCAAAAGTGGAATAGGCTGCTTCTAGAAATGGTGGGACTCCTCTCACTGGAGGCATTCTGAGGCTGGATGACTCCCTATCAGGTATATCATAGTGAAGATTCCTTTTAGAATCTAATAAGAATTATAATAGATGACCGATAAGGTCCCTTCCATCTCTAGGATTTTGTAATACTCACTGGGACTCCAATGCCATTCAAATACTCTAGGAAGGAAATGGACATTTAAAAAATGCATGAGAGTAAAAATGTAGCATTTAACAATAGTCTGGCTTAGTCAGGCACAGGGACAAAGAATACCCCTTTCCCCTAAGCTTCTCTGACAGGATGAGCAGCATTGCAGACATTTGGCTCTCAGTAGCTGACTCACCAGCAGCATTTGACAGATTGACAATGGAGAGATGAATGCTAGGTTGATCAAAAACCATGTGCTCATTTTGAGACTTGATGACCAAAAGCCTTAAATCAACATTGTATAGCATTTACCATGTGGCTCCATGACAAGTTTGATTTGCAGAACAAGTCATGTCTTGAATGGGAAGTCAGTTAAGAACTCTGCTAATAAAGAAATAATGGCCATGGCTTCAAAGTACTCACAGCATCTCCAAGTTGAAAAGAACCTTAAAGACCACCTCTAATCCTTATGGTAAGCAAGAATGTTGTTTTTAGAACTTTTTGGATGATTGGTCCAGCATCTAGCCTTCATCGGATGACTTCTAGTGAAGGGGAGTCCACTGTGAACTGAATCCATTTTCACTTGTAGATGGTTCTTCGGGATGGGAAGTTTTTCCTTATGTCAACCCTAAGTCAGCCTCTTTCTTCTGCCTCTTAGGGTCAGACAGAGAGTCAGGTAAAGTTTCTCTTCCACTTGATGCTTCAGATACTTGAAGAGAGATATCATGTTTCCCCTAAGTTTTCTCTTCTCTAGACTTAACATCACCAATTTCTTTGACTGAGCTTCATATGGTATGACCTCAGGACCCTTTACTATCCTGGTCACATTCTGCTAGATGAGCTACAGATTATCAGTACCTTTCTTTAATCGTGGTGCCCAGGAGAGAGTACCACCGGCCAGTCAGCAAATATTTATCAAGCTCCCACTATGTGCCAGGCACTTGAAGGTACAAAGAAAGGAAAAAGACAGACCCTGTTGTCAAGGAGCTCACAGTCTAATGGAGGAAGAAACAATATACAAACGAGTTATATATAGCATAGTACAGGATAAATTAGAAATAATCAATAGATGGAAGACAGTAGAATAAAGAGGTATTTTGAAAGGCAAGGATTTTAATTGGGACTATAGCCAATCTTCTAAGCTGATATTAAACCATTTAATGACTAATGATCTTTGGGTCTGACCATCCAACTAGTTCTGAATTTACCTGAGTCTTCAAACTCCTCTTAACCAACTTGGTTGTTTTGTCAAAACCAAAGATCATTCTCTTCATCATAAGGAATAGGACTGAAAGAAGAGATGAGCAACTCTGTCTTTTCTCTGTTGTCAGTTATTACCATCTTTTTGAGTCAAAGCAAAGCGCTCCTCTCTCACATTGTGACTTTAAAACAAACGCTACCAAATAACAACCCTCTTAATTGTTCTTCACTTTCCTGCCAGGAACAGATCACTTTAAACTTTAGGAATTTGGTTATCCATGCCACACATTTTCTATTTTTCCTGTATTACAGGTGATCTTCTAGAAATTCAAGTTGACCAATGAGTTGACTATGCATCCACATACACTTTTTTTAGACATCTTCCCCCTTTCTTTTTCATCAAAATTGTTTTTCTTGGATGTCATTGTTCTCTCTGTGTTCCAAGAATTAATAGAATTCAATCAGAGCTGTACAAAAATGCATATAATCTGCAAGAAATGAGAGCTAAAAAAAATGTTTGTCCATTTGTAGTGAAAAGAATACTGAATCTAGAGTTAGATCACATCCCATAACACCCATCCCATGATCACTCGCCAGCTGTGAGTCTGGGCATATTGCTTAATCTCTTTGGGCATCACTTTTTTCCTTTGTAAAGTGGGAGAGGGGTGGGGTTCAACAAGATGACCCCCCCAAGACCCATTTTAGCTCTGAATCTGTGATCCCTTGATCCCTATCCCCTGCAGAGAATTTAGTCTTAATTTTGACAAGTCTTACATGTCACACCGTTGTCATTTAGTCATGCTTACCCCGTTGGCCTAGATTACCAGTACCCTGCAGAAATTCCTTTTTCCCAAAAGAAACTAAGACCTCAGAAAAAACTAAATTTAGGTATGTTGCACAAGAAAATATTGGACGGACAATTTCTCATCACCATTTTTTCTACTATAATTTCTACATTGAGCAAAGTAGGGTGCTAGGACTCAACACATCACCTTATCATAATCTAACTTCACAGTCTTCAGTCTTCTGCCTTCATTTTTCTCCGGTCCCTCCTTTGGATTAGGAGTGCATAGCTAGTATTCAAGAGCTCAGCACCTGTCTTGCATCTTAGGAGACATGTACTTCCACTATCCCTCTCTGTCCCCAGTCTCTTCCCCCTCCCCTCCATATATTCCATCCTCTCACTTCATACCCACCCTCCTCTTATTCTTCTGGATTCCCATTATCACTGTTCCACTTCCCTGTACTATATTTAGATTGAATCCTTCTCATGCCAAATTATGTCTTACTTGTGCACCTGTGCCCCTTCTCCAAACACTAAATCTCATTGACTACAAATGTTCTTAGCCCATACTTTCTAACTGCTAATGACCAGTTTCAGCCCTGGGACTGGGTTCTATTGCCCTTCTATATGTCTGGGGAACAGCTGAGAGTTGTATGCCCCTACAACCTTGGATGTATTTCTCTTTTGCCCTGAGGGCCCATGGCATTTTCAATATGTGCCATTATTCTCTCTAGGGTTAATTTTTCTTCCAGTTTCCCCTGGCCTAAGGCAAGGAAAGTTTGCTTCTCTAATCTCAGAGAAAGAACACCCTACGTCCCTCTGAGATGACCTTCTACTTGTACTATATAGAACAGCTAGGTTACACCATGGATAGAGTGTCAGGCGTGGAATCAGGAAGACCTGAGTTCAAATCTAGTCTCTGACAGCTTATTAGCCATGTGACCCTAGGCAAATCATTTAACCTCTGCCTGCCTCGGTTTCCTCAACTGCACAATGACAATAACAATAGCACCTCCCTCCCAGTGTTGTTGTAAGGATCAAATAAGATATTTGTAAAGCGCTCAGCATAGTGCCTGGCACACAGTAGGCATTACAGAACTGCTAGCTGCTATTATTAATGATATATCTTGTATGTACAGTTTTTGCATGTTGTCTTCCTCATTATAATGTGCATTCCTTGAGGGTAGAGATGATGTGTTTGTTTTCCTTTGTATCCCCGGTGTTAAGTATAGTACCTAGCAAATAGTAAGCATGTAATAAATGCTTGTTGACTCACTGACTGACTGCTTAGGTGCTTTCTGGTACAGCATTTGCTTCCCACAAAACTTTGTTTGTCTTTTCCTTCTGGGATAACTTGCCCTTCCAATAGACCAAGATTCAATTCAACAGGCATATGCCTACTATGTTCCAGGCAAAATATGTAATATTTACTTATTATTTCTTTTTTAAAAATGTATTATATTTATTATTATTATATTATGTTACTTATTATTACAAAATTATACAACTTATAAAAATGTAAAAAAATTACTTTAAAAAATCAGTAAACCTACTACTAGCTTACAGAGGTAAAAACACCAAATGAAATAGTCCCTGACCTTAAGGAGCTCACGTTCTACTGTGGGAAATTAAAACTATCCCTTATAAATATTAAAACTCACCATTGTTCTTGACAAAGGACCATCCTCTTTTGTATTTCAAATTAGTGTTAATAACCAGTTTACTTATTATGATGACTAAATATAGTGAATGTCTTTGTTGTTCATCTATTTCTTCTGTAGTTGGTGAAATGCTGGGGTTTTTGCTGGGGTTTTTTTCCACTTTGTTGGCAGTCCTGCCCTCCCCACCCCCTTTCCCTTCCTTTCCCAGGCGCCTCCCCACCCCCTCCCAACACATACACAATTACTTTAAGGGCCACACATGATGCTCTTGTTGAGATGTTCCCACCTCTAGGCCCACCCATGATGTGTCTGTATTTGTGTAGATTATCCACACATTGAAGATGTCCCTCTAAGACCCACTTTGGATATCTCCTCATGGCCCATATTGGTTTGGTTCTTGAAAGCCTTGCCTAAGGAGCACAAATTCTGGGAGGCCTGCAAAGCTCGATTATGGGACTGGGCAACAGACAGTGTCTGTTGTCACAGGACCAACCTAGCTAAGGGTGGAGAGGCTCATCACCAGAGGATGAATTATTTTGACCACAGTAACTGATGAAACCATCTATTAAGGCATGTAGCAACTGTGATCTGCCTTGGTGGGGAAAATATGCTGATGATATCATGGCTTCCTGAATTCCTAAAGGAGAGTGACTGGGCATAGAAAGGGTCATTCAACTCACTTCCTGCTGTTAGTAGGAAACATAAGTTTCCATGGAGCTCAGAAATTGTGAGGGAGGGAAAAGAGAGACAGACAGACAGAGAAAGGGAGAGAGAGAATTGTCTCTTGTGAGTTAATATCTTTCCTTAGCCTTCTTTGTGTTGCTACTGCTTAACCTGTCCAGATACTATATTCTTTTATCTAAAGGATTCTTAACTTTTCTTGTGCCATAGACCCCTCTGACAATCTGATCAAGCCTGAGGACCCCTTCTGATAACACTGTTTTCAAATGAACAAAATAAAATATATAGTATGACAAAGGAAGCCAATTCCATTGAAGAACAGTTATTAGCATATTAAAAAATCCCAAATTAATGGGCCCCAGTTTAAGAACCTTTAATCTGTGTGGCTCAAGATAGTCTGAATGAAGAAGTATTTTTAAGGGTTTACTATGTGCAAAGCACTGGGGATACAAATAGAAAAGCAAGGCAGTCCTTGATCCTAAGAGACTCACATTTTAATAGGGGGAGATGATACATATATGAAGGTTCGGCTCCAGGGCAGATGGAAAGTTCCAGGGCTCCTTAAGCTACAATAACAAAGCTGATGGTGGTAATGCATCTTCTTCACTGTTGTTTCCATTTGTTTCTGGCACTGAGATGTTTGGCAGTTCCAAGGCCTTTGGTGGTGAGAACTTTCTTTTCTTGGTCTTCAGTAGTTGTGGCTGCTTAGGGGGTAGAGGCTTAAGCAGATAAAGGAGTAGCTGTCACTTTGGTCTCCGTGATTTCCTGAGTGATGGCTATAGTGATCAGTCTGAAAGCAAGGTCAGTGGTCTGGAGGGTTATTGCTGTATCGGTGGCTTTTGTGCTCATCTGGCTATCAGTGGCCATTGGTTTTCAGTTTGCTTTGGTAATGGTAGGGACAACAGCCTTTATTTCCACAAGCATTGCTCCACTTAATGGTAGCTACAGCAGCTAGGATAAAAATGGTACTAGTGATCCGCCAGGTATTGCTATGCCTGGGGCCTTTGGGCTCAGGGTCGTGGCCTGTCTTTATCAGGGTCTGAGGGAAGGTGGTTGGACTGTTTTTACTCACCTGGAACCTACTACCTCCTGCGTCTCCCTCAAGGTCCCTTGTGGTTTCAGCTAGGCTGGTTTACCTGCCCAATTGGTAACAGTTGGTCAGCAGCTGGTGCTGATAGTGGAGGGGATGGCAGATCCCTTTTCCACATCACTTTCCTGGACAGGACTGGAGAGACTGGAGGCAAGGCTTCCTCCTCTCTGAGTTGGGAGCTCAGAAGTCATCAAATTCAACCTAAACAGAATATCCATTATACTACATTCCTGATTCCAGGATACTGCCATCCTCCCAGTCAACCAGGCTACAACAGCCATGCCATCCACAAGTCTTCACACTCTCCCTTGCCCTCATACTTAGTTTATTGTTAAATTTCATTGATTCTATCTTTGCCACATTCCTCAAATACGTCCCCTTCTCTCCTCTGACACTGCCTTCCCGATAGTGCAGGCCCTTACCTCCTCATGCATATAGACTATTGCAATAACCTGCTGGTTCATCTGCCTGCATCTGGTCCACTCAGCACTCAGATGTCATTATTGATCTTCTCAAAGTGCAGGTCTGACCATGCTACTACCCAGGACCAAATAGAAAATAATTCTGAGTCCTTCATAAACTGGCTCCTTCCTTCCTTTGTATTCCTCTTGTACTTTATTCCCCTTCACATGGTATTAGTAACACTGGCCTCCTTTTTGTTCCTTGAATAAGACAGTTTGGGCATTTTCTCTTATTGCCTCCCATGCATGTAATATTCACTCACCTCAACTCCATCTCCTGGATTCCGTGGCTTTCTTCAAGTTCCAGCTAAAATCTCACCTTCTATAAGAAGCCTTTTCCTAGTCCCTCTTAATGTTGGTACATTCCTTCTGTTGATTATCTCCAATATATCCTGTCTGAATGTTGTTTATAAATAGCTTTCATGTTGTCTTCCCCATTAATCTGTGAACTCCTTGAGAGAAGAGACTGCTTTGTATTTGCCTTTTTTTTTTATATTATCATAAGGCCTAGTACATAGTAGGCGTTTAATAAATGTTTGTTGATTGTCAGTTGAAACTCTAATGCTGGGGCTCTCAATCTCACGGATTAATACCCTTCTAGATCTTTTCTTCCTAGAACCAAATGAGGAAGGGATAGGGTCCATGTTGAGGAGTCTGATTCTAGCTCTTCCTAATACAGCAGAGATTCAACATGATACAGTGAAAAGAAACCGTGATTCTCTGATACTTATTAGCTACATAATTCCAGGAAAGCCACAGGTTTTCACGGAAACTCATTTGCTTCCTTCTCAGTAAAATGAGCATGTTTGGACTTGTGTAACAACTCTTTTTCTTTCTCTGTCCCTTCCCTGCCACTTGGAATGATGGTGAGGTTTTGGTGGCTGAGAGAAAAAGTACACAAGTAAACATGACAAGACATGGCAGCCACACAGAAAGGCTTGTGGACAAGGTCAAGGACTTGAAGACTGAGAGGGGGTAACATATATCTCTTAGACACTAGGAACTTGAAGGTTTAAGATCAGAAATTGGGATGTGGTCGTAGGAGGCAAGAGAATTAGAGCAAAAGAAGTTTCTCTTCTCCTCTAGTCTGCCCTTGCCTGCCCCATGTAAGCCCTGATTAAGTCAAGGCAAGAAATCAACAGGTTCCTGACAGTGATAGGGCATTGAATAGGAGAGTCAAATATTATTTGGCAACCATGTTATGTTTTCTATTCTTCTTGGCCCAATCACAGCAGGAGTGACCTAAGGGAACTAAAAAATAACCCAAATTTTATCTGCCCTATAGCTCCTTGGCTCAGAGTAGCCTATCTATCCATAGTCTAAGGGCTATCTGGCTCTACTCAGATTTCACTAACTGTCCCCCATGCCTGGAATGTTCCCCCTCCTCACTTCTACTTGCTGGTTTCCATGGCTTCCTTCAAATCCCAGCTAAAATCCCACCTTCTATAGGAAGCGTTTCCCCATCCCCCTTAATTCTAGCATCTTTCCTCTTCTCTCAAATTGTTATTAGGATTATTTCCAATTTATCCTGTCTATATCTTGTTTGCACATAGTTGTTGGCATGTTGTCTTCCACATTAGACTGAACTCCTTAAGAGGAGGAACTGTCTTTTGCTGTTGTTTTTATCCCCAGACTTTAGCATAGAGCCTGGCACACAATAGACACTTAATAAATATTTATTGATCAACTGACAGATGTTCAGCTATGAAGTAGCTATTTTTACTGTGTATTATTTTTTGCTATTGTTTCTATGGAAAGAATAAAGCATTTTCTAATTGTGTTCTGTTTCATATGAGGAAGAGCGTGTATGTCAAGGTCATTTAACCAGGATTTAGGGAAGTAGAGCAATTCAGGGAAGAAATAAGATAGGACTAGTAAGTGAGAGACTCAGAGCTAATCTGATTAGGTGAATTCATATCACTTATTACCTCTAGATCAGTGATGTTAAACTCTATTCATAAAGCTCTCTATGGGCCACATAGTGGTTTAGAAAACCACATATTAGCATTATCTATGTTTTATTATATTTTTAAAAATTCATTTTGTTTCATATTTCCCAGTTAAATCAATCTGGTTCATACTCAGATGGTTATCTGGCAGGCTAGAGGTGGAGATGAAGAGCCAGAGGAGAGAGGTCTGTTTACTCTCTTAGAATCCCAGAGAGCTTAGCATTTCTCCAACATGTCCACTCAACAGAATAGATGACATAACTTCCAGAGTGAGCATCTTGCTTCTTTCTTCTGATTTTTCTGTTTCATTATGATCAGGTTAATGGCTAGCAGTACCACCTTGGAGTTAAATTTGTACTGTTTAACCTACAGAGTTATTGTAAGGAAAGTACTTTTTAATTTTTGAAGTGCTGCAGAAATGTGTTATTTTGGCCTTTGAAAGTGTGTGTGTATGTCTGTGAGTATATGTGTGTGTGTTTATGGTGTCCATTTGGACTTTGGTTATCCTTGTGTAGGTAACAACAGAGAGAGACAAACAGCAGAGAGAGGATGCAGGATAAGAGAGGAAAGGATACTTTCCTATATGTATATGCTTTTGTACAAACCCAGAGGACTCACCAACCTTTATGCTCATTTATTGCTAAGCAACTGCTGTAGGGGTGGGAGGAAATTAGAACACATGGCAGAGAAGGACTCCATGTAGATAGTGAGTTCTTCCAGATGCTTTGTTTTGCAGATGACATTATTCTGACTGAATCATGGCATAATGCAAAGAGTACCATTGCCATCAGCACATAAAAGCAGAGTTCTGGGAAGTATTTGGTCACCCTCACAGTAGGCAGGATGCTGTAGCATCAGTGCTAAGCAGCACACAGGGTGTGAGGCACTGGAGCATAGGAATAAATTCTTCCATTTGGGTGCCATTTTGTGCTCAGAGGAGGCAGTTTTGGGAGAGCTTTTAAGGGAGGGAAGAGCAGCAAACTTCAAGACAATCTATGAGGTTATTCTTGACAACCTGATCTGGGTGATGGCCCAGTAGGGGATAGATGACAATATCAAAAGAAGGGATATGGGTATATGAATTAAAAAAAAGGCTTACTACATGCCAGGTACTTTGGTAAAGAATACAAATATAAGTAAGCAAGATAGCCCCTGCCCTCAAGGAATTTATATTCTAATAGAAGATATGAAAATATAAAGGGGAGCTAGAATTAGAATGGGAATGGGAGGAGTGTTGAAGGAGAGAGGGAGAAAGGTTTGGAAATATCTAGGAAATATTGTAGTGGCTGGATCCTAGGCAGAATAAGATGAAAGCTCACTGATCAGAGTCCATGGTCCTTGGAATGGGGGATGAAAGGATCCAGGAACATATAACTGAATCTTACCCCTTGTAATTGGCAGCACCCGGCGACAATCAGGTGTCACAGTGTTAGCAGCCATGCCAGAGGCAAGCCAGAGACTACTTTCCAGGTGAAACTTTTTGTCATTGAGATCACCAGTTTTGCCCAAGATTCTGGGCTAAGGATGATAGAGATTTGGAAGAAAGGGAAGAATCAGTCACTTAGAGTCAGGCAAAAGTTTTCAGTTTCGGGGGGATAGCCATACTAGATTTGCTCATGCCTTCACTTGCAATGTAGAGTTTTGGGACAATTAGTCCAATTGATATAGGCAGCACTCCCCACAGAGGAGAAGGAAGACCCCTGCGGGGCAAGACCTCCTCTGTGAGAAGAGCACTTTGGAAGAGCAACAGCAAAAGTTTGGGAAAGGGCTAGAATGATAAACATCTGATGCTTCTGTTTTCCAATGACATTGTTCTCTACAATACTAAGGAATCTCATTAGTTAGATCTATGATCACTCAAAACACATTAGGTTAACTGTCAGTATAGTAAAAACCAAATGGATAAAGAATGTCTATTACTTATGACATGTAGCTGGATGGATGGTCTGTTGAATTAGATCTCTCTCTGTCTCTCTCTCTCTGGTTCCATCTCCCTGTCTCTGCCTCTGTCTCTGTGTGTCTCTCTGTTTCTCTTTCCTTTTCTGTCTGTCTCTGTTTCTTTTTCTTTCTCTCTTTCTCCCTCCTTCTCTCTATCCTCCTCATGCATAAGAGCTCATATGAAAGATATCATCCAGAAAATCAAAGATTAGGAAAGCGGTGTTATGTCATCACCCAGCAAGAGCAAAGGTCAACTGGAATATGGTACTGAAGGTACCCATGACCTGGAATCAGGCCTTCAACCTGTTAGTTAGGTGCTTTATGGAAAGTTATGGATAAGAATCACAGGCCATGGGAAGGTATTGATGAGGTAGCACGTCATTAAATCTATGGATATTTTGAAATATCAGGATATTGCCTCAGGATGGATGTTGATTCAGTTAGCTTGGGACTGATTCATTTGATTAAGTGATTTGTTGACAAAATGTGAAAGAAGAGCTACTGACTAGGTGTAGAGTATTTTCTGATCATATGTTGCACTGAGATTAGGGTGAGAGGTTAGCACTTTGGGGAGTGAGTCCTTTATAGGTGATTTCAGCTATATTTAGGGGGAAATGAATGTATGTTGGGGTAGCTAGGTGGCGCAGTGGGTGGAGTGCTGGACCTTAAATCAAGAAGACTTAATGTCCTGAGTTCAAATGTGACCTTAGATATATACCAGCTGCGTGACCCCAGGGCAAGTCATTTAACTCTGCCTCTGTTCCTCATCTGGAGAAGGAACTGGCAAACACTCCAGCATCTTCGCCAAGAAAACCCCAAATGAGGTCACAAAGAGTCAGACATGACTGAAACAACTCAACAAGAACAAGAATGAGCTCTGCTAAATACAGTCTACAAGATTGGAGTCTGTCTCATACACTGTGTCTGAATCATGGGCTTCTGACCTTGTTTCCTCATTTCTTTTTGGGAATGGATTACCTAATTGTGGTGAGGGTTTCAGGGTGAATTAGATAGATAGATAAAACATTTAAAAGATTACTGTGTGCCAGGCACCATCATAGGGTGAAAGGAAAATTAATACCACAGGTGGCCGTAATAATGTTAAATAACGATTCTAGTAGCAGCTCACCTTTATTTTTGCTCTTTGTAACTTACAAACTTCTCTCCTCACAACCACACAGGAAGTTATTACCCTTATTTTACAGATGAGGAAATTGAACCTTAGAGAATATAGTTAATGGTGCTATGTACTAGTGTAGAAATTGGCTTGAATCTAGGATCTTTTAGTCTCCTGGGGTAACATTGATTTTAAAATTCTCTGGATCTTTATAACCCTGATTTTTTTCTCAATAAGCCATTTCCATTTTCTCACCGTTTTTTCCCATAAGTTTAATTTCCACTGACATGCTGAAGTTTCTATTTTTTTTTTCCTTCTCGGTCTTTTGTCTGACAACTGAAATAATGGAACCACCAAATCTCAGAGGCAAACTAGACTGGCCACTGCATAAATCTTGACCCCTCTTTATAACAACCCAAACAAATGTTTATCCAGTCTCTACTCAGACTACTAGTAATAGGGAACTCACCACCCCCCTGCACCTGTTTTTACATTATGATTTTACCTTTGAACAATTCCTGTGGTTATAATGTAGAATGATTTTGACTGTCTGGCTCTGATAACAACTTCCTACAAAAATTACCCTGATCATGTGAATCTGGCATATAACCCATGGGCCTGTCTGGAAATAGTTATTGTCAAATGATTTTCTGCTGAAGTCTGATCATTTTTTTGGCGGGTGGGGGGAGAAAGTCTGTGATCTGGTTTTAATCTGGGCTGTTGGAAGCCATGCAATTTTTTTTTTTTGCTGATATTTAAAATTTTCTTTCCTGACAAATTCAGCCCCCCACTTAACCATTCAGCTTCCCCACATGTCATATAGAAATGATAGTATTGGCTTGACTGGAATGTTGCCAGACCAGAATTTTCTGACTCTAGGTAGGACATGGGTGAGGTGTTGATGGCTCAATGAGATCATGGGCTTGGACACACCCTCACTGGTATAGAGCAAACTCCTGCCACACAGACCTTCTCTTACTGTGTGATTTGCATCTATGTTTTTCCATAAATCCCAATTTTATAGGAGTTAGAGCTAAAAGGGGTCTTAGAGACAATCTAGTATAATATCTTCATTTTACAGATGAGGAAATTGAAGCCTTGTGAGGGCAAAGTGACTTGTCCAAAGTTATATGGGTAGACAGCTGAGATTCAAATCGAGGTCCTCTAACTCTTTAAAGTCAAGTGATTTTACTATGATTTTGCTGTACCCTAAGGATCAGACTGTGCTAGGTACATGCCTGTACCTAGAGCTTACCCATCAGTATATAATACTCATTTTGTTCTCCAGCAAAGGGTTTTTCACTCCTCTTAAGGCTAACCAAGGTATTAAACACAGAGTAGGTTTTATAATTAAAACTACTGATAAACATGGAAAGAACCTATATCTGAGCCCTTAGGAAAGCCACTGTACATGGTAAGTTCCAGTTGCCTCCCCAGAAAATGAGCACACCATCCATGCATACTCACAAAACCACATTTAGAAGCCTCTGCTTCATGAAGGAAATTGCAAATCCTGTTGCAGGTTATAGCTATTTTTTTTCGTGCTTCCATCCCTCCCTTTACTGTTGCCATCACCAGGACACAATTAGTCCTGAGCTGTCTTTCTTCTGAAAGGTTGGGCTACACATAGCCATCGTCTCTCAGTGTAGCTGCTGCTAATATACTTTCTTTCTCTATTATGGTCATCTACAAAACAAGGTCTCCATCCTTCCTAGGCTGCACCTTCAAATTTTCCCTCCATATCAAGCCCTGTACAATGGGAGGATTGCCAACACATGCCTGTCTGGGAGCATGCAACTCAATCAAGCAGCATCTTCTGCATGAGGTCTTTCTAGAGTTCCCCGATGGCTGATGCCCTCCTTTTCAAACTATTTATATTTAACTACTTTGTATAACTTGTCACACGTCAGATGGTCACACTCCTGCTCAATAAACACTGGTAGCTCCCTATTGCTCCCTATCAATTTCCTCCTCTGTAAAATGGGGGGTAATAGCAACTACCTCTTAGGGTTGTTGTAAGGATAAAGTGAGATAATAATTGTAAAGTCCTTAGCACAGTATCCGCAACAGAGTAAGCACTATGGAAAGATTGTTGTTCGTGTTATTGCCTCTCAGAACAAATACAAACTCCTTTGTTTTTCAGGTAAATTGCTTCACAGACTGATTCTAGCCTACCTTTTTAAGTTTATTTTGCATTAATCACCTTCATGCCCTTTATGGTCCAACTATACTGTCTGCCCTGTTCTTTATACATGTCATTTTATTTATCATCTCCATGCCTTTGAGCGGGCCATTTATGGGAGTGCACTCCTTCCTCATCTTTGACCAATCCTGCTCTTTGCTGCTGATAGTACCTCTCTCCAAATTATCCTGAATTTACTTTATGTATGATTGATTGGTTGTTTGTTGTCCTCCATTCTGTTAGAAGACCAAAATGATATCACTATGATAAATAATCAAATTTCAATGTGTCCAACTGTGGCTGATCAGACCAATATGAGCTCAGAATGCTCTACTACAAATTGGGCACAAATAGTCCATATGAACATTTGGGGTGGATACTCTAAATTTGCTCATCCTAGGTTTTCTTTGAGCTATTTCAAATCTGCTTTGTTCAGAGAGCACAGCACCTTTTCTGATGTGGACATGCCATGCTGAGTGGTCCTGTGCCAGTGTCTCCCATGTCACATAATCAATTCCAAAGTTCTTGAGAGAGACTTTGAGAGTGTCCTTGTATGAGGCGATTCACTTGGATATATAATTTTATATACACTATCTTAATTAGCATGGTATATAATATATATAATTATATATGTACATACACATATACATGTACATACAAATATATATTATTGCAATTTCTGATTGGATCCTAACCACCAAAGAAAGATATGCTGATAAATGTTTAACAACCAGATTTCTGAAAATTCTCAACATACTTTTAAGTTTAATATGCATGATTAACATTTTCTCCATCACTTTTCCACCAAAATTTATTAATTTATTTGTTTTCAGTTTTCAACAATCACTTCCATAAATTCCAAATTTTGTCCCCTTCCCTTTCTCCTCCCTCCTCAAGATAGCATGCAATCTTGTACATTCCTATTAGGTACATTTTTATATTAGTCATGTTGCATAGAAGAACTTTTAAGGTATATTATTAAAGTACATGATAGACAATTCACAAAACAAATCAAAGCCTGATTTATAGTGTTTTCTGATTTGAAAATTTGACATTGAAAATTTAACTTAATTTAGATTTAAATTGGCTGAATGAGCACACTAAACCATAGACTTCTTTACTTGCCTCCTGCCTCCATTCTCCCTCACTCTCTGTCCAATAACTATTCCCTTATGAACCAACAACACTTAACTATACAAGGAAACTGGTGTTTAGGGAAATATTTATATTATGGATAGGAGAATCTGTATAGAGCAAAAGAAACTACCACCTAATTTTTTGGCAAGGTTGTATTTTCATGTAGAGAGATACTTTTAAAATCCTAAGTTCCTAAGTAACCTTGGGACTTAAAACTAAAAGTCTCTGAGCTGCAAGTTTTCTCCTAAGTAAGTAAAGGGACTAGATTGAATGAGCTCTAAAGTGCCTTCTTCCTCTGGTAGTGTGTATTCTTTTCTTTATTCTGTGTTCTTCCATGTCTAACATTCTGTGTTCTAGATGCTTCTAGTTTTGATATTCTATATCCTATGTTCTAAGAGCCCTTCTAGGTCTAATAGCACCATATTCTAGGTGCTGAAACCCCTTCTAATTTTTATGTTCTATATTCTGTTTTCTAAGGTCCCGCTAGGTCTTACATTCTTTGTTCTATGTGCTACAATCCCTTATAGCTCTGACTAGCTCTTATTGGCAGTCAGGAAATCTTGGCCTAGTTTACGATTTTGCAATACCGTTTCTCATAGAATAAGGGTGGCCTGGGCCACCTTCTATTTCGACAACTTTTTAAGCAATTTGGGCTTGACCTGTGGTTTACGGCAGACAGATATAATCATTAACACTAGATGGCAAAAGCCCAAAATCTGGTGAGAAAGCTATGTTTTTGCCTCTAATGTTCTAGGGGAACTAGCAAGACTGTGCGTGTAGCCAAAACTCAGAGAGATGCATAAGGGACTTGGAAATAAAGGTCATATGTTCCCTCAACCCTTGAATTCCACATTAGCAAGTTAAGAGAATATATATTGTCTAAAAGCCCTTTTTGTGTTTAAGTCTTCCTTTCCTTCAGGCAGGAAGTTATTAATGTAATTGAATATAAATAACCCACCTCCTTTTCCAATGGCTGGCTAGCTTGGGGGCTGACAATCTGGACAATCAGTTATAATGCCAACTCTTACTTCTTTGTGCCTTCAAGGTTTATAACAGGTTTTCTTCACATGCAATCCTTTTGAGTAGTCACTGCCTGTATTTTTATGCCTACTTTATAGATAAGGAAATATCAAAGTCAAGGAGGTAGGTGACTTACCCAAGATCACAAAGAAAGTCATTGTCAGAGGCAGACCTTCAGTTGTAAGGCTTGTAAAAGGCAAAGCTAGAATTCAAACTTGGGTACTTGGACTCCAGATCCAGTTATTTTCCTTTTAGACCCCTGCTGGTTTTCCTTGACCCTCAGACACTGAGACAAGACCATAGAAATTAGAGTCTGGAGGACCTGAGTTCAAATCTTATTCCAGGCACTTAATATCTATGTGATCCTGGGCAAGTCTCTTCATCTCTGCCTGCTTCAGTTTACTCAACTGTAAAATGGGGATAGTAAATGCAGCTAACCATTGGGTTCTTGTAAATCTCAAATAAGATATTGTGTGTAGACACTTTGCAAATCTTAAAGTGCTATAGCAATGCTAGATTCTATGATCATCATCATGAAAGTTGTGAGTTTCTTGTCCACGTGCATATGAGCACCCAGGGGGTGTCTAGAGCAGGAGGTACCATAGCTCCTTCAGGGTCAGCCTGTGACCCATGCCATGTTTCTCTCTGTAGAAGAAAAGTGTATTGGAAAACTAAGATGATCTAGGCCATTAAATAATCACCTAGATAATTAAAAGGTAGAGCATCTGCATATTCTTGGCCTGTCAGTTACTACCTGTGTGACCTTGGGCACATCACCTACCTCTCTGACCCTCAGTTTACTTATCTGTAAAACTGGAATAATACTTTACGGAGTTGTTTTGAAGAAAGAACTTAGCAAACTTAAACTACTATGTATGTATGTATCTATGTTATTATATTTTCCTCTGTTTTTCTAGGCAGGCATATCTCCTAGAATATCCCTTTCAAAAATAGCTGTTGATGGTGTTAAAACAAATAAGCCAAGTGTTGCTCCCACCGGTTCCAGCCTCTGAATGTTTAAGTCAGATGTGGAGGCAAGATCTCGCTAGTATGGCAAAAAGTTGTGGAGGAGGTGTCAATACAAATCTAAATGTCTTTTTGTCTTATAAGAAATGGCCTCCAGGGTGATGAGCCCTAGTGTCCAGAATGAGTAGGTTGACAATCCCTTGCTGTGATTAATGACATCTGGAGGCCCATTCTGGGTGCCATTTTGTAGGAAAGTTATTGATAAAGCCAGAATATGGTTACTATGGGAGGAAGGTCATGGTACATAACGTTCTATTAATCCACTCTTTAGTAGGGAGAAAAAAAAATACGGTAGCTGAATCCAAATGTCTTCAGTGGTGGTACATATGGAAGAAGGATTACATGTGTGCTTCTTAAACCCAGAAGACCCATATAGGAGTAAATGGGTGGAAATGGCAAGGAAGACCATTTCTGCCCAACATATAGAAAAGCTTTCTAACAATTAGATCTATCTAAAAATAGAATTTGGGGCAGTTAGGTAGTGCAGTGGATAGTGTTGGGCCTGACGTCAGGAAGACCTGAGTTCATCAACTCAGGTCTTAGATATTAACTAGCTGTGTGACCCTAGGCAAGTCACTTAACACTATTTGCCTCAGTTTCCTCATCTTTAAATGAGCTGGAAAAGGAAATGACAAACTGTACCTGTATCTTTGTAAAGAAAATCCCAAATAGGGTCTCAAAGAATTGCACATGACTGAAAAACAACTAAACAGAAAAATAGAATTAGGTACCTTTGGAAGTAGTGGGTGCTCCAATAATGGAGTCATCTGTTAGGAATGGTATAATGGAGATTCTTGTTTAGGTTTAGATTTTGACTACTGCAGTATAGGTTTTAGGTCATTGGTTTTGGCTTTAAGAACCTGGATTAAATCTTTCTTTTGATACTTACTGGCTATGTGACCATCTGTGGGGAAGACACTTCACCTTTCCAGCCTTAGTTTGTTCATCAATCAAATGAAGAAAATTACCTTTGCATACTCTGCCTCATAGAGCTATTGAGAAGAAAGCAATCTGAACTTTAAAGCCATAGAGAAATGGGAGCTATTGGTTTCCCTTCTGTCCCGTCTAAGCCTATATTCCTTCCACACAAATGACTTTCTCTCCCTCATTTTAAGGCCTATCTAGACAATGCTTCAAGGTGTCACATGCACATGCTCCTTTGCATTCAGAAGAGAACCTTGCTCTATGTCTCCCATGTAACTGATTCACAGTAAATACTTGTTGGCTGTTGACTTGCACACAGTGGATGCTCAATAATGCTTGTTGAAATGAATTGGAGTTAATACAAACTTTTAGGATTCAGTTGAACCAAAAGGCAATATATTGTCTTGAGAGGAGCACTGAATGAGGAATAAGAGAATCTGGTTTCAAATCTTAACTTTGCCAACTCGTTATCTGTGTGACCTGGGTCAAATCATTTCACGTCTCTGGTCCTCAGTTTCTTTATCTATAAAATGGGGAACACAGTCTGGATGATCTCTGTCTTAAAAGTCCTTTCCAGAGCTAGATCATATGATCTCTGTGTTCCCTTCCAACTCTAAGATCCTATGATTTATCTTGGGTGGTTGATTAGATTAGATGACCTTATGATAGAGAGGGTGCTGGAGACCTGCTGTTGATTTCTGAATCAGACACACACACACACACACACACACACACACACACACACACACACACACTTTGGGAGACTTTTTTCAAAACACAGTCAACCTTTCTGTCCCTCAATGCAGTTACAGAATGAATGAAATCTTATTACTTCATCACATGTGTAACAGCTGGTTATGTGGCTCTGCTCTTAATTCCAGGTGGCTCTCTAACAAATACACACTAACAGGCTCAGGGTCTGAGCAGGGGAGGGGAAGTAGCCTGATGCAACCTAACATCACTTTTAAAAACAACCCAAAGCACATGTCTCTTTGAAAATAAAATTTTATTAATGTATTTTTTTAACATCACCTGCACTTCTAAACATGTCCCTTCACCTCTCAGAGAACTATAAACGAGAACAAAAAGAAGGAAAAAAAATCAGTACAGCCAAACTCAACATGTCAGAAAATTTTGATATTATACAGATATATAAGTACATATATACATGCACATATGCATATAATTAAAATGACATGCATAACTGTATATGTATATATACAAACATATACATTTTGTATATATATATATATATATATATATATGTATATATTTATATTTCCCTGGTTCTACTTACTTTGCTTGGCATCAGTTCATTAAAATCTTCCCCTACAGATCTGTATTCATCAAATGCATAGTCCTTATAGCCCACTAATATTTCATTATAGTCATATACCACCATTTGTTTTAGCCTTTCTCCCATTGATAGGTATCAATTTTGTTTCTGGTTTTTCATAACTTGTGTCTTTTGGATGGTGAGAATAGTGTAGAATTCTCAAAATGGCAAGGGCATAATTATAGTTTCAAGGTAGTGGTCCCATAATTTTCAGACTTATCTGTAAGCATTTATTGAGTGTCCACTTCCATGAAGAGATTATAGAGATGAATCTTTCTGGGGTGATTGATGTCAGGATTTTGGTAGATCTGTGATCTCCTTTGTGTTCTTCCTCTGACACAAAGTACAGCCTATGGGTACCTTTTCATCCTGTGTGATTATTGTTTTTGGCTTTCCATAAAACTTCCATGGGGAATCTACCCAATCTACTCAACAAAAAGCAGTGGGGTGAATGGATGTCACCAGGATTTAATGCTCTTTTACTAAATTTGAATATTTCTCTGGTTGCTGTGATATTTCTTGGCTTAATTTGTCTCATTTATTCTCTAAATTGAATTCAGTTCAACCAATGTTTAATAGGTACTTAGTAGGTTCAAGGTCTATGCTTGACCCTGGTCAGACCATATTTTGAGCATTGCTTCGTGGAGTGTGTGTAGAAGAGTGTCATCAGAATGGCAGAGGGCCTGGAGATTATACCATATGGGGAGATCAGTAAAAGAAGGACTTGGGTGGTGGTGGAAAGGATTTCTTTAGGTATTTGAAGAGCTATCATATATAGAAAGTGATGTTAATCTTATACTGCTTGTTCCCATAAGACAGCAAGAAACTCCACAGGGTAAGAAGTTGTAGAGATGTAGACTGAGGTTTGCTATAAGGAGAAATTTTTTCACAGTCAGAGCTATCCATAGTGAAAAGACTGTTCTTGGGATAGTGTATGTTCTTTACCTAGGTGGTGAAGTTTATGGAGCACTGGGCTTTGAGTCAGGAAGACCTGGTTCAAATTCAGTCGCAGATACTTACTAACTGGGAATAGTGCTGTAGTGAATTCATTATCTCTTCTGTGTGGGCACTCTTTCCACAGATGTAGATTGCAGATCTGGGTTAAGTAGACAGAGTACCTGTTTGATAAGACCTGGAGGAAAGAAAAATGGAAGCTATTCAGAAACAAATGCTGGGAATTTGAATGAATTCTCACAGAATTTCACTTGCTTCTCCCCTTTCTTTGGTGACTCTATCCTCCCATGTTAAACCTTGGGTTCATCTTTACCTCCTCCTTCTCTCTCATTTTGCATGTCTAGTCAAGTGTTCTGTCAACCATTAAATGTTCTCAGCATTTCTGTCATCTGTTCCCTCTGCTCTGTTCCTCTTCCCACCATCCAAATGCCATGCTGCTGCTGCTCTTTCTCTTACGGTCGTTCTCAATAAAGTTCGACTTCTTCGCCTGGCATTCAGAGACTTCCCCAGGCTGACAATGACTTGCTTCTCCAACTTTATCTCATATCATTCCCCTCAAAACACTGTGCTTGCTCCAGCCAAACTCAAACTGTGCTCCTCATTCTATTATGCTGAACTCAAATGGTATCTCCCTGAAGAAATCTTTCCCTGATACCTTCAGACATTTCGCAGGCATCATTTTTTTAAGCCTCCTAAATGATGTAATGTATATTATGGATTTTTCTCTTATCCCAGCTCTGAGTGCAGGGAGCTTGTTTTATCTAAACTGAACCTTCCTTAGCCCTAGCACTGTATACTGTACAACCAGTAACAATTTGATTAGCATTTATTGAATTGGATTTCATAAGAATTAAAATACCAAAGTAATGTGACTCATTAGTATTTTTCCTGTAATTATTGATTGATTCAACTATTAAGTGACTCATTATTAGCATTCCAAATATTTGTGGTCAAATGAAAGGAATACAGGACCAGGAGTCCTACCTAAGTCTGTTGCTGATTGATTGTGTGAACTTGGGCAAGTCATTCCCTTCTTCTAGGCTTCAGATTCCTCCTTTATAAAATGAATTGGTTAGATCATTAGATGATCTCTAAGGCCCCTTCTGGGTCTAGCATTCCATACCTCTATTTTAATGTCTCTTCCAGCTCTTACATTCTATTTTTTGTGTTCGAAGAAACCTTCCAGCTCTGTTATTTTATGGCCTGTGATTCTCTGGGGCACTTTGGGTCCCTTCATCCCGTGCATGCCAACATGTGCGAAGGACTGTTAATAGCTGGGCCCATCCCCACAGACTGTACTAATCCAGGGAGGAAGGCTGTTTATATGCTCCCAGCTGAAGTTTATTGACAGACTGGTTTTCATTAAACTCTGGCATCCTCCAGTTTGTTGCTTGTGGTTAGCAATTGACAGTGCAGCTAGGCACACATTAACCTTTAGCTCATCATGACTCTCACCTTTATCCCAAATGACATCCTGCAATTTGCTTTGAAATCATAAAAAACTGAAGGACCTAGAGAAAAGAAGGAGAATTATGGGTCACATAAATGGAAGGAGAATTAACTAATTACATATATTTTAAAAATTTCTTATTCATTCATTCATTAATTCAGGAAGCATTCATTTAATAGCCTCTATGTGACATGGCAGTTCTAGGCAGTAGAGTTGCAAAGACAAAATAAGACAATTTCTGTCCTCAAGGAACTTACTTTCTATTGAAATTCTCAGTACCTAATTTAAGAGTTTCACTTAACTCAATCTTTGTCAGAGCCCATTTTCAGATTATGGCAGAAAAAGAGAAGGAGAGAAAGAGGAAGTTATGCTAATGATTTATTTAATGTTTTAGCATTGATATTCATTAGGGTTATTGATCTGTAGTTTTCTCTGTGTGTCTCTTTCTGGTTTAGGTACTTAGATCATATTTATGTCATAGAATTAGTTTAGTAGGATCCCTTTCATTCCTATTTTTGCAAATAATTTATATGATACTGGAATTTATTATTTGATTATTTGATAGAATTCATTTGTAAATCTATGTAGCACTGTGGTTTTTTTCCATTTGGAACTCATTTATGGCTTGTTCAATTTCTTTTTATGAAATTAGTTTATTTAAATTGTCTATTTCTTATTCTATTAACTTAAATATCTTATACATTTATAAATATTTGTCCATTTCATCTTATTTATCAATTTTATTGACTCATAGTTGGACAAAATAGTTTCTGACAATTTCCTTTGTTTCATCTTCAATTGTTATCAATGTTCCTTTTTATTTTTCATACTAGCAATTTAAATTTCTCTTTGCTTGTTTAAAAATCACATTAAATAACTTTTTATTAGTCTTTTTGAAAGACAGCTTCTAGTTTTACCAATTCCATTTTTGTTTTTAATTTTGTTGGTGTCTTCTTTGATTTTCAGAATTTTAATTTAATATGTGCATGGGTTTTTTGATTAGTTGCTTTTCAAGTTAATTGTTTTTAGTTTCATGCGAATTCATTGACCTGTTCCTTCTCTTTTAATCATGAAAGTGGGGATATACATTTTCCTACAAAGAGAACATTATGGAAGGAAGTAGTAACAGATTGGAACTTAAGTGAGTGTTGTCTTCTTAACCAAGCTGGCACCTTTAGATTCTTCTGTAAGTCTGTGGCTCCTGGTCTTAGGGGGTATATGCATTAGCTTGCTTGAGGTAAAAATGCTAGATGCTCCGAGCTCCCCGCTATAGCAATGCACATCTTAAAAAGGCTCAAATGACTTCATTTAGATCCGCAGGGTTGAACAGAATCTGATTTCACAGCTTTATGGGATGCTTGCTTACTCTTCCAGCACACAGGATGTATGCACTCAGTTATTACCAGAAGTGTGACCTTGCACCTTCACACACCAGCAGTGAACATCCACCTGCCCCCAACCACAATAATGACACAAGGGCTGAAGACCCAGGATCTAGTACAGACCATATTGCTTTTATACCTCCCAACCTCTTCTGGTCTTTCTCAAATGCCCCATGCCTTCACCTCATTAACTGTCATCTAATGCTTCTCTCACACAAAGTAACATACTGCAGCCACTAAACACCTCAAAGATAATGCCTGGTTTCTGTATCTGCCAAATTGCTTTTACTCCAGCCCCTTTCCTACTCTCTGATACCCTGATGTAACCCTGTGGGGTACAATGCATTGAATTACCTCACATCATCCACTTCCTACATGGAGGAGGGTGTTGAAAGGAGGCCTAGAGTGCATGGCCTGGAATGACTGACCCCAGTGCTTCTTCTCTATTGCATAATTCTCTATTACTCCTAGACTCTTCATGTGGTGGTGAGGCATCTTAGAGAAGAATTTTTCATGAGGCTCTGCCACATCCCACCCATCTGGGCCTCATTTTTCTCCTCTGTAAAATGCAGGGGGTTGGGGGGTGGAGGGGGAGCAGGGTTGGCTTTGATGATTTTTAAAGTCCCTTCTAGATGTCAAGGTAGAAAGAGTTTTCTTGTTTTATTCAGTTCACTGTCTCCTTGCTGCTGGATCTGGAGCAGTGGAAGAAGGGTGGTCTTAGTGGGAGAAATGGAGGAGGCATACTTCCTGTTGTGTGTTCCTTGATCCATTTTCTCATCATTTATTAGTGGTTCTCCTCCTGCTCCCCATTACTTTATTTTTGCTTTATGAATATTTTTTATTTACTTACCTATATACCTTCTGTATCTTTCCAGTGGACTATAAACTTCTTGAGGAAGTCAAATGTTTTGTTTCTCTCTTTGTTATCCCAGCACCTTGTACAGTGCCTTGTGAATTGTTGCTTAGTAATTTTCAGTTGTGTCTGACTCTTCATGACCACTATTTGTTTTCTTGGCAGTGATACTGGAGTGGTTTGCCATTTCCTTCTTCAGCTCATTTTACAGATGAGAAAACTGAGGCAAACAAGGGGAAGTGACTTGCCCAGGGTCACACAGCTAGGAAGTGTCCGAGGTCAGGTTTGAACTCATGAAGATGACTCCTGACTCTAGGCTCTGCACTCCATCCACTGTGCTACTTTGCCTGTAGATGATAGAAAATTCTTAATTAATGTTCGTTGCATTGAATAAGCTGCCTTGGTATTTTAGGATTACTCAGTTATCTGTAAACTTCCAATCTTGGCTTGTAGCTGGAATCCTCATGGCCCAGGTATTGCTTTCGTTATGTATATAGCCCTCAGCTTTATGACCTGTTCTAGTCCCTTGTTTTTATTTTAGGTAAATAGAAACATCCACATTAACATGCTTCATTAATGTCCTCTTCCTGAGCCAACACCTCTGCCAGGGATGACCACAGTAACTGGGAAGGGCCTCCTGCAAAAGGTGGCATTTAGGTTGAATCTTGAAGGAAACAGAGGAGCCAGGTGGTGGAGGTGAGCAAAGAGAATTCTAGGCATGGTGGACAGCTGGGGAAAATGCATCAGGTCAGGAGCTAGAGTGTCCTGTGCAAGGAACCACACAAGCTTTGGCACTGAGTATATTCCAAATGCAGTGAAAGTCCACATTCTGTGGCACCTGGGTATTTATTTCTGTTATGATTTATGTCCCCTCCATTTAAGTTCTTCTCCGATGTCTCCTTAGGATATGGAGGTTAACTCTGGGTGTTCTAAGGCTTGGTCAACGAAGCACAGGTTTTGGCAAGTCCTACCAAAATGAAAAAGCCTAACAACAGACTGTATATCTGCCACCTGGACTAGCCTAGCTACATTCAGGGAGTCTCATTGCTAGAAGTGTGGCCATTGTAATAGAAATGTTTTCAGGTTGTGGCCAGAACTGTTTTATAGAGAAATATGGAGAGTCTGAAGTCTTCAGCAGTAGAAAGAATAGAGAAATTGCTTTTGTTTTTGCATCCTTGGCATTTAGTATGACTCTCTATCCTATTTTAGGCATTTAATTGCTTATTGATTGATTGATTGATGAAATCATGGCTCCTTGAAGTATAGATACGACTTTTGTAAGCCTGTTAGAGTTTTGCGGCCAGCTAGGGCTTGGTAGCTGTAGGACAAGTCTGGCCCAGTGGGGCCAGAAAGGAAGGCTGTCCCAGGTAAGGACTGCAGATCAGGTAGGTGGTAGCTGAGGTCTAGTGAACTAGGTAGAGAGGACTAGTGAACATTCTGGGTCAGGCAAACAATAGCTGTAAAACTTATGAAGGGAATGTGCTAAGGGTTTGTCTATGATAGAGGCTGAAAACTATATTTGACTGACTCTAGACAAAATTGTGTAGAATGACCCTTGAAGGCCAGAAATCTTTCATTTTTATCTTTGTACCCCCAGTTTCATAGAGTAACTCCTGGAATACTATAGGGGCTTAGTAAATGTTTGTTGAATTGAACTAAATTGAAGTAATACTCTGAATTGAATTGGAGCCAAAGAACTTTTTCCTCTGGGAGCCCTCTATACCCTTGGCCCCCTCACCCTTCCATCACAGAATCATATAGCATTGGAGGTGACCTCAGAGTGCACCTAAACCAATCCATCCTTGAGCAGTAATGGCCTCAGAAACATCTCTGAAGACCTCAGGTCTACAAGGGATCTTACTATTTCTCAAAGCATTCTATTATAATTTTGGACAGTTCCCATTATTAAGAAGTTTTTTCTTTTATTTTTCCTATCTAATTTTAAAATATATATATATATATTTATGTCCCCTCCATTTAAGTTCTTCTCCGATGTCTCCTTAGGATATGGAGGTTAACTCTGGGTGTTCTAAGGCTTGGTCAACGAAGCACAGGTTTTGGCAAGTCCTACCAAAGTGAAAAAGCCTAACAACAGACTGTATATCTGCCACCTGGACTAGCCTAGCTACATTCAGGGAGTCTCATTGCTAGAAGTGTGGCCATTGTAATAGAAATGGCCTGGCCTCAGGATATCTGATTTCATATCTAGTCTAGCCTCAGGTACTTTCTAGTTGTGTGACCCTGGGCAGTCACTTAACTTCTGTCTCAGTTTCCTCAGCTGTAGAATGAGGATAATTTATAATAGCACCTATCTTCCAAAGTTGCTGTATCAAATGATATAATAATGGTAAAGTGCTTAACGTAAAAAGTGGCACATAGCAAGCATTATATAAATGTTATTATTACATAATTTGCCTGAATAACTTTTACTAGTTGCTCCTAATTCTGCTCTCTGGGATGAAATAGTAGAAAACTAATCCTTTCTCACAATAGTCTTACATCAAATATGAATGACTCCACCTTGATGCATCCTCACTGATTGGTGAGTGCCTTTATAGTATCTACATTTCTTGAGGTGCCATGAAATTCTCATCATTCCTGGCTCAACTCACTCTCTGGTCTGCTCCCACCTCTCCATCAGCTTTCTTATCCTGTGGGTATCCCGGATTTCCAGGTTGCCTTTATGTTTGGTTTTCCTCAGTGATAATGTAAACTTCTTGAACGCAGTTGATGCCTTGTAATGGCATTTGTATACTTAGTACTTAGAACAGTGCTTGGCACAGAGTAAGAGCTTAATAAAATGTTTTATCTATTCAGCCTTTCAAATTCTTGAAGGTAGCTGTCATATATCTCCTAAGTTTTCCTTTTTCCAGGCTAAATATTTCCATCCATTTTAACGGATACTCAGAAGGTCCGGTTTCTAGTGTCTTCATCCTTCCATCTTGTGAATGTCTTACGTAATATGTGGAGCCCAGAAATGGACAAATTTCTCTAGCTGTGGTCTAAACAGACAGGATAGTAAAATAAACACATCTTATGGGCACCTTCTTTTTTTCCTTTGAATGTAGTCAAAGATCACAGTTACTTTTTGGTCCATTATGGCACATCATTAACTCATATTGACTTTGTAGTCCATTAAGACCTTCAGATCTTTTTTCATTGTGAAATGTACTGCATTTTATAAACACTAAATTGTTTGTTGATCTGAATTCCAGTGGCATCTTCTTGCACTCTGTATTCAGACAGATTCTCGTGTTGTTCTCTCCTGAACTCATTCCTTTTAGAACAGATCTCAGTTCAGTTACCTGCTCTCCATGTGAGATTGAGCAAACACCGTGGCCTCAGTTTCTTCCTCTATAAAATGAGAGGACTGGATAAGATGATCTATAAGCTCTAGATTCTATCAAGTGATACTAAATGACCTTCCTCAGCTTTAGAAATATGTATATATTTTTTAATCCTTTTTCCAACAATGGTTATCCAGAGAAGGGTCAGAGAGACTCTACACCAGGGGTGGAGAACCTGCAGCCTCTAGGTCACACATTGCCCTGTAGGTCCTCAAGTGAGGCTCTTTGACTGAATCCAAACTTCCTCAGAGCAAATCCCCTTAATAAAAGGATTTGTTTTGTAAAGCTTGGACTCAGTCAAAAGGCTGCACCCAGGGACCCAGAAGACCACAAATGACCTTGAGGCCACAGGTTCGCCACCCCTGCTCTACAACATCTCTCCTCTTTTTCCTCGCTTCCCATTCTTCATCCTCTTCCCCCAATCTAAAAATAATGCTTAAATTTCACTGAGAAATATTACACCAGTAGTAATATTTCTGGGTTTTACTCTTCCATTTAACTTTTAAGCCCTGCAAATGATAAGGGAATTAAAGTTACAAGGGCCTGGGGCAGGGGTGGAGATGGTTAAAGCGGGGATGAAGTAGTAGATTGAAGAGTAGAAGCCACTTGGAGAAGGAGAGAAGAGAAGAGCTGACAAGGTCTGATTTAAGTGAGACCATCCAGTGTGGAAAGAATTAGTGATTACCCCTCTGTTTTTAACTAGGGTTTCAGACATCTGGGAGTGATTTCAGTAATGTGTTACTTTCCAGGTCTGGAATATCCACATAGAATGTATAAGATTTTTCTCAATGAACTTCAAAACTCAATAAACCCCCATGATTGCATGTTCCAAGATGTCATATAGTTTTAGCTAGAAGGGACTTTAGGGTGCACTAGATTGAAAGACAGAGGACCTGGATCTGAACAGTGAGCTGCCTCTTAATAATCTTATTATCTTGGACAAATCACTTCCTCTCTATGGGCTTCAGTTTCCCCAAGTTAGGTCAAGAAGCATTTATGATAATATGCTAGGCATTGTGCTAAGTTCTGGGGATACCAAGAAAGGCAAAAACAGTTTCATCACTGGAAAAACAAAGAAGTGAAACTGGTTTCCGATGTCATTTCTAGCTATAAAAGTCTATCCAATGCTCTCTGAGAAATCACTTATAAAAGAGATGCGTTACTGACCACCTTCACTTTACAGAAGAGGAAGCTGGAGCTCAGAGAAGAGGAAGGGACTTGTTCATGGACACACAGCTAATTAGTGTCCAGCTCAAATCTCCAGACTCCTGGTCTTTCCTGTCTTTGTTGCTGTCTCTCCTGAATTCAGGAACTTACTGGAGTCAGCTTGAGTGGTTTGTTAAATTTTCAGTGTGAGCACTTATAATTAGTATATGTTACCAACTGGAGCTTGATTTATTTTTTTTATCATCTAGACTTAAGAAAGTGTTAGTATTTTGCTAGTTATTACTTTACCAATACACCCTGCCGGTAGCCTAGTTTGAATGCCAACAGTCAATAGAAAATGGATAGATGGGTATAGTGTAGTGTAGTGGAAAGAACTGTGGGGTTTAAGTAAAGGAGACTTGGGGTTTGAATCCTACCTTTGCTACCAACTTATCACATGACCTGGAACCAATAACTTCTTTCTGGGCTTCCGTTTCTGAACCTAGTTGTGAGGGCTATGCTCTATGATCTTTCAAATCCCTTTAAACTCCACATTATATAGTTCTGTGTTTCTATAGAAAGACTTTGCAATCTCAGGCATGATCTGAGATCACTCAGTCGGACATTTTAGAATGAAATCAACACATCCAGTTTTAACTCCAGAATCTCCCTATGTCTTCTTTCACCTCTTTGTTTTTCCAATGAGGAAATTGTTTTTGCCTTTCTTGGTATCACCAGAGTTTAGCTCAGTGCCTGGCATATTATCCTAAATGCTTCTTGATCTAACTTTAGGGGAGACCCTTTTCTCATCATTGCAAATAGAGATTACTTCATTCTTTGTGCCTGTATCCCAGGCCTTATAATATTGACTGGCACATAATAGAGACTTAATAAATATTTGTTTATTGATCAATAATAAGAAACAAACAGATAATTGTTGTCAGTCAGTACCATCATCTCCATACTTCCTGGCAGTGGTGGAAGAGGTAGTCTATGGAATGGAAAGAACATTGTCTCTGAAGTCAAAAGACAAGTGTTTAAGACTTGGCTCTTACACTTCCTAGCTGTGCAACCTCAGGGAAATCACTGCCCCTTTCTGAGTCTCAGTTTTCTTTTCTGTGATATGTGAGCGAGAATTGTTAGAATATTCTTACCCTGCAAACTGTAGTGAATAAGGGAAGTAGCTCGTGAATGACTGAAAAGTGCTATGGAAAGGTGAACTATTAATATCATAGTCCTTCAGCGGATCAACGTAAACGGGAAGGGTCCCGAAGTCTAGATCCTGGTCCCTCTGTTCATCTGTTATCTCTTTCTTGCTACGTTGGGGAGGAGGCATAACAAGTTGAGTTGCAGACATTCGTATGTATAAAACAAACATGTAAGCGCCTATCTTTATCATTATTGGGATTGTTGTCACTATTGTTACTATAGAGTCTTATGGCTTATCACAGTGCCTGGAACAGAACAGGATTGTTAATGATAGCCAGCATTTGTAGAGAACTTCTAGATTTGCAGAGCACTTTCCCAGTATTATCTCATTTGATCCTTAAAACAATCCTGGAAGGCAGGTACTATCATTTTCTCCATTTGACAGATGGGGAAACAGAGGCACAGAGTTTTTTAAAAAAAAATTTGACCTGCCTGGGGTCACACAGTAAGTAAGCATCTGAGGTCACACTGCAATCCAGGGACCTTCTAATAGAGAGTAAGCCCCAAGGTCAAGAGGACTTGGGCTGATATTTTTTTTCCTCTGATATCTGTTTGCATTGTAACTCTGGGCAAGTGACTTAATCTCTCAGTGCTCCAGGCAGTTCTATAACTAAGACTATTAATTGATTATCCAAATAGAAAAGGGGAGTTTATCCACCAAGAATTCCCTATGCCAATGAAATCATAGGTTTAGAAAAAATGTGTGCGTATAATTATTGCAGCTGTCCTTACAGAGACAAAATGCAAAACAGAACATGGTAAATGCTTAAATATTTGTTGAATGAATGATTTATGTGTGTTTCTATATATCAGAGAGACATGTAAACGAAAAGGATTTGTTTGGATTAGATTGAAACGGACTGTGACAAGTACAGGTAGAGAAAATGATACATTTATGTATAAGACACATGGTAAAGAATTATCTTTTTTTTTTTTTTAGTCAGGTTTAATCAGGACACAGGAAAATGAGTTCCTCATTTCTCCATTGCCAGTACTGCTAGCCCAGGAACACAACTATACCTCCCCCACAGGCCACCATCCTCATGTACTGTACAAAAGAACAGCAGAGGAGAAAATCCAGCGCTATCAGTTCCCGGGATCCAGTGTGCCTTTGCCTGCTCATCCCCAAAGTCCCAGCCCCCAGGAGGCTCCAAGTCTGGAGAAGCCTTCTCAGCATCGAAGGCTGCAAAAGCAGCATTTTTGTGGAAGGCGCAAGAAATGTATGTAAGGAAACATTCTCTTGTTCTCGTTTTAAATGTGGACCCTGTGCAGACGTGTCTGTGTTTGCTTAAGGGCAGACAGCAGTGCTGACATGGCTGGGAGTGGGGCTGTTTGTTTAAAATGGGGCTAATCCCACTCCAGGGAATCCATTAGAAATTGGGAGGGAAATATAACCAATACAACTGTATAACAAATATTTATCAAGTATCTACCGTGTAGAAAGGACTGGGCCATGCCTGAGGCAGATAGAAAGTTTAGATAAAACCAATCCACAATCCTTGTATTAATGAAGCTCATGATCTAGTAAGAGAATGAGATAAAAATGCAGGTTTGATAATATAAAATGTTATATAATTAGCTTCATTAGAGAAATTCAAAGCAAAGTGCTTTCAGTGCTCCAAGGAAAAGGCCATTACTGAAGGTGAAGACTTAAGGCCAAAAGTACAAACCTGGACCTCTTGGGCAAAATCTGGGTGATTATTTATTTATTGAGTTTTACTTGGGAACAAATATGACCTTGGACAAGTTGTTTCTCCTCTGTGCCTCAGTTTCCCAATTTGTAAAATGAGTGTATTAGACAAAATTATGAGAAAACTTAGTGGAACTGCATTCATTATCTTTAAATATTTGAAGTGCTGGCAATCAACCAATAAATGCCTACTGTGTGCCAGGCATTGTGCTTAGTACTGGAGAATACAAAAAGAGGCAAAAGATAGCACCTTTTTTTTTTTTTAGTTTATTTATTTTTAGTTTTCAACATTCACTTCCGTAAGTTTTAAATTTTCTCCCTCTCCCTCCCTTCTCCCTCCCTAAGACTGCATGCAATCTGATATAGACTCTACATATACAATCCTATTAAACATATTTTCACATTAGTCATGTTGTATAGAAGAATTAGAATGAAAGCAAGGAATCATGAAAAAGAAAAAGAAAAGAAAACAAACAAATGAAAAAAGAAAATAGTCTGCTTCGCTCTGCATGCAGACTCCATAGTTCTTTCTCTGGATATGGATGGCATTTTCCATCATGAGTCCTTTGGAATTGTTTTAGATCCTTGCATGACAGCACATTCTTTAAAAGAACATATAGTCTAATGGAGGAGACAAAAAGCAAAGAGATACATACAGATGTAGGATTAAAAGGAAAAATTAAAAGAGAGGGACTGGGAAAAGATTCCTGTAAAAGATGAGACTTTAGTTGGGATTTAAAGGAAGCCAGGAGGTGAAGTTAAGGAGGGAGAATATTTCAGGCGTGGAGGAAAGGGAGAGAAAATTCCTGGGGTTGAGAGATGGGTTCTCTTCTTTGTGGGACAGCCAGGAGGCCAATGTCGTTGGACTGAGAGTGCCTGGCAGGGCTTATTCCACCACGGGAGGTGGAATAAGATTGAAAGGGAAGAGGGGGCTCGGCTATGAGGGGCTTTGAAGGCCAGAGATTTTACATTTACAATGATAGCTAATTTATGGAGTATCTACTGTGCAAGGAGTCTACTGTTGGAATACAACACAAATTCATATAACTCTAGTTTACGTTGTATGATAAGGATCATCATAGTTGTACAAGACAAAGTTGAAATCAGAGGAGCCAGGCTGTTCTCAGCCACTGGAATGAGAAAAGTCTTTCTAAAGGAGATTATGTTTGAGTTGGGTTTTAATGAATGAGAGGTAATTCAACAGGAGAAAAATGGGACAGGGGAGAGTGTCCTAGGCATTAAGAACAATATGGGTACAGTCATGGGTGCTTTACAATGATCATGGGTTTAGTTTGCCTGGAGCTTAGAGATCATGGAGGGGTATAGTATGAGATAAAGCTATGTTATACAGTGTCAGATTGTGGAAAGAACTTGAATGCTAGGCAAAGGAGTTTGAATTTTATTCTGTAGGTAGTAGAGAGCCATTGAAGATTTTTGAGCAAAGGAGTGACATGACCAAATCTACATATAAGAAAGAGTATTCTTTTTGAAAGATAGATTGGAGAAGAGAAAAGTGAGAAATCATATAAGAGGCTATTGCAGTAGTCTAGGCAGATACGGAGGGGACAGGGACAGCTGGAAAAAGATACTGTAGAAATGGAATTGACTGGACCTAGTAAATGAATGCACATGAGAATCAGGGAAGAAGGGAGAGTCAGAATTAATGCCGAAGTACTGAACATGGGAGATTGGATGGTGCTTGTTGGTACCATGCATAGAAATAGTGAAGTTAAGAAGGAAGAGCAGGTTTAGATGTAAAGATAGCTTGCTTTTGGACATGCTGAATTTGAGGTGTTTGAAGGAAATCTGGATGGAGATAGCCTACTGGCCACTGAAGATACGGTTCTACAGCTCAGAAGAGGTGAGGGCCAGAGACAGAGATTTAGGAATTATCTGCAGGGAATGGGGGCGGGGGGGGCTGTCATAGGATAATGGATCTTAAGCCATCAGATCTAACCCCCTCTTTTTACATATGAAGAAACTAAGACTCAGGGTGGTTAGAGACTTGCTCAAGGTCACATTGGGGGAAGCATCAGAGGCAGATTCTGAACCTAATTCCTCTTATTCCTGAGTCCCCTCTCTGTGCATCC
The DNA here is from genome assembly GCA_028658325.1 of Potorous gilbertii. Classification (NCBI taxonomy): domain Eukaryota; kingdom Metazoa; phylum Chordata; class Mammalia; order Diprotodontia; family Potoroidae; genus Potorous; species Potorous gilbertii. The sequence continues at coordinate 148,181,820 of CM053769.1, forward strand.
TACAATACTGCCTTATTGACATTGCAACTGAGACAGGAATAGTAAATAAGATCACCAAGAAAAAAGAGGACCAAGAACAGATCCTTGGGGGATACTAGTTCTTAACCTGGAGTCCATGAACTTGGTTTAAAAACATTTTTTTTGATAATGGTATTTCAGTATAATTAGTTTCTTTTGTAATCCTATATTTTACTTCATGCATTTAAAAACCTGATTCTTGATTTATTCTGCTATCTCAAGTTGTTTCCATCATCTTTTTTTTTCTTTCCGGAGTAGGAATCATTTTTATAGCTGCCATTCAGCAGCATGTGGTGGCGGTCATCAGGTTTGAATCTTCCTGCAGCAGTCCTCTGTCCTTTGGAGATGTGCTCCCTCCAGACCCTCTGACAAAGTAGCTTTGTCTCTTTACAGATGCTCCCAAGCCCCCCACGGATGATACCTATGTAAGGGTAGATGAATACATCAGCACTGGACGGCTTAGAAGGTCTGCTGGGAAATCCCAGCGAGGCCTCAATGTGGAGACTCTTGTTGTGGCTGATAAGAAAATGGTGGAAAAACATGGCAAAGAAAATGTGACCACATACATCCTAACTGTAATGAATGTGGTAAGTCCCAGCCACCAAACTTTCAATCTCTAGTATCTTAGTGATGCAGTGGATCAAACTGAGCCTGGAATCAGGAAGATAGGAGTTCAAATCTAGTCTCACACACTTCCTAGTTGTATAACTCCGGGGCAAGTCACTTGACCACTGTCTGCTTCAGTTTCTACAATTGTAAAATGGAGATATTAATAGCACCTGCCTCCCAAAGTTATTGTGAGCATCAAATGAGATATTTGTAAATATAAAGGCTTAGCACAGTGCCTTGTACATTTTTGTTGTTTGTTTGTCCTTTGCTCTGGAAGAGTAGGTACTTAATCAATGCTTGTTTTCTCCTCTCCTTCTTACCTCCTTCCCTCTTCTTCTAACTCTTTCCTTTCTTTCCCTTCCCTCCATTTTCTGCCCTCTTTCCCCAGCTCCTTCCTTCCTCCTTCTCTCCCTCTCATCCTCCCTCTCTACCTCCCTCCCTCCCTCCCTTCCTTCCTTCCTTCCTTCCTTCCTTCCTTTCTTTCTTCTTCCCTCTAAGGAGGAGTTTGAACTTTTCAGAAGATTCATAAGCATAAGATTTTAGAAAATGTATCTTCATAGGACTATATTTACCAAAAAATATTGTAAATCCATAGTATCATTGGTGTAGATGCTTTCTACATTAATCGGTCAATGAATCAAAAAGCATTTATATAATGCCTGTTATGTGTCAGGCACTATGGAGGCCTTAGGTCACAAAGACAACAAGACAAACTCTATTCTCAAGGAGCTTACAGCTCATCTATTTGAATGCAGATCAGAGCAGCCCCATGCTTTTTGATTCTATATCTTTCCATAAATTCCTCAATATATGATGAACCCTGAATGCTGGAGACTTTTCTTTGGTTTTTCAAACGTGGTAGACTACCTGTATAGCACCTGAACTGTCCATTAGTTATTTGTCATTCTTGTTTCATGACTGGTCTATGTCCCATGTCCCTTCCTAGTCTTACGTGACAAAGATGTAGGTGCCATTGAAGGAAAAAAATGTTAATATTGTGCTCTGGTTTTAAGCACACATCTGCCAGAGAATTTCAGCTAATTTAACATTAACCAAATATCTGAATCATTTCTGGCTTAGAGAGAAAAATATCCAAACTGACCCAGTTCCTCCATTCCCTCCAGTAGTCAATGCAAATTTATTAAGATTTTAATAATTTCTATTCATTTAATTTATTCATTCATTTATTTATTTGATATTATTAGCTTATTTATTATCATTTATTTAGTATAATTTAATTATTTTATTTATTTAATAATATTAATTTATTATTATGTCAGACACTGGGAATGCTAGTTTAAAAAAAGAAGGAGAAAGGTCCTGTTCTCAAAGACCTTATAGTCTAATGGAGGAAGATAACACACAAAAGCTGACAAGGGAAGGCAGGAAGGGAAAAGTAGCCCATGCCAGGGAGTGGTGAAGTTAGGCAAGTCCCACAGTAGCACAGTCAGTTGAGAAGTGAGGTGTGTGAGCCAGCTCCCTTCTTCAGCGGAGCTTTTGAAGTTTATGGCTTCTCCTTCCAGTCAGAGGGACAGAGAACAATGATCCCAGGGCCAAGGAGATCTTGCAGATTACTGAAGTTTTTTTCCCAAGTAATGAGCTCCCTTGGGCATGCTCAGTAAGTCAGAGAAGTTCTGTAGGCAGAATCCCTTAATTTCTCTGAACCTGTTTTACCCCCTTGCCCAATAAATGGTTGTTCAACAGGAATGAAGGAGATTCCTATTCAGACTGGGCTAGATACCCGTTGTGGACAGTCTAGTTCTGACCTTTTATGACTGTATTTTAATAGAGGTGCAAAATTCTGAGCTGTGCTTTCAAGGCCTTCCATAATCTAGCTTTAATCTACCTTCTCAGATTTTTCTCTTCTATTTCCTGTCATGTATTTTACAGTCCAGCCAAATATACCCATTTGACATTTGCTATTCTTATTCTACCTTGTCCCATATCTGTATTTCACTTACAGTGCACCTTCACCCTGCATTGGACTCTGAATGGTCTCAACCCCACCCCCTCTCCCCCTTCCCCCTTGCCCCTTACCCCCCTAGCCATCTCCACCTGATGAAAGCCTTTCTTTGCTTCAAGGCTTAACTCAGGTGCTAATTCTTTCCTGAACTCTAGCTCAAAATCATTATAGGCATCTAGGTGGCACAGTAGATAGAGCACTGAACCTGGAGTCAGAAAGACCTAAGTTCAAGTCTTGCTTCAGATATTTACTGACTGTGTGACCCTGGGCAAGTCACTTAATCTTTGTCTGCTGCAGTTTTTCCGTCCCTGAAGTCAAGATAATAATGGCAACTATCTCGTAGGGTTGTAGTGAGTATAAAACGTTTGAAAATGCTTTGCAAACTCTAAAGTGTTATATAAATGCTAGCTGTTCTTATTTGTACATAAGTATTAACTCCCTACTAAACTCTAAGATACTTGATGGAAAGCATTCTGTCTTATTCATCTATCTGTGCATCCATCCATCTGTCTATCTATCTATCCATCCATCCATCTGTCTATCTATCTATCTATCTATTTATCTATCTATATCTCCATCTCTATATATCCCTCATTCTTTAACATACTTTATCAGTGTTGAGTGCTTAATCAATGTTAAGTAAGAAAAGGAATCCAACAAATATTTTGAGTTCTGATTTTCAGAATTGAAATTTATTCTCATTATAATTTGACATAAAGTAGGTGATTTTTTTTCTTTTCTTTTTTGGGAAAAGTTAGTGTTTTCTTACTGGATTTTGTTTTTTTCTCATTATTCAATCAGGTTTCCAGTCTTTTTAAAGATGGGACCATTGGAAGTGACATAAACATTGTTGTGGTGAGCCTCCTTCTCCTGGAACAAGAACCTGTAAGTGGTGGGATTCAACTTTATCTCATTCTGCTAGATTGCAGACTCCCTGAGGGTAGACACCATGTCATACATTTCTGTGTTCTCATCTGCTCTCCATAGACTAGTATTCTGCCATCTCTCTCTCTCTTTCTCTATCTTTCTCTCTGTCTCTCTCTCTCTCACACACACACACACAAGACACACACACACACACCCCTATTCCCATCCCAGAGTCCTAATTCAATTGTTAAATAGAATATAGCACCATTTGATGGCAGGATGAATACATAGCCTTTTAAAAAATTCTCCATTGCATGAGGGTCCCATGACTATTAACACACACATTCTCATGAACTAGGGAAGATACTTACTATTACTAAGTAGTAATAGTTTATTTTTCATTCTTGAAGAGGACAATGACATCAGGGAGGTGATGCCATGATGTGCAAGTGAATTGAGTTTAAGTGACGGAGGGCTGTGCAAAATCATCAGCCTCACCTTCTCCTCTGGAGTGATCTGGATCTGGTAAAAAACATAGTTATCAGGACAACTGGAGATGGACCCCAAGTAGTAGAAGTAGGTGCTTACTAAATGGTTGTTTGATGAAAATAAGTAAGAGACTAAGTTTGCTGAGTATTTACTGTTTGCCCAGAATTGCTCTAGGTGCCATATGTTTGCACAGCCATGTAGATGGAGAACTTGACTTGTAGGAGCAGAAAGGCATCTGCTATTGTCAGTACCACTAAGGAGGGCACTCCCTTGTCCTATTACTTGCAGGCTGAGTTTGGGAAGTTAATAAAAGCAAGGAGAATCCAAGTATCTGAGAAATTCTTCCCTAAATTGATCCTTATACTTTGGCTGTACATGTAACTTGGTTGTCAGGAGGGTAAAAGAGCCAAGTGGAAACCTTCTTGTGATAGAGCATTGTGGATCTTAGGAGTCAGGTCATCTGAATGACTTTTCCTGTATGTCTGCTTGTGTTTCTTTGTGTTATATACATTACAAGAAAAATGTTAGATTCATCAGGCTGTGCTTTAAGCAGCCAGAATATACCAAAAACCTGGGGAGTTGTGGTTTTGAGTCATAAAGTCAATGAGTGATAGTTACATCTTGAAGACACTTTTCTGAATCTTCGCTGTTTCTTAGGAATGTCTATGTTAATGGTCATGGGACCTTTACAGAATAGAGAATTTTTTTTGAAAGGCTGTTCATCCTGCAATCAATTTGCCATAATCTATTTTAAAATTGAATTGGGATTCAGGGATAGGCATGGTGTGTGTGTGTGTGTGTGTGTGTGTGTGTGTGTGTGTGTGTAGACATGAGAGAGATCACCTTATTACCCCCTAACTGAAATATATATGTGTATATATACACATTCATACATACATACACATACATAGGCATATATGTGTACACATCCCAATTATATGTAATATACATATGTGTGTGTTTGTGTGTATATATGTATGTGTATGTGTGTATATGTAGCAGTTCAACAAATGACAGTGTGTCCTGCCTTAGATTTCACAAAGCAAGAAGTTCACTGCAGCATTCTCTCTAACTTATTATGTACTGCAAAATACTGTACAGCCGTAGAGATGGAAAAATTGGCTTGTGGGAACAGAAAGGCATTTGCTATTGCTAGTACCACTAAGAATGGCACCACCTTGTCCTATTACTTGCAGGCTGAGTTTGGGAAGTCAATAAAAGCAGGGAGAATCCAAGTGTTTGAGAAATTCTTCCTTAAATATTATGTATTATAGGTTCCTAATAAAGAGTTTTTTTTAAATTAGTTATATCTCAGTACTAGACCATGAGCTCCATGAAGATAGATATGATCCTTATTTAAATTCTCTGTCTGACCTGCTGCTTGGCACAGGGGTCTGGCATATCATAGGAAGGACCTTACAAATATTTATTGAATTTGAATCTCTCAACCAGTTAGAAGGACAGAAACTTCCTCCCCCAGAGAAGCATGCCCTTAATTTTTAAATCCCTAAGCCCCTGGATTGTTGAGGAAATAGACAACAACTTAGAGATTTTCAGATGTTCTTCCTCATAGCAAAGTAACGTTTTAGCAGAAAATTTGCCCATAACAGGGCTGATGGCTTCAGACAATTGGCTAAAGTAAGTTAATTTCTGAGGCTTCTTTAAACTCTATGATTCTAGAATTCATGAAATCAAGAAGAAAATGACAGAAACACTGAATCTCAGCTTTAGATGGGATTTTAGAGGTCGTTTAGATCAGGGGGTCTCCTGGAGTTACTGGATCCCTGTGGGGTCTGTGGCTAGTTTTCAGAGGGTTTATGATCTTGGAAGGGAAATAAAATACATCCTTTTCTTCCTGTTACCCTCTGACTGAAATTTAGCAATCCCTTTAATTATTTCAAAACACTACTTTTAGAAGGGGGTCCGTAGGCTTCCCCAGACTGAGAGTGGGGGGCCTTGACACAGAAGCATAAAGAATCTACACTAGAGCAAACTTGTACTCAATAGATATTTCCTCTTTCACTCAGTGAATGTTTATTAAGGTTCTACGGTATGCCTGGCATCATGCTAAGTGCTGAGGCTACAAAAGAAGTAAAAGACAATCCCTGTCCTCAAGGTGCTCACAATCTAATTGAGGTGACAACTAGCAAACAAAGATATGCAAACAAATTAGATATGGGATAAATAGGAAATAAGAGAGGGAAGGTACTTGAGGGGTTGGAAAAGTTGTTCTGTAGAAGATGAGATTGTAGTTGGGCCATAAAGGAAGCCAGGGAAGTCCAGAGGTATAGCCAAGGAGGGAGAATATTCCAGGTACGGGAAACAGGCAGAGAAAATGCCCAGAGCCAAATGATACGGTACCTTGTTCATGGAACAACAAGGAGGCAGCCCCAGCTAATGTCTGTCCATTTTCTTCTTGAAGATCTCCGAAGTGGCAGAATTCATTACTGCCTCCCATTCTACTTTTGGACGGAAAAGATGTCATACTACTAACATTATATAACGTTTAACATGTTGTCTTGAAATTATGAGAATATGTGTTTGGGGAGTGGGAAAGGATGTGGTTCTGCCTCGTGGCATCAGTGAGCTGCATGGAGTCATGGAAACAGCAAGAGTTTTGGAATCACAAAGAGCCCACTCTGGCTTTCATGTGTGTTGTAAAACTAGGAAATAGCAGTTGGCTTTGCAGATGTCAACAACACCAAAATGTGGCCCTACTAAATTTGACATATTTCTTCTGGAAGTTACACAAAAATACATTTTATAGTCTCAATTGAGTGTGTCTTTGAATTTAGTTGAATTCAATGCAATCCACATTTATGAAGCACCTACTATGTATAAGGTCTTACGTGGGTCTCTTCGGTGTCGGTAAGTTCTCCACTGGTACAGAATGCAGGAGAGTACAGCAGGCAGATCCCTCACTTTGGAGCCAGAGGATCTGGGTTCATTTCATGCCTCTGATTGTTTTCCACTTCTCTTGCCCTGTGTGTCTCTTTATGCCTCAGTCTGAATAGCTCACATTGGAGTTATTTTTGTAATTTCACACCAGGACTTCTTCATTTTTATTCTTTCCTATAGTCTTATGTTAATTTTGGTATTTGCTCTAAGAAGTTGATGCAACGAACACCGTCATCATATTTATAGTTAGCATTTATATAGTACCTACTGTATGCTAGGTACTTTACAAATGTCATCTATTTGATCCTCACAACAACCCTGGGAGGTAGGTCCTATTTTCATCCACATTTTACAGAAGAATAAACTGAGTTAGATGGAGGTTAAATTAATTGCCTAGGGTTACACAACTAGTACTTGTCTGAGGCAGGATCACACATTCCAGAATCCAGGCTCAGTGGCTCTGTCTGTTGTACCACCTAATTTTCACATACTCAGATATCTGATTTAGTTATAACTTCATTTATTTTGTTAAAGTTAATTTCACTCTATATGATGATATTAATTATCTTCCATGACCAACATTTCTAATTCTTTCTTTTGAAGAAAATATTTGTGATGTGTAGATATGAGACTCCTGTATAGTCTTTAATAAGGCCAGTCTGCCTCACATAGCATTTCCCAAACTGTTTTAGCCATGGACTTGGACATATTGAAGGAGTCAATTAAATTCAGTCCTAGAAGTATCTCTCACTGTAAGCTCAGGATAAAACTAGTCTTACTTCTCTGCAGCATACCTAGAAAGTGGTCCTTTATAGACTTCTGATGAGAAAGAACTCATTCTCCCTGAGGGAACTCATTCTACTTTACGACAGTTTTAACTGTTAGGAAGATTTTCCTGATATGTATTTTATATTAAATATATGTCAGATATATTGAATATCGATTTCCTTATATATTTTTAAAGCACTTAGCATAATGCCTGGTATAATAGTTAATTAATAAATACTAGTTGTCTTCCTCCTTTTATGAAGTCCAAATCTGCCTCTAATGCAGCTTCTACCCATCATCCTAGTATTCTGCCTTTTCAAGCCAAACAGAAGTCATCTGTTCTTAGTTACCCTTTCCCACATGACAACTTTTGAAATTCTTTTTATTTATATCTTTTGTTTTTTTACATTTCCTAAATTTCTTTCTATACTCCTCCCCATTCTCCTTCCAAGGAACCAAACCATATAACACAGTGTTTCTTTAAGGAAAAAAAGAAAAAAGAAGTGGAAGAAAATCAGCCAAATCTGATAAATAGCCTGAGGAAATCTGGTTATATAACTATATGTGATATTCCATATCCATAGAACTTATTGTTCCCCACTACCTTTGCAAAGGACCTGGGGTTGGGGGGACACCTTGAAATTCTTACAGTCCTTCTTAAGTCATTTCTTCTTTTTTCTTCCTTTAACCATATGGGAGACTCTCAAAGTCCTCCTCAAGTCTCCTCTTAGTTCTCTAGTTTATCTTTGTCCTTCCTGTTATGTGTTGTCCAGACCTGAATACAATATTACAGATGTGGTCTGACCTAGGTCAGAGGTCTTAACTCTCTGTGATCTGACTTTTGACCTTCAACTGAAACTACTTCTTCCAGAGTTACTAATAATCTCTTAATCCACAAATCTAATGACCTTTTCTCAGTCCTTATCCTTCTTGACCTCTCTGCAGACTTAGACACAGATGGTCACCCTCCTCTTCTTGATACTCTCTTCTCTCTAGGTTTTTCTGATACTACTTTCTCCTGGTTCTTCTCCTAACTTTCAGTCTCCTTTGTTGGAACCTTATCAAAGTTATGCCCACTTACTGTGGATATCCCCCAAGTTTCTATCCCGGGCTTTATTCTGTTTCCCCCTCATTAACTCTAATGGATTCACTTACCATCTATAATGATGATGCTCATATATACTTATCCAGCCCTATCACTGACCTCCAGTCTCTCATCTCCAACTACTTATTGGATTCTCAAACTGGATATCATGCAAACATATTAAGCAACAGGTTCAAACTGAACTCTTTATCTTTCCCACCAAAACCCCTCTTGCTAACTTCCCTGTTACTGTCGAGTTCATCCCAACCACCTAAGCTCCCAAACTAAGTATCATCCTTGACTTCTCAATTTTCCTCTCGTTGCCAATCTGTTGCAAAGCCCTGTCAGTTCTTCTTCAGAATATTTCTTATATATGACTCCTTCTATCCTTTGACACTGACACCATCTTGATGCAGGCCCTCGTTATTTAATGCCTGGACTATTAAATAGCCTCCTCGTTGGTTTCCTTGCCTTGGGTCTCTCTCCTCCCTTTAGTCCATTCTTTACTCAGCTATCAAAGTGATCTTCCTAAAGTACAGGTTGGATCAGTTACCTATTCACTAAACTGTAATGGTTCTCTGTAGCCTCAGGATAAAATATAAAATCTTTTATTTGGACTTTAAAATGCTTTATAACTCAGTCCCTTACTACCTTACTGTACTCCATTTATTCTATGCTTTACAATCCAGTGACTCTGACCTCCTTATTCTTCCTTGTGCAAACTTCTCATCTCCTGATTCTGGACATTTGTGCTGGCTGTCCCACATGCCTGGAAGGCTTGCAATTCTCACTTCTGTCTCCTTACTTCCTTCATCTCAAATCCCACTTTTTGCAAGAAACCTTTTCCAGTCCCCCTATGTCAATATCTTCTCTCTGAGATTATCCTCAATTTATCCTGTATATACCTTTTTGTATAGTTGTTTGCATGTTGTCTCCCACTATTAGACTTTGAACTCCCTGAGGACAAGAAATTTGGTGGGGGGGGCGCTTTCTTTGTATCCCTAGTATTTAACATCATGCCTACCACACAGTACAAACTTAATAAATGCTTTTTGATTTGACTTGGGATATCCAATTTGAAATGTGTAAAAGGCAGCTGGAGGTATACAATTTGAGAGTCATCTGACTAGAAAAGAGAGTTAAACTCACAAGAGCTAATGAGATCATCAAATGAAAAAGCATAGTTAGAAAAGTGTAATAGAATGGGATATATCCTAGAGCCTTGGGATACAACCAGAGTTAGAGTGGGATATGGATGATGTACCACTGAAAGAGATTTTTCAGATCTGTCTCTCAAAAATGGAAATGAGCATAGTCTGGAATGACCTGTTAATGAAGCTGTACTAATTCTTTGTTATCACCATTTCCTTTCTAGATTTTCACTATCTCTTCATAGTATATTTAGAACAGGGATTGGTGAACTATGGCCAAAGAGCCAAATCTATCTCATTGCCTGCTTTTATATGTCCAGTAAGCTAAAAATGGCTTTTGTAAATTTAAATGTAAAAACTTTCCTTGGCTGGCTGGCTATATAAAAGCAGGCAGCAGGCAGGATTTGGTCCTCAGGTTGTGGTTTGTCAGTTGAATCTTTATTTGTACAATTTTGTCAAAAATCAAAGTCAAGTTGAGTAGCCTATAGTTTGCACACCCCTTTCTCTTCTGCCTTTTGATAACTGATAGGTTACTTGGAAACATCATTGGGAAAACTCTAATAATAAACAGGAAGAAAGGAATACTATGTGCCACACTTTATTTAAACATGGTTTCAATTTGCAGAAGGGTTATCTTTAAGAAGCCCTGATTTAGAGCTTAACATAGATTACTTTTTGAAAGCTTTTCATTCCATGTCGTTTGGAGATTACGAGTATTAAAAATAGCGATACGCTCTTTAAAATGTTCTTAAATTTTTATGAATTAGTATTGTGTCCTGGTGGTGGTGAGCAACAATCCTATCTGTAGTGATACAATCGTTCCATTATAGTTTATTTGCTGAATTCTCAAGAATATTTTGGCATTTGTATTTGCAGTACACAAATTAATTTTAAAAAGTTAGAAAATTCTGGTGTAGATTCTAGCTACCTGATTGTATCTTTTTGAAAGGAATCAGTTAGATATTAAAGTTTTGTAACATGCTGTGATTTGTTGCATAGTTTCTATTAAATTATTATATAATCCAGATTAATCTATAAATCTGGGCTCCCTAAGGATAACTATTGTGTCATTTATTATTGAAACAACTTGATTGCAACCATCTTGAATCACCATTATAAATCCATTTGTTATGTCTCATTGTCATCATCATCATCGTCATCACCATCATCATCATCACGCATCTTTTTCTTTTGGGTTCAGATAAGAAGGTCCTTCTTTTAAATTGTTATACTACTATTATTCTTTCCTATTTAATGTTTTACAGACGACTGTACGGGCCAATAAAATAACTATTTATACTCAATGAAAATATTAAGCTGGAAGATAATCTTCTGTAGGCTCACTGAAAATATCCCATTCTTGGTCAAACTCCAGGAGTAGACAGGACAAGAAGGATGAGATGTGCCTCATCCCATTCTCCCATGATATTGATCACATCTGTTAACCTCTCTCTATATTTTGAAAATTTTTCATTCCAGGTAGCTTGGAGTATTTCTTGTGGTAACAGTATGAATATTTGAATGAGTATTTGTTATGGTAACACCCATTAAACTACTGTCTTAAGTTTTGTGTTTGGATGATTGTGAACAACTATTTATTCTGTGATAATGATCCACTGTTAGTGTGACTTGTTGGCTGAGTTCTTCAGGAGTTTTTGAGATCTGTGTTTGTAGTATAGTGATTTGTCATCTGTCGGTGCATGAAAGACACCTAGCTTCTGATGCATAATTCTAGCTGCCAGGTTATGTCTTGCTAGGCATTTGCTGGGTGGTAAAGTTTTTACAATGGGAAGTGATGTATTGCACAGTTTCTACCCTTTCCTTCCACAATCTACATTGAGCACTAAATCTGGACTCCTTAAGAATAATATTTCTATCATTACTTGTGGCAATGACATGGGTCTGAATGACCATCATAAAGTTTCTGCCAACATATACCCTCGACTCAGTCATTTGTTTAATATTTCTTTGTTGATATGTTGTTGGATGAATTCATGCAAGTGGTATTGATAGATGCTTTTATTATACATAGGGGTTGGGGTTGAGAAGTAAGTGATGCAACTGTTCCTAAGTCAAAGAAATAGATTGGGCAGCCTAGAGGTACACTCTGGCTCTATTTTAAATTGTCATGGTGATCAGCTTGGCACAGAGGATAGTGGGATGAGAAAGGGATGCTTTCTTGTCATCATGGTTATTATTATGGCATCTGGTTGGAACTAGTGTCTTGAAATCGTCAAGAGCAGCTAAGTGCTTTTTTATCTCTTCATATGTCCCTCCTCAAACCCTTACCAGGTGTGTGACTGTGGCCAAGTCTGTTCCTGTCTCTGAGCCTTAGATTCCTCATGAACAGAATAGAGATCCTGATCATTCATTTTGTAAATGAAGTGTTTCGTAAACTTTCAAGCACTATATAAATATTAAGTATTATCAGCTTCCTTCAAAGCATGATTCACATATTGCCTCTTTTATGATGCCTTCACTAATGCACCTTGTTGGAATTTATCCTTCTTTGTCTGACTTTATACCTCCTATACACTCAAAAGATCTATGAGTTTGAATCTCATTTCTGATACTACCTGAGTAACCAGGGACATGTCACTCATCCTCTTGGGTCTTTGGTCTCATCTTCTGTCAGTTGAGGTCTTTGAACTAGACCTCTGACAGCCCTCCTGGCTCTAAATTCTATGGTCCTCTTATGTACACATCATCTTCTATTGTATTTGATGTCTCTATGCATGTCTTATTTCCTCCAATATGCTGTAAGTTCCATAAGGACTGGGACCATATTTTATTTAATCTTTATGCCTTAGTAAGTGCTGAGCACAGTTTTATGTATGTAGTAGATACTTAACACATATTTATTGAATGAATGAACAGAAATGACCTTAGGATAGCTGTGTTAGAAAGTTTGTATTTGATCTTGCAGTCAGTAGGGAGATATGGAGAGTTTTTGAGCAGGAGAGTGACATTGATCACTCTTTATTTACTTTTCTTCTTCCAAGTTGATATAGTTCAAGTTTTGGTTGATTATAATCATTTGTTGCTTATTAATATTTTTATTCGTGTTGGTTCCCTGTAGGGTGGATTACTGATCAATCACCATGCAGATCAATCTCTGAATAGCTTCTGTCAGTGGCAGTCTGCTCTCATCGGGAAAAACAACAAGCGACATGATCATGCTATCTTATTAACAGGACTGGATATCTGTTCCTGGAAGAATGAGCCATGTGACACTCTAGGTACAGTACCAAAAATGCCCCACAAAATTTCAATGTTGATTAGACCTTTTCTTTTCAGTAACAACTAGCGATTGGTAGGAGTGTGATACAATGAAAGTACCCTGTTCTAGGAGCCAGATAAATTAGATTGAAGTTGAGGTGGTACCCTTGATGGAAGTGTGACTTTGGGAAAGTTACTTGACTTTCTCCAAACCTCAGTTAATTGGGGAATAACAAATACTTGCATTGTTTCTCTCACTGGGTTATTGTGAAGAAAGTGATTAGGAAACCTTAAAATGCCATGTCAATTATGGTGGCATAGTGAATAGAATGTCAGACTTGGGTCAGAAAGACCTGAAATGCTAATTTGGACTCAGACACTTACTAGCTGTGTGATCCTATGAAAATCGCTTAATCTCTTAGCCTCAGTTTCCTCATTTGTAAAAGAAAAGTAATAATAATGCCTTACGGAATTTGTGATATAAAAGGAGATGACATAGTACTTTGGAAACCATAAGGTGTAATCTAGGTACTATTAGTAGTAGCAGCAGCAAGTCAAGTCAGCAACTGTAGCAGTAGTAGTAGCAGCAGCAAGTCAAGTCAGCAACTGTAGCAGTAGTAGTAGCAGCAGCAAGTCAAGTCAGCAACTGTAGCAGTAGTAGTGGTAGAAGCAATGAAGGCAGCAGCAGGAACAGTAAAGATAGCTGCAGCATCACGTGAAAGCAGCAGCAGCAGCGGTAGCTGTAGCAGCAGCACCACTAATGCAGCAGCAGCTGCAGCAGCTGTGCTCGTAGTAGCAGCAGCACTTGCGTGACTTTGGGAAAATCATTTCCATTTGGCAGCAGTTGGAATAAATGTACTCTAAGTTGAAAGATGATCAAATTTATAGTTTCAGTTCATGTCAGCAAATATTTATTAAGCACCTATTGGACTGTAAATTTTCCAGTTTACAAATTGTTGTCCTTACAACAACCCTTGTGAGGAGTAGTGGCACAAATTTTCTCAGATTCTTAACTCTTCTCACAACTTATTTCATGATGAGATAACTGAAGCACAGACCAAGTGATTTGCCCAACATCGCTGTGAAAGCTGGGACTCAGACCCAGGTCTTGTGGCATTCTTTTAACATTCTACCACACTGATTCTTTATAGTCCTTAGAGTGTTATGTAGTTGCTGGAAGGGCATGGAACGTAGACCTTGAAAGGACCATCAAGACCTTTTGTGCCAATCTCTACCTTTCGCTGATGAGGACATTTTGGCAGGGGCTGAGGTAGGGAGTGAGGTGGTGCAAAAAGTGAGTAAGTAACGTTGCTAAGCTCCGACAGCCATGTGAGTAATAATAACTAATAACGACTGCAGACATTTACACGGAACTTAGTGTGTGTCAGGTACTGTGTTAAGCACTTTATACCTATTTTCCTACTTGTTCCTCACAACAACCCTGGGAAACAGGTACTACTTTTGTATTCATTTTACAGATGGGGAGACTGAGGCAGACAGAGGTTAAGTGGCTTTCCCAGAGTCACACAGTTAGTAAGTGCCTGAGGCCAGATTTGAAATCAGGTCTTCAGGATTCAAGCCTAAATTCAGGGCTCAGTTACTACGCCATACTTTTCCCATCTACTAGACTCAATACCTGCTAGACTCTGAGGCTTATTAAAAAGGGGAAGTCTTATCTAAACTTGGTAACTCCTTCAGATCTGGGCCCAGACCTCTTACATAGTAGGTACTTGATATACATATGTTATAAATTGCAAAATTTATCTCTTTTCCATAAATGAGGAAACTTAGATTCAGACACATTAAATATTTTACCCAGGGTTATGCAGAGATCTGCCAATTGGAGCCTCATTTCAACCCAAATCTTTTCATTTCAAATTCAAAACTCCACTGAACCAGAGTTTGGTCATTGATGTAATGAAAAGATGAGTAGTTTAGTAGAACTTGACTCACCTGGCATCAAGATTCTTACATATCCGCCAGTGCCAATGTTGGCAAGTTAGTTAAACACTGTGATTCACTTGGTGTGTCAGTGACAATAAAGGTAAACACTTTGACTTATACCTGTGTCATAATAACAATAACTTTTCCAGGGTCACACAGCTAGTAGTGTCTGAGGTGATATTTGAACTCAGGAAAATGTCTTCATAACTCCAGTGCCAGCACTCTATCCGCTGTGAAATCTAACTAGTCAGCAAGTATTTTTTGATTATTATGTAACCAGTCCTATCACTATATTAGATATTTAGAATTTAAAAATATATTAGTGTTATTTCCAATGATGCCTATAAGATATACTTGGCATCAAGAGATCTGAGTTCAAGTCCTGATTCTGATGCCCTGCCAAGTCACTTCTCTTCTTAAACCTTAGTTTCTTCATCTGTAAAATGGAATATTAATACTTTTATTACATAACAGAGTTAAGAGGAAAGTTCTCAGTTTTCTATGAAGTACTATGTAAATATGAATTGTTATTAATTTAAGATACTTTGAGATTGATTAAACTGCATTCTATAAAGTTGAAGTAGTTTTCATACCCCATCACTTACTATCTCTAAAAGAGCAGGGATTTCCATGTACTACCATGGTCATAAAAGGAGGTAAGAGGACTAGACTGAGCCTTTCCAGTCCCCGTGGACAGCAGGAGTTAAAGAAATGGTGACCATATAAGGACTAATAATTACCCTGAAGTTGGAATTTGAACACTGCTCTTCTGACTGATTAATCCTCTTCTGAGGAGTGAACCACAGCATCATATAAACCCAAAGTTAGAAGAGATCTCTGAGGTCTTGTCCAACCCATGAATTGTTTCAATAACCTCTCCAACAATCTTTTAACAAATTTTCTTTCTATTTATATATCATTGATCTCTCCATCCATCCATCTATCTTTCTATGTACCAATCATCTATCTATTCATTTTTATATCTATCTACCCCATCCATTTCTCACCTGCCCTTGAGAAGCTTCTAAACTTTTGGATAGTAGTGGTAGGTTATGACATATACATAGCTACATAAGATATAAAGGAGTGATAGAGTTGAGAGGTGGGCAGTGACCAAAGGAGAGATCCAAACAACTTAGTCTAAGAAGATATGAGGAGGGAGAACTCACTTTTAGCTGAAGGATCAGGGAAAGCTGCATTGGGGAAGGTGGCACCTGAGCTGAACCTCAAAAGAGGAAAAGGGTTTTGAAAGGAGAGAGAGAAGAAATTTTGTTCCAGGAATGGGGTAACTTAACAATAGGAAAAGGCAGAAACAACTCAGAATACAGTTTAGCTGAAGTTCAGAGTACCTGACATGTTATGTAAGTCTAGATAAATATGGTGGGACCAAGTTGTAGGGGGCCTTAAATATCAGACCAGATTGTTTGTAGGCTATCCTAGAGGAGATAAGGAGCCACTGAAAAGTTTTGAGCCTGAGTGTGATATGGGTAGGCATGTGCCCTGGGGAGATTATTTTGATGGCTTTGTAAAGAATGGATTGGAGAGGCAGAGAGAGCATGTAGTGGGGCTGGTACAATGATGCAAGTGAAAGGTGATGAAAGTCTGAACTAGGATAGTGACAGTGCAGGAAAAGAGAAAGGAATAGTGGGAGCGATTTTGTGACAATACAAATGACAACAAGGACTTGGCAGTGGATTAGATGTGGGGAATCACAGGGCAGATGAGATTCAAAGATGATTCACGTATAATGTCTGGGTGACTGGGAGGATGATGTTCACAAACAGAAATAGGTAAGTTTGGAGCAGAGGTACATTTTAGAGGGAAGATGATGAACTTTATTTTGGATATGTTGATTTATAGAGCCTAATAGGACATCCAGGTGGAGAAGTCATGCTGACATGAGAGACTGGAGCTCAGAGAAGAGGTTAGGTTTGGAGAAATCCATTTGTTAGAATTTCTTTAACAGATCTATTGGGAGCTAATTCTCCTAAATGGACATATGATATTTTCTTTGTATATACAATATATTTATTTATCTGTAAGTATATATTGTATCCTTCCAATAGAATATAAGCTCTTTGAGAAAAAGGACTGTTTTCATTTTTGGTTCTGTATTCCCAGTGCACAGCTGGCTTACAATAGGTGTTTACTAAATGCTTGTTGGATTGAATTGAATGATCAGCACCAGAAGCCCTATTTGAAGCCTTTCCAGATAGTTAAGACCTTCTAGAAGCATGTACTCTGATGGCACAGCCTTCAAAAACCTGTGGAAGGAAAATCTCCTTACCTTAAGGAAGCATAGGGCATCTTGAATGGAGGAGTGCAATTTTGTACTGTTTAAATTTGAGGTGATATTAGTTATAGAGAAGGGAGCTAAATACAGTTGTACACACTGCCAATTCTGCCCTGAACCCTTTTGCAGGGGTGGGGAACTAGCGACCTCAAGGTAGCCTTGAGGCCACAGATTCCCCACCCCTGCCTTAGGGTATAAGAAAAAGAACTCATGCTTAGGTGATACATAGCAAATTGGAATAACATCTGGCTTTGGTGTTTCCTGTAGGTTTTGCTCCCATCAGTGGAATGTGCAGCAAGTATCGAAGTTGCACCATTAATGAAGACACAGGGCTTGGTCTGGCGTTCACCATAGCTCATGAGTCAGGCCACAAGTAAGTGATGTTTTGAGTCAGCATTCATTCATTCATTTATTCAACAAGCATTTAAGTGCATCCTACGTGCCAGGCTTCGAATGTACAATATGCTGGATGTACAGAGGCAAAAATGAATGTTGCTTCCCTCCAAAGGCTTATATTCTGTTGCGGGGAAACTACTTGTATACAGAAAATTAAATCTAAATTAGGCATAACGAAATTTCTAGGGGATAGCATTAGAAACTGGGAAGACCAGAACAGGAGCTGACACTTGAACATTCCATGAGGCAGAGATGAGGGATGAGTGCATGGGAGCAGGTGGTACAGAGGCATTGAAATGAGTATTTGGAATATTTTTTATGGGGAATAGCAAACTGGAAAGTTTGTCTAAAATGTGGAGTAAGCCAAGGAAACCAAAGTGAAATGGGGCAGGAGCCAATTTGTGAAGGGATTTAAAAACCAAAAAGGGGCAGGGATGTTACATTTTCTACTAAAGGTAAGAGGGAGTCACTGAACTTTCTTGAGTAAGAGAGCGACGTGGCCAGACTTGTGTTTTTCAGCGATCACCTGAAAGTTCAGAACATATTGCTTTGAAAGCAGTAGGTAACAATAATAGTTGCAATTTCGAGGTGCTTTTAAAAGTTTACAAATCCTTTTCTATTCCACATTTCTGTTAGCAGACATGTAGTCCAGCACCTTCATTTTATAGATGACAAAACTGAGGCTCGGAGTGGTTCAGGGATTAGAGCAGGGTCATATAATAGGTAAGTCACAGAGCTGGGATTTGGTGCACCTTCGATTACATCAATTTATCTGTTTATGTGTTGTATCTCCCCAATAGAATGTAAACCTTTAAGGATCAAGGACTTAACATTTTGTCTCTACATCTCTTACACCTAGTACTGTGCTTTGTACGTAGTAGGTATTTAATGAACACTTGTATATTGGATTGGATTTGTATTATAGAGAGAAAGAAGAAACTCAGACCTAGGAAAGGGAGTTTCCTGTCTATAAAAGTCAACATTTAGATTTGTCAGGGATTGCTATTCAGTTCAGGGTTGAACCTGAGGTTGTGCTCTAGGTCCTTTCTGTCCTCAGATTTATGGTTATAATAATAAGGGTTATATTCGTTAGCATGTTAAGGTTTTCAAAACATGATGACTATGCTAAGTTATTGGAAAGCCTGTCGTGTGGAAGAGAGTTTAGACTCGTTTTGTCTGGTCCCAAAGGAAAAAAATGGGAACAATGAATGGAAGGTGCAAAGATATTTTAGACAGTATGTCAGGGGAACAAACCTTCCCAGCAATTAGAATTGTCTCAAAAATGGAATTGTAGTCTTAGAATGAAGTAGATTATTCCCCATTGGAGGAATTTCTCAAACAGGTACTGGATGACCACTTGCTGCCTTTGTTATAGTGGGAATACATTTCAGCTAAGGTTGGAATACATAGTCACTGAAGTCTTTTCTGACCCTAGATTCTTCAGTTCTATGATGATTATACCCATTTTACAGATGGATAAACAAACTCAGGAAGGTATAATAGAACACAGCCTCCTTGAAACAGGGACTCTTGTTTCAGTTTTGCATTCCTATCTGTAGTGCCCAGCACAGTGCCTTGCACTGTGGAGGCATTTTAGAAATTCTTGTTGAATGGAATTGAATTAAATTAAAAGAATTTGCCTGTGGTCGCAGAGCTAGAAAGTGTCCAAATTAGGACTTGAAACTAGGAAATTCAGATCCTGTGCTCTTTCCAAAGCATAAATCCAAGATCCCCAAATTATTGAAGGCATTTTTGGTGGTTCTCTTAGTAGTATCTTAGGGACCGCAGGTTTGCATTTATTCCATCTACCTATCATTTCTCACTCTCATAAGAAAGGTGTATACAGTTACCGTGTTGAGAAAATTGGAATGGGTAATTGGGTGTGTTTTTACCAAGGAAGCACCTTCTTCTCAAACTACTGTCAACAGGTTTTCACCTTCTGTCCCCCAAATAATGACCAATGAGTCCATATAAATCTGTGGACATGGACTGTCCCACAATAGGATGGGCTAGCTCAGGAGCTGATGAATTCTTTGTACTGGAGGTCTTCTGGTAGAAACCACTTGTTGGATATCGGAGAGGGGGTAAAGAGACAGTATGGTATTAGCAGAGAGAGCATCAGAGGCAAGGAGTTTGAATTTTGTTTCTGATGCTCACTTACTCTGTTTCATTGGGCAGCTTACTCAATCTCTACGACTTTTCTCATCTACAAAACATATATATATATATATATATATATATATATATATATATATATGTATATACACCATAGTATATGCCTCATGAGGTTGTTTTGAAGGTCAAATGAGATACTGTTTGTAAAGTGCTTTGTAAATTGTAAAGCTGCATATAAATTTCACTTATTATCATCGTAATTTAGGTAGTAGTTGAACCAGATGTCTTTTGAGGTCCTTTAACATTTTTGGAATTGTGACAAAAGAAAAAAATAGCTCTGATATCATGGATACTTGGATATGTAAAATATATTTTCAGATTGTGTTAGGGATTTTGTAAGGAGGGGGAGAGATGGAATACTTGAGAATAAAGTCACTTTTTGTTCTGCTTAGACTCATAAGAGAAGCAGTGTATTGTAGCAGATAGAGAACCAGCCTTGGAGCCAGAGAAGCCGAGATTCTGCTCCCGCCTTGGGCATGTATGGTCTATCCGACCCTGCACAGGTTTCTTAACCTCTTAGGGCCCCCAGGCAACTCCAAGGCTATAAATTACAAAGAAAGTGCTGATCTGCTTTGGTAGAGTAAATTCTTCACCTGGAACTCCCTACCCAGATGCAATCACATATCGGAATAAAAACAAGAATCATAAACTGCTAGAGTTGAAAGTGACTTTAGAATGTAGATAGTCAGAGTTGGAATGGTCCTTAGAGACCATGCAGTCCAGGCCCATTATTTTACCAAAGTGGAAACTGAGCCCTAGAGATTTCTAACCAGCTTTTTAAAAAAAGCATCAGTTTAATATCTAACAAAAAAAAGTTCATTTTTTCATAAACCACAAATCCTACTTCCATGCTAAAATTTGCTTAGAGACCACAACACTGACACATCTCTCTGCTGGAAATCCAAATCATGACCTTTCTCATACTCAGAAGAATATTTTGCATTTTTCTAGTTTTTTATCCAGGGATCTCCCAGTACTCTTTAAATATGAGTTATTTTGTTCGTACATCTGCCTCCTTACCCTACCAAGGTAGAGGATCATACTCTCCAGAGCTGGAAGGAGCCTTAGAGCTTAGTCAGTCCAAACTTCAAATATTAAAAACTAAAGCACAGAGAAGATATTTGTCCAAGATCATACAGCTATTACAGCGGCAGCATTACATTTAAGACTAGTACCCCGACTCTATACCCATTGTACTTTACCTGCCTTCTGTAGACCTGTGTTTTTCATAGTCATTCCTTCAGTGATCACCTGGCACATCTGTACATGTTGCTTTGAATCTATGTACATAAAGATGACCTGGAGTAATGAAGGGTCCCATATGATCCCAGTGCCTTTTGTATAGAGTCATGAATGAAAGGGCCAAGACATTGGATGTAAAATGCCTTTACCTAACTTCATTCAGAGGAGGGAAGACCCTTTCCTGAAGTCATTAATTAGGAGAGAGAACAACATCAACCCCCTTTGGGAATTTTGCCCATTGCTGTCTGCTGTCATCCTTTCCATAGTCTCCTTGTTGGAGAATGTGACCCTGGAAGGCTTTGTCCATGCAGCACATGCTCTGACAGGTACTGTGACCTCAAGTATGTACCTGGCTTTGGACTATGCATCTGATAATCAGCCCTGGTTATATAATTGTGGAATGACCCATTGGAGGTTCGACCATCACAGGATAAAATTATTTCAACCACACCAGCTCACAAAGACTGGATCCTAAAGTATGGAGGAACTGTTACTGGGTCAGTCAACAATTATTAGGTGGTTACCATGAGGCACAGGAAGATACAAAGAAAAGCAGTACATAGTCCTGCTTTCAAGGAGCTCATTTTTCAAAGAGGGAGACAACATGCAAACAACTATATACAAATAAAATATAGCCAGGATAAACTGGAGATAATTTCAGAGGCAAAGCCCTAGTGTTAAAGAAGAACAGGAAAGGCTTCATGCAAGAGATTGGGTTTGAGTTGAGTCTTGAGAAACCAGGGAAGCCAGGTGGCAAGGATAAGGATTGGAAGGGAACATTCCAGGCATGAGGGACGGCCAGTGAAAATGCTCAGAACCAAGAAATGAAACCTCCAGTGCAAAGAGTAAGAAGGACAGTGTGACTGTATCATAGAGTAGGCAGAAAGGAGTAAAGTATAAGAAGTCAAGTCAACAAGTGTTTATTAAGTGCTTATTATGTAGCAGACTCTGGGCTGCAGTAGGCTGGGGAGGAGAAAGTAGGAACCTGAACTGGGGAATGGAGGAAGAAGTCCAGAGAATCAAGAACAGAGCCCTGAGTGGAATGAAGGAATGAGTGTGGCTGGTCTGGGTGTTTTCCATAAAATGTAGGTTCCAGGAGCTACTGACCAATCAGAGGAAGGGACCACAGGTCAGAATGATCTTACAGGGTGAGATGACCCCAAGAATGGAGTGGGGTTCCAGAGCAATAACACTGTTCTGGTATAGTGGAGAAAAGTCCAGAGAGTAAGGGACAGAGCTTGGAGAAGAATGAGAGAGTAAGACTAAAAAGGATCAGGAAAAAGACCCAGTTATTTCAAAGCTGAACAGGGTTTCATATTTTATCCTGGAGGAAATAGGGAAGTACTAATTGGTTGACATGATTACACCTGGACGTTAGGAAGGTCACCTTGGTCAGTGCATACAGGGTAGACTAGAGTTGGAGAGGGGCTCTGTAGTGGAGGACTGGAATGTGAGGAGCACCCCCTGTGATGGAATCATGAGGATAGTGGTAAAAAAAAAATAACTTCCCCTGCCAAATATCCACAGTTTCTTCTTTTTGAGGAATCTAAGAAGGCATCCTTTTAAAATTCTTACTTTTGAATAATGTCTCCAGTTATTTGTCATTTTGTAACTATAAAATACTTTCCTCTCAACATCCCCATGATGTAGAGTTTTTAAGTATTGTTATCCTCATCTTTACACATAAAGAAATAATCTTAAGGAGGGAAAAATCACTTGTTATGGGTCATACAGGGCGAGATAGTCATTTCTTGAATCCAGGTCTCCTGACATTAAATCCAAGGCTCTTTCCATGGCACTATTCTGCCTTACAGGATGCTACAGTTTGAATGTGTTGACAATTTAAATAAAATTAAATAGGAGGGTAGATTGTGGAACAGGAGTTCAGCTGGTCCTTCCTGACCCCAGATGAAAAAATGTTGGAAGTTAGAGATGCAGAATTCAGTTCAATATGAGGAAAAATGCTTAGCTTATCTGTCCAAAAGGCTATGCCAAAGTACATGATGTGGCCCTGTTTCCTTAGAATAGAACCAGGGATGAATTCCTTTATTCCATGGAATGGAATTGGCTTCCTCCAAACTTAGCTCTGAGGAGCTCTCAGTCATTGGAAGACCTCCAGCAAATTCTCATAATAACAGTTAGCATTTATGTAGCACTTTACATGTGATCTCATTGGATGCTTGCAGTAATCCTGTGAGAGAGGTGCCAATATTGCTCCCATTTTACAGTTAAGAATACTGAATCTCAGAGAGGGCCAGTGACTTGCCTTGCTCTGCATAGTTAGTAAATATCTAAGGTAGTATTAGAACCCAATTCTTCCTAATTCCAAGTACAGTGCTCTAACCGTTGCACATACAAGATGTCATTAGATGATTCCTTATCAGGGATTCAATTCAGCAAACACTTACTAGGTGCCTACTAACATATAAGGCTTTGTTTTGGGTACTAAAGATGGGAGAACAAAAATTAAAGTCCTTTGCTTTAAGGAGCTTATATTCAGCCAAGGTGTGTGTGTGTGTGTGTGTGTGTGTGTGTGTGTGTGTGTGTGTGTGTGTGTGTGTGTGTGTGTGTGTGACAGAGAGAGATAACATCTGCTATGTAAATACTGCATACATTATGCAAATAAGTATCAAAATAAATTAATGAGGGAAATACTACAATCTCTATGGGGTAAACAGAAAAAATTTCCCACGGAAAATGACAGATTCTGAAAGAGGTAAGAAAGAAATGCATCCCAGGTCTGGAACCATTCATGGAAATAAGATATAGATTGTTGAATTCAGGCCACAGCTTTTTAAAATTTTTTTCTGAAACATAGTATGGCATAAGGATAGGTAAGTGGAGAAAAGTCCAGAGAGTAAGGGACAGAGCTTGGAGAAGAATGAGAGAGTAATGAATCTCACTTAAAATATCACTAACAGGGTTATCTAGTGTCTGCTTCAAAATCCTTTGGATAGTGAAAGAATTAATTATGTGCAAAGGCAAGTTTTTCCAATTTTGGACAGTCTGTACCCATGAATTTTTATGGATTCAATGGCTACCATTTAGGGGACTGAATATATTTAGTGTTCTATAAGTATGATTTATTATTATTATTTAGGAAAAGCTTTCTATACCCATCCACTACTCCTTCCCAATAGGAAATAGGAATCATATGGGATTGGCTGTTGTTGATGTTAACAACATAGCCCTGAATATCCATAACAAACCACAGGATAACCTGTTTTCCCACTTAGATAAGACTTATCTTACCTTTTCATTTAATTTTAGTTCTATAGAACTGAAAGTTCTGTGTAGTAATTATTCAGATTTATTGATCTGTCTCTCCCTGTTTATATCTTTCAAAGCCCCCTTTTAGGACCATACCTCATTATTGGGCCACATTGCATCACATTTCAGTTTCTGTCCTTGTCTTCCACCCTTGTCCTCTTCTGAAGCCTTATGGTGGTGTGAAGAGGACCCTAGAGAATGCAAATGCTTGGCTTTTCCAAGCTGGAAAAGCTTCAAATGATGGCCCTGGAGATATGTATCTATCATCTGAGGACCATCATAACTAAACTTCATCACCTTAATTTTGAGCCACTGCATTAAGATTGTTTTGACCACAGTAACTCATGAAGATTCTCTGCTAAGATGTGGATATTATTTACATTGATGAAGAGAGAGCTCACATGGATGAAATCATAGATTTCTTCTAAATTTTGGAGTATATAAATACATGTTTTATCCCCTGTAATAGAATATAAACTTTTTATGAGTACTGGAAGAATCACATTTCATCTTTGCACCATATCCCCTCCACCTCTACCCAGTACCAACTAAAGTGATCTTCATACATTAGGCATTTGATATGACTTTATTGAATTAAATTGAATATGGTAGGAAAAAATATTTCATTTCTTTTACTGTTCCAGCATAATGTAAAAAACCTTCACAGATTCAGAGACTCTTGGAACTAAAAGGAAGCTCAGTACATAAATCATTAGAACATGAAACATAGTATGTCTAAGCTTCAAGGACCCATAGAATATGGAATTTTTTTATATCACAGACCCATTGGCAATCTGGTGAAGCCTATGGACCTCTTCTCAGAATAATGTTTTTAAATGCATAAAAGACATAGGATTTTAAAGGAAACCAATTATATTGAAATAAAGATGTAATTTTTCCCATCTAAGTTCATGGATTCCCTGAAATCTCTTCACACATTCATTGTCTGTGGATCCCAGATTAAGAACCCCTGATTTAGTCTAAAACCCTTATTTAGCAGATAGGGAAACAGGTTCAGAGAGAGCAAAAAATTTTGACCAAAGTTACACAGAGAATAAATGGCACTTGCCTATGCCTATTTAATACCTTTCTTTGAAATGATGACTGGTTTTGTTTTTTACTTCCATTTTGATTCTTTGATTCTTGGATACTCTATCTCGATACCTATTATTATTCATAGATGATAAATAGGGAGATTGAGCAACCAAAAATTTATCATAACAATCCTTATTTTTCAGCTTTGGCATGATTCATGATGGAGAAGGGAATCCATGCAGAAAGGCTGAAGGCAACATCATGTCCCCTACTTTAACTGGAAACAATGGGGTGTTCTCTTGGTCCTCTTGCAGTAGGCAATATCTCACCAAGTTCCTCAGGTATGGCCAGAAGAAACAAAGGATATTATCTAATAGAATTTTTCTCTGGGTAGTGTTGCAAGCAGTGACAGATAGGGTGGAGGTCAATGTTCACAAAAGATGGCCCCAACTGCCTTGTTGAATGGTGAGCCAATGATAGTGACAGTAGTTCAGTGACTTCCTCATCTTTTGATATAAATGAGTAGGTGCCAATTCTAAGTCTCAGCTTTGGGTCCAGTGGCTTATCAAAGGAACTGAGGCTCAGGAGATGCTAAATTGCCCATAGCTACACAATGAGTCAGTGGCAAAGCCAGTATATAAATCAACATCTAACTCTGAGACTATACCTATATAGTTTGGTGCCTCTTGGGTAGATATGTTCTCCTGGTTTGTTCCAAAGGAGAATTACTTCACTTCTTGGTTGTTACTACCTGATTCCCCCCTCACTACCACTCCCTGCCCCCAGCAACAAACAAAGCATCAGTTGGATCAGTTCTTTCAGGGAAGGAATAAGTGGAAGGCAAGATCTGAACTGAACATTTAACTAAATGGGGTCATCTGTCTGGTTGATCCTCATTTCAAACAAGATAGGAATCTAAACCTGCCTACATTTTGCCTTGAAGGATTCTCTGCATACAAAGGTGGGTGGAGACATGTTATGTAAATAGTGAAAACTGATTTTTTTTTAACCCTGACTAGTTTTGCCTTGGAGGAATCTCTGAAGATAAAAGTGAGTAGAGACAATATATAAAGAGTTCAGGAGCTGTGATTTTTCCATTTCCTGGTGTGGAAATTCTCTCCACCAATGTAGACTAGAAACCAATTATGATTTATTAGATAATCCTCAGGAAATTGTTTGAGGCACATGGATGTTAAAATGACACCTGGAGTCATACAGATAATATCAGAGGTCAAATTGAACCTTAGTTTTTCTAATGCCAAACCAGTACCCTGAGCATTATAATATGCTGCTTCATCAGCAAGGATGAGACTTCAGATCATTGAGCTGAATTCAAACCCTATACTCATAATTAAAAACAAGGATGAGCCTAATCACATGAAACACATTGGAATACAGGCCATCTATTGAAGCTTTTAAACATATTCATCTTTGCTAAAATCTTACATTTAAGTGGGGAGAAAAAGACTTTTTACCTTCAGTAACCTATGGGGACATTCCAGTTCACCAGTTATGCTATATTTGTATAAGGAATTGGTGTAGATAAAGACTTTTTGGAAAACATAAACACAGTTAGTTATAGGGAGACTGAATGAGCCTTATCTCCATTCTGTCAGCATACAGCAGTGTTCATTTCATTTCCTCTCTGGGCTTTAGTTTCTTCAACTGTAACATTAAGGTGTTTCACTAGACCAGTGGTCCTTTAAACTCAAATAGAAATGGATCTTACATTTTAATCTGTTTTGGACTACCCTTGGGAGTTCTACCAGTTTTCTATTGGGAGTTTGACACATCTCTACTAGACAATCCTTAAGATCCCTTCCAACTCTAAATCCTATGAATTGGATTCAATGTCTGTAAAATTTCACATTTAATTTTCTATTGTGAAGAATGCTGCTTGCACTGAAATGTTTCACTTCAATGAACACCAAAGTTCTACAGAGCACAGTTTGTGAACTACTGGTCTATTTTTTGTTTCCCTCCCACCCACTGTGGCTTCAATCTTTCTCACACCACAGAAAGATAGATGGCTGAGAAAGAAGGCAGTGCAGTCATATAGCAGGAACCCACATGAGATAACAGATGGACAGGCTACATTTTTCATTAGGTATCCACAGAGTGTCAAGGGAACTAAGGGAAGTCCTTAAGGACATGGGAGAAATTCTCCAAGAAGGATTTATAGAAGGACATGGGATAAAGAGCAAAGTGACTGATTTACAATATGTATCTTTGGAAGGTATATCCACATAGATGAGATCTCACATGCTCTGAAATATTGAAGTATCTGTTGCACAAATGGATAAGTAGAGTGTGTGTGGGCTTGTTTTTTAATGTAAAAATCCCAACTAGATACAATAACTAATGTACATCTGTTTTTCCTCCAGCACAGCCCAGGCCTCTTGCCTGGTTGACGAACCAAAGCAAACAGGACAATATAAATACCCAGACATGCTCCCGGGGCAGATCTATGATGCAGATGTTCAGTGCAAGTGGCAATTTGGAGCAAAAGCTAAACTTTGCAGCCTCAGTTTTGTGAAGGTAGGTGAGGAGGGAGTAGAGGAAGGGTATCTTTTCAATCTCGTATTATGATTCTGAAGGGACTTGTTCATGATGTGCCTATCACAGACTGACTGAGACTGGGTGTGCTGAAGTTGAGTCAGTCACCAGTCAGTGTCTGGTGTAATAATGAAGCTGCCTGGGTCACTGTCCAGAAAGTAAGTTGGTTTAATGGAAAGGAAAGGTTTTGGCAAAAAACTGAAGTAGGAAAGATTATTGATTTAGAGTCAGAGAATATGAACTTAATATCCTGAACCTGCCAATTACTACCTTTATGTCCTTGGGCAACTCATTTCATAATTCTTTCTTTTTTTTTAAAGCTTGGTTTCCCTATCTCTCCCAGGCTGAAAGTTCAGGGACCACTTATGGGCCTCAGCCCACCAATGATTGCTATTGGTTTCTGACCTGTTCTAGTTTTCCTGTCCTTTTGTAACCTGGTAGCCCCATCCTCAACCCCTAACTTCTGAAGGTTGATCATTTAGATGCCAGACTTATTGTATCAGATTTGTCCCCTCAGAACTACTGAGCTGTAGGCTTAGGGTTCCAGGAACCAAGATGGTGGAGTGATCAATAATTGCTATCTCCTTCCCCTTGTTGGCCTTGACAAGCCCAGAGAATATCTCCCTGGGAAAAACCCTGGAAGTATGGGAGCAGCAGAAGGGATAAACAGTCTCTTAGCCTGTGAAGCTAGGAAAATAGTTAAGGAGGGTCCCTCTTGCTGTGGCTGAAGGAACCAGTGCAGGATCAGAGCTGTCCCAGATAGCCCCACCTCAGCAAATTGGGAGAAGATCCTGAGCCCCAGGGGGTGAAGCCTACAACCTCTAACCCCAGGACCCCAGGTATGCCTCAGCACCCCAGGGGAATCAGGAAAACACTAGCACAGATGGGATCACAAACCACCTGGTCTCTGCTTTCCAATACCAGCCAGCTCAGCACCAGGTAAACTGCAGCATTTTAGCTTCTAACTGAAAGAACCAGAGATCACAACATACAAAGCCTCAAGTTTTAGGTACAAGAACTGTGGGACAGAGCCCCCTGAACCCCAGATGCAGAGATCTGCTTTAAAAACCAGGAAAAAGATGATTATCATGAGTAAGAAGCGAAGCAGAAAAGACCATAGAGTCTTTCTACGGGGACAAGGACCAAAACACAAATACCAAAGACTTCAACATTGAGACCATACTCCCATCTGAAACTTCAGAAAGGAATATGAACTGATCTGAAGCACAAAGAGGCTCCTTGGAAGAACTCAGGAAGGATTTTAAAAGCCAAATTAGAGAAATAGAAGAAAAACTGACCAATAACTTTAAAAACATGAAAAAAGAAATCACAGAAGAATTTAAAAGAACAATTGGACAAATGGAAACGAAAGCACAAAACCTAACTGAAGAAAATAACTCCTGCAAAGGAACAATTGGACAGATGGAAAAGGAGATGCAAAAGTGAAGATGAAGAAAACAATCTGATAAAAATTAGGACTGGGAAAGTAGAAGCTAATGAATCCATGGGACATCAAGAATCAGTCAAACAGAATCTAAAGAAGGAAAAGGTAGAAAAAAATATAAAATATCTAATTGGAAAAACAACTGATCTGGAAAATAGATTCAGGAGAGGAAACCTAAGGATTATTGGTCTATCAGAAAGCCATGATGAGAAAAGAGCCTGGACAATATCATCCAAGATATCATCAAGGAAAATTACCCAGAAGTCCTAGATCCAGAGGGCAAAATAGTCATTGAGAGAACTACTGAGCTCCAGAGAAACAACAGCTTCAGCTTCCCTGGAAGCAAGACTCACATGGTAGACTTGAGCCAGTCATGCCTGGCCAAATTATGTTTCTTAATCTTGTTTTCCATTCCTGGTAAAAAATGAATGGATCTGACACTTGACAATGAATGGATATTAGGCATGTCAATTCCCCTTTGCAAGCCTCAATTTTTTCTTCTACAATGGGGATAACGATGTTTGTACTGTCCAATTTTAAAGAGCAGAGTGAGGGAAGCACTTTGTAAACCATAAGGCACTTGAGAAATAGGAACTATGGATTGTATGCTTCAGCAATATGGGCTTCTCAAAGAGGCATAACACATAGTTCAGAGAATGGGTATGAACCATTTCCAAACTTTGGGGTGCACAAATGTCTTGTCCTAGGTCTGAAAACATCTCTTCATCTTCCTCAGTTAAATGGTATTAACAGCACCTGCCCTGCTTAACTCACCAGGCGATTGTGAGGATAAAAGGGATGGTAAATTCTTTAAGGATTATGTGTTATACAAATGTCAGGAACCTAAGTACAGTGCTGGTCATATAGCACATGTTTAACAAATGTTTTTTCTTTTATTCATTTGTTATTCTCTCATAAAGAAACTATATCTTCTGAAATAATGTGCAACTCGAGGTTACATCCGAACTATGTGTGTGTGGTATATTATTATTCCCACAAAGGCAGTAGGTTTCAGAGAAAAAACTTGCTTCAGGTCATATAGAATGTAAAAAGGATTGAAAGACCTTAAACCCAAATCTTTCGATTCCAGATCCAATGTTCTCATTACATTACTGGGTTATATTAGACATGCAGCCCTCATCAGGCAGATACATCCTGTTCTCAAGACGTCTAGATCAAGGCTTAAACTTTTTCCACTAGTGACCATACAAAATTTTAGCAGTTGCTAATTCCTTTCAATTTGATGAACTGTATCAATTGGCACATGAGGTAGTCGTACCTCCTTCCCCCCACCCCGGTGTACATTGAATCTTTCCCATATGCCTACAGAAATGTTCAGGTCTCTTCAATCTTCATTTGGTTTTTTAAAAAAAAAAAAGCTTCCCATTCACTCTTATATTCCATCCATTTTTCTCTTCACTACTAAATTTCTTGAAAAATTGTCCACACTCAAAGCCTCCATTTTCTCACCACCTCCTCAATCTCTTGCAGTTGAATTTTTGCTGTCTAATGCTCTATAGAGTTGTCTTTAGGTCATCAATGTTCTCCTCATCAAATCTCACAGTCTTTATTTAGACTTCTTTGTCTTTGACCTTTACAAAGCTTTTGGCATTGTTGAATACGCCACTTATTCTACGTACTCTCTATCTTTTCCTATTACCATCTTTTCCATTAAATTCAGAGATATCATACTCTCCTGATTGCTTTCTTATCTTTCTTACTGCTTTTTCTGAGTCTTCATCTTGCTGAAGTGGAAAGAACACTGGATTTGGAGTCATAGGACTTTGAATCTTAACTCTTATTAACACTTATTACCTGTTGACATTGAACAAGCCTTTTTATGTCTCTATGTCTCAGTTTCCTTAACCACAAAGTGAAGGATTTGACATCCCTTCTAGTTTTAGCTGTATGAGTATATTGATGAGCTGTATGATTATATTGCTATCTTTATATGTCCATTCTCCTTCTCCTTCTTAAAGAGCCAGTTCTTATATCAGTTATTTCTTAGAGGGAAAAAAAGAAGAGGAAAAAGAACAAAAATCAGAAAAACTAATCAATGTACTGAAAAAGTCTGAAAATATATGGAGTGTGCCACATTTGTAGTGTCTATCTCTGTAGGAGTGAGCTGGGGGTGTTTCTTCATATCCCTTCTTTGGAGCCATGCTTGTTTGTTGTAATTTTGCAACATTCTTTCTTTATTATTTTGTGGTCATCTTTTCTATTTGCTTATTATAGTCTTTGTGTATATTGTTTTCTAGTGTCTTCTTACTTCACTTTGTATCAGGTATGTTCATCATTTTTTATAGCAAAATAATATTCTATTACATTCATGTACCACAATCTGTTTAGTCATTCCCCAAACAATGGACATCTACTTTGCTTCCAAATCTTTGATATCACCAAAAAGTGCTGCCACAGTTATTTCAGTGTATACAGGGACTTCTTATCAATGACATTTTGTGTCATTGTGTATTTGTCATTATATAAACTTAAGTGTAAAATCTCTGATATAGACATTTGCATAATTCCAAATTGCTTTGCAAAATGGTTGTATTGATTCATAACTCCAGTAGGAACACATTAATGTTCCTATCCCTCCTGGCTCTTTGTCCACTTTATGACCTTTTAGGTCAGTATTTCCCAAGAGTCTGTTTTTGGGGAACCCTGGTCTTTTCTTTCTTTCCATTCTCTCCCTTGGCTATCTCTTTCCCTCCCATAACTTCAGCTGTTCCTCACCCCCCACAAGGAGATGACTGCCAAGTTTGTATCAATAGTTCTGACTTTTCTTCTGAATTCTAGACCTGCATCTCAACTGGTTTACAGAATATCATTACCAGAATGTTCTACCAGCATCATGCATAGTGCTCTGTAGCAGGTTTAGTAAATAATTGCTGAATTGAATTGAAATTAAATCTTGTCCCCTAAACTCAGTTAAATTCATTCAGTTCTTTCTATGTGTATATTAAAACAGATATCTAGACAAATACAAAATGCTCAGAAGTTGAGTTGAGAAAGAACTTATTTCACTTTCCAATAAGTGTATTAAGTTCAGTTAACAAGTGCTAAGCATCTATTATCTAGTTTCTGAAATTTACAAATGATTTATATAAATTCCCTCATTTGATCCTCAAAAACTCAATGAAGTAAAAGCTTTCAGAGACAATTGTCCTCATTTTACATATTAGGAAGCTGGGACTCAGGGTGGTTAAGTGCCTAGATGGTCAGGGTGCCAAATGGAAACATTGATTCTGGTTAGCCCAGTATTGCTACCCTGTAAATTACCATAATGTCTGATTGGCACTCCCTCCCTTCGGTGGCATCAACTGAGTAATTTCCCCTTTACCCACATAGCCTAATAGGCTTTTTTTTTTTCATTTAAAAAATTTATGCTTTACTAATGCTTTTTATACTATGGTCGCTTTCCAATAGCCACGCCTAACAGAGCCCACAATCACAAAAAAAAACTGTTATGCAAAATCACATCAATCTCATCTGGTAATGTAGGCAACTTTCTTTGCTTGTTGTCTATCACCTCTCTGCCTTGGAAGAAGACTATGTGTTTCTAGCCCTGGGTCTCCCCTTTCTTCCTATCCCCCAAATGGTCATTTAGGAACATATTATATAAACCAAGAAAACTGTCTCCAAGCATAGGATGCTCATATCATAGCCTGCTATTTCTGTATTGGATCTGTGAATAGTTTGTAAACTATTTGCACTAGGTCTTCTGGAATGAAAGGTAAAGAAGAGGATGCAGTTTCTATAGTATAGACATAGAATTGTGACTGGGCCCATAGGGTAATAAAGTGGTCTTAGAAAAGTGGTCAGAGTTGTCTCTTAAAGGCTTTCTCATCAGACTCAGACCTCGGTGGAACTTTGACCTCTCCCCACAGGGAGACAGTGCCAATCACTGCCACAAGAGCAGACATCAGGAAGAGGGCCACATAGGCACATGCTTTTCTCTAGTTGTTCCTTAGTTGTCAGTAGAACATCAGAGAAGTGATCCAAATACATCCCCATGCCAGGAACAATTCTCCCCAGAAAATCCAGACTATGAATTTTCTACATGTTAGGTTTTCAACCAGGTCTTCCATTCCTTGGGCAATCAAAACCACTTATCTAAAGGTACCAAAGTAAGGTACCCTAGTTAAGACTACCAAGACCAGTAGTCACCTACCCTCCCTTTTAAACATCTTCTGTGAAGCCACCTCAACTACCACCTACATTAATAACAAAATTCAATTCAGGATCCCTCGGGTTTTGACATTGTATCCCTAGTACTGAACAAGATGGCTACTCTCAGGGTTACCACAATCATTGGCCATGGAGCTGGTTGTTTCTCTAACAGTGCTAATAATGAAGTCTAGTAAATGTTGATTGACTGACTGAACTGACTGAAGGAATGATGTCTTCTCTTTGGACTGCTTTTTTTCTCTTTTGTCTACCATGGACTACAAGGGCTTTGTATTTTTTAGTGCCATTTCTTTTTTTTTTAATTTTTATTTTATTTATTTATAAATGTTCTACAATCACTTCCTTAAAATTAAGATTTTATCCCCCCACACCTTCCCTCCCCACCCCCCTCCCTCCCCATGACAGCATACAATTCTGTATAGGTTCAACATATACTTTCCTATTGAGCATATTTTCACTACAGTGATGCTATGTAGTCACTTTAGTGCCATTTCTACTTTCTTATTTAGCATATGAGGGGTTCACATGTGATGGTTCTAATTTTTATCAAAGATAAAAATAGTTTGTTATAGCAATGCTGACAGATCTGTTACATTTTTCATGTTTGTTGTCTTTCCAGTTTAATTTATAGGTGGTCTTGGGATAATCTTGCTTGGGCTCTTGGTATGATATGATTATGTTCAGCTTCCTGAAAGATATTTTTCCTTTTACTGCTCTTTTGTGAGTTGATAATCCTGGAGATCTTCCTGCTTTCTCCTCTCCATGATTGAACAATTACAATAATAGTCTCACATTTATACAGTGCTTTTAAGATAAACTGAATACTTAAACCACATCTTATAAACCTTCAAATATAAGCATGCTAGTATAATAGAAAGTCTGGAACATGGATTCAGAAGACCTGGATTTGAATCTTGATTTCACTACTTATTAGCTGTGTGATCTTATATATGTTACGTGATTTCTCTGGGTCCCAGTTTCTCTATCTCTATCTTCTACCTCTAAACATCTATGATTTATGAAATATTTATATACCATGGTTCTCAACCGCTAATATGTCATGATTCTTGGGTGGTTTGATATCTCTGAGCACCTACTGTGCTCCAGATATGTAAGCCATGAGAAAATGGGTACCATTAGGTGTAACCATTTAGAGAAGCAGCATTAGGCTAGATTTTATTTCGTCACTTCATCATCCCTTAACTCTCCTGGGTCATGGTATGAGTAGGCATAGTAGAAAAATGAGACACAACCTAGGTCAACATAGAGATCTCTAGACATCCACATATACACATTAGATATACATACACACATACACACAAAAGAGGAGACCCAGTTCAGTGAGTGTCACTGAAGTTTATTTCCCAGCCTCTATGAATCTCACTCCTTCATTCATACCAATAACTCACCAGACATTAGACTACTAAGTTATTGCCTTCACCATTGCCCTACTTCTGTACCATGAAATAACAAATAGTTTCCTCATCCATCCCATCTGCTAACTAGTTACTTCCAAGGCAGTAGAAGTGAGTGGTAGCCATCCATGGTTGTGGCTTGACAGGAAATATATAGCCAGGTTTGACTAGCCTTCCAGACTTCATTTAAAAACCTCGCAGTGGGTACTTTCAATACGAGAGCGGGAAAGATTGTGAGAAACCTTTTACGTAAGCTTGGATCTGTTTCCTTGATCTATCTGGTGTCTGACTTTCGTAACCTTTGCTTGGTCTCAGATTATTGCTTCTTCCTTCTCTCTTGAATCTCACAGCTCCCTATAGATGGACTTCTTGGCTGTGTCCCTCTTCCACAAATAAGCTGGTAATCAACCTTTGCCTCTTAGCTCAACCTGCCTTCACTGACCCTGACCCTTCACTAACTCAGAAGGCATTGTTGCAGATGGTCCCGCCCCATCTAGTGTTGGCTGCTTTGGCAGTATGCCATCAATTTCACCTTGGAATAGGAACTAGGAGAACTGAACCTAAATGATTTTTAAAATTAGTAAAGTCTTGGTTTTATGACATTAATAAGGCAAAAACTTCAGATCATAACTTAATAGCTCTGAGAGTACCTTCCTGTTTTCTATCCTGATGATTTTTTTTTAACAACATGAGTTCTTTGAAAATTTCATCAAAATTCTCTCAGAATTGCAGCCTCAATTAATTATTAAAACACATAAAAATAGATTCAGGTGGAGTAGGCCAGAAAATTCCAAGCTCTTAAGATTACCCGCCCCCCCCCCACCAAAAGATATGAAATAGTGCCCCAGGGCAAATATGGAGAGGTAAAAACAAATAAGGATAGGAGAGGAACAGAGTTTTCCTGGGACAATTGGAGAAAATTTGAAGAGAAGTCCTAGGGTGAGGTTTGGTCCCTGTGAAAGTAAACACCTCCGGGATAGGTCCCAGGTCCACTTAAATAGCAAGTGACAAGCCCTGGGATTAGCTGTTTTGGGAGGCTGCCTCAGGCCCAGACCAGGAATTTTTACTCTCAGGAAAGTGAGGGGTGTTGGGCATCTAAGTCAAGGAAAATCAACGGAACCTCTGCTGACAAGCAATGCCAGACCCAGCTGTGCTGCAGAGATACCACCAGGTAAGAAGGAACCAGCACATGTCGGGTGAATGTAGAGGCAGTGTAGTGAGGATGCCACTGGCTGTGGGCACTTACAGGATACTAGAGATCTTGGTTCTAGTTCTAAGCTGGAGGGGAAAACTGAAGGAGGAGCTGAAGCCAGAGGCACCATCCCCCATAACCTAGGACTAGAGGTGATTATAAAAACCAAATTACTACAAATAAAAAAAAATGGCAGAGGAGAAAGAATTGAACCATAGAATTACTATGGGAATAGAGAACAGTGGGGTTCATCTTCAGAGGAGTATACTGAAGTAAAAAAACCCTCTTCCCCCCCCAAAGAGTAATGTAAAATGGTCACCTGCTCAAAAAGAATTCATAGAAGAACTTTAAAAAGAATTTTAAAATGAAATGAGAGATTGAGGAAAAACTAAAACAATAAAAAAAGACCAATCCAAGAAAAATAAGATTATGAAAAGAAAGTCAACCAATTAGAAAAGGAGAACCAGAATCTTAAGAAAGCAAATTACTTCTTGAAAATCATAATTGGGCAAGGAGAAGGCAGCAAAGTTATGAGACAGCAAGAAATCATAAAATAAAATAGAAAGAATGAAAAAAATAGAAGAGAATGTGAAACATAAGGAAAACAATTGATTTGGAGAACAGGTCAAGAAAAGAAAATATTAACTGAAAGCTATGATGAAAACAAAAGAATCTTGATACAGTAATACAAGAAGTAATTAAGGAAAATTGTCCTGAAGGAGAAAGTAGAAATAGAAAAAATCCACCAATCACCACCTGAAAGAGATCCTATGATGAAAACCCATACGAATGTTATAGTCAAATTCTGAAACCCCCCAGCTCAAGGATAAAATGTTGCAAGCAACAAGAAAAAAAACAATTCAAATATGGTAGTGCCAAAATTAGAATCACACAAGACCTATCAGCAGTGACACTAAAAGACCACAAATCTTGGAAAACTGTATATTGAAAAGCAAAAGACCTGGGGTTCTGGCTGAAAATATCATTCCCAGCAAAGCTAAGCATAATCCTGAATGAAAAACGGGATATTTCATGAACTCTCAGACTTTCAGGACTTTGTTTAAAAAAAAAAAACCAAACTTAATAGAAGATTTGACATACAAGAGCCAAGAGAAATATAAAGTACACCAAAGACTAATTACAAGGGATACAAGGACAGACTATTTACTTTTTATGTATGTAAAATGTAAAACATATGTCTAAGATGGTTATTAGTTATTGTGTAGTTCGTAAGAAAGATTGGGACAGACCTGAGTATGATATGACTTTAAAAAGTAAAACAAGAGTAATTATTTTATACAAATGAGGTGCTAGAGGAAGAAGTGACACAGAATAATTAGATGGGGGAGGAGGGCTGTTGGTTCTGGAAACCTGCTTTCATTAGGAATGGGTTTAAGAGGGAACAATACATGTATATCTAGAAGACTTAAATTCTAAGGGCCTAGGGAATGGGGAAAGGTATCACTAGAGGAGAGGGTAAAGGAGTAGATTTAAAGGAGGGTATAGTAGGGAGTATAGATTTGTGTAAATGGGAAGGTAAGGGAGGGATCCTGGGAGGGGTCGGTTAAGTAATAGGAAGACAAGGGTAGTGGGTAGAAATAAAGTAGGGGAGTAAGGAGGGAGAGGAAATAAGAGATGTGCACAAATACAAAAACAAAGCTCACAAGTAGAATTTCTTAGGGAAGGTACATATCTATATCTATTTGTATGTATGAATGTGTATATATGTATCTATATATCTATATTTAAATATATCCACACTTAATTGTAGCCTTTGGAGGGGGGGAGGGGAGGGGAAGAAGGGGGAGAAGTAACAAAGTAAAAAGTGCACAGCAGAAAACAAGAAAACTAACAGGGAAGCAAAGAAAAGATGAACATTATTCAACACAATGTGTATGATTTATTATATAGGCTTTCTTGAAATGGAAATTTATTGCTATATATTGTGAATCCTCTCTCACATTCTGCTATTCACATGACATGCTTTCCCCCCCTTATTTTGTATCTAAGTTTCAATATTTAAGTTTATGTTTCTTTTTCTTTTCTTATTGTATATTTAGGTTTCAGTAATAAAAAACCCCCACAACAAAACAAACACAAGTTGCAGAAAGGTTGTTGACATGGGAGTCAAGAGACATACTGTTTCTAACTGGTTATGTAACTTTAGTCAAGTCATTTCCCCTCCATGGCCTCAATTTCCTCGTCTGGAAAGAGAGTTTGGAATAGATTAAAAATCTAAGGATTTTTCTAGAACATTCCCTGTTCTAAGATCCTTTCAAACGTAAGTTGAAACTTTGAAATTTATGAAAGATTTCATATCTTCCCTAAGGATGACATATATAATATTTGTTGCTTTTGTAACTATTTTTTTTTGAAATTGAGAATTAAAATTACTTCTTGGTATTTTGATATATTTATGATCTCATCAGCAGTAATGTGG
Source organism: Potorous gilbertii (assembly GCA_028658325.1). Lineage (NCBI taxonomy): Eukaryota > Metazoa > Chordata > Mammalia > Diprotodontia > Potoroidae > Potorous > Potorous gilbertii. The sequence continues at coordinate 148,220,479 of CM053769.1, forward strand.
TATACTGGATGGAATGCTAGAGTTCGTGTCAGGAAGTTTGAGTTTGAAGCCTACATTAGGTACCTCCTAGTTGAGTGACCCTGGACAAGTCATTTGACCTCTCCCAGTCTTAGTTATCTCTTCTGTAAAGTGGGAGTGATAATAGTATGTACTTCGTGAGGTAGTTTTGAGGATTGAATGAGATAATATTTGTTAAACTACCATATAATTAGACTCTCTTCCTCCCTGTCTTCCTTCGAAATTCAACTCAACATCCCATCTTCTGAAAGAGGTCTTTCTTGGTGTGGCTTTTCCCTCCACTTCACCCCTTTCCACACCCTTGCCATGCCTAGTGTCCTTGAGATTTCTTCCTCACTTATTACATGATATGTGTGTATGTGTGTGTATGTATATATATATGTGTGTGTGTTTATTTATATGTAAATATATATATTAATACATGTGTGTGTGTGTGTGTGTGTATATGTATGTATATATTCATAGTGTACATAGTTGTTTCTCTCATTAAAATGTAAGCTCCTTGAAGACAGGGACATTTTTTTGGCCTTGGTTTAGATCTCTAGTGCTTAGCACAGGGCCTGGCACATAAGAGTGCTTAATAAATAGCTGTTGTTGTTGACAACAAGGGTTGTTGTCGACAGCAAGTGTTCATTTCTTTTCCAAGTTCCTGATTCCAGTTGGCTCTGCTCTATGGTTTTCCTTAGTCAAAAGTCTAGGAAATGAGGGAGTTCCCAAATATTTTAATTTCAGAACTCCTTTATATTCTTAAAAATGATTAAGGATCTCACAAAGTACTTTTGTTTCTATTGTTTTTTGTTGTTGTTCATTTTTTCAGTCATATTTGATTTTTCATGACCCCATTTGAGGTTTTTTTTAGCAAAGACACTAGAGTGGTTTGCCATTTCTTTCTCCAGCTCAGAGGAGGAAGCTGAGGCACACAGGGTAAAGTGACTTACCCACGGTGACATAGCTAGTAAGTCACTGAGGCCAGATTTGAACTTAGGAAGATGAGTTTTCCTGACTCCAGACCTGGCATTCTATTCACTGCACCACCTAGGTGTCCCATCAATATAGAAGTTAAAATTTCTTAGTATTATTGTGAAATGTTTGAGCCCTTTTAAGGGTCTTAGGAATCCCCAGTGTTCCTGGAGCCATCCCTTGAGAACTGCTGATGTATGTGGCATACTGAATGCCTTCTCACGTTTGCATTCCTGTTCTTTGCTTTCCCTTTCAGGATATTTGCAAATCACTTTGGTGCCATCGAACAGGCCATAGATGTGAGACAAAATTCATGCCAGCAGCAGAAGGCACTCTTTGTGGTCTGAGTAAGGTAAACTTTATGATCTTCAGTCTTATGTTTCTTTTTTGTCTTTGTATTCCTGGCACAGTGTTTGGTACTTTGTGGTTGCTTAATAAATGCTTGTTGATTGATTGATTCAGCAGAGGACTGACTTAGAGAGATAAGCAGCCTGGTGTGGTGTAGTGGCTTCAGCTTCGGGCCTGCAGTCAGGAAGCCCTGAATTCAGACCTGCCCACTCTTTAGCTCTATTACCTTGGGCAAGTTAACCTCTCTTTGACTCAGTTTCCTCAACCATCGAGTGGGGATGGTAATAGCATTTAGCTCCCAGGGTTGGTGTGAGAAATGAGAGAATATTTTTAAAGCATTTCAGCGCAGAACCTAGCCTAAGGTAACTGCTATATAAACGCTAGCTCGCTAGTATTAGTATTACAATCACTGTTATTGGTGTAGTGGCTTTAGAATGGGAGGTATGGGTGCCAGTAAGAGTACCAATCTTATTAGCTGTGTGACTCTACGCAAGGCACTTAATCTCTGTGATCCTCAGTTTCCTCAGCTCTAAAATAGGGATCATACTTAGTTGTGTGCCCTTGAAGACCCCCTGGATTTTCACTGGCTATCCCCATGCTTGAAGTGCTCTCCATCCTTATCCCTGCCTCCTGATTCCCTTAGCTTCTTTCATGATTGAACTCGTATGTCAACTCTAATAGTATTTTCCTGTATCTCTACTGCTAGTGCCTTCCCTCTGAGGTTACTTCTCATTGCGGAAGTCTCACAAGGTATCTGGGGGTTTACAAGCTAGATTTTTTTTTCTTAAGGGCCATTCCTTAGACTCAAAACAGTCTGGTTCTCATTGATTGGCCAGCAGTAAGTCCCAGGCCAAGCCCCACTTGGTCATTGTTTGGGCACTGATTGACTCAGAATGAGTATAAATAGCAATTTTTTCTGCATTGGCCAGAAAACCTAAGGGTTTTTTTGACTAGGTGAGAGAGGCCATTCTCTACCTCATTTCTTACCTAGCTTTAATCACTGAATGGGTGTTGCCACAGTCAAATTGAGACCTATTTAAGGCCTTACCTTAAAAAGACCAAGGTTTTCCATTGCATCTAGAGTCATCTCTAATTTTTCTAATCTACATCTTACCACTGCACCCAGGTGACTTTGGAGGAGAAAGTGAGGCTTGTGATTCCACACAGTCCTCCCTCCCGTAAATCCAATTCACTTGCATGCCATGGTGCCACCTCCCTGATGGCATGGTCTTGTTTGAGAACCAAGGACAAACAATAACTTCTCATTGACTCTATATATATCTTATTTATACACAGTCACATAAGTATTGTCTCCCCTCATTAGAATGTGAGCTTCTTGAGGTCAGGGACAGTGTTCAACCCAGTGGCTGTTACATAGTAAGCACTTAATATAATAAATACATGACTATCTGAATGACTGCTTCACAGGGTTGTTGTGAAGGAAGGAAGTATCTTGTAATGTTAATGTGTATAACCATTAAATGTGAGCTATGATTACTTTTGTTGATCACTAAGGGTTGATTATTTCTTACCACAATGAATCAATAAACCTTCAATAGGAGGTGGAGTGCTCGGGTACTTCATGAATACACAACGAAGAAATAATAGATTCTTGAATTATTGGAGTACCCCAAGTAGATGAGATTTGCCTAACAAGCCCTCTTCATAAGAGAAGAGAATTAAAATAACTGCATCTTAAACTTTACTATGAATTACTGAATAAAGTAATTAGTAATTGGCCTTTATGCCAATATCTACTTCAAATTCATAGGATCTGTGATTTCATCATTATAAATACTGCTTCTACTGACTGTAAAAGCAAGCACCCTGACATACATAGGAAGACCTTCTATCACAGGTTCTGTGATATGCACAGAAATGCACAGATCTGCATTTCTAAAAAGAAAGTAACTTCTGAGGCCTCAACAATCACTTTAATTAAGCACATATACATTATTCATTTAGTTTAGGGGGAGAAGTCAACACCCTGAACTTCAGAGAAAATACAGACAAATAAAGATCAACAGACAGGGCTTCCAGCTGCCTGACCGTAAGTAAGATGAACAGAGAGATCCAACTGTCTAACCACACATACATAGTTACCAGAGAGAGAAGCACCAACATTTGGGTTTTCAGAGCCAGGGGGCTCCTTAGTGACTGCCAGAGTCTCATCTGGGGCACAAACTGTCTTCCAAAAACTAAGCCCCAAAGTAAAACCTCACCTTAGAGTACTTATATGTTTTTCAGAACCAGAGGGCATCACATGCCTTGAGAACCAGTGCATTGGAAATTAACAAAAGATATAGACCTCCCAATCAAGCTTTCTTTAAAGGGCAGGCTCATTAATGGTTGGGGAAGATCTTTAACTCTCTGATTAGCATTACACTGACACAGGCTACAATGTTTCCCTTTCTTTACTAGATGACCTTTGTTGTCAGTTTTCCTTAGATATTCATCCCCTTGTTTCCAGTTATCTGGTGATGAACCTCTCCTCCCTCTGTTAGGATGGTGATTGGTTGGCAGATATACGTACAATCTTTTACTGGGCCAATGCTATAATCCTTTCCATCTTGGTATAATACCTACTTTTGTTCTTCTGCCATGGCTTTTGAGTATGTTGGATAGTCTAATACCGGACCATGAGAGTATTGGTGGAAGACTTTACTAGGGGTCAAGAACCACCATAGAGTGTTTCAAAATTATGTATTTTACTAGGAAACTGAGGCCCAGAATCCCCATGGAGTTGGTAGCTCTGGCATTGAGTACCAACTGTCTCTTGTAAGCTATTTGACTTTGGGAAGATGATTTACCTTCCTGAGCCTATTTTCTCCTTTGTAAGATAGGAATAATAATAATGGCTTGTAGAAATGTCCTTACAAAATCAGTCTAGAAATAGACATAGCTTCTATTTGAATTGCTACAGTGGAGGGCTATCAGTGGTAGCAACATCTCTCTCACTGTAGCTATTTATATGACAACTAGATGATCACTTCTTCAGGACTGATTTTGTAGAAGACATTCCTGCTCCAAGTCTGAGTAAGATTCTAGATTTCCATCCCTTTGTTCTGTGAATTCCTATACAAATTAAGATGATAGAATCTCAGAGCTGGAAGGGACTCAGAGGTGGTCTAAGAGCCACTATACAAAGTATAAATTTCCTCTGTAACATCCCTGATATCATATTAGGAGTCTGAAATCCTCTCCTATGAAATTAAGATTTCTCTTCTCTTATACGTCATTCTTACAAGAGAATGTAAGTCATGTTCTACTGGTAGGTAAAATAATACTACACATATTATTTTAGATACTAATACTAAAATAATATTGTAGATAAAATAGTATACCTAGATTTTATAACAATATTTAGTAAATTTTAAAAAGGTTTTCATGCTATTCTTTTAGAATACATGGAGAGCATGTGGGACAGACCATATTATAAAATAGTATAAAGAGATGAATCACAGAAGCAGGTTTCCAAGAGCTTTGCCAGAGTAAACCCTTTAAGATTTTATTAGTGGCTTGGAAAAAGGAATGATTGTAATATTTATCAGATTTTATATAACAACCTGAAGAAATAGCTACTACATTGGACAATCAAAAATTTTAAATGATCTTGATGGGCTAGGACATCAGACTGAATCAAAGAAAATGAAATGTAATTGGGATAAATGTAAAGTCATACTTGGGATCAAAAAATCAACTTCATAAGTATAAGATGAGAGAAGTATGACTATATAGTGGTTTTCTCAAAAAAAGCTTTAGGAATTTGGAGGAGCATGGTATAGGCTAAATGATATTATGGGGCAGCCAAGAATACTAATGTAATATTAAGCTATATTGAAAGGCATTCTGTCCCAGCCTAGGGTGATGACAATCCTGGTGTACTCTGTCTTGGTTATACCGTACTGTGCATCATATTTTACAGAGGACTTAAGTAAGCTGGAGAATATCTGTGGGAGGGTGAGTAACCAGCATGGTGAGAGGCCTTGTGAAGTTCAGCGGAAGGAACTGGGGGTATTTAGTTTAGACAAGAGAAGACTTAGGTAAGATACGATAGTTGTCTTAAATGTTTGAAGAGCTGTTACAGGGAAGAGTAGGATTAGACATGTATTATTAGGCCCTGTTGGGCAGAACTAAAGAGATGAGTAGAAGTTCAAAGAGACAAATTTAGAATTAATGTAAGGAAGGAAGGAAGGAAATGAATGTTTATTAAACTACTACATTCTAGGTACTATGTGCTGAGTACTTTATACATATTTTCTTACCTGATCCTCACAATAACCCTGGGAGGTAGGTACTATTATCATTCTTATAGTACAGTTGAGGAAATTGAGGCACAGGTTAAGTAACTTACCCAGGGCCACAGAGTTAATAAATGTCTAAGGCTGAATTTGAACTCAGGTCTGCCTTACTTCAGGTCCAGTGCTTTTATCCACTGTACCACCTTTAAGACAGGGAGATATCCTTGAGAATTGGAGATATTCAAAAGTGGAATGGAATAGGAGGAAATGAGTACCTAATTCTCAAGAGGGGTCTTAGAAAAAAATCTACACAACCACTTGTGGGTATAATAGAGTGAGCATTTTTGTCCTGACCGCACTGAAAATTTTTCTTGAACCAACCTAATCTTCAACTTTCAGTGTACTCCCCAAATCCATTTCCTATTAGCTAATTTTATGTTTTATGGTATATTTGAAAGAGCTCTAAATTTGAAGTCAGAGGAAATGGATTAGAGTCCTGGCCTTGCAATTTACTATAGAAATGACCTTGTGCAAGTCTCATCTCCACTCTATGCCTCAGTTTATTAATCTGTAAAATGAGGGGTTTGCACTAAATTGTGTCCAAGGTTTCTGTCAGATCTGATCAACCTCCTTGTTAGGAAATGAAAGTATTCACCTCTGTAGTTCATTTGTTCATAATCTTTTATGCCTATTTCTGATGATGTTCACTTCTGATGATTTGTTGTGGTTTGAAGAAAAACCTGACCCGTGTCAGCAGAGCATAAGCGTTGGCAGGGCATACCCAGAGTGAAAGGTTTCTAGGATGGGCCCAGGAATGGATGATATGTCAATTGCCTGTGGAAGAGCCTAGCTAAGTGTAGCTAGGTTCCTCACCTGAGGATTGGTCATTAGGGTTGAATGATTTTGAGTATCACCATTCATAAAGAAGGTCTACTAGGGCAGGAAGAAACTGGGGTCAGTTTTGGTGTGAGGAGTAGGTTCATTAAAAGAATGATGGATGCTTGAAGTGGGAACTATCTTTATTATTATTGCCGTCAGTGTATTGCTGATGAATGATTAATTTAGTTCGTGACCCTAATGCAGAATTGTCCTCTTCTCCCCTTCTTCCCATTTTTCCATTCATATGGGCACCCCTTGATCCAGTGATACCTGGTCACAGAATTACAGCCAAGCCAAAGGACGAGGAATATTTCTGTTTTTCTCTACTCTGGTCAGAGTCCATCTGGATTCTTAGTGTCAATTTTGGGGAGGGTCATTGACCGGCTACGGTGATTATAGAAGAGAGTAATCGCTAAGATAGATCAAGGATCTACGTAGATCTACGTATCCTGGAGAAGAAAGACAAGGTTGCTACCTTCATGTCTTTGGAGGGCAGTCATGTGGAAGATGGATTCAAGGTCTTTTGCTTGGCAACAACAGAAATAACGATAACAGCAACAAGAGGCATTTATTCAATACTTGCTTTGTGCCAAGCACTGAGAAGACAAAGAAAGGCAAAAACATGTCCTCTGCCCTCAGGAAGGTCACATTCTCATGTGGGAGACAACCTGTAAACAACTACATATGTATCAGATATATATACAGAATAAATTAGAGGTAATCTCAGAGCTTTCAAGTAGATCTCAGAGACTAGATGGCCTCCAAGGTCCCTTCTAATCTTGGGTCTATGAAGTTCCAGAGAGGCACATATCAGCTCGATGCAGGGAAAACCTTCCTGAACATTCCAGAAATGGAATGTGGTGCCTACACTGGTAGAAATGTCCCCATTACTGGAGATCTTCAAGTGAAGATTGAATATGACATATTGTCAGGAATGCTGTAGAGATCTTTAATCAGGGATAGATGACCTCTGAAGTCCCATCTAGCCCTGAGATCTTGTGATTGTGTTTCATGATTTCATGAAGATTCTGAAATGGCAAATCCACTTTGGGGAAGGAAAATTAAAGCCTAAAAATTAATTAACATATGACAAGAATTGGAAGAAAAGAAGCAGGTTCTTAGTGTTGACAATATGTATTGGCAACCAACTCTGCACTAAATAGTGCTAAAGCCAAAGCTATCCCAGGGGAAAGACAAGGATTTGAAAGCCTAACCCACTCCCCATAATCCTCTAACTGAGCCTTCCACCTAACTCATCCAAACCTGGCCCATCCCAAAGCCCAGCCTGCTGAAGTTGTGCTAAGTCATGTAGAAATGTCACATAATAAAAATGCCTAAGACAGTGCTCCCTAATGCTAATGGAACCCTGGGGGTGGGGGAAAGAAAAGAATAATAACTATAACATTAACATTACATGCTTTTATAGTGCCTTAGGTTTGCAAAGTTTTTTCCTCACAGCTACTCTGTGAGTAAGCCAGTGCAAGGATTAGTATTCCCATTTGCAGACAAGAAAACTGAGGCTGAGTAGAAATGCCTTGCCTGTGATCACTCACTGAGATGGTGTCAGAACTGGGACTTGAATACAGGTATTTTGATTTGGAGAACTGTAGAGTTGAAGAGTTTCTGGAAGACGTAATAGTAACAGTAACAGTTGAAAAAATAGTCCATACCAGGGGTCGAGAGACCTGTGCCTAAGTCTGAGTTCTGCCACTAATTTGATATATGACCCTGGGTAATCAATCTACTTCACCTTTTGTGTAAAAACAAGCAAGAGCCCGAGACATATTTTCAGTAGAGCCATTCATGGTTTAATCCTTTCCCCAGAAGGAAATTAACAATTGAAAAAGTTTTGCCTCCCAGCCTACAGTGCTTTTACAGTATCTATTCCCTCCCAAGTGGTGGCCAAGCTTGGAAAAATTCATGACCTTTCCTAGCTGAGACTTTGAAAAAGAAGTAGTAGAGAGTGGTTTTATTTTTCATTCATCAGCACAGACAGATTGTCAGCTTGGTTATGCTCTGATGGCATTTGCCGCCTTATGGATCCCTATCTGAACATCTTGCCCTGACAGTTTCCCACATATGTAATCCTGATCCCATTGATGAGAGAAGCCCTCTCTAGATGTCAGGCTTTCAGAAAGCACAGCATGAATTTCTGAGTCCCTCTGCATGTTTACCTCCCTCCTCCCAATCATGGTGTCTTTTTTTAAAAAACTAAAATGTAGGGAGAATCTTCTCTTTGGGACAACAGACTCTTTTCTGACTCTTTTCACTTGGGGTAAAAATAGTTAAGGGTGTGTGTGTGTGTGTGTGTGTGTGTGTGTGTGTAAGATATGAGAGAGATATGAGGAAAGTTATAGAGAAAAATTGGGGGGAGGGGTGGTTTTGGGGGTTAGCACAGGCATTTCAGAGAGTGTTCCAACAAGCTGATCTCCATTGGTATGTGTTCTTCACCTTCTATGTTCTACCTTCTCCCTTTTATTTTAGGCCAGGAGAGGACAACAAAGCATAAAGACTGGGGACCATGAAGGAGAGGAAATAATCTTCTCTAGATATTGGCTCCTAGGAAATCACCCCGGCTGTCTCTCCCTAGTTATAGCTGGGCTTCTAGCTCCCATGTAGGCATTTGCCTGCTTTTTCTCCATAATTCTTTACCTGGCAAGTTCTGATGGGAAACATGTCCCTATTCTTTTGACAGTGGTGTCGACGAGGTCAGTGTGTCAAGTTTGGTGAGCATGGACCCCGACCCATAAACGGCCAATGGTCGGAGTGGTCAGCATGGTCGGAGTGCACACGGACCTGCGGGGGAGGAGTCACTCAACAAGAGAGACACTGCACTAACCCCAAGTAAGACAGCTGAGGGAAAAGCATGTAGGCAGCATGGCATTGTGGGAAACGTACTGACCTTAGAGTCAAGAGATCTGGGTTGGATTCCCACTTCTGTCACTACTAGCTGTGTGACTTTAGGTAAGTCACTTCTCTCTAAAATTCAGTTTCCCCTCTATAAAATAGGCATAATACCATTCCATCCATCTCACAGGGTTTTGGGGAAGAAAAGGTATTCTGAACTTTATAACACCATAGAAATGTGAGTACTTAATAAAATGTTTGATCATCTGCATTTTGCCTAAATATACAGACATGCCCCATAAAACTCTGACCCTGGTTAGGCTGCTTTACAATAACATCACTAATTCATTTCAGCCAAGCTCGACTGTAGTCTTAGTGAACCTCACCATAATGGCATTGTGTCCAATCCTTAGACTATTCATAAGAGGAGGACAGAATACCCAAGTGGTACCTACATGGCCATTTGTCAGGGATGCTGTTCATACAGGGATTGGATGAAATGTCTTCTGAGGTTCCCCATGGCACTGTGATGCTGTGAAGGTAGGGTGGCTTAAACTGGGGTTTAGACTTCATGGGACTAGAGAGATAGGGAAAGGACACAGAATCAGAGATATGTATCTGGAAGAGTCCTCAGAAACCATCTGGTCCAAACACCTCATACTAGTACAATTGAGGAAACAGAGTCCAAGGGAGATGATTTGCCCAAGGGCATGTTGTGAGCACCAGAGACCAGATATAAACCTGTTGCTCTGAATTCAGAGTCAATACTTTCTCCACTATACCATACTGCCTCCCCTAGCATGCTTCTGTTTTGACACCATGCTTGAAGTCTTTGCCTACCTCTAATCTCCCAATCTGCAAACACTATGAGCTTCAAAATGACAGAGGGCTTGCACAACAATATGAACAATTTTTAGAAAGTTTTCTTTCTGTGGAGCGGAAAGGTGTGCAGGTTTGGTTAGAGCATTCTATAAATTAGTTCTTGAGATTTTCTTCCCTCATTCTTGTTGTAGAGGAAGCCCTGAGCTCTTGAAGGTGGTGACAGTGGAGCTTAAGCTCTGGCAAGTCTTATGAAGCTTTAAAAGTTTCAAACACAACCACACAATGAATTGCTTTTATCTGTCATATAAAAGTCAACTTAACTAAGTATGGAGAAACTCATTCCCAAAGGACTAGTAATTAAGAGAGGAAGTTTTTCGCCCATAGAAGTTCATGAAACAGTTGAGAATAGTGTAGGGACTGGGCATTGGTGTAGGTAGCATAGACACTGATGAAATGGATCTCTAGGCAGCATAGTATAGTGGGCACCTCATTGATTAGCAAACTTGAGTTAAAATCTTGCCATAGATACATCCCAGCTGTGTGACCTTGGACAAGTGATTTAACCTCTCTCAGCCTTATTTCCTAAAAACCAAAAGGGGGTAATAATACCTGTACCTCTTACCTCCCAAAGTGGTTTTGAGGATCAAATGACGCATTTTATAAACCTTAAACCTCCCCTCTTCCGTCTACCTCTCCAACTTACTACTTAAAGGTTTTCAGGTTGGATTCCCAAGGGAATCACCCCTCCCAGGTTCAAGGGTCCTCTAAATCTACTCCTAAAACTGGAGCTCAAAAGTCCCCATCAGTGTGCTTACCTGTAATAGTCAACCAATACATATAACTAGCTAAAAGCAAGAGTATTTACTAAGACGGTACATTAAGAATAGTTGTTATACAACATTCTCCTCTCTCCCCCATAAACTGGGGATCTACTTTCCCACAAATATGCATAGTATAAGTTGGAAGAATGCAAAGGGGTTTAGAATACATGGTAGCACACTGTTAGGGAAATATATGTGACCAAGGTAATTCATGCTTCTAGTACTGCAGGGCTTTGGTATCCTTTCTTTTCTTATAAGGTTCTCACAGTTTTCCTCCCTGGGCATAGTTTTTTTTTTTTGCTAGAAACATCCCACAAATGGCCTTGCTTACCTTACTCTTTTCAACAGCTCAACTCTCAATTGTTAGGGAGCTTTTTCTCTTGAATATATTATTGGCTTTCTCCTTTACTTCCAGGAGTCACTCTCCTTGAAACTGCTTCCTGTCCCAACTCTTTCTCTCTCTCTTACTTACTCTCCCTGCTGGATATGGTGTTTCCTGGATGGGTATCTCTGTTGCCAGATGTAATGGATCCTCCTGTTAACTCTCTGCTAGAGGCATGAATATCATACTTCACAAAACTATTCCCAGGCTTGATCACCTCTCAGGATTAGCAAATGTGTTTTTTAAGGGCCAGAGACATGGGCAATCTTTGACCCACCAATGGCAAGCTATCCCTCTGATGCCATCAGGGAAAACTTCTTTGTGTCTTTGCACTTCATTTAATCCATTAACACCTTGTCTCTTTGTTACCTGTCTCCTGTGATTTATAATTGGGTTAGGAGGAAACTCTCCTGCCCTTCCATAAATGTCAACTATCAGTGTTATTATTCTTTTCAAGTATTAAAGTAATATAGAGTGAAAAGGATATTGGACTGGGAGTCAGATTTAGATAAGTTCAAAGCTCTGCTTGACACTTACGAGTTGAACCTCTCTGAATCTGTTTCCACATGTGTAAACTGAAGGCAGTGATATTTATTACTTCTCAGGATGACTGCAAGAATTGTTGGAAAAACTGGAACTTACGTACACAGTGAATGAAATAATTGTTTGAATTATCCTATTTTCTACTTTGAGTTTTATTATTAAATAGGAACAACTCATATCTCGTTAGAGTTTCAATGATTACAAGCACAATCTAGCATGGATAGTGCAAATCTTTTTTTTTAGCAGATGAAAAAACTGGTGTTTTGTCCTCAAATTTTCCTACAGTGTTGTATATTACTGTCCTTTGCCTCTATCCTATACTCATCTATATCCTGCTTAAGTGTGGACACATTTCCTCTATTAAGAATATAAACTCCGATCACTACATCAAGTCAGCAAGTCAAGTTAACAAATATTTATTAAGGGGAGGAGCCAAGATGGCAGAGTAGAAAGATTCACATATGCTAGCTCTGAACCCACAGCCCATGAATTTCCTGTAAAAAGAACTCCCAACAAATTCTGGAGCAGTGGAAGCCACGCAGCAACAGAGTGAAGGAGATTTCCGTTCCAGAGAGCCCTGAAAAACGAACCCCAAGAATCCATTGCTCACGGGATGGGAGTGGAGCCCAGTCCTTCCCTGGCCACGCGGCACCGAGAGGAGCAGATCTGAGCAGGCTTCAGGGACAGAATCTTTGGCAGCCACGAAAGTCCCTTCACCCACAGGCGCACAGGTCAGTGAGAGAGACTGTTTGGTGGGCCGAGAGGAGAGCAGGGTGTCTCCATAATTCAGGCCCCCTTGGGAGGCAGTGGCAGAGGCAGCAGATGGCCAGAGGCTCCTGGAGCAGGCAGGAGCTCGGGTCCATTACTGAAGGTGTCCACATAAACACCCTGAGGGAACTGAGCCTGGGAGGCAGCCCTGCCCCCACCTGAGCACCAGAACATAAGCTCACATTGAATAGCAGCTGCGCCCCCGCTGAAAGTCCTGAGGCTGGGGAGCAGCATTTGAATCTCAGGTCCCAATCACTAGCTGGGCGGATCTAGGCAGGGGCAGAGAGGAATCTCGGAAGTCAAGTAACTGGCTGGGAAAATGCCCAGGAAAGGGAAAAAAAATAAGAGCATAAAAGGTTACTTTCTTGGTGAGCAGATGTTTCCTCTTTTCCTTTCTGATGAAGAAGAACAATGCTTACCATCAGATAAAGACATAGGAGTGAAGAACTCTGTATCCCAAACATCTGAAATAGATATCCAATAGGCTCAGGCCATGGAAGAGGTCAAAAAGGATTTTGAAAATCAAGTTAGACAGGTGGAGGAAAAACAGGGAAGAGAAATGAGAGAGATGCAAGGAAAGAATGAAAAACGGGTCAATACCTTGATAAAGGAGACCCAAAAAAGTGCTGAAGAAAATAACACCTTGAAAAATGGGCTAACTCAATTGGCAAAAGAGGTTCAAAAAGCCAATGAGGAGAAGAATGCTTTCAAAAGCAGAATTAGCCAAGTGGAAAAAGAGGTGCAAAAGCTCACTGAAGAAAATAGTTCTCTCAAAATTAGAATGGAACAGATAGAGGCTAATGACTTTCTGAGAAACCAAGAAATCACAAAACAAAAGAATGAAAAAATGGAACATAATGTGAAATAGCTCATTGGAAAAATAACTGACCTGGAAAATAGATCCAGGAGAGACTTTTTAAAAATTATGGGACTACCTGAAAGCCATGATCAAAAAAGAGCCTAGACATCATCCTTCATGAAATTATCAAGGAAAACTGCCCTGATATTCTAGAACCAGAGGGCAAAATAAGTATTCAAGGAATCCACCAATCACCTCCTGAAAGAGATCCAAAAAGAGAAACTCCTAGGAACACTGTGGCCAAATTCCAGAGTTCCCAGGTCAAGGAGAAAATATTG
>CM053769.1:148234744-148346908 GCA_028658325.1 Potorous gilbertii
GAGAGGGCAGATTGGTGATAGGGGAAATTAGAATGCTCTGTGTATTGGGGTGGGGGAGGGAACAAATGAGGAGAAAATTTGGAACCCCAAATTTTGTGAAAATGAATGTAAAAAGTTAAATAAATAAATTTATATATTAAAAAAAAGAACATAAACTCCTAGATAGCAATGTCTATTCTATTTTTCACCTTTGTATGCCCCAATATTTGTCAAATTCAATTAAATGATTCCTCTAAGATGGGGTTCTTAACCTTTCTGGAACCATGAACTATCTTTGGTAGCCTGCTGATACTTTTGGACCCCTTCTCAAAATAAAGTTTTATACACATAATATAAAATACATAGGATTAAGAGGTCTCGTTCTATGTATACCTAGATTACCTAACAGCCAATAAAGGGCATCTACTCCCCACTGTGTGGTATTGGAATGTAGGGAAACTGTGCCTACATATTAGGTGATTTATGCAACCCTTGTAATGTATAGAATTTAGTCATAAAAGTATTTTTTTAAATAACAAAGAAGTTTATGGATCTCAGGTAAAGAACCCCTGAAAAGGTATCATGGATAATAAATGGCAGGCCCTGGATTTAAACTAGGCCCTAAAATCATAATATTTAGAGCCGGAAGAGATGTGGAGGATCCAGTCCCACATTTTACAAAGGGAGACAGAAGCTAAGACCTGAAGAACAAAACTGGCAGGATTTAAATTAAGGTCTCTTCCCTCCAAATTCAGCACCCTTTCTACCCTTCCATGATACCATTTCACTATGTTTCTCGACAGTTTTGTAGTTCATTTTATGGATCATGTTGCATCTACCCCAGCATTTTCTCAGTATTTTCCCCAGAAAGAAATAGATGACCTCATTTAATAACTCAGCTGGTAAGAAGCAGAGAATGACACCAGAGAGATTTAAATTCATGCCTAATTCCTATCTGGGGATTGAGAACCACTCCCTTCTAATGGGGCATTGTTCAGAGAAATAGCATAATGTAGTTTGAGAAAGGCTCAATCATAGAAATAATCATTAAAGGCATTCCTTATCTTTTCCCACAGAATGAAAACTAATCAAGACATTGTTTATTTTAACTTACATAGGAGGCCCAAATAAAAGCAGATTTTTTGGCTGACAGTCCCAAGGTGATTGCCTTAATCCTTCTCCATATCTCATTTGGCTCTGTACCAGCAAAATGTTTTTTCCCCTGTTAAGTTGCTGGTTGGCTTCTTACTAAATTTGAAGCATGTGGTTGTGTCCACTTCACTCAACATAAACATTTTCCTTTTCCCACACAAGGATCCTTGGGAGTTTCCTTTTGCACATCTCGATGGTTTTTCCAAGTCAATGCATCATTTTACACACACCCCCCCCCTTTGAATATTTTATTTTCATGCATGCTTTTATATTACTTTTGTGCCCCAGCAAGAACCCTATCCCCCAAAATAATCCTTCCTTGAAATAAAGTGCAGTTAAGCAAAATCAGTGGTCACATTAACATCTCTAACAATGTAGATGTTGTTTGTAATCTGTAGTCCACCACCTCTCTATGAAGATGAGGGAGGTATATGTTTCATTATTAATTTTTCATTGAATTTAATTCTGTTGTTTTCTAGTGGGGTTCTTTCTTTCTATTTATTTTATTCAAGTCATTGTGTATTATTGTTCCCTTCCTTCTACTTTGCTCTGTATCACTTTAAACAAGTCTTTGCAGAATCATTGTTTCTCACAGAATAATTATATTCATATACTATAGTTTATTCTGTCTTTTATTTTCTGTGTGCATTTTATGGGTCATCACTGCATCACTGACTCATATTCGGTGTTAATGAAGTCCTCTGAGTCGATCCCTACTATCCAAAAGAAATGCGACAGAAAGAACTCTAGATTTGAAGTTGAGACCAGGATTACCAACCCAGTCTGCTTCTTCTGGGCCATATGGTGTTGGACAAGTCACTTCTCCTGTTTGGGCTGCAGTGACCTCTCTACCCCACAGAATTGTTTTGGTGAAGGAAAAGGCTATTCTCTTGGGAGAGAGGGAGGAATTCTTGTCACTTGTGATTTTCCCTTACTTTGCTGAATCAACGAGTTAATTCTTCAGGATTTCTCCAGAAAGAAATTCTTTTACTGGGAATTTGTTTAGAATCATTATGAATATCAGGAACACCTTCTCACTTAGTGATCTGATCTGTTTCTGTAGCTTTGGTTGCTAAGGTAGTTCTGTCTGTCTGTCTGTGTTCATCCTTCATTTTCAAAGAAGACCATGATAGCAGAGAAATGATGACATGATTTGCACTTAACTTTGTTTTGAGTGAGGGAGGGCTGTGCAAGGTCACCAGCCTCACTTTCCCCTCCTGAGTCATTAGATCCAGTGACCAGATATTCATCAGGATGACTAGAGAATACCCAGGATGCAGTGGGAGACCTTGGCCTATTCAGGTACTCACTTTGATTCAGTGAATAGACCTCTATAACAAGTAGTCAGGGAATGGCCCCTTTAATAAGTAAAAGAAAAAACATAAGTGAATCAAGCTGAGAGAGAAAGAGCAACAGGTAGATAACTTCCAAACCCCTATTCTAACCTCAACTACTGCCTTGAGCTTCAAAATTCCATTTTTCTGACAGACATCTCCATCTTAAACTAAATCCAATATATTTAAAACAGAACCCCTTATCTTTCCTCCAAGCTTTCCCTTCTCCCTAATATTTCCACTCCCTTAGCCAACCCTCAGTCAGTGGTCAATTCAATTCAATTTAACCAACATTTATTAAATACCTATTTTGTACAAAACTTTGGGGATGCATAGATAAAAATTGATATAGTTCCTGTCCTGTAGGAGATTAAGGGCTATTGGGATGTGGAACTGTGAGGACAGAAATCATCTAATATGAGGTAGAGTATGATAGAGCCGGAGAGTGAGCTCCAGAAGACTCAAAGAACATTTAAGGCAAAAGAGATCCTGTAATCAATCTGACCTCTTCCTTTTCTCCGAAGGACGATGCTAGGAGAAAGATGACTTTTGATTGGGAGGATTGGGTATGTTTCACCTCTGCAGCAGCTCTTACTATATGTATTCCTCTCTATTTACACTGTTATTGCCTGCCTTCAAGCCCTCATTGACTCTTTCCTGGGAGATAGTCTCCTAGTGTCTCCCTTCTACAAGTCGATGCTTTCTCCAGTCTGTTCTCTATACATTGCTGAAGCAATGCTCTCCCCCTAAACATTCAGTGACTCCCTGTTGTCTACTGTATAAAATATAACCTCCAGATCTTTATATTCAAAGCCTCTGTCATCTTACTTCAACCTATTAAGCATTATCTCTTTTGGTTCCTTTCTACTTACCCTATGTTTTATAGTCCAACTGTCATAATCACATCCCCCATCTTTTTCCTGCCTTCTTGTGTCTCCATGTCTTTGTTTCTGCCATCCCATCATACCTGGATCTTTCCAACTCCTTAACTTCCTGCTTAAAACTCTTCTTTGAAGATCCCAACCAGGCACAAATTCCTCAATGAAATTCTTGATATTCCCTAGGTTGAAAGTGAACTCTATCTCCTTATGGCATTTTGCTTAGCCCTTTCCTTTGCTATTCTCAATCAATCAACAAGCATTTATTAAGAACTTACTGTGTGCTAGGCTCCATGCTAAACACTGGAAACCCAAAGAAAATGTAAAAAAAACACAGCTTCTGTCCTCAAGGAGCCTACATTCTTATTTTGTATCTGAGATACATACAGAGTCAATAGAAGGGGGCATTCCTGGTGACTTAGTTTTTAGCTAATAATCTGCCTGCTTTTTTAGAGCAAGGACTATTGTATATCAACAACATATTGCACAGGGTCTTAAAATGTAGTAGACACTCAATAGTGTTTTGTCTATGTTTTCTCTAATGCCTAAAGGTTTTCCTATATACATTAAAAGGAATATTTTCACAAATGTTTAGACATCTTATCTGGCTCAATAAAGTTTTGCATTTAAATCTTTACTTCAGCATGTCTTAAAAACACAGTCCTGACAAAGCAAGATAGTACTGGGCTGCCCAGCTGACTCTACTTTCAAATAGAGTTAGATTGGGGAATCCAGGTGCATTTCCTAGCAAGGCATCCTTTCTTGGAAGGGAACACTGTCCATGGTTTTTTAGCTCCTTTTAATGAGGACCAGGATACTAAGAACAGATGGCGTGCCCCTTCAAGAATATGGGCCTCTCTGTGGTCGTGTGGTGTCATTGATTGTTTTCAACTTGGGTTCCTGGAGTTCTGATGTTTGCTTTGCCAAAGTTCTATTAAGAAAAAGCAAAACCAAAACCTATATATCACTCTACTGGAAAATATAATACATTTCACAAATATTATCTCATTAGATTCTCACAACAGTCCTGGGAGGAAGTGCCATTATTATTTTATAGATGAGGAAACTCAGGCAGACAGAGATTACATGACTTGCCCAGGGTGGTAGAACTAGTATCTGAAATCAGATTTGACTTGAGCTCTTCCTGACGCCAGGCCTGGCACTCTATCTACTGTGCCACTTCTTTATTTAATACCTATTATGTACAGAGTGCTGTGCTTAGCATTGGGAGGATACAAGATTTGGTTAAGACAGGATTCCTGATCTCATGTTTAAGGAGAAGAATAAGACATAGAAAACTGTAAAGTATAATAATACAGGCAGCTAGTTAGTGCAGTGGATAAAGCTCCAGACCTAGAGTAAGATAGGCCCAAGTTCAAATTCAATCTCAAACATTTAGTAGCTGTATGACCTTGGGCAAATCATGTAACTACTGCCTGCCTCAGTTTCCTCATCTGTAAAACTGGGGATAATAAAAGCATCTACTTCCAAGGGTTATTGTGGCGATAAAATGAGACGATTGGCAAAATACTTCACAAATCTTAAGTGCTATATAAATGCTATTATTAATATATGTTGAGCATACTAGAGGGTGGAAGCAGAGAATTATACAAAGTCTGTGGGGGAATATTTTAAGTGAAGGGGAAGACATCCTGATCATTTGAGTTGGGCCTTAGGATGGTAGGAATTCAACTGTAAAGGCAGGGGCTATCCCAAAGGACAGAGTTGTCCTGTTCAGATGGAATATAAAGTGTGTGAAAGGAATAACACTATCCCCTTTTTTTTCCTCTTTAAGAAAAGGTTGATTTCTACCTTTTGTTTTTACACTATAGTTAATATTCTTTAATCTGTGCCCCACATCATTCAGTTCTTTCTTATAACAGTAAAAAAAAAAAACTAAGAATAATCACATCTGACAGTGTATATATTTCACATCTCTAGCCCCCACATTTACTCCTTTTTTATAATACTTTAGATCTATGAAATGCTTACTTCACAACAACTATAGAACGCAGATAATCCAATGATGCTTATCCTCATTTTTCAAAGATGAAACTGAGAGAAGGAAGGGAAGAAACAGTAAGAGTGATTGCTTAGGAAAGAACCGAGGGGTGAAGGGTGAATGCTAACACAGTTAGCGTCCGAGTTGGGATTCAAGCTCAGGTCCAAGACTCACTCTTTTCTTAAGGACATTCTACCTCCCCCAAATGAGATAAGTCTGGCGAAGGTGGGTTATGCTAGATGGTGGAGGGCCTTGAATGCCACGCAAAGGAGTATTATTTTAGTAAGCAACAGTGAGTCACTGAATAATTTTGATCAGGATAACAAGGTCGGATCTATGCAAAAATCAAGTGTGTCAGGCAGCAATTTTGAAATGTTTATCAGGTTTTCTTGTCTCTCAAGCCTTTTTAACAAGGGGGATTCTATGCTCTAGAATCTTGCTTGTAAGCAAGGAAAGAACTCAGTTAACTGAGAAATTAGAGCTGCAAGTTCTGGTTAAATCACTGCTACTGCTGTACATTCCTCAAAAGAGAGCATCCTGTAGAAAACAGATGTATGTAGGCCAAGGGCACTAAAGTACGCAGGATTCTTTAGAGGGAGAAGCAAAGGATCTTGAGCTGGAATGGACTTTGAAGATTACCTAGCTTAATTCCCTTATTTTACAAAGGAGGGAACTGAGGCCTTGAGAGGTGAAAGGCCTTGATCAGGCTCACACAAGTGAAATGTAGTAGAGTCAGGATGTGAATCCAGGTCTTCTGGTAATGACATATACATATACATTGTTAATTCATTTCAATAAATACTGACTAAGCACCAAATACTGCAGAGAACTTTTTCAACTTTCTTTTATGTATTGTCTTCTCCTGTTAAAATATAAGCTACTTGAGGGCCCGGATTTTCTTTATTTTTTGCTTGTATTTGTATTTCTAGTTCCTGGAACATATTAAGCTCTTAAAAAATGCTTAATGACTGATTAACTGTTCGATGCTGGTCAAGATATGTAAAGATTCACAAAGATATGGACCCCTATTGTAGGTAGGGAGATTAGGGTACTATGGTAAGAAGTGAAATTTGGAGTCAGAGAACCTGGATTTGAATCATGGCTCTGCTACTTCATATCTATGTGATCTGTAAAAGGAAGGGAATGGACTAGGTAACCTCTAAAGTACTTTCTAGCCCTAAATCTTATGACCCCATGATCCTACACATGCAAAAATAACTTGAATTCAAGGTCTAAAGTAAGAAGAAGTTGGGGGAGAAGAATTGTTGATGTCTAAGGGAAGCTGGGAGAGTTTCATGGAGGAGCTGGCATTGATTTGGGACTTGAAGGATGAGTAAGAATTCACGTGGCCTGAGATCAAGTGGAGGACAAGGTCAGCGCATGGGCAAGGGTTTGAACAAAAGCTTGGAGACACCAAAGAACAAACCCTCATCCTGGACAAAGGGCAGTTCATGCATGGAGGGATAGGGGAATGTTGGCTAGTGTTCATGGTAGATTTAAGATGACACTTAAAGGGAAATACCTTCTGAAGGAGCTCTTGGGAAATGTAAATTGGAAGTTGAAGCCACAGTTCTGAGTATCCTGAGTAAGAGGAGAATAGGGGAGGGGAATTGATGAAATGAGAGCAGTAAAGAGGGTTGTCTCCAGGAGTGAAGTTCAGAAGGTCAAGCCAATGGGTGGGAGTCTCAATAGCTGATTAGGAAATTGAACTGAAGAAGCTGGTTCATGGGCAAGACCCATTCTGGATGTGAAGTCAGAGGACCTAAGTAGTTCTGCTACTTAGTGTGGCCTTAGACAAATCCCTTTTTCTGCCAGAGCCTTGGTTTTAAAATCTGTACAATAAAGGCACTGAATTAGATAATCTCTGAACTCCCTTCCTGCCCTACTATTCAGTGACCCAATGATCATTAAGTTTAGTTAGGAGGTTTGTTAATATCCCTGACATATTGAAGTATATGCTGTTGCACTGACTCTCGGTGCTACTGTTAGACACTCCCTTTTGAGCTGAATGGATCACAGATCTGGGCCTCATTCTCTTGAGCAAAGGTAAGGGTAGAGGTTAGATAAGTCCAATTCATCTGTATTTGGATATCTATAGATAAAACCATTTATTTATTAGTTTAATTTGGTTTATTAGTGTTTATTTTTTTTCTTTTATTTCTAGACCACAACATGGTGGCAAGTTCTGTTCAGGGTCTAGTCGCCTGTATCAGCTGTGCAATGTTCACCCTTGTCCAGCCAATAGTATGGACTTCCGTGCCCAGCAGTGTGCTGAGTATAACAGTAAGCCTTTTCGAGGATGGTACTACCAGTGGAAACCCTATACTAAAGTGGAAGGTAATTTGATTTTAATAGCAGAAACTGGCCTCCTTTGCTTTGGTTACTTTCATATGGAAATATGAATGCTTCAGTAAGGGTGCTTCTGGCATGCAGAGGATAGATAGTTAAGACCTATGGACAATTATTTTATGACATTTCCCAGGGGAGATGATTCCCAGTTTTTGAGTTAGTGCTCCTGACAGGTCCTCCAGGTGCCTACTTGATGGAAAGAACACTGAATTTGGAGGCAAAAGACCTAGGTTTGAATCTAGATTCTGTGGCTTAAATAATAATTCCTGTGTGGCCTTAGGCAAGTTACTTCTCTTTGCTAGGACAGGCAGTTCAATTTCCCCCTTTTGTATTTCAGTTTCCTCATTTATTGAGTGAGAAAGTTGCACTAGGTCAGAGGTTCTTAACCTTTTCTGTGCCATGGTTCCATTTGGAAGTCTAGTGAAGCCTAAGGACCCTTTATCAGAACAATGGTTTGTTGACTGCATTCATAATGGAAGACAATGCTAAATTTCCATTAGAAGTTAGTGAAATGGTTGTAATTATTTCCTCACCTAAGTTCACAGACCCCTGAAAACCAGATTCTCAAAGAAGTCAGAACTCCTGCACTTGGTAATTTCTAAGGTTGCTTTCACCTCTAATTTCTCTGATGCCATGGATACAACTTTGGGGGGTCCAAGTAAGCCAACTGATTCCCCAGAGAGTAATAGAAATTTTTGCATGAAAGCCAGCACACTCAGAATACTGTTAGAGACCATTTCTCACTCTTAATTCTAGCCAGATTAGTTTAGTTCATCCTCTGACTCTAGAATATTAAGAATGGACAGTTTTGAAGTCACTAGAAACCTGGTGCTAGAACTCTTCTGGTGTTTCATTCCTACCCCACTGAATACTGAATGGAATTCCCCACACGTCACCTTTCCTTCTGTCGTGAACCAAGCTAAGGCAGAACTGTTCCTTGGTACTGCCAGTTGTGGACAGATACAAACAAACATTGTTCCAAGTTCTTTTCAGGGGGCTGTCATAAAACCTACACGCGGCATGTAAAGGAACTTACAAATAATAGTTATGGATAAACAAAGCAGAAGAAATTACTGCATTTGGCTTGGTAACTGCATTCAGAATTACTTTGTATTCCCTTGGACTTTGTGCCCTGCTCCCGCCCACCCCCTTCTATGTGTTTTTATTTGCTTTTCTACACTTCTTTTTGATAAGATGCCCCTCAAGTCCTATAGCATTAAACCACAATTTCCTTTGGAACATCCTTGTGTCTAAACTTACTGCTGACATTTCTGCTGACCAGTCTTCTGAGAATGTTAATTATAAATTAGTATGAATTGTCCAACCAAAATATCTCATGAAATTCTATATACTCAGTGACTGTAGCATGTTCAACACAGTGCATGTCAGTGGATTACTCATTCTTTAAGGCTTCAACAGAGTCATGATTTCATCTCTATGGAGACCCATAAGGCAGCCTAATAAAGTAAAAATATGGATGGACTTGTGTGATATTAGGCAAGTTACTTTATCTCTTATGGCCTCAGTTTCCTCATCTGAAAAATGAAGGGGTTGGACTAGGTGGCCTCTAAAATCTAGAGCTGTAGTCTTATAATCAGCTCTATATGAGAATAGGGGATAGTTATATGTGTAAGGAATTTATATAAATATATATTATATTTATTATTTAATTTATTATATGTATTTATTTATAAGGAATTTATATAAATATATATGTATATAAATAAATATGTATAAAATTTATATAAATACATTATGACTCAACTAAACTTAGATATCAATCTTACATCAAGTCTCCCTCACCAACCTCACCCCCATTTTACAAGCAAGGAAACTGAGGCACAGAGACTGAGATCAGACAGTAGCAGAGTCAGAATTCAAACCTAGGTCATCCAACTTCATATTCAGCATATCATAGATGAAGTCAAATCAGTAGATATTTATTAAGCACTTACCCTGTACCAGCTACTATATTAAGAACCAGGGATACAAAGAAAGACAAAAACAAAGAAAAACAAGCAGTCCATGCTGTCAAGGAGTTCACAGTCTAATGGAGGAGACAACATGCAAACAAGATTTCATATGAACACCGCCCCCCATACACACATATATAGATACTAAATGGTATGGGTTATATCTTTTGATTCATGTGTAAATTGGATTTAAGTGATACAGAGTTGCATGAAGTCATCAGCCTCACTCTCTCCTCCAGAGCCATCATAGTCCAGTGGCAGGGCAGAGTCAAGATGGCTGGCAATGGCTCAGGATGCAGTGGGTGACCGTGGCGTCTTCGGTGCCTAACCAAGCTCTAAGTGCTCCACATCGCGTGCTTCAGCTGCCTTCATGGCCGTTGGAACAGATTATTCTCATCTGCCCATTACACCAGAGGAAGTCGTCACATGTAGGGTGTAGGATGTGTTCAGGGAGGACCAGTACCTTGGTATGATGGCTGCTGAGCCCTTTTTGGGGCTCTTTCCACCTTTGGTGTTCACCTGTTCCACCCAATTCTCATCTGTGGTTCCAAGAAGCTGCAGCATGTGCAACGGCCAAACCCCTGTAAACTGTTTTGGCAGACTGGCCAAACCAGGTTGAGGGTAGTAACTAAGGGGTCTCAAACTTATTGGTGAGTTAGGGGGATGTCTACCCCAAGCATGTATATATAGATATATATAGAAATATACATATATGTATACATGTGTTTGTGTATAGATACATATATATGCACACACACACATATATATAGGGACAAATCTATCCATCTATATATGTATATGCATGCATCCATACATATAAAATAAATTAGAGGTAATCTCAGAGGTAAAGTGTTAAGATTAAGAAAGACTGAGAAAGGCTTCTTGCAGAAGATAATGCTTTAGCTTAGACTTGAAAGAAGTCAGGGAAGCCAGAATGAGCAGAGATGAGGATAGAGGGAATTCCAGGCACAGGATACAGTCAGTGAAAATGCCTTGAGGAGGCTAGTGTCACTGAGTTGTAGAGTATGTAGAGGGTGTAAGGTACCAGAAGATTGAAAAGGTAGGAGAGGGCCAGGTCACGAAGGGCTTTAAGGGCAAAACTGAGGATTTTTTATTTGATTCTGGAGATAATAGGGAGTCATGTATATTTCAATGGACTTTCAATGGATTGTTATACACATTTTACTCAAGTATAAACTTCCAGAAAGTGGAGATTCCTATACCCTATCATATGTTGGGGAGAGTTACAGTATTTGGAATAGTAATAGGGATTGTCAAAAGTTATTGACTTTCGTTCAACTAAAAGATTTATTAAGTGCCTGCTGTGTATAGAACGCTATGCTTGGCACTTGAGGAGATGTAGTTTCTCAGCCTCCAGGGAATCTTGTATCCCACAATCTAGTAGGAAGATAAAACACAAACACAGATAACAATGATGTACAATATATGACAAGTGCATTAGAGGAACAGAGTGCGATGAGGAAGATGGTTCTTACCAGGTGATCAGAGAAGGCTTTCTTAAAGATGTTTCATGTGAGTTTGATCCTTAAAAAATGGGTAGCAACTCATAAAGTAAAAAGAAAGGGGAAAAGGATATTCTAGAACCACAGAACAACGTGAACAAAGGCAAAAGTGTATAAGTATGTGTGTGTATGGGGGGGTGGATTTTCATAGGAAAGAGTTATCCAGTTTAGCTAGAGTACGTATAATGTGTGTAATGAAGTAATAGGAGATAAGACTACAAGAGTAGGCTGGTGCCAGAACATAGAGAGCATTGAACGACAGGCAGAAGAGAGATTTGACATGATTAGGGAGACCAGCCTATCAGCTCATCCACTTTCTCTAGTTGTGGCACTGTCCGATGATGCAGTTTGCTTTGGGATTTGCTGTGCCCCTGTTATAGAATCTTACGTTTTAAACTCAGAAGGTTCAAAGAGCTATGGGGGAGAGTAGCTGTGACATGGCATAAGGTATGATTAGTACCTAAATAAACAAAGTGGAACCTGAGTAAGTCACAGGAGGAAGGACCCAAGATAGAGCAGTAACTAACAATATTTGCACCGGGGGCAGCACAAACTGCCCGGGAAAAATGAGATGAAACGTGTTTTCAAATCATCTTTTTAGAGTGGGGGGGAGGGGGAGGACAGTGCTATTCTCCTCCTTCCCTGGACCCAAGTAGAAGTGAGACCAGGTGCTCTCTTAGGGGTTCCTTCTCTCTCTGTCAGGGATCAGTATGGGGAGAGATGTGTGTGTGTTGAGTATGTATGTATGTATGTGTGCCAGCAGCGCTGTTAGGGTAAGTTGTCTGCTTGGCTCAGTTTTAGTGGTATCACCTTAAACTGACTCTCCCAACACCTCCACAGTTTGGCAGAGGGGCTTGGATTTTTGCTAGACTTTTTATGGGGCTAGACCTTATTCACCATCAGCACATAGAGGGAGAGACAGATATCTCTGTACAAGTGTATTCTGGAGAGCTGAGAGAGATGGATGGTGTCTGTCACCATGTCCATCATCCCTGGACTTCTGAGGAATGGTCAGTCCCTGACATACTCTGATCTCACCAATTTGTGAGGACTGGGACTGAAACCACATGGCATATCATGGTTCCTTATTTCTGTTTTTCTCTCTCTGATAAAGACCCTGAATTAGGAGGCACCAGGGAAGTGAAACAGCAAAGGGGAGCCTGAACATGCTTTCACCACCCTCTAAATGAACAGCCTAGGACAGTGTCCAAGCTGCAGTGTCCTAGTTTCAGAAAGTTGGATGAACTTCTCAGATGTATAAATACCAAGAACATGAGTTACAAACAAGTTAAGCTGAAGAGTTTAATTCTAAGACATAAATATGATGTTATTATCAGAGACTTAATGGGACAGGACCTATGACTGGAATACAGTGGGAAAGTCAGCCTTGTTTTAAAGGATATGAGCTGATAGAAAGGGCAGCCCTAGAGTGGCGAGATTTCCTCTTGAAGGCCAAGCAAAACAAGTGTAATCCTTCATTAAATAACTAATAATAACAATAAACTAGCATTCATATAGCACTCTAAGGCTTGCAAAGTACTTTACATATATTATCTCATTTGATCATCATTCACCCTGGGAAGTGTTTTTTTTTTTAACCCTCCCATTTTACAGATAAAGAAAATGAGGCAAACAGAGTAAGTGACCTGCCCACAGCCACATAGCCAGTAAGTGACTGAGGCAAGACTTGACTTCAAGACTTCCTGACTTTAGGTTAGGCACTCTATCCACTCACTGCACTTCCTAGCTGCTGTGTGGTAGTACTTTCACTGCCGGAAGACACAGTGTATAGTTTATATATACTTATATACATATATATTTATATAAAAATGTATCTAGGTTGTCTCCTTCTTCTTTGAGGGTAAGACTTTTATTTTTGTTTTTAATTCCTGACACATAATTAGGTACTTGATAAATTTTAGTCGGTTGATTGATCTTTTTTTTAGGCTACAACCTCCCCCTCCCCATTTCCATCAACTGATCTATGTGCAGCATGGTTTCAAGTCTCCTTTTCCTGATCATGCTCTTTACATTCTCCACATTGTCAATACCCTTCCTGAAACATGGCATCCAGAGTTGCCCATCTCCAGTCCTATGGCATTTCTCTTATTCTTCTTAATTTCTTAAACCACCACTGGAAGAAATCCTGCATGATATTTTATTCTTCTTCTGGAAAGGATAAATATCCAGGAAAATCTCTAAGAAATACAACCTGGGCCGACTAATATAGCTATGACCAGACTGTGCTATGTAGCTGGACTCTGTGTATATGCATGTGTGTACATGCATTTGCGTGTGTGTATGTACAACACAGATTTATTCAGAGGAACAAAAAGTTTTCCAATAAATTATAGTAATAAAAAGATATTAACAAAATTAAGAGGACTCACTATCAACTATGACCCTGGGGGAAAGAACATGACAAAAAATCATTTTGGAGTAAGACTCAAAGTAATGAAAAGAAAATTGTGGAAGAAATACCAAAGCCCCAAGGGCTGGAACCCTCTCTAGCAACAGCAAACAACAAATAGCAAACATAACAGTAAATGAATGAAGTTTCTTCCCCTCTGCTGAACTTCCAAGGAAGCAGTAAGAACACATGGCATATCTAAAAAGCAGGTTCTGGGAGCCTGGAGCAGGTTTGCTGTCGTTTCAGAGGGATCTTGAGTTACTGCCTGACTTGTACTAAGGCCATATTTCCTTCTTTATATTTCTTTTTATTTTATTGCTCTCTTTAGTTTTTCATCATCTTTTTTTTCCAGTGTATCTCATCCTTCTTTCCTACCTGGCAAGCTGTCCCTTAAAAAAAGGAATGAAAAAAAGGAGGAGAAGAAGTAGCTTAGCAAAACTAATCAGTATATCAACCCAGTTTACCAATGGATGCCATGCACCACACCTCTAGTCCTTTTGACTCAGCAACGAAAGGAGGGAGGGATATTTTCTCATGTCTTCTTTGGGGCAAAACTTCTATCATTATAGGTGCACAGTGTTCAGTTTCCTGAGGACATGTTTCAACAACAATTCCCATTCTGTGACGTCTAGTGTAAAACAGGCAGCTAATGTATCTACCAAGGATGTCAAAGACAGTACGGAGGGATGGGTCTCAAACATACAAAAATGTTTGTAGTAGGACTTTTTAGAGTAGCAGAAATACTAGAAAATAGAGTTGATCATCAATTGGAGAATGGCTGAACAACTTGAGGTAACAATGCTGGTGTTGATAATAACAGCTAGCATTACACAGCACCTACTGTGTTCCAGACATTGTACCAAGTGCTTTACAAATAATATCCAAATGAGATCTTCACAACCACCCTGCAACATAGCTACTGTTATTATTCCCATTTTACAGTTGAGGAAACCAAGGCAAACAGAGGGTGACTTGCTCAAGGTCACACAAGTGTCACATTTGAACTCAGGCACAGAAAGACTGTTTCAGGACAGTCCTTGGCATATAGTAAGCACTTAATAAATATTTCTTGACTGATAACAAAATTATAAAGATGAAGAATTCTGAGAAATTTGGGAAGACCAAAATGAACTGATATAGAACAAAGTAAGCAGATCACAGCAATATAAAAAGCAAAGGAAAAGGAGAGATGAGCCAGCAGCAGAATATTATGAGCTCTAGATGCCAAATGGGACTTACATTGTTAGACACGATGAGTAGTTTGTTTTGTTTTACTTAACTCCATATTTTTTTTATAAGGGAGGATTTTATTGGGGGTTATGGAGTCATTGAGGAGTGACAGTGATATATGTATTTTTAAAAGCATTAATAAAACATCTTTTTTAAAAAATGATTGTTCCTTTGCTGAAATCTTCTGAGTACTAATCATCTTTTCCTCTCTTCTTGGCACCAAATCTGGCAACTTCCTGAACTCTTAGCATCAGATATGTCAGTGTCTTGAAGGAATGAGTGAGAAAGTCTTTATTAAGCCTTACTATGTGCCAGGCAATGTGTGGAGCACTGGGAGTACAAAGAAAAATAGCCCATCTCCTACAGGAGTTTATTTTCTAATAGGAGAAAAACAGAAATAAGGAAGCAGTGTCCAGAGAGAAGAGTGTTTGCATTGGAAAGTCACAAATAAGGACTACAACACTAGTAGTGTAGTAGCAGTGCCTACTTTACAAGATTGCTGTGAATCAACCTCAAATTGTTAAAATTACTGTAATTTTTTCAACCTCAAATTACTACAGAAATTTATGCTATCATTATATTTAAAGGCTATGTCAGTGAAGCATAAGCAGGTCTAAAAAAAACCCCAGCACCTTGCTGGGTCAAGACATTAGAATCAGACTTTAATGGGGGAAGATGACATATAAATGAGGTTATCTTTCAACCCTTGGTAAGGGGCGAGGATGGTGAGGGCAGTCAAAACATGTAACATGGGGAGTATATTGAAAGGATTGGAAATTTTTTACTGGGAGAAGGCAAGACTTAAGGGGAACTTCATCACTATCTTCATTCCCTAGAGGAGGAATTAGCTTTATTCTGCTTAACCCCAGAGGACAAAACTAGGAGCACATGATAGAAATAATGGCTGATGCCATCTTTTTGGCTCAATTGAAGGAGAAGTTCCTAATTCACAGCCGTCCAAAAATGGAATGGGTGCATGAGGCAGTAGATTCTCTGTTTCTAGAAGTGTGCTCAAACAAGGACTGGATGACCACTTGCTGGGGATTTTGTAGAGCTTAGAAGGGGATCATGAAACTTAGAGCTAGATGTACCTTAGAAATCATATAGTTCAAACTCCCTTGTATTATATACACACTAGTGTGGGTACAGACAGATTTCTATGAAGGTGTTGAAAATTGCTCCTAAAAATGAAATGTATGATTAAAATACTCTTCATACAGTTAGCCAATCATCACCCACTCTAAAGAAGAGCTTGCCTGAGCAGATGCTATCACTAGGTACCTGGAGAAGGAGAGAGAAGCTAAAATGTTACAGTCAGAAGAGACCTTAGAACCTAGACTAAAATGTTATCTTAGAATGCTGAACATGGAATGTTGGGGTTGGAAGGAACTTCAGAAATCATATGGTCCATTCTTCCCCTTTTACAGTGAGGGAACTGAGGGTCAGTGAAAACATAAGACTTGCCCAGAGTCAAAAATTTTGTTTCCGACAGAAACAGGACTGGAATCTAAGACTTCAGACTCCTTACTCAAGGCTCTCTCTCTATAAATTATTTAATTTTCATTTACGTAGACCCACTCCATGGTCACTTCCCCAAATTCCATTTACAGTGGTGAGCTAGATCCGTAAAGGACAGTTGTATAATCCTGGGTTTTTTGTGTAATCCTGGATGTTTCTAGTATTATCACTTGGAGGCCTCTACCAGTGTGTTTTCCATTATGTTAGTCAGTAGATGTTAATTAGCTTTTAGAAAATATATTTAATAAGAAGATATAGCAAGCACATTTGGTAGAAGATTCATTACAAACTGGGGCAACTCTCCTTATACACATGAAATTCCTGGGGAGAATACAGTGGTAATTATACATACATATGTATGTATGTATGTGTGTGCTTGTGTGCATATAAGAAAGTCATACATCTGGACTCCTGGCCCTAGAATTTTTATTTTTTATTTTTTGGAGGCCTCAGCGAATTGGGATTGTGCCTTTCAAGAGTTCCTAGTTGCCACTGCTCTCCAGTTTGGGGATGGGGTGAAGGTATCATTTCTTGAAGCTACCATTGTCTTCAGGTGACGGTCTCTTCCCTTTTTTGTAGTTATTTCCATGTTTCTTGGCCACTATTCTTCTGATGGTCACCATTATCACCTTTGGTCACTAGTCAGACCTCTGATGAGACCTCTAGATCTCCTGAATTCACAATGTTGATGTCTGGACATGTCCACCTTGGAATAGTCATTTACTTAAAATCAAGAAAGAGCAAACAATAGAGACAATGAATATGACACCTACCCTTCCCTCACCCTCAGAAGCTTAAAACAATCTTGCCTCCTTGAAGTCACAAGTGAAAGAGTGAGAGACTGGAGGTTCATACCTTTTGTATGTACACTTCCAACTCAGCAACTCCTATGTGAATGCTTTTGGCTCAATAGCCAATTAGAAGACTTTTTCATCATCATATAATAGGAACCTCAGGTTTACTTATGGCCAAAATATAGCTAACCAAGATTCCTAGATTGGATTGGAAACAATGTGCATGGTCCTGTGAGGGTCAGTCTCCCCATGTTACACTCTCTACCCATACTATACTTATATTGTTATTTTTGAGTTACTCTTTGTATCTTAACATTTTATATAAACAGGTAGGAGGTGCAAGAAATACAATATCTTTAACTTGGCATCATGAAGACTTGAGTCCAAATCTTGCCTCAGATACTTCCTATGGGCCACCCTGAACAAGTCAATTGACCTTCCTTTCAGCCTCAGTTTCTTCATCTTATAGATGAAGCAATAGCACCTGTCTCACAGAGTGGTGAGGGTCAAATGAGTAACCTGTGTAAATGCTTTACAGACCTTAAAGAGCTATGTGAATTCTGGTTACTAGTTAGACTACCAGAAACTTTCAGAGAAGCGTGCATGAGCTTGGTCTTGACAAATCAGGTGATTTGATGACTTACGGTATTTGTTCTTCATTTTGTTCTCTCTTCATCTGTTTATTTTCAGAAAAGGATAGATGCAAGCTTTACTGCAAGGCTGAAAATTTTGAATTTTTCTTTGCAATGTCTTCCAAGGTGAAAGATGGCACTTCTTGTTCCCCAACCAAAAACGATGTATGCATCGATGGCATATGTGAGGTGAGAGATCATTGACTTGTTTGAGGTGCACAGGAGTATGTATATATATCCTTATTCCTTCAATTCAGAATTGGGAAAATGGTGTTCAAACCACTTTCTATCTCTGGGCCTCAGTTTCCTAGTATTTAAAATGCAGACAATAATGCTTGTCTTTCTGAGGAACAAATAAGATGAGGGACAATAAGCCAATAATATATAATAACACTATATATATATATATAATATAGATATATACTAATATATAATAACAATAATATAATAACACTAAGATAAGCTAAAGAACACTGTGACCCCAAAATGCTGTATGTCTCGATTATAATCACTGCCATTATGAATTTAATATAAACCATTTGGCCAGCACCTCATTTGGTTAGCCTTGGAGTTTTCTCTTACTTGGTTTTATTGTAGCCGGTAGGATGCGATCACCAACTGGGATCCCAAGCAAGTTTGGATGCTTGTGGCGTTTGCAAAGGAGATAATTCAACCTGCAAGTTCTATAAAGGCGTTTACCTTGACCAGCAGAAAGCAAATGGTAAGCTAGGATTTCAAGCAGTAGTTGGCCATGTATCTAGTTTTCTTGTTGAGAAAGAATTTGGGATTCTTTGCAGCTGGAGCAAATTGATGAGTAGGGATTTGGTGGCTTGTGCCCTGGAGCAAATAATGGAAATTCCCAGAATGTCAGAGCTGGAAGGAACCTTAGGAAATGGACATAAAATATTAGAGCTAAGAGGGATCGTGATATATGGACTCTTGCTTTTCAGTATTTAAAGGACATCTGGAAGCTAAAATGTCAGCATCATGCAAGTATTGTCCATCTACTTATTTGAAAGAGGACTGGTAATCATCACTTCAGAAAGTGAAACTGTTGACCAATTATTGATTTATTTAGTCTGTTGTGAAGAGAATAGGGGACAAGGGATGGATGCACTGGAGTTTAGTGGAACAAACACTAGATTTGAAGAAAAAACATTTTTTAAATTTGCAGATGACAGATAGGAGGAATAGTAAAGCCTTTGGATGACAGTTTCACGATCTTGAAAAGATCTTGACAGGTTAGACCAACAGGCTACCACTCTGGTGCAGGCCCTCATTCTCCCCTGAACTATTATAATAGCCTGCTTCTGAGTCAGCTTGCCTCAAGTTTCTCTTCAGCTCTCTACTCAGCTATCTAATTGACCTTCCTAAAGCAAAAGTTTGATCGTGTCAGTCCCATATTCTGTTGACTTCCTATATTCCTCACAATCAAATATAAAATTCTCTCTTTGGTATTCAAAGCTCTTCACAATATGACTCCTTTCTACCTTATCAGTCTTCTTATACTTTACTTTTTCTTCATGTATGCTGGGATCCAGTGACACTGGCTTCCCTGGTGTTCTTTCCACAAGACACTCCATCTACTGACTAAAGCCATGTTCACTGGTTGTGCTCCATGCCTGGAATTCTCTTTCACCTCATTTCTGCATCCCAGCTTCAAGGACTTCCTTCAAGTCTGAGCTAAAATATCATCTTTTACATCTTCTCAAACCCTCTTAATGCTAGCACCTTCCTCCTGTTGATTATCTTCAGTTTATCCTGTATGTGTCTTATTTGTACATAGTTGTTTGCATTTGTCTTGCCCCCTTAAAATGTGAGCTCCTGGAGAGCAAGGCTGTTTTATGCCTTTCTTTGTAATGCTATCACTTGGCATAGTGCTTGGCACATAATAGGCAACAAATAAATGCTTTTTGATTTGACTTGTTTGTCAGAATGACAGTCTAGAATCTAATGAGATGGAATTTAATGGAGGTAAGTGTGGAGTCATAGGGATCATAGATTTAGGGCTAGAAGAAGCCTTAGAAGCTACCTAGTCCAATTCCTCATTTTACAGATAAGGAAACCATGCCAAGAGGAGTAAAATGACTTTCCCAAGGTCACATAGGTGGTAAGAAACCAAGGTGAGATTTGAATACAGGCTCTCTTTCTACTGCATCTGACTTCAAATATAATAGGGCATGGCTAGATAACATCTCTTCTGCAGACAGATACAGGCTTAATCAATAGTGTGACATAGAAGCCAAAATACTTAATGTAATAATAGGCTGCATTAATTAAAGAATGAAAGAGGTGAAACTCATTCTACTCCTCTCTCTCCCAACTGCTCCTCAAGAATTGTGATTGTTTTTGGACTCCATTTTTGAGAAGGATATTGACAAGCTGGAACAGAAAATAGGATGAGGAAGAGGAGTGGAGGCTTTGCCACATGACAATTGGTTTACAGAACTGCTGGTATTTAGCTTGAGATGTGACGATGAAGTGGTGGAGCCGTGGAATATTTGTCTTAAAATGTATGAAGGTCTCGCATATGAAGGAGACATTAGGGTATTGTGTTTGACATTCATTCATCCCCTTAGAATATCAACTCCTTCAGAACAAGGATTGTTTTGTTTCTGTTTTTGTAGAGCCTGGCATAGTGCCTTCTACTTAGCACCTGCCACTTCATAAATATTATATTGAGTATAATGGAACTGGTCGCAGAAGGAAGAGTTATGAGCCATCAATGAAAGTTTCAATGAAATAGATATAAGTTTAATGAAGAAAAGCATCCTAGCAGTTAGAGATTTCCAGAGGTTACATGGTTTGCCTCTGTAGGAACTGGGTTTCTCATCCAAGGACAAGACCTTCAACTGAAGGCTCAGTGACCACTTACATGGGATATGGAGGGAATGAACTAGATGCTCCTGGAGGTTTCTCTGAATTCTGTGATTCTGCGATGTTGGGATTCTTAAATAGTATGGCCGTAGTCAAATCACTTCATCCTTCTGAGCCCCAGTTTCCTTATCTGTAATACAGGAATGGTAACACCTATCCTGTCTCACGGGTTGTTGTGAAGATCAAATGAGATAATTTATATAAACAACAAAGCCTAGCTTTTTTGATGTCATTGGATGTTAATCTTTAAAATACTAAGTAGAAATGGAAAAAGAATTAAATTAAATGAATTAAACAAAAAAATGTTTCTTTCTTTTAGAATATTTTCCAGTTGTAACCATTCCAGTGGGAGCACGCAGTATTGAAATACAGGAGTTACAGATATCTACAAGTTATCTTGCAATTTGCAACCTGAATAAAAAGTATTATCTCACAGGAGATTGGACTATTGATTGGCCAGGGGAGTTCCAATTTGCTGGGACTGTGTTTGATTACCAACGTCCTCTGAATCACCCTGAACGTCTGTATGCAGCAGGACCCACAAATGAGACATTGGTCTTTGAAGTAAGCTTCTTCTGTTGATTCTGACTCTCATGTTTGTTACGAAATTAGCCTGAACAGCTATCATTCTGCACCATGGCTCTCAGATGAATTAAAATCTGGGTACATAAACAACAAAAAAGCAGCAAACAAACCTACTGGGCTGTGATTCTATTCAGGATTGATAAGGCATCCCATCATTCTATCTGGAGTTCACATACCTTATATGAGCTCATGTTTTGTCAGAGATGATAGATGGGTCAAATAGATGTCATCATTTATTGGCAATGGTTCTACTGTTTAAAAGAGAGACAATAAGTAATTCAGTCCCTTAGTTGAAGAACGGATTTCACAAAGTTCTCTGTGACTTTCATACAGTTATATCAATTCTTCCTCATCATACCTCATTGATGAGAGGAGCACCAAATATCCTTGGGCCACTCTTCATAAACTTTCTGTTTGATGTGTCATTACCCCTTAGGTGGGGTCTCAATTCTACATCTTTCTTAGGCAGTGACCATTAAAGCAGAAGACACCATGGGATGCCCCCAGGGGAAAGCACATTGAACTAGGAATCTAAAGTCTTGGCTCTTGTTAAGGATGAGTGTCTGTCTGTGTTCACCCTTTGTTTTTGAAGAAAACCATGACATCAGAGAAATGATGACATGACTTGCATTTGACTTTGTTTTGAGTGAGGCAGGGCTGTGCAGGTTACCAGCCTCATTTTCCCCTCCTGAGCCATCTGGATCTAGTGACCAGATATTCATCAGGATGACTGGAGATGACCCAGGATGCAGTGGGAGACCTTGGCCTATTCAGGTACTCACTTTGAGTGAGGAAATGCCCATTCAGTGAATAGACCTCTTTAAGAAGTAAACAGGGAATGGCCCCTTTAATGAGCAAAAAAAAATAAAATAAGTAAATCAAACTGCGAGGGAAAGAGCAACAGTTACTATTAATAATCACTGTGAAGCCAGAAGGGTGCAGAAAACAGCCATTAAGTGGAGTTTGGGCAGGAACAGAATTACACTCACCATCAGTTTAAACCTTGGGGAACACTAAGAGGAGATCTAGTCCAACTACTCATTTTTTAGTTAAAGGATTTGAGGCAAAGAGAAATAAAATAACTTGGTCAGTGTCATGCAGGTAGTCATTGAAAGAGGTAGGATTTGAATCCACACCCTTTGACTCCAAAGCCAGTACTCTTTCTACTGAACCAGGCTACCTTACCCTCTTAAGTCATGAAAAATTGGCTGTGATTTGGACTAGATTGGACTAGATGATCTCTAAAGCCCCTTCAAATTCTCTAATCTAATGGCACTTTTACCTGTAACATTCTGTGTTCTACATTTTGAGAGCCCATTCAGCTCTGGCATTCAGTGTTCAAGATCCTAAAAACTCCTTCTAGCGTTTACTTGTTTCTAAAGCCCCTGCTCCCTTTAACTTTCTCTGTTTTACATTTTAAGGCATATTTTAGTTCTAACATATTCTGTTCTGTGTTCTAAGAGCCCTTCTAGCTCTGACATCTGCTTTATGTTCTAAAAATCCTGCTCTGACATGGTATGTTCTATGTTCTAAGGGCTCTTCCTGCTCTGAAATTCTCCATTGATTCTAACGTTCCTTCCAGTTCATATATCCTATGCACTATGTGGTAAGGCCCCTCTAGCATATGTCATAGCACCTAGTATGAACCAGCACCCTTTCCAGTACTGATTGAATCTTCATTCCTTCCCTCAAATAACTGGTTGAGGAGGGGGAATTGGAATATTCCTTACTCTTTAGTGCCCCTTCCAGGTTTTCCCCCTCCCTCTTGTCACTCAGTAACCTCTCCTTTGAGATTAACATAATTCATATCTACCACCCAATCCTGCTAGCTGTTATCCACAGACCTTCAGGTTACTCGTTGGCCGCTCTGCCTCTGCCTTCCTTTACAAAGCCCTACTCTTCATCTGTAGTGTGACTTCTAATCCCTTGAACTTTCAATTGTCTCCCAGGCCATCTTTTCTACACTAGCCACTTTCTCCTCTTTTCCCCATATTTACCTCTTGGTGAACCAATTAAGCTGTATACTATCCTCTCTTGAGTTCTTGACCTTCTTGTTATATTGCTTGATTGCACCCTGCCAAGAATCAGCCTTGGCTCAATCCACCATTCTACACTTTTACTCTTACATAAATGCTGATGTGAAAAATCTCATAACTGTTTCTGATTGAGTCAGAATTTAAATTTGTTATATACTCTCAACTGGGCCCTCACTGCTGCTAGGCAATCCTACTACACCTCCATTTTCAACTCAGTATCTCATTCTCCATAGTACTCTTCCAAACCTTTTTATCTTTCCTCAAATCTCCTGTGGTTCCCTATACCTCAATTCTCTTTGCTGAGAACTTTGCCTCATAATTTAGAGGAAAAATTGAGGCCTTTCACCATGAGCTCTTTCTTCTCCCCTTTTCCTCATATCACTCAGATCTTTGACAATAGTCTCTTCCTTCACCTTCGTCTCACTCAGAGGTGGCCTTATTCCTTACCAAAGCTCACCTATCTACTTGAAGAAGTGATCCCATTCCATCCCATCTCCTCCAACAGATTGCCCTTTCTGTCATCCCCACTCTATCTGTTGTTTATATTCAATCTCTCTCATTCTGCTTTCTTCTCCTGTTCCTTACAAACAGGTCCATGTCTTCCCCCCATCCTTAAGAAAACTGCATTTAATGCTTCTATCCCCAATAACTATCATCCTGTATCTCTTCTTCCTTGTATAGATAAGCACATTGTAAAGACTATCTGTAAAAGGTGCCACCACTTTCTCTCCTCTCACTCTCTTCTTAGCCCCTCAAAATCTGGCTTCTGACCTTATCATTCTACTGAAACTTCTCTCTCCAAAATTAGCAATGATCTCTTAATTACCAAATCCAGTGGCCTTTTCTCAATCATCATTCTTATTGACCTCTGCAGTCTTCTTGATACTCCTTTCTCTCTAGGTTTTTAAGATACCATTCTCTACTAGTTCTCCTCCTACTGACCAGACCACTCCTCAGATTCCTTTTCTGGATTCTCATCCAGATTGTGTTCTCTAACCAGAGGTATCCCTTGGGCGTTCTGTCTTGGGCCCTCTTCTCTTTTCCCTTGATACTGCTTTATTTGGTGATCTCATCAGATTCCATGAATTTAATCTCTTTGAGGATGATTCTCAAATCTACCTATCACATTTGAATCTTTCTCTTGACTGCCAGTCTTATATCTCTGACTGCCTGGATGTCCAGTAGTCATTGCAAACTCAATAAGTCCAAAATAGAACTCATTATCTTTCTCCTTAAATACTCCTCACTCCTAACTTCCTTATTATTGTAGCGGACAACACTCTCTTCCCAGTCCATTACTCTCACAACCTGGGAGTCATCCTCACCTCTGCACTATCTCTTACCCCCACACCTAATCTGCCCATTTTAACTTTTGCAGCATCTCTCGAATATGTCCCTTTCTTTTCTCTGGAACTGCTACCACCTGGTGCAGATCCTCATCACCTCACTCTTGGGCTTTTATAGCAGCCTGGTGGAGTTGTATGTGGTCTGTCTGTCTCAAGGTTCTTCATCCACCTTCCATTTAGCTATCAAGGTGATTTTCTTAAAGCACACGTGTGATCATATCACACACATATCCAACTCCCATGCAATAAACTTCAACCATTGGCTCCCCATCACCTCTAGGATTAAATACAACTGCTTTGTTTGGTGTTTACAGGCCTCATAACCTGCCATCTCCTATCTTTCCAGACTTTTTTACACTTTACTCCATAACATAGACTCTTCTATACAGTAACACTGGCCTCCTTCCTGTTCTATGAAAAAGGCACTCCACCCATCAGCTCTGTTTAACAGTAACATTTATTTCCTTTAGATGACAATGCTGTATCTAATTCAAGAGTGTACAAGAGAACATTGAGTGTGGATGGATGCAAGGCTGTTCAGAACCCGTCAAAAGATTCCATGTTTCAGACCTACAAGAAATTATATTTGGAGAAAAGAAGTAGAAGCCTAGATGACAGTCCTACAAAGTAATTATCTTTTTGTTAGATAAAGATTAGGAAGCGCAGTGTGTGGTACTGAAAATGTCCAAATGCTATTCCTTCCAAGGATTAATTAATTTCTATTCTTTTCTCCTTTTAAAATTGGAGTACTGTCCCTCCTACCAGCTCCTTTAAGTCTCAACTAAAATCCTTACTCCAACAGAAAGCCTTTCCTAAGCCTTCTTAATTCTAGTGCTTTCCCTCTTTTAATTATTTCCTATTTATTCTGTATATAACATTTTTGTGCATGTTTACTTGGCTCCCCCATTAGTTTGTTATCTCCTTGCTTGCAGGGACTATCTTTTGCCTCTTTTTTTTTATATATCCCCAGGACTTAGCACAATGCCTAGCATATAATAGTTTAATGAATGTTTCTTCACTAACTGCTAAGTACTGGGGATATAAAGGTTAAAGACAACCCATTCTCTCAAAGAGTGCACAGTCAAATGAGAGAGGCAACATGAAGACAATTATGTACAATAGACAGACTCTTTGTTAAAAGTTTGTATATATCACCTGTGTTATTGCATTGTGAAAATGGAGATATTACCCTCTGCTAGTGAGCAGAATATTGTTGTGGACAGATAGCTGGAAAGGGAGTTGGTAGAATCAGATTTCAGAACATGTTGATTGTGTGGCATTAGAGCTAGAAGAAAATGTCATCAAAAGGGTCTGAATCCCTGACCCACTTCTTTGGTTTTTTTTTTCTAAATCCAAAGGACAATTACAATGTTAAATGGACTGGAAACCAGGTCATATGAGGCTTGTAGAGAACTGGGATGTTTAGCCTATAGAAAAGTCTCATCAAACAACTAAATGGATCCTTTGGCTAATTCAATTCCCACTGATTACCTTAATTGAAGGTTGATTGAATTGACCTGAAAGATAACATACACTCCTGATATGGGGTATGGTAAGACTTCCTGGAAGAAGGAAAATTAAATCTGGACCCTGAAGGATGAGGAGAAAAAGGAGAGAATTGAATTTGAAGCAGAGGGAACATGAGCAATGGCAGAGATTGGAAAGCATTTTGTTGTGCACAGGCAAAGAGCATTCCAGTTTGACTAGAGTGGTGTACATGGAAAGGGGTAGGGATGAGTTGAGACTGAAAAGTTTTGGAAGAGTGGAATTGTGAAGCGCCTCAAATACTGAGATAGGAAGCTTGGATTTGATCCCATAGACAGTAAGGAATTACTGAAGGGTTTTGAGCACAGGAATGATAAGATCATTTATGTGCACAAGGTTGATTAATAAAGACAGGCGGGTGTAGTTTGAAAGGGCAGGAAGACCTAGCATTTGGGAGTCTAGTGGTCTGGCTATTTTTATCCCTTGGAATCATTTTGGTTGATCACTTTAATATTTAAATTACACATTATTGTTGCTGGGGGAATTGACAAATTCCTTAAAGTACCCACATCACCCTGGGATCCTTGGTCTGAGAGGTTTGGAGAAAGTCAAAATGACTTTAAACAGAAATCTATTTTTTTCCCCAACCACAGTATGTTAGTATCTATGGAATCCATGGTTTCCAATCTAAATAAAGCTCAAATGACTTTCTGTACCAGTAATATGGATGATACCAAAATGAAAGCTTTGTGAGCCAACACCCTTCTCTATAATATAGCAGTGTTTAATTTGTATCTGGAAGGATGATGTTGGAAGTGTTGGAAACAAACTGAGATGAGACATGAAGGTCCTCTATACACAACTTCTCTCTGTCTCTTTGTGTCTCTCTGTCTGTGTCTCTATTTATGCATTGTATACAGCTGGTAAATTTGGAGAAAAAGCTGGTTTAAGGGAAAAGATAATTGATCCCCTCTCATCAGTAGTTCATTTTTCTGTGTGTGTGTATGTGCAAGTGTGTGCAGAAATGCACAACTATTGAGATGAGATGAATTATCTTTCCCTCTAAACCAACTCCTCCTTCAAACATCTATTTCCTTTGAAGGTATTTACTATCATCTAATCATGCAACTTTGTAATCTGAATTATCTTTGATGCTTCCATCACCTCCACTATCACCTCCTCATCCAATTAGCTGCCAAATCTTGTCAATTGTACCTTCATGATATCTCCCTTATGGATAAGGAGATATTCTCTCTCCTTCCTAGTGACAGACCCTCATCACCTCTTCAGTTCCCCACAATAGCCAGCTGGATTCTCTGCCTCCAATTTAACCACCCTTCAATCCATCTTTTGCATAAATACCAAAATAATCTTGAGACATAGATTTGACTGTGTCACTTCCATGCCAAGGGATCTTCAGGGGCTCGCTATTGCCTCTGGGATAAAATAAAAGCCCTTATCTAAGCCTCTCCAGCATCTGCATCCAGCCTATTCTTTGAGTCTTATTTTCCATTCCTCTTCTTTTACATTATGTTCTAACCAGACAGGAGTGTGTGCTAGGTAATATAATGGATAGGGCGCTGGACTTGAGATAGAAGATCCAAGATCAAATTAGCCTTAGCTACGGACCAGCTTTGTGATGCTGGATCAATCACTTGAACTGTCTGCCTCAGCGTCCTCACCAATAGGATGGGGGTAATGATAGCTCACTAATTCTTAGGTTTATTTTGAGGATAAAACCATGTTTGTAAAAGAACTTTGTAAACCTTAAAGCATAATTGCATATTAATTACTGTGGCTGTTGTTATTACTCCATAAATTCAACATTCATTCTCCTGCCCATTTGGCAAGCTGTCTGCCATGCCTGTGAATGCTTTGCTTCCCCACCTCTGCCTTTCTAATTCATTATCTTTCTTCAAGGTTTTATTAAGACACTACCTTATTAACCAAGCCTTTCCTAATATCCTCATTTTTTAATTTCAATTTTTCAATTTCAATTTTTTTTCAAATTTATTTTATTTTCTGTTCCTGATTCTTATTCCTTCTCCACCCATTAAAAAAGCAAGAAAAACAAAACCCGTTACAAATATGTGTAGACAAGCAAAACAAATTCCCTCACTAGCCATCTCTCTCTCTCTCTCTGTATGTGTGTATACATTCAACATATATGTAATCAGTATATAATCTATATGTATACACAGATACATACACAAACTTGCATCTGTACTCTGAGCCCCTCAGCTCTCTGGAGATGATAACATGTTTCATCATGAATCCTCTGGAACTGTGGTTGCTCATTGTTTTAGAGTTCCTAAGTCTTTCAAATTTGTTTTATAACCCCAGGTTTTAATTCTTTCTCCCTCCTCAAAATACTTTTTATTTTCTTTGTGTGTGCATATGTGTGTGTGTGTTTGTGTTTGTGTATATATATATATATATACAATTTGTATTAGGGGCAGAATTTGTTTTTGCTTTTGCATCCCTAGCACTTTGCACATAATAGGAGTGTAATAAATGTTTATTGTTTGGAACTGAAATGAATTGAATCACAGAATTATTAAAATAAACTGTATAACAGTGGTATGTTCAAAGAACCTAGGCTTGAATCAGTTCTGCTGCTGACTATCTGTGTGATCATGGGAAAGTGATATTTGTTCTCTGAGCCTCAGTTTCCTCACTTTTAGAATGAGAAGGCAGAACTATATGATGTCTAAAGTCATTTTGAGCTCTGAATTCCCTAAAAACCATGAAACCTATGAAGGCAGCCAGAATAGAGAGAGGAATGCAGACCATGCCTTATAGGAGAATGGGTTGAAAAAGCTGGGATTTTTAAGTATTTGAAAAGTTGTCATATCTAGGGGTGGAGGGGATTAGATGTGTTTTGCGTAGGTCCATTAGATAGAAGTAAGAGGAGTGGGGGAAGATGGAGTCACAGGAATGCATTATTGAGAAACTTCTAAACAGTCAGAGCTTTCTAGCAATGGATAGTCTGCTTTAGGGACCATGAGTTTCCTACCACTGGATGTGTCCAAAGGAAGGCTGGATGTTCATGTCAGTCAAGGCTCTCGCAAAAGGGAGTTGTTTATCAGGGACAAGTCTGTTTCAATGTGGGGAGAAGTGTGATATGATGAAAAGCAGGGGACCAGCGCCCTTGAGGTAAGGGTTCAAACCCAGTCCCTGCCCTTAACTAGTTGTGTGGTCTTAGCCAAGCCATTTCCCCTCTTTTGGTCTCGGTGTCTTCATCTATAAAATGAGGATGATAAAACCTGCAACAGCTAACACAGCATAGCTTTTATGAGGGAAGGAATTTGCAAACCCAGAAGTGTGATAGTAATTTGTACTGTTTTCCCAATTATAATTGATGCTTCAACCAGTATTACCTTCTTATACTCCAATATCTCCTTATGACATGTCAGTGGCCCAACGTTATCAAAATTCATAATCCTGTACACTGTATTAGGCCTGAGAGTTTAAAGATTGGCCCTGATACTGGATCATGTAGCTACTGCCCAGGAAACTTAGTTGTTGTTCAGTCATTTCAGTCATGTCCAATTCTTCATGATCCCATTTGAGATTTTCTTGGTAAAGATATTGGAATAGTTTGCCATTTCTCTCTCCCCCTTATTTTACA
This sequence comes from Potorous gilbertii, assembly GCA_028658325.1. Classification (NCBI taxonomy): domain Eukaryota; kingdom Metazoa; phylum Chordata; class Mammalia; order Diprotodontia; family Potoroidae; genus Potorous; species Potorous gilbertii. The sequence continues at coordinate 148,264,479 of CM053769.1, forward strand.
GGTGAGGAATTCAGGCAGACAGGTTTAAGTTACTTGCCCAGAATCACACAGATAATAAGTGTCTGAGGCTGGATTTGAATATAGGTCCTCCTGACTCCAGTCCTGGAACTCTATCCACTGCACCACCTAGCTGTCTCTGGCACATAGTAACTATTTAATAAATACTTGCTGACTGATGCATTGAGTGGTGGTGAATAGTCTCTTCCTGGCACTCTCCCAGTGGAAGCTTAATGACTGCCTGTCAGGATGTTAAAAAGATTCCTTCTCACGTATAGGTTGGACTTGGTGGACCCAAAAGCCAGTATTAAGATTTTTGTAATTCTGATGGAATTCTGATGGAGAGAGTGGAGTGGGCAACATGATAGAATGAAAAGAATATGGAATTTGGAGTCCAAAGACCTGGGTTTAAATTTCTACTCTGCTCCTTATTTGCTGCATCCTTAACCTAGTCATCTAGTCCCTCTAAATCTTAATTTTCTTCTATTGAAAAATAAAGGGGTTAGATTAGGTGATCTGTTAAGTCTCTTCCAATTTTCAATCCCCAGACTCTACCATCTAGACATTGTCCAGGGGCTATGCATAGTCAGGTTTTGTTGGGATATATAAAGAGCGGTGATTTGAGATTTGTGAAAAGGCGAGCTAAAATTTGATTTTGGAGGGTCTTGAATGTCAGGCTAAGAGAGTCTGAAATTATTCACTAGCCTACACCAATAATACAACAACACAAGTTCAGTTATTATATATTTTTGCTGGTTGAGCCTCAGATTTGTGTAAACCCCACACCCAGAGAGTTGAGAGGAGGCATGGAGATAAATTTCAAAGTGGTAGAAACGTGATAACCTAGTATCAGGACTTTTTAATTTTATATATGACTGTGGTAAAACTGTCATGTCATCTTAAATGGAGACGTGTAAGAAATTTGAGTCCATCTGAGAGTTTAATGCCTTCCTCTCTAGAGACTTGGAGGTAATTTAAGGTCATTGGCCTTGTTCTTTGTTCAAGCAGCATGCAGACCACTGTTTCGGATCAGGATTGGTCATGCAGAGATCCAAACTGGTTTTAAGTTTAGCTGGAGGGTTGATTTGGGAAGGGGGGCATCCTTCTATAACCCCAGAGTATGTAGTCTTTTGTAAGGGCCACGATAAATGATCCTACGAGTGCCAGGTCCTTTATCAAGACTGTCTCCAGGTGTGAGCTGATCGCCAGGAAATTGACTGTGAGTGTTCCATTATAAGGTAACTGGATGCCTGTCTGATAAATGGTATGAATGATGTCATGAAAGCATGGCTTGTTGTTCTATTACTGAAATTCAGTCTCTTGTATTTATTAATTAGTGTTGCCCTCTTGCCTCTCCCTTCCTTCTTCACCGTATCTTACACATTAAGACCCTTTTCCACCTTAGGTAGAAGGCAACAACGTTTAACTCTTTAAAAACTTGTTCCTATTCACTAATGAACAGCTAAGAGAGGATTCTGAAGTTCAAGAAATGGCATTGTAGAGTAAATCAGTGGTAAGATGGAATGTTAGAGAGTACAATGAAGTGGAAAGAGACTTGGACTGTGAGACCGGAGACCTGAATTTGAGCTTTAGGTGGTGTTGCTAGTTTTTTCCTCTGACCCCAGGGAAGCCACTTATTCTTTCTAGCCTTGATACTGTGAAAAGCAAGAAGGTTGGAATAGATACTATCCAAGGACCCTTCTAGCTTTGACACTCTGTGTCCTATGTAAGGCCACTTCTGGGGATGGTGTTTCCTATTCTATATCCTGGAGGTCCTCTCAGCTTTGACATGGGAGTCAGGAGATGGAATGTTGTGTGTAAAGAATAGTAAGGAGGCCAGTGTTGTGTTCTTTGTTCCACGGGTCCCCTTGATTCTGGTATTCGTTGAGTCTGATTACATAAACTATTTACAGGATGCAAATGTGACTAAAAATCCAGGACAAATCACAAATGTGACTTTTTTACTCCTACATGAGGCCTTTACTGAGTTCCCCAAGCTACTAGTGGCCCCTGAAATTACTTTGTACTTATAAATCTCAAATATGGACATTTTACATGCATTAATTTTCTGAGCAGTGTTCAATTAATAATTCATAATATACTTCAGTACTTCAGTGATTCTGATTTCATCAGGAGGGGCTCTGTTTACAGAACTCAACCTCCATGCCTTAGTAGATTTTTCATGAGTAGCTTTGGCTGAAAATTGTTTATATTCTGGTCTCCAGTTATCTGATGATGAACTTCTCCACAAATATTTAAGGCTGGTCTTTAGAGGAAATAGCATTTGGGATTAAAAGACTGAGGCTAGAATCCAGGATCAACTACTGATTCCTATGGTGGTCAGAACACAAGTAAAAGAGGAAGACTATTTTGTCCTTGGACAGAAGAAGAGAAAATGTGGAGGGGCTTGAGGTATGGATGAATGAAAGAGTAGTAGCTCTTTTCTGTAGTAGGTCTTTTCCATCTTTTAGGACCCATAACCTTTAAGAATCCAAGGTCACTTCTACATTACAAGGCTTCAGAGGAGAACTTGAGAGGAGCTGCATAATATGATTTATAAGGTTTTATAGTAATTGTATTTCCAGGAATGACTTACATATGAAAAGTGGCACAAAATCACTCACTCAATAAACATTTATTAAATGCCTACTTGTGCTGGGCACTGAGGATACAAGTATGAAAAAGAGAATGACCCTGGCCTCAACAATAGTCTAATGGGGGAAAGCAAACCCCAAAAAGACTAACTTCTTGTAATGGAGTTTTTGAGATGGAAAGAAGGTTAATTCAAAGGAGTGCAGCCAGGGAGGAAATAAGAGTTGACTGATCTGGGTCCAGTACTTAAATGAAGGTTGTGGGAGATCATTGCTCTTCCCTCTAATCAGAGATGCAGAGGATACTGATGAAGTATGAGTTCCAAGGCTGACACCATCTTGTAGGAAGATAAGATTCCAGATGAGGGTTCTGAGAGACTGATGGAGAAGTCCAAAAGAAGACAGCTGGGTGGCAAATGAAGAGGCATCATCATGGATGTGGAGAACTAGAAGAGGACATTCCTATAGTGAGAGAATGGATTATAGATGAATATTTTGAGTGTGGCACTGAATTCCAGAAAATATGAAGAACTTCATATATGCTTCAGAACAAGGCTTCCAGGGTCAGATATGGAGGATTTATGGAAAGACATGGAGATGAATCAGGATGAGAAGGCTTGGATGGGATGACAGTGGAAAGAATGAGCCTGTGGACCCAAGGACAGAAGGACCAGCAAATAAAATATATTTTAGAGTCATAGATCCTTAGAGCAAGAAAAATTCAATTTTCTCATTTTCCAGAAAAGGAAAAGATAGGTCTAATGAGGGTAAGGAACTTAATTCAGATCAAACATTTGGTTAGTGGTAAAGTTAAGACTTCAGTTCAGCCCTTCTTATTCCTATTTCAGTATTTCTTCCCTTATGGTAGCCACCCAACAAGGCTAAAGTCATATTGAATAATCATAAACAAGTAAGTTTACAGTCATGTTAACTTTGGTCAGTTTTATGAAGTATATTTTCCCTTCTCATTCCTTTTCAAAAAATTTAGTTTAATTTTATTTTTTGCTTAATGGTATTTTTTTCCAATTAAATGTAAATATAGTTTTCATCATTCACTTTTATAAGATTTTTGAGTTCCAGATTTTTTCTCCCTCCCTCTTGTCTCCCCAAGACAGCAAGCAATCTGATATAGGTTATACATGTACAATCATATTAGACATATTTTACATTAGTCACATTGTGAAAGAAGAATCAAAACAAGAGGGGAAAATCACAAGAAAGAAAAACAAAATAATGAAAATAATATGCTTCCATCTGCATTCAGATTCTATAGTTCTTTCTCTGGATGTGGATAGCATCTGTTATGACTAGGTCACCTTCCTTTGCATTTTTTCCATTAATTTTCTAGATGTTCTTGACCTTTTGTTCTTCCAGATGAATTTTATTATTTTTTCTAGCTCTATAAAATAATTATTTGGTAGTGTGATTGGTGTAGTACTAAATAAATTAATTTAGGGACAATCATCATTTATATTATATTAGCTTGGCCTATCCATGAACAATTGATATTTTTCCAGTTGTTTAGATCTGATTATTTTTGTGTGAAAAGTGTTTTGTAATTGTGTTCATATAGTTCCTGGGTTTGTCTTGGAGGGTGGCCTCCCAAATACTTCATATTGCCTATAGTTATTTCAAATGGAATTTCTCTATCTCTTGCTGCTGGACTTCGTTGGTAATATATAGAAATGTTGATGATTTATGTGGATTTAGTTTTATCGTGGAACTTTGCTAAAGGTGTTAATTATTTCAAGTAGTTTTTTAGTTGATTTTCTAGGATTCCCTAAATATATTATCATATCATCTGCAAAGAGTGATAATTTTGTCTCTTCATTGCCTACTCTAATTCCTTCAATTTCTTTTTCTTCTCTTATTGCTAAAGCTAAAAATTCTAGTGCAATATTAAATAGTAGTGGTGATAATGAGTAAGCTTGATCTTATGGGAAAACTTCTAGTTTATCCCTATTGCATGTAATATTTGCTGATGGTTTTGGATAGGTACTACTTATCACTTTCCTCCACCTGTCTAACTTGATTTTCAAAATCCTTTTTGAGCTCTTCCATGGCCTGAGCCCATTGAATATTTATTTCAGATGTTTGAGATACAGAGGCCTTGACTTCTGTGTCTTTACCTGATGGTAAGCATTCTTCTTCCTCATCTGAAAGGAAAGGAGGAAACATCTGGTCACCAACAAAGTAACCTTCTATGGTCTTATATTTTTGCCCTTTTCTGGGCATTTTCCCAGCCAGTTACTTGACTTCTGAGATTCCTTTCCACACCCACCTCACCTGCAGATCTGCCCAGCTAGTGCTTGGGGTCTGAGATGCAGACCCCACCTCAGGGCTTTCAACAGGGGTGGGGATGCTATTCAGAGAGAGATTAAGTACTGCTGCTCAGGTGGGGACAGGGTGGCCACACGGGGCTCAGTTCCCTCAGGTGGTTTACATGGAGACCTCCAACAATGGATCTGAGCTGCTGCCTGCTTTGGGAGCCCTTGTCCTCTGCTTCCCCCGCTGCTTCCTCCCGAGGGGGCCTGAGTTATGGAGACATCATACTCCCCTCTCGGCCCACCAAACAGTCTCTCCCACTGACCTGTGTGCCTGTGGATGTGGGTGGAGGGAACTGCGTGGCTGCTGGAGATTCTGTCCCTGAAGCCTGCTCCAATCTGCTCCTCTCGGTGCTGCATGGCCAGGGCAGGGCTGGCCTCTGCTCTGGGTCCAGTGCGCAATGGACCTTTGGTGTCGGTTTTTCAAGTCTCTCTGTAACAGAGATCTCCTCCTCTCCATTTTTCTGTGGCTTCCACCGCTCTAGAATTTGTTAGGAGTTCTTCTTTATAGATATTTTATAGGCTGTGGGTTCGGAGCTAGTGTATGTGTGTCTTTCTACTCCACCATCTTGGCTCCTCCTACTTATCATTTTCAAGAAAACTTTATTTATTCCTATATTCTTTAGTGTTTTTTTATAGGAATGGGTTCTACATTTTGTCAAAAGCTTTTTCTGCATCTATTGAGATAATCATATGTTTCTGTTGGTTTTGTTAATGATAGGTCAATTATACTATTAGTTTTTGTAATATTGAGCAAGCCTTGCAATCTTGGTACAAATCCCACCTGGTCATAATGTATTATCCTTGTGATAACTTGCTGTAATCTTTTTGTTGATATTTTATTTTTAAAATTTGCCTCAATATTCATTAGGAAAATGGGTCTATAATTTTCTTTCTCTCTTTTGGCTTTTCCAGGTTTAAGTATCAACTCTTTATTTGTGTCATAAAAATAATTTTGTAGGACTCCACCTATTTTTCCAAATATTTTATATAATATTGGAATTAATTATTCTTTCAATGTTTGGTAGAATTCATCTGACCCTGGATATTTTTTCTTAGGGGGTTCATGGATGACTTGTTCAATTTCTTTTTCTAAGATGGAGTTATTTAAATATTTTATTTCCTATTTTGTTAATATGGGCAATTTGTGTTTTTGTTATTCACCCATTTCAGTTAGATTAACAGATTTATTGGCATCCAATTGGACAAAATAGTTCCTAATTATTGCTTTAATTTCCTCTTCTTTAGTGGTGAATTCACCTCTTTCATATTTTGATACTGGTAATTTAGTTTCCTTCTTTCCTTTTTTAAATGAAATTAACCAAAGGTTTATCTATTTTACTCTTTTTCCTATAAAACCAGATCTTAGTTTTATTTATTAGTGCAATAGTTTTCTTACTTTCAATTTTATCAATCTTTCTTTTGGTTTTTAGTATTTCTAATTTGGCATTTAATTGGATATTTTTAATTTGTTATTATTCTAGCTTTTTTAGTTGCTTGTCGAATTCATGGATTTTCTTTTTCTCTATTGTATTCATGTAAGCATTTAGAGCTAATATTTTCCCTAAGTATTACTTTGGCTGCATCCCACAAGTTTTGATACATTGTCTCATTTTTGTCATTCTCTTTGATGAAATTATTGTTTCTATGATTTGTTTATTTATCCACTCAGTTTTAAGATTATGTTATTTTATTTCTGATGAATTCTTAATTTATCTTTCCATGGCCCTTTATTACACTAATTTTTATCGCATCTTGATTTGAAAAGGATATGTTTAATATCTCTGCCTTTCTTCATTTGACTGTGAGATTTTTGGGCCCTAATACATGATCAGTTTTTTTTGTAGGTGCCATGTACCACTGAGAAAAAGGTATATTCCTTTCTTTCCCCATTCAGTTTTCTCCAGAGATCTATCATATCTAACTTTTCTAACATTCTATTCATCTCCCTAACTTCTTTCTTGTTTATTTTGTGATTATATTTACCTAGTTCTGAGAGGAAGGTCTTAATTACCCCCACTGGGATAGTTTTGCTGTGTATTTCTTCCTGTAACTCACTTAACTTCTCCTCTAAGAATTTGGATGATATACCACTTGGTGCATATATGTTTAGTATTGATATTACTTCATTGTCTATGGTATTTTTTTCAGCAGGATGTCGTTTCCTTTCTTATGTCTTTTAATTTGTTTTGTTTTTGCTTTGTTTGAGATCAGGATTGCTACCCCTGCTTTTTCTTCATCTGAAGCATAATATATTCTGCTCTGGCCTTTTACCTCACTGTTTAAAATATGTTTCTTGTAAACAATATATTCTAGGATTCTGATTTTTAATACACTCTGCTATCAGTGAAAGACTCTCTGCTATTTTGTGAAAGAGTTCATCCCATTCACATTCACAATTGTGAATACTGTATATTTTCCTCCATCCTATTTTTCCTCTCTATTTTTCTCTCTCTTCTTTCACCTTGCCCCTTCTTACCAATGTTTTGCTTCAGACCACCACCTCCTCATCTTCCCTCCCTTCTTTCAATCCCTCTTTCCCTTTTCTCTCCCTTCCTACTTCTGCCCTGCCTTTTGTCCTCACTTCTATCCACCTCTCCTTCCTTTTCTTTCCTGTTTCCCCTCCAACTTTTGTGTAGAATAATATAAACACACCATCTGATGTGTATGTTATTCCCTCTTTGAGTCAAATGTGATGAGAATAAGGTTCAAACAATGCTCACCCCTTCTTTCTTTGCTTCTACTGTAATTTCACTGCTTCATATGATATAATTTACCCTGTTCTGCCTCTTCCTTTCCTCTTTTCCAAGTATAATGTTTTTTCACCCTATAATTTTTTTATATCATTACATCAAAGTCAACTTATACCCACACCCTCTGTCTATGTATACTCCTAACTGACCTAATAGAGATAGAGTTCTCAAGAGTTACAAGTATCATCTTCCCATGTAGGGATGTAAACAGTTCACCTTTATTGAATAACATGGGTTTTTTTTTCATATTTACCTTTTTATGTTTCTCTAGAGTCTTGTATTTGAAAATCGAATTTTCTGTTCAGCTCTGGTCTTTTCATTAGAAAAGTTTGAAAATCCATTATTCTATTGAATGTCCATCTTTTCCCCTGAAAGAATATGCTGAGTTTTTCTGGGTAGTTGGTTTTTCATTGTAATCTAAGCTACTTTGCTTTCTGGAATATCATCTTCCAATTCTTTCATGTAGAAGTTGCTAAATCTAAGTGCTCAGATGGTGGCTCCACAATATTTGGATTATTACTTTCTGGCTGTTTGCAGTATTTTTTCCTTGACCTGGTAATTCTGGAATTTGGCTACAGTATTTCTTGGAGTTTTCATTTGAGAATCTTGGATAATTTCCTGTCCATCCTCTTGTTTTTTAATCATGGCTTTCAAGTAATCCAGTAATTCTTTTCTTAAAATTAATTTATTTTTAGTTTTCAACATTCATTTCCACAAGATTTTGAGTTCCAGATTTTCTCCCCATCTCTCCCCTCTTCCAACCCCAAGACACCATGCATTCTGCTTACCCCTTCCCCCAATCAGCCCTCTCTTCTATCACACCCCTCCCTTCCCTTACCCCATCTTCTCTCTTTTTTTTGTAGGGCAAGATACATTTCTATACCCTATTACCTTTATTTCTTATTTCCTAGTGGCATGCAAAAACAATTCTCAATATTCATTTCTAAATCTTTGAGTTCCAACTTCTCTCCCTTCCTCCTTCCTCACACATCCCTGCTGTGAAGACAAGCAGTTCACTATAGGCTATACATGTATAGTTATGCAAAAGATTTCCTTGATAGTCATGTTGTGAAAGACTAACTATATTTTCCTCCATCCTATCCTGTCCCCCATTTATTCTATTCTCTTCTTTGTCCTTGTCCTTCCTCAAAAGTGTTTACTTCTAATTACTCCCTCCTCCCATTTGCCCTCCCTTCTATCATCCCCTGCACAGCTGACTTATCTCCTTCTCCCCTACTTTCCTGTAGTGTAAGATAGATTTTCATATGAAATTCAGTGTGCATGTTATTCTCTACTTAAGCCAAATGTGATGAGAGTAAGCTTCACATTTTCGCTCTTACCTCCCCTCCATGTCCCCTCCATTGAAAAAGCTTTTTCTTGCTGCTTTTATGAGAGATAATTTACCCCTTTTCATTTCTCCCTTTCTCCTCTCAATATATTTCTCTCTCACACCTTAATTTTATTTTTTTAGATATCATTCCTTCCTATTCAACTCACCCTATACCCTCTGTCCATATGTGTATAACCCCTCCAACTACCCAGATACTGAGAAAAGTCTCAAAGGTGGCACATATTATCTTTCCATGTAGAAATGTAAACAGTTCAACTTTAGTAAGTCCTTATGATTTCTCTTTCCTGTTTACCTTTTCATGCTTCTCTTGACTCTTGTGTTTGAAAGTTAAACTTTCTATTCAGCTCTGGTCTTTTCATCAAGAATGCTTGAAAGTTCTCTATTTCGTTAAGTGACCATTTTTCCCCCTGAAGTATTATACTCAGTTTTGCTGGATAAGTGATTCTTGGTTTTAATCCCATCTCCTTTGACCTCTGGAATATCATATTCTAAGCCCTTGATCCTTTAGTGTAGAAGCTGCTAAATCCTGTGTTATCATGATTGTGTTTCCACAGTATTTGAATTGGATGCTTGTAATATTTTCTCCTTTACCTGGGAACTCTGGGATTTGGCTACAATATTCCTAGGAGTTTTCTCTTGAGATTTGTTTCAGGAGGTGATCAATGGATTCTTTCCATTTCTATTTTACCCTCTGGTTCTAGAATATCTGGGCAGTTTTCCTTGATAATTTCTTGAAAGATGATGTCAAGGTACTTTTTTAAATCATGAATTTCAGGTAGTACAACAATTTTAAAATTGCCTATCCTGGATCTATTTTCCAGGTCAATTGTTTTTCCAATGAGATACTTCACATTGTCTTCCTTTTTTTTTCATTCTTTTGACTTTGTTTTATAATTTCTTGATTTCTCATAAATTTATTAGTTTCCATTTGTTCCATTCTAATTTTTAAAGAACTATTTTCTTCAGTAAGCCTTTGAACCTCTTTTTCCATTGGGTCCATTCTTCTTTTTAAGGCATTCTCTGCATTGGTTTTTTGGATCTCTTTTGTCATTTGGGTTGGTCTAATTTTAAAGGTGTTGTTTTCTTCAGCATTTTGGGGGGATTTCCTTTAGCAAGTTCTTGACTCTTTTTTCATGATTTTCTTGCATCACTCTCATTTATTTCTCTTCCCAATTTTTCCTCTGCTTCTCTTACTTGATTTTCAAAATCCTTTTTGAGCTCTTTCCTGGCCTGAGACCAATTCATATTTTGTTTAGTGGCTTTGGATTCAGGAGCTTTGGCTTTATTGTCTTCTTCTCACTGTATGTTTTGATCTTCCTCATCACCAGTGATGTAAGAAAATGCTTCTTCACTGAGAAAGTAAGAATCTTTAGTCTGTTTCTTTTCCCCAGTTTGCTCATTTCCCCAGCCAGTTACTTGACTTTTGAATTTTATTAAGTGGAGGTCTCCTGAAGCAGCCTCCACTTCAGCAGTGGTTTCAGCTGCCCTAGAGTGATTTGGTCCCCAAAGACCTGCTCCAGCACTGTCTGTACTGGTGCAACCCATGCCAAAATGTGCTCTGCTCCCTTTCTGTCAAACTTCCAATTTGCTTCCGTATGATATTTTGTGCCTTCTGCTGCTCTCGAATTTGTTTAGAGTCATTTTTATAGGTTTTTTGAGGGGGTAAGGAGGAGAGCACTAGCTGGCCCCTGCTTCTACTGTGCCATCTTGGCTCTGCCCTGAGTCAGTTGTTTTTCTAATGAGGTATTTTACATTTTCTCCTAATTTTTCATTCTTCTGATTTTGTTTGATTCTTAATATCTGGTACAGTCATCAGTTTAACTGACTCAATTCTAATTTTTAAGGGATTATTTTCTTCAGCAAGCTTTTTGTACCTTATTTTCCATTTGGCCAATTCTAATTTTTAAGGAGTTGTTTTCTTCAGGGAATTTTTTCCACATTTGGCTAGTTTTATTTTTTTAAAGAATTGTTTTCTTTGGCCAATTTTTGTCCTTCCTTTCCAAGCTGTTAACTGCTCCTTGAATACCTCTCATGTCTTTCCCCAATTTTCCTTCTTCCTCTCTTATCTGATTTTAAAATTTTTTTAAATTTATTTTTAGTTTTCAACATTCATTTCCACAAGATTTTAAGTTTCAAATTTTCTCCCCATCTCTCCTTTCCATTCACTCCACAACAGGGTGCATTCTAATTACCCCTTCCTCCAATCTTCCCTCCCTTCTATCCCCATCTTATGATTTTCCATATGCTCCTCCCTTATCCTCATCTTCTCTGTTTCCTTGCAGGGCAAGGTAGATTTCTATACCCCATTACCTGTATATCTTATTTTTTAGTAGCATGTAAAAACAGTTTTAACATTCTTTTTTAAAACTGTGAGTTCCAACTTCTCTCCCTTCCTCCATCTCTACCCATGTTATTACCTCATTAAGTCAAATTTGATGAGAGTAAGCTTCACATTTTCCCTCTCACCTTCCCCCTCTTACCCTCCATTAAAAAAACATTTTCTTTCCTCTTTTATGTGATAGTTTGCCCCATTCTGTTTCTCCCCTTCTCCTCCCAATATATTCCTTTCTCACCCCTTAACTTTATTTTTTTAGATATTATCCCTTCCTATTCAACTCACCCTGTGCCTTCTGTCTATATGTATGTAATCCCTCCAACTACCTAAATACTGACAAAAGTCTCAAGGGTTGCAAATATTATCTTTCCATGTAGGAATATAAACGTTTTAGTATGTCCCTTATGATTTCTCTTTCCTGTTTATATTTTCATGCTTCTCTTGATTCTTGTGTTTTAAAGTCAGATTTTCTATTTAGCTCTGGTCTTTTCATCAAGAATGCTTGAAAGTCTTCTATTTCATTGAATAGCCATGTTTTCCCTTGAAGTATTATACTCAGTTTTGCTGAGTAGGTGATTCTTGGCTTTAATCCTAACTCCTTTGACTTCTGGAATATCTTATTTCAAGTCCTGTGATTCCTTAATGTAGAAGCTGCTAGATCTTGTGCTATCATGATTGTGTTTCCACAGTATTTGACTTGTTTCTTTCTGGCTGTTTGCAACATTTGCTCCTTGACCTAGGAGCTCTGAAGTTTGGCTATGATATCCTAGAAGTTTTCTTTGGGGATCTCTTTCAGGAAGTGATTGGTAGATTCTTTCAATATTTATTTTACCATCTGGTTCTAGAATATCAGGGCAGTTTTTCTTGATAATTTCTTGAAAGATGATATCTAGGCTCTTTTTTTGATTATGGCTTTCAGGTAATCCCATCATTTTAAAATTGTCTCTCCTGGATCTATTTTCCCAGATCAGTTGTTTTTCCAGTGAGGTATTTCACATTGTCTGCTATTTTTTCATTCTTTGGTTTTGTTTTATAATTTCTTGATTTTTAATAAAATCATTAGCATCCATGTGCTCCATTCCAATCTTTAAGGAATTATTTTCTTCATTGAGCTTTTGTATCTCCTTTTGCATCTGGCCAATTCTGCTTTTCAGGGCATTCTCCTCATTTACTTTTTGGATCGCTTATCATTTGGGTGAGTCTGTTTTTTAAAGTGTTATTTTCTTCAGCATAGTTGGGGTCTCCTTTAGCAAACAGCTGACTCATTTTTCATGATTTTCTTGCATCACTCTCGTTTTTCTTCCCAATTTTTGCTCTACTTCTCTTACTTGATTTTTCAAAATCCTTTTTGAGCTCTTCCTTGGCCTGAGACTAATTCATTTTTTTCTTGGAGGCTTTAGATGTAGTAGCTTTGACTTTGTTATCTTCTATTTGCATGTTTTGGTCTCCTTACCAACAAGTAAGATTCTATAGTCTGATTTTTTTTTCTGTTTTTGCTCATTTCCCCAGCCATTGACTTGATTTTTTGAACTCTTTGTCAAGTTAGTTCTCTGAGTGAGTGGTGTACTGTCACCTGCTCAATGCCCCCACAGTCTGTGGGCCTAGAGCTCTAGAAACAGCTGCTGCTGTAGTTGCTATGGGTTCCTCCACCCCCTCAACAGCCTTGGGGCTGGGGCCAGACCACTCTACTCACTCCCACAGGTCCCACATTTTTTTCCATTGACCTTCCACTGTGTCCTTAAAGTTTTGGGGTCGTGAAGTCTAGAAACCATCACAGATTCAAGAGATTCTGTCACTCCAAGGCCTGCTCAGGTCCCCTCTATGCTGGCATCACCCACACTGGACTGTGCTCTGCTCCCAGCATGGTATGTTGGACACTTCCCAGCAACCTTCCAGGCTGTCTTGGGCTGGAAACTTTCTTCATACCATCATTATGTGAGTTCCACAGCTCCAGAATTTGTTTAAAATAATTTTTACAGGTATTTGACTGGGCTTGGGTGGAGGGGAAAGCACTCAAGAAAGTCTGTGGTGTTATTCTGCCATCTTGGCTCTATCCCTCTCTTATTTGATGTTTAAAATTCTTTTTGAACTCTTCCAACAAGACATTTTGGCCTTTTCAACAACCTTAACCTATAACTCTACCTCTCATACTTATTACCTGTATGTCCATGGACAACCTCTTTCATTTTCTAAATGATTTGTAAGACTGAAAGTTATAGATGAGTTGCAAAGCAATGAACACAGATCCTTGACATACTATAGTTATCTCTAACTTAATCATATTCTCTTACTAGATTTTAAGCCACATGGGGTCAGGGGTGCTGTCTTATCCTTGTTCAGGTTGTATCCATTCCATAGAATATCACATCTTTGGGTATGAGCTCTGATTTTTAAGTTGTGTTTTGTGTGTGTTTACATGTGTGTGTGTGTGTCCCAGATCCTATTATAGTCCAATTATAGTGCCTTGCAGATGTGTTTAGTTGTTTATAATTGTGTCCATCTCTTCGTAACCCTTTTGAGGGTTTTCTTGGTAAGATACTTAAGTGGTTTTCCATTGTCTTCTCTGACTCATTTTACAAATGAGTAACTGAGGCAAACAGGGTTAAGTAACTTACTCAGGGTCACACAGGTAGTACATCTGAGGTTCAGTTTGAACTCAATCTTGGCACTCTATCCACCATACTACCTAAGTGTCTAGTAACCATCTAGTGTTTGTTGGGTTGATTGAATTTATCTGAGTTCTGTCTCAATCTCAGTTAAAAGCACAGTACTCTGTGCACCATAAATACTTAAAGTTTTATGAATGAATCAATGAATGCAAAAAAAATTAAAGAATTGAGTCTAGGTTCTCTAACTCCAAAGCCACTGCTCTACATCAATCTGCCTATATAAAAGTGAAACAAAATATTATAAAATGTAAATATGGTAATAGAATGATGAACCTGTTTTCCATTAAGAGAGTGTTGTAACTCTCAAAAAAAATTCTTCAATCTAATAGCAGAGTTTTTGTTTCTCTCAAACATTATAAACAATGAGGAAAAACACCCACAATCTTAGTGCCAAGACTCCCTAGAGTATCTGAATCTACCCCTGAGTCTCAGAAATATATTATTTTAACATTCACATTAAAATGAGCAGCAGAAGAATAGGAGTGATTTCCTCCAGAGGATTTGCTTATCCATTGTTTTAACTCTGTGGGCCCAGGGCCAGGCCTAGGCTCCCTCCCTGACGAATGGGGTTGGGAGATTCCAGCCCCGCCTGTGGTTTTCAGCCTAAAGAAGCTGTAAATTTTATAATTCTATGCCCTGCAGTCAGAGCAGCTGAGGGTTATGTCTGAAGTCAGGTGGCTCGTGTGTGAAAGGGAGACATTAACCAGCTCTCCTGAGGGCCTGGAAACATTTATGGGGCTGTCTGCCAGCTGTAGACTTTGGAGCAAATGCCAGTGGGCTGGACGTTCTCTGGCCTGCATCCAGTTAAGTAGACAGAGTCCCTGGAGCTCTTTCTGGATGTGTCTGCTGGATAACTCAGTTGCAATATTCCACATTCAGTATGAGACTGTTCAGAAATGGTTTTGTTGGGATATGTTTCAAAATGCATTATTAGGAAGTTCTGTTCTTACATGCAGCTCTTCTTGCTTAGGGAAGGTGGATTTTCTTGAATTAATGTTGCAAATACATCTTAGGATCATGGGATTTAGAGCTGGAAGGGTCTTTAAGGTATCCAACTCCATCATTATACAGATAGGGAAACTGAGGCTCAGAAAAGTGAAGTAACCTGACCAGGGTCACACAGGGGACCAGATACTAATGATGTTCCAACTTCTAATTTAGTGCTTTTCAGACTATGCCAAGTGGCCATGAGTCAGTCGTTATATGGCTCATGGAAATTGTTCTCATAGATATCCAAATACTGTAACCCCACATCAATCAATCAGTATTCGTTCAGCACCTACTATGGGCTGGGTACTGGTTATACACTGTGGATACAAAGATAAAAGTGACACAGTTCCTTGCCTTCTTACAGTCTTGCAAGGCAAGAAAATTGTATGTGTGTGTATGTATACACATATATGTATATATGTATATTTCATTGTTGTTCAGTCATGTCCAACTCTTTGTGACCCCACAAACTGTACTGTCCATGGAGTTTTCTTGACAAAGATATGAGAGAGGTTTTGCCATTTCCTTTTCCAGTGAATTAGGGCAAACAGATTAAATGGCCTGATCAAGATCACACAACTAATAAGTGCCTGAGGCCAGACTTGAACTCAGGTCTTCCTGACTTCAGACCCAATGCTCTATCCACTGAGTATGTTTGTATGTATGCATGCATACATACCTGCATGTATGTAGATACATAAATATACACACAAGTGAACACATATAGGTACTTGTATACACATGTATGTGCACATACATACACATGTATAGATACATATACACACATATATTTCTATATATACATATATGAAATACAAACATCCAGTGGAGTTCAAGGGGAGGACACTAGCTTTTGGGGATGGAGATAAGGAAAAACTTTATGCAGAAGTGGCATTTGAAATGAGCCTTGAAGGAAAATTGGGAATTCTCAGGGGCAGTGGTGAGGAGGCAGGGTGTTCTAGGCACCAGAGACAAAGGCATGGAGATAGGAGATGGAGTGTTGTGTACGAAGAAGAGTAAAAAGGCCAGTAGGGCTAGATCTTGTTCTCAGAATTGTCTTGTCATCATAATTACAGCTAACGTTTTCATAATGCTTTTGGTTTAGATAGCACTTTGCTGATGATAACCCCATTAGGTAGGCCATAATATCCCATTTGACAGATGGAGAAATGGAGGTCTGGAGAATTTAACTAATTTGTCTACAGTGACATAGCACACAAGTCTGGAAGCCAGGATTTAAACCCAGGGTTTCTGACATCTTGTCTGGTACTTGTTCCATCAGACCAGTCTGCTTATGTTGTTTTAAATGTTCTAACATGCTCTCACATGTTGTTTTAAATGCTCCCATATTCAGCTGTTTCCTCTCAACTCTGACATATTTTGTGCAACAGAAGGATTGGTGAGATTGGTTTCATTGTGTCTCCAAAGACAGTAAGAAACATTAATTTCCTTGGAAGCTTTGTCATCTCATCTAGCATTGCTCATAATGAACATGAACAGAAAGACTAACATGAAGACAGCTGCAGTGTATGTATCGATCTTTTGCCCAGGATGTAAAGAAGAAATTGTGGAAAGAATCTGACAAAATCTTCAGTCCAACATCTGCTTCAGTGTTCAGTGTGAAGATGGGCACAGAGAGAGTGGCATACCCATGTTGGAAAGTGAAGCTCAGTTTGAATAAAGGAAGAGACCAAGGATTTGAAGCCTTCTCAGAAGATTTACCTCTGTATAGCATGAGGACTGTCTTCCAGAAGAAAGATGGCAGGTTCTAGATATGGCGATCACTAAAGAAAATCATATAAAATGAAATTGATGATGTCTTCATGGACAGGAGTTGAGTAGTTGGTCACTGATGTGGGAGCCATGATCAGACTTGATTGTATGTGTGCAGTCAGATCAACAAGATAGAGAAGATGCCAAATGAGTTAGAAGAAAGGATAAGGATGAGAATACAACTCTGTATACAACTACAACATCTTTCACTTGGTCTATCCAGGTGAAACATCCATGCCCAAAACAGGAAATGGAAAAAGATAACTATGTGGAAGAGCTTGGGGTGGATGGGTGGATTTGGGTGGGGGCAGCCAAGTGGAGCAGTGAATAAAATACTAGGTTTGGTCTTAGGAAAATCTGAGTTCAAATTCCACTTCAGACCTTTACTAGCTGTATGACCCTAGACAAGTCACTCAACCTCTAGTTGCCTCAGTTTCCTCACCTATAAAACGGGGATTATAATAACATGTAAATCCCAGGGTTATGGTGCAGATCAAATGAGATAATATTTGTACAGCACTTAGCACAGGGCCTGGTACAGGGTCAATGCCAAATAAATATTAGCTATTATTTTTATTTGGAGTCAGCCAACCCGGATCTAAATGCCACTTCGGACATATACTAGCTATGTGATCATAGGCAAATTCCTTAGCCTCTAAAGGCTTTGGTTTCTTTGCCTACAACGTGGAAAGCCGTGCTTAGACCATCTGCTTACAGGGTAGCCATGAGGAAAGCGCTTCTCCATCATTCTTTGTTATTGTTACTATCACTGGCGTTCCCTGCAAAAGTTGAACTGATATAAAGCAGTTTATGGGTGGCCAGAAGAGCCCAGAAACTGTCTCAGCCAGAGGATGGGAGAAGGTGAGGCAGGGTCTAAATGCAAGAAGATCCTTGACAACCCATGAGAAAAATGGAAGGTAGGAAAAATTCCTGTGGTTCAGACTATGACATGTAGTTGGATAGCCAGTTGGTTATATTTATGCACATATACACACATATGTATACATGCATATGTACACACAATTGCCAGTGTTTACCAGGTGATATTGTATGGTTTTGAATCTAGGAACTCCACAGTCTATTAGGAATCAAGACTATGAGTGACCCAGCAAGCAATGAAGAGATATATGGTGGGCATCAGCAGTTTACAGGGTTTCCTGTAACAGCGTATGTACAGATGACTCAGAGAAATTAGTGAAGATTTGTATGATTGGAAAAGGGGGTTGCCTGATTATGTTGCCAGCAAGAAGGAGGACAGATGACTGCTTTGAATGCTGTACTGGTACTTTTAAAGGGACTTAGAGAAAGACTTCCAGAATGTTGATTAGATCTTCTATGGAGGATTTATGGGAGAAGCTGGCCTCAGTTTTATCATGTTAAATTGGATGAATAATAATTCTACTTCCTCTAACACAAGGCTGTTATGAGAAGTCATTTGTAAGCCCCAAAATCTCTACATACCATATTGTTCTGAATATAGGTAATACTTTCTCCCCAAGCCTGATGTTTTCTGATTGCAATCTATTATCAGTGTTATTTTTGGTGTGTACTTATAGATCTTTTCATTGATAACTCATTTTAGGGGTGCAGCCTATATTTGTGGGTGGCTAATAACCTGAGCAAATATAGTATCTGTGAACTATTATTCTCCCTCTGTTGATTTGGTTCTATTTCTACATGTATGTTAAAATAGATCTACACAGATGGATATGTATATGCAGATTACAAGATTTAGAAGTTGTGAGAACTTTGGGGATCAACTTTCCCTGGTGGTGGAAATTGTGACCCAGAAGGGGAGGTGACCTTCCAAAGTGGGAGAGCCAGCATTTGAATCTAGGATATCTACTCTAGGGCAGATATTCTCACGGCAGCACAATGATATCCTTGTCCCTTTGCTATCCCAGCTCTCTAGTCTTAGGGAAAAGACTGTTGAGTAGCACTGTTGAGTTAACAGTGTACCAGAAATTTGGGAGCAAATATTAGTGAATAAACACAGTCACCTATTGACTGCACATTAGGAAATGACCTGTCATGGTGTTCTTAGTAAGCTTAAGAAGCCAGTTAAACATATTACTCAATCCTCAGATTCTTGGATTCTACCTGAGGGACTTGCAAGGGGAAGAGACAAAGGAGGAGAAAAAAGAGGGTTGAAACCCATGAAAGAAGGTCAAAAGAGCGATAGACCAGCATGAAGTGGAGCAAGTTGGGGAAAGAATGCAAACACAAAGAATGGTTGGATCAAAAACAACTGAAGCTGATCATTTACATTTGGGTGGAAGATGGAAGTTAACTCTTGCTGTGTGTTCATCATTTTATAAGTTGAGGCACTAAGAATAAAACTTTATTTTAGGTATGTTCTCCCTCAGTTGGAGCATGTGCTTCTTTAGACCAAATGACTGTCTCAGTTTTTCTATTTCTCTCCCCAGGATTTAAGATAGTATTGGGCACATAATAAGCACTTGTTGTTATTCAGTTAGTTCAGACATGTCCTACTCTTTCTGACCTGATATGGGGTTTTCTCCGCAAAGATACTGGAGTGGCTTGCCATCTCCTTCTCTAATGAATTAAGGCAAACAAGGGTTAAGAGACTTGCCAGGGTTACACAGCTAGTGAATGTCTAAGGCTAAATTTGAATTCAGGTCTTCCAGATGCTAGACCCAGCACTCTATCCACTAAGCCATTTAGCCACATCCAAGGCAAACAGACGTTAAATGACTTGCTCAGGGCCGCGCAGCTAGTAAGTGCCTGAGGCCAGATTTAAATTCAGGCCTTCCTGACTCTAGACCCAGTGGCACTCTATCCACTGAGCCATCTAGCTGCTTCAGAGTAAGCATTTACTAAATGCTTTTTCAGTCATTCATTAGAAGAGTTTGTGTGAAAAGAATGCTGAACTTGGAGTCAACAAGATGTAGGTTTGGATGCAGCCTCCAATATTTACTAGTTTTACTTAAACTCTCAACCTCAGTTTCCTCATGCCTAAGCTTTTATAATTATGTCATAGACTACTGAGTAGGAAAAAGAAATAGGAAAGCCCATAAAACAAAAGGAGATGTTGAATAGTTGTTTACATACGAAAGTCTGTGAATTAGCTCAGGACTTAAAGACAGAAGAATACTTTACAGTTTGATTTAAACTCTTGTATTAGTACCTGGTACAGTGGATAGAGAATAGGTCCTGGAATTAGGAAGACTTATCTTCCTAAGTTCAACTTTAGTCTCAAACACTTACTGGCTGTATGATCCTGGGCAAGTCACTTTACTCTCTTTGCCTCAGTTTCCTCATCTGTAAAATGAACTGGACAAGGAAATGACAAGCCATTCTAGTATCTTTGCCAAGAAAACCCCAAGTGGGGTCACAATAAAGTCAGACATGACTGAAATGACTAAACAACTTTAGTAGGTCTTGGGAGGCAAAGTTTCAGTGGATGATGGTCCCATTGACTGCCTTAAGACTAGGGACATTAGACCAAGGAGTTGTTACTTTTGGAACTCTTGTACAGTTTACTTTGTACATTGAAAAGTGCCATAGAAACATGAGTGGCTGTTATCATTCTCCTTTGCTATTTTCTCCTTTATTCTTCTGATGGCAGTCAAGAAAAATATAGTCAGGTAGAATTGTTTGGAATTGTAGTTGATGGTTAGGGAGCTACTTCACTGATAGTTTATTGGAAGAATAGCTCATTCAGTTCTGTGTATGGAAATACTCTTTTGTATGGGTGTGTGTATATTTAAGTTCAGAATTTTTTTAAATTAAGAGAATATGTGTTCCTTGAGGGGAAAGACTTTTTGTTTTATCACATCTCCTATATCTAACTCATAGAACCTTACACATGGTAGACAATGTTTTTTTTTTAATTGGTTCAGTGATAATATTGGGTCTCAATTTTCTCCTCTAGGATTAGACTAGCGTACTAGCTGATGCCCAGATTGATAATAAAAGCTTACACATATAATGTTTGCATATCACAACTTCAGGGTTCTGCCAATGCAGTTCTGTGACTTCCATGCCTTAATTAGATGAATTTTATAAGTTGCCGTGGCTAAAAAGATGTCCAGCTCGGATATCCAAACTTCTATTAACAAGACTCTTTGTCAGTATTTCTCTAGGAAGTTACTCAAATTACAGATGATGTCCTTTTGGTTCCTGGGAGCCTTCCCAGACCACTATGACCTGCCAAAGTGCCCCAACAACCTTTCAGAGGCTACAGTGCAAGAAGACATCAGGGAGGAATTTGGCCAAGTTCTTAGAGTTGCAATCTGTCAGTACTTCAAAGATCTATGATTTCCTCATTGCAAGGGGCCTCTCTTCACCTATACAAATCATTGCTCCCACCTTAAAAAATCCTCTATGGCTAACCCTCGGGTGATGAGTCTCCTCATGCTTGATCCATAGATGACAGACATAATTTACAAATCCTGGAAAAACCTCCCTCCTAGATAACTGAGAATCATAGAGTGGTGCTGGAAGGGACCTCAGAGAACATTTAATTTAATCCTTTTTTTTTGACTAAAGAGGAAACCAAGGCATCTAAGGACCAGGGAGGTTATTCTTGCCAAAGGTATAAATAGCAAAAATCAGAGGCGGGATTTGAATTCAAGTCCTCTGATTCAGAGTCAGTGACTGAAATATGGAAGACAGAATGCAGAAAACATGTTTTAATTAAATGGATAAAGATTAGATGGGTGCTCTAAAAATACATTTGAGTGAGCCCGAGATGCAAAGAGGCCCTCACAGAACATACTCCAAGGATCCACCTTGAGGACTCCTTGACAGTGAGACTCCCCATGAGCCCTGGGCAAGAGGGGCTATAGCCCTGCTGTCTTATACCTGTTGACACTGATAATTTTCTACTGCCCTTTTTGGTAGCCCCTCCACTCTCCTCTTTGAATGTTTGGGGGATCCAGTTCAATGCATTCAACAAACATTTATGAAGAGCCTACTTCATGGCACAAGGACCAGGGTTTTCCAGACTCCCTATCTTCCCCAGCTCTGTGATAGTGCTTTCTGCAAAGAGCAGGCATTTAACAAATGTTTGTTGAAAGACTGATTGAATAGTTGTGTAAGCCTTTATGATTCATGATTTAGATGAAAAATGACACATTTCCTGAGCTCAAATAGCTTATAGTGTAATAGGGAATACAGTTTGTACCCCAATAAAAGAGTGTGCAATAGGAACAAAGAGGAAATCCAGACAAATCATTCTAGTACAATTTTAGGTGGGTGGAATTGGCTTGGGGAAATCGGAAAAGGCTTCATGAGGAGTGCCACCTAAGCTGTTGGTGTTTGTTCTTCATTTTCCAAGAGGACTGTGATATCAGAAAGATGATACCATGACTTTCATGTGAATTGGATGTAAGTGAGGGAGGGCTGTGCAAGGTCACCAGCCTCACTTTCTCCTCTGGGGCCATCTGGGTCTAGTGGCAAGCTATAGATCAGGACCACTAGAGATGGCCCCATGCCACCTAAGGTAGACCTTGAAGGAAGGGAAGAATTCCTTCAAGTATAGATAAGGAGGGAATTTATTCCATGTATGGGATAGAGTCTGAGAGAAAGCACAAATATAGAAGAGTATAAGACAAGTTTGGAGAATAGTTATTAGAACATTTTAGAATGAAGGGGAATAATATAAAAGGTAGGTTGGAACCTGATAATGAATAAAACAATAGTTAACTAGGCTCAGAAATTTGCATTTTATTCTGTAGGCAATAGGGAGTCATGAAAGGTTTTTGAGCAGTAAATTCACATGGCAGACTCATGTACGGGGAAGCTTCCACTGGTGTTAATGTTAGACTAAAGTAAAAAGGGACTGGAGGCAGATACCAGCTAAGATACTACAGTTGCTCAGGTGAGAGGTGATGAACTAGCTTGGTGGCGATAAGTGGAGATAAGAAGATGGGTATGATTGACGTTTTTGAGGCTGGACTGAGAAGATTTGGCAACTGATTGAATGTAGGACTCTTGCCTCCCTACTTCAGGTGCTACTGATAATACAGCCTAAAGCCATTTTAGATGGGTTTTTTTGGTGGATCTTGTCACCCTTTTGGCTTCAATGTTAATGTTGGGTCTCTAAGAGTCTAGTGTCTCACAAGTCACCCCAGCGCTTTCTTTATCAGTGAATGGAATGGTTCAAATCAGTCAGGAAAGCTAGGGCTTTGTTTCTGCAATACTTCTCAGGCTTGCTTGCTCCCCCTCCACAGCTTGATTGCAATTCCTCTAAGTCAGCCCAGTTGTTTGGAAGGGGAGGAGGAAAAGGTCGAGGCTCACCCTGGGCTTGTCTACAGCTGCATTTGTCATACCTCTTCAATTTATAAGGGAAATGAAGTGACATGTTAACTCTCATAATGAATATGCTGTGAATGTAATACTTCTGTGGAAATTCATGTTCAATTATATATGAAGTCTCTGAAGTGCCTGTTTTTACTTAATAGAGCATTAAAACATTTACCAAAACATGGCGAAAATCCTAAATATGGAAAGTATAATATTTATTCAAAATGTATGAAATGTTATCTTAACCCAAACAGATGGCTTGGTTAGGATGTCTGCATGACTTGGTTGCAGTAATGGGCTCTGGGAAAAAAAAAGAAAAAGAAATTTCTGAGAAGAGTCACAGATAGCTGAGACATTAGAGCTCTCATTGCTGACCACGGAGGCCCTGGCATTTTGGGATTTTAGTGGAGTCATCCATGGAAAACATACCCTCTTGTGTTGAATGAATGAATGAAGAAGCATTTATGAAATGTTTGCTGTGGTGTAGGCACTTTGCTATTAGAGAAAAGACTGTTTCTCTAAGATAGTAAAAAGTTGGGTGTCAAGATTTAGAACTACAGTAGATATTAAGAGGTCATAAAACCCAACTCCATCCCAACCCTTTTACAGAAAAAGAAACTGAGTCCCAGAGATGGGAAGTGATTTTCCTCAAATCCCATTAGTAGCAACAGAACTGAGACCTGAACTCTGGTTTTCTTATGCCAAAAACAGCGCTATTTCCATTCCACCATGTTACCACTCCATCTTTACTTATAATAGCTGATACTTAGTACTTTAAGGTTTGCAAAATCTTTCACAAATACTGTCTAATTTTATCCTCCCTAATGGTTCTATGTTCTTCCTTGGTTTTGGGTTCCCTTCACTCGGTCCAGATCACAAACTACCCAAGCTTTCTCCTTCCATGCTATTTTTATCTGTCTTTCCATAAACCCACCAAGAACATCGAGATTCTGTACTCACCATGCTGGAGGTCTTACTCTGGTTAATTTAACATTCTTAGAATACGTTACTCAGGTGGCCCATGGGAAGACTGGAGCATTGCCCCTTGGTTCAAGATTGAGAGAATACTGACATCCCTTTCATTCTTCTGGCAGACTAGAAACAATTACATTTGGCACCTATTATTTAGCAAGACTACTTAGAGAAAATAGCTGACATGTGATTCTTCCCCGCAGTGGGCTTCTCTCTGACCTTCTCTCTACCTACCACACTCCCCAATAGCATGTGAGGTGATGTTTTCTGTTGCTTCTATCAGGTGTAAAAACTGCTAGTAATGACTGCCATCTGTTGTCCATAGCTCAATGTGGGACCTATATGGATAGCATCTCCTTTCCTGTTCTAATGTCCTTGAGGGAGCATCAATGACAGCATCATAAGATTGTAAGACTTAGATCCAGATGGGAACTTAGAGATCACTTAGTCCAATCTTCTTTTATAGATGAACAAACCAAGTCCAAGTTTGAATGAGATGAGATGGTTTCCTCAAAGTTGTGTAACTGGTAAGGAAAAGTGCTGATATTGATCCTTAGTCCTTGGATTCCAATCCTAATGCCTTCTCTGACCTTTACACACTGCCTCTCAATAAACCTTTATTGAACACCTATTGTGTACAAAGCACTGTGCTTTATACTGGGGGGGAGGGAAGGAATAAAGTCTCAATAAGAAGTAATCTCCTCTTCGTGGAGTTCACAGTCTAGTAGTAGGAGAATAAGGCACAAATATATAAATATGATATATGTTATAATGTAATTAGTGTATTAATTGACTGGTTGGTTGGATGTTGTCTTTCGTTCTCAAAGAGGATCAAAATGACATCACTGTGTTAGAGTTAAGTTACAGTATGTCTGACTGTGGTTGATCAGATCAATACCAGCTCAGAATGCTATACCACAGATCGAGCACAAATAATCCATGTGAACATTTAGGGTGGATTCTCTAAATCTGCACATTCTGTGTTTCTTTTGAGCTACTTCAACTCTGCTTTGCTCATAGAGCACAGCACCCTTTCTGATGAAGGCACTCTGTGCTGGGTAGTCTTGTGCCACTGTCTCCCATGCCATATAATTAATTCCAAAGTTCTTAAGAGAAACCTTGACAGTGTCCTTGTATCACTTTTTCTGATCGCCAGGTGAGTGTATTAGTAAAATATGAACGAGGAATTATGCATGGGACTGGTGAGGTTGGGAGATGCCAGGAAGAAGTCATTTGAATTGTTTCAAAGGGTGGGTAAGATTTCAACAGATAAAGCAGGGTATGGAGGTGGGAAATTTCAAGGTGTGTTTACAGTAGCCAAAGGAGTAAAGGTGATCCTAGAGCTATATTCTTGAGACAGGTACCACACAACCTTTAATGGGGGACAAATGCTGCAAGACTTAGACAAGACCAGAACTTCTAAAAAAAGGAAGGTGCATAGAAAAAGCCAAGAATGGTGGGAAGAATCCAAAATTTAGAGAGGACCTTGGTTCCGATACTACCAGCTACCACGTGACCTTTGGTGTGGTCTTATATTTAGATGAAGGGGGTCAGACTAAGATCCCCAGTGAGTTCCTTCTCAGCTCAGAAGTCCATTAATCTATTATAGTCCTATTCTCCTTTGCCTGGTTAGAGCCCATCTAGGGTACTATGTTCAACTCTAAGCACCTTGTTTTTAGAAGGACATTGATGAGTTAGACCATTACCCAGAAGATGGTAACCAGCATGGTGAGGGCACTAATGCTATTCCATGCAGTTATCAGTTGAAAGAACCCAAAGTATCTAACCTGGAAAAGAGAAGGATTTTCAGGGGGGGGTCATAATTGTGGTATTTGAGTATTTAAAGGACTATTATGGGGAAATAAGATTAGACTTGCTCTACTTGGCCCCAGAAGGTAGTACTATAAGTTAATGCCTCAGGGGAATTGAAGAAAAGTGATTTTGACACAATTATGAGCAAGAACTCCATAAGAATAAAGTTGTGCAATAATTGAAAGGGCTGCCTTGGAAGCTTGTAATTTCCCATGACTAGGATTGTTCAGGTAGAGACTAGACGAACTCTTGTCAGAAATGTCACGGAGGCAATTCCATGCAGTAGGCAGGAAGACTGGATGACTTCTCAGGGCCCTGCCAACAATCAAAACCATCCTTACCTCCTTGGTACACATTCATCCTCAGCTCTGGTGATCAATTCTTGAAAGAGTTTCCTGAACCTTCAAAAACTCCTGAAAAGAGAGAATAGCTGCTTCTGTTCAGGTTTTGAACCTGAACAGTGTTGGAGTAGTAGAAGAAGAAAAGGAGAGACCTGGAGGGTACCCTCATATAGGCAATGTGAATTAGATTTGCCTTGGTTTTTGCATCTTTTTTCACTTCAGTCTCTGAGCTGAACCAAATGCTGATGATGCCCACTGCTCTATCTTCTACCATCTTTTTTTTCCCCATCAACCCTTCACATTCTAGGTTCTGTGACACAGGTTATTAGAAAACAGATACTGTTTAACAATTTAGAATTCTAAAGCTTACTGGTCATACATTTGCCCTCCAGTTGCAGTTACTGAACTAATTAACCAGGGCCTGGCACCTAACAGGTACTTCATAAATGTTTGTTGATCAATTGATTGAACTAGCAAGCAAATATTTTTTTATGACCTGTTAAAGGAACTGTCTCTGCTAAGACCCACAGCAATGCTTGCAGGGTGTGGGCAGGATATTGCAACCTCATACTCTACATGCTATGTAAACAACTTTCTTCTATTCTGGGTCAGAAAGTCAAAAGCCCTAGAGTAGAATCTTAGAGCTGCCATTCAATGTTCATGTGATGTTGGGCAACTCTCTTTCTTCCTCTAAGATTTGTTTTACTTATCTGTACAACAGTAAGGATTAAATGGAGTAATAAAATAAGGGGAGGAAGGGAAGTAAGCATTTCTCTAGAACTTATTATATGCCAGTCATTGTATTAAGCACTTTTTAACAAATAATATCACATATGACCCTGAGAGATAGGTGCAATAATTATCTTCATTTTTCAGATGAGGAAACTGAGGCAAAGAGAGGTTAAACCACTTACCCAGGGTCACACAGCTAGCCAGGACTTTCTGACTCCAGGCCCAGTGCTCTATGTTCTGTACCATCAGCTGTCTCAAATAGGGCCACAGTATTAAGAGCTGGAAATTATCTCAGAGGTTTTCAATTTTAGACTAACCATGTCCTTTTGCATCTGAAGAAACCAAGGCTCAGAGAGGACACATCCCCTTCTGAAGATTTCGCTGCTAGTAGTTAGTAGAAAAACTGGAGCTAAGTTTCTATCTGGATTTTTTTTCCTGACCACTTCGTAAAGCTTAGAGTGATATGACAGTGTAAACTATTGGGATTAGAGGACCAAACCCTTTGTTATTGAAATGGAAACTGAGGCTCAGAGAAGGAAAGGATTACCCCAAATTTAAAGATAGTAGCAGAGCCCAGATCCAATCCACACCACTTGACTTTCAATACAGTACTCTTCCCACAACATCGTGCTGCTTTCTTTTTCATCATTATGTTTATTAATAATAAGTTATTATTATAACATGTTATCGCTGTTGAAGTCTATTTTGATTGTGTTTATTTTGAATAGCCATTGGGAGATGGTAGATCTGAATCTCAAATTTGGAATCTTAAATCTCATGTATTTATACTCTGAACCAGAGAACAAAGCATCTTTGAAGCTGCCAGAGTTGTATAGCAATTGGTAAAATGTCGAAGGAGATTTAAGGCCTAGATTTAATGTTTGTCCTCTATCCCTCTCCTTTCATCTATCCCCGTGCAGATTCTGATGCAAGGCAAGAATCCAGGGGTCTCATGGAAATATACCCTGCCCAAAGTCAAGAGCATAACGCAGACAGTGCCGGGACGACATATCTATACGTGGAAGATGGTACACTCGGACTGTTCAGTCTCATGTGGTGGAGGTAGACATCTTCTCAAAGCACTATCCTTCTGGCAGTCTTCATCAGAGCAGGAGTGAAATGAGCCAATATTAAGACTGGGCTTTCATAAGAACCTTATTGCTATAGAAAGCCAATATAAATATCAGGAATTTTAGGTCCTTCTCTGCTGCCCATTTTTGGTGTGGAGATGATCTGAGATCTTGAAAGGCTCTGACATGGAACACAAACTATATTAAGTCTTACCAAGATGGAAACCTTTGAGTGTAGCACTGGTAGGTGGTTGCATAGCTAGCTGCCTTTGAAAGACCACTGCTGAGGTATAATATTCAGGGTGCCACATTTTAAGAATGACTTTCTTAAACTAAAGTCAGTTTAAAGGAGGGTAAGGGATTGAAACCCGTGCCACAAAAGAATGAACAAAGGGCCTGATGAGTGGAGAAGGGAAGGGGCATGAGCCATGATAGTAGTTTTGCTTGGCCCCAGAGGGTAGAACTAGAAATAGTGGGAAGAAGTTGCAGAGAATCAGACCTTGGATTAATATAAAGAAACTCTCATAATTAGAGCCATATTAAAGTGGAATGGGCTGCCTTGGAAGGTAGTGAGTTCCCCATCTCTGGAATCTGAATGAGTTCTTGTTGAGGATGATATAGATAGAGTTCCTACTCAGGCATATGTTGGTTTAAATAATCCCCGGGACCCATTACTGCTCTGAGATTCTATGAGTTCAATAGAATTTAGAATTGAGGAACATTTCTTTCAAATTGAGCATAGCATGAGTCAAGATTGGCAGTTTTCCCACACTGTTAGCCTCTATTTTCAGAATACTATTTAGTACCTCAAGAGATTGGCATCCCATTTTCCCTAGCAAAGTCATCTATTTCACAACATATTTGCTTTGTTTCATTACCTTTCCCCAGTGGGAATTTTTCACCAGTCTTCAAATCAGGCCTGTAGACTGAAAATTGAAACTAGACAAATATGACAAATATGAAAATATTCTCTGGGAGGAAAAATGTCTTAGATTAGTTTCAGTTTTCCCCATGGGAGGTATTTCCCTATTACATTTTTGTTCAGAGTTTCCAATTTTGAAAAATGCTGCCAGTGCATTAAAAACTCCTGAAAAACTATGATAAATTTAAAATTGGAACATGTAGTTATTGACTACTTGTGAAACCTCAGGTAAATTCCTTGCTTCTTTCTGAGAGGGAAGGGGAAGAGGGGAAAGAAGCATTTATATAGCACCTACTACATGCTATATTGACTTTAGCATTGTGCTAAGTGCTTTATAAGTATTTTCATTTGATCCTCCCAACAAAGCTGTAGATGCTGTTTTTATCTCCATTTAAGAGTTGAAGAAACTGAGGTAGTCAGAGGTTAAATGATTTGCCTAGGGTGACACAGCTAGTAAGTATCTGAGGACTTACTAGGAAGAACTCTATTCACTGAGCCACCTGACTGCCTCTGCACCTCAGTTTCCTCATCTGTGAAATGAGGAATTAGAACAAAATGATCCCAATGTTCTCTTCCAGTTCTATGTCCCATGCTAGACAACTGTTGATGTTTCTTTTTTTAATCCTCATTTTTCTTTAGGTCACATTATAGTAAAGACCATTTGTTTGCAAGATCATCTGAAGCAAGTGAATTCATCTTTCTGTAGCATAAAGACCAAACCTGTGACCGAACCTCAATTGTGTAATGCCTTTTCCTGCCCTGCATAGTAAGTGTAACCCAGAACTGCCATTGCTGCATGGTGGAAGGGAAAGAGCACTGGATCTGGAGTCGGGATCTGGATTCCAACCCACACTTGCCATTGATTTTCTGTGTAATCTTGGACAAGTTCTTTCCATCCTCAGAAACTCATCTAGATCACCTCTAAAGGACTATTCTGAGCTGGTCCTGACTGAGATCAGTCCCTTGATAGTTTAGGTTTGATACCAGAATAAAATAAGATATTCTCGTAGATCATTCAGTAGTAAACAAAAAAAGATCTATTTGGCCCTAGAAGGAGGAGGCTATTCAATAAGGACAGGTCAAGTTGATTCATTTAAGTAATCTCAAATTGCCCATTGTGATCTATCAGCCTGGGAAGCTAGGAGTCTTAGTGGATAGAACACTAACCCTGGTATCAGGAGGACCTGAATTCAGATCTGACCTCAGTCACTTAGTAGCTCTGTGACCATGGGCAAATCACTTAACCCTAATTGCCTCACAAAAAAAATAAATAGCAGTTTAGCACTTGGGTCATCACTGTTACACCTTGGCTGGCTCACCTTTTCTCCCTGACTGTGTCATTCAAATAGTAATTGTTTCTCTTTTACCTAAGAACTCTGAGGTTCTTCCTCTCCCAATTTGATTTTTTTTTTATTAAAGGGACCATCCCTTGAGTAACTTAAAGAAACCTATTCATTGAATGGGTATATCTCACTCAAATTAAGATTGTGGTAAGACCTAAGCGTGAAAGTACTAGGGTCTCACATTGCATTCTGGGCCATCTCCAGTCATCCTGATGAATATCATGCCACTGGACCCAGAAGGCTCAGGAGAAGAAGGTGAGGTTGGTGACCTTGCACAGCCCTCCCTCACCCAACTCAAAGTTAACTGCAAGTCATGTTGCCATCTTGATGTCATGATCCTCTTCGAGAACGAAGGACAAGCACACCAAGTTTATAGCATCCATGGCACTCCTCATGGCTGCTTTTTACTCAGGTGATAAGGAGCTGATGTCAACAATCTGACACTTGAGCATTGTTTCCATACCTTTTAAGGAAAAATGAGCCTAGCCTGCACAGAGAGGAGGGTTTGGGATATGGCTCCTTCTATAGGCTTCAACCTTAGATGCCATGTTATGATGTGCTAGGTTCTCAGGGCTCTTCCAGTCTCATTTCCATGAGCTCTCTTTAGACAGGGATGAAAAAGGTTTCTCCCAAATGTTTTTGAGAGAAAGTACCTCAAAAATGTGGCATTAGGTACTCTTCAACTCGTACTCATAGAGAAAGAGCCAAAATATTCTTAGTAAAATAGACAGCTCCAGGATTTTAGGGTAGATGTGTTGCATTTCTGCAAATGAGAGGATGAAAGCCAATGAAAAAGTTAGTATCTTTTTATTTTATTTTCTGGGCATACATCCAACCAAGAATATTTTGAAAAAAATATTTCAGTAACTTGACGAATCTGTGTTCTCATCAATGCACTTCCTCCTTCCTATGTGTGGATCCCAAACCATCTATGCATTCTCATACTTGGTGATTCTCATCAAGATCCTCTCATGAATTTTCCATGGAGGTTCTACCCAATGCATTAAAGGTCTTCCTCTTTTAAAATTCATGGGTATGAATTAATGCACCCAAAGAGATCAAAGAAAAAGGAAAAATGGACCTTGTGTTCAATATAGAAATTCTTTTTATGGTAACAAAGAACTGGAAACTGAGGAGGTACCCATTAATGAGAGTTTAAGCTTTTATAACTCGTACCTGCTTTTGGGATACCCTATGTGACATAGTGTGTATAGATAATGTAGTATGTACAGATGTAGTGAGAAGTCAAATGTAATAGTGGCTAGAGAGCTACCCTCAATCTCAGGAAGACCTGGGTTCAAGTCCCATCTCATCCACACACTGGCCACATTTCTCTGGGCAAATCACTCAATCTTTCAGGGTCTCTATGAAATTCTTTAGGACTCTAAGTTGTAGAGGAAGTTCCTCACAGGAAGCTCCCAATAGTAATGACATCACAGGTCTGGTCCAAAAAGATTATAACGGAGTAAAAAAAGTACTGGTCTGGGAAGGGAAGGAAATTATGCACCCACTGTGTGCCAGGCACTGTGCTAATATTATCTCATTTGATCCTCGCAATAACTTGAGAAGGTAGGTGTTTTTATCCTTAGTTTACAGTTGAGGAAACTGAGTCAGACAGAGGTTAAATGATATGCCCACAGCTACACAGCTAGTAAATGTTCTGAGGCCATATTTGAGCTCAGGTTTTCCTGACTTCAGGCCTAACACTCTACCCACTGTGCCACCAGCTGCTTCAGACCCTTGCAAGGGAGGTGGTAAAGTGATCTTTTTTGTCTTCCACCTTAAATATTAGGAAACAAAAGTTCAGAGAGAGGAAGTAACTTTAAGGTAGAACATGTCAGCAAAGGAATCTGAGCCCAGGTCTCCTGACTCGAAATCCATCACTTCTTTCCCTAAACCTCTCCACATCTTACTTCTTTTTTCCTCTTTGCTCAAGAGGGAAGAGGGAGCCTGATGCCCAGGGGAGAACTGAGCTGAGGTAGCAAAGCTGGGAATATGAAACTGCTAAATGTTCAAGATCCAAATAAGTGAAGAGCCTTTGGATTCTTACTTTAAAGATCCTCACAGGAGGGTTTATCAAGTAGCTAAAGGAGGGAAGGAAGGAAGGAAGGAAGGAAGGAAGGAAGGAAGGAAGGAAGGAAGGAAGGAAGGAAGGAAGGAAGGAAATGTACACATGACCCAATCTTATTATTAACATTTTTCCATCATTTCCTTATGTGTACAATCTCTAGACAATGAACAAACAATATTAAGCCTTGGTTTGTAGTGTCTTTTGATTCCTGAGGTGTAAAATGCTTATACTGAATATTTAGCCATCAGCTCTCCAAGTCTATACTGGCCAACTCAGGACACCACTGGATCCATGTTTCATCAGTGTGGATACTCCCTTATCCCACTGGTGGTGTAGATTGGAGCCCCTTGTGACTTGGCAAATATTTTCATGAGTTGCCATAGCCAAAATATTTCATCCCCTGATAGCCAACCCTCTGGTGATGATTCTTTGCCTGCTTAGCTAGGCTGTTCCTCAAATGTTGCTTTGATACTCTGAAGCACTTCATGTATGCTAGGGCAATCCAAGTAGAGTTCATGATACACTAATATAGTCTTTGGAGAGCCCAGCATCACTTCCATATCATGAGGACTTGAGCAGACATTCTTCCTCAGAATATGATAGCAATGATTAGCTTTGGAAAGAACACCATGCACCATGAGAACACCAATGTCTACCCAACTTCTTATAAGCTCCTTGGATATATCAGGGATTTCCTGGTCAGATTTAGGTTAGGCTGAGGAGACCTTCATAGTTCCTCAGCTCTGAGATTCATGTGGATCACTGAGGGACACAGCACTGCCTTACAACAATTCTGGTCAAAATACTCTGTCAAAATACAGTTGGCTTGTATAGAAAAGGGTTCTGCTTGGCCAGAAAGATCAATCCCAGGGAGTTCTCCAACAACAATGTGGCTAAGGGCAATTAGAAAAACTGCTGAAAGAGGCATGTGGTCCTGTCCCTTGAGCCAAGTACCACCTCTAGGCCTTGTCTGTTTCTGGGGAATCTGAGTATCCTACTACTGTGTAATTTGCAGTTTGGGTTTCATGGTCTGTAGAGTACTGTCATTTAAAAATTCCTATAGCTGAGTGACTTCATAAGGTTGGTTTTTTTGGTTTTTTTTTAAAGCACAGCAAGTTCAAACCCTGAATTTTATAGAGTAAGAAACTGAAGTGACATATCTAAGATTACACATTAAATCAGTAGTAAAGGTAAAATTCAAACCAAGGCCTTCTGACTCTAGGTGTAGCACTCTTTCTATCCTAATCTTCCTTCAAGACTCAACTCTCTCTGTCCCCCTTCCATCTCCCCCACCTTCCTCTCCCATTCTCCCTCCCTCTCTCCTCTCCTGTCCTGTCCTCTCCTCTCTTTTTCTCATCCCTCTCCTCAAATAACCTAATATTGATTTATCTGTATATGTGGTATATTGTAGCGCCACAGCCTCCACCAGTCAGCCACAGGATGTATACCCCGAATACAGGGATTGTGTCATTGCTATCTCTGAATATCCGGCACCTGGTGCAACAGTGCCTGAGTGGAACTGAATTAACCCAAAATTCATATGAGGCCAATTTATATCAAATGATGATTCAGTTGATTCAATTGGGAGAAAAACTCAGCTGAATCTTTGAAAAGAATTTGCCTTTCCTACCAAGAACACAAATTATGTATCGAAGAGTTACTTGATGATCAAAGGATTAAAGCAAGGGAAGTTAAGTGGATAGCATTTATATGGTGTTTTGAAGTTTGCAAAGCATTTTACAAACATTATCTCATTTTATCTTCACAACTATCTTGAGAGGTAGATGCTGTTACTATCCTTATTTTTAGATATTCTCCAGGAATGTATGCGTATATATTTATTGCATACTTGCATATCATACCTACATATATTTTGGGAAGCCAAGAACTCCAAGAATGACTTTTTTTTTTTTTTGCTTATTCTAAGTAGCCTCAGAGAGGCACAGAGGAAAGCTATTTTTCTGTTGCCTTTGAGTCGTAAAGATACAGAAACTTTATTTTTAATATAACATTAATGAAAAAATTATTTTAAATCCTGCCCCTTATCCAATTTTTTTTTCTACTAGAGGATCTAGAGCTGAAACAGACTTTCAGAGAATCTGGTCTGAACCTGGATGAGCTCATTTCTCTGCCTCAGTCATGCACAGGAGAGGCCACACCTTAGTCTCACCATTATTCATAATTGTGACACCTTCACGATCTTAGTTTGAAATTTCCCTGTCTGATTAAAGTCTCCCTTCCCATCTCTCCCTCTCATGTATACCTCCGAAACCCATTTTTCATTTTCTCCATGACTTATAGTCTCATCACCGTTCTTTGTTCTCACAATCTGTCACCATGGTGATGGCCTCACCTTCTTCCCTTTTGAATCTTGATCCCACAGTTCAACTATGACTGCAAATTGACTTTTGAATCACAGGTTCATGGACCTTAAAAGGTCATCTAGTCCACCCCCTTCTCTTATAGATGAGGAAACTGAGGATCCATTGACATAGTTTTTGAGAGCCAAGGTGACATCTGAATCATGGCAAGGCAACAGAGGAGGACTTGAGTGGAAGTTCTTTATCTTAGGGTGACAAAAGTTGTTTACTTTGAGAACAGTGTGTAATATAGGAGCATAATATCAGCCAGAACTCCTCCAGGTCTATATTTGAGAGTATACCTGGTTAGTCTAAGATGACCTCTGCAGTCCCTCCAGCTCTGAGATTCATCTGGAATGCTGAAAAGACACAGCTCTGCCTATGTGACTTGTTCAAGGTTACACACATACCTAAATAACAGAGATGTTCCCCAGGCCCTTGCTCTCTTCTCCTTCAAGTATTCTTCAGGCCTTGCTAACATAGCCTCCAATGTCTACCTTCTTTGTTCCTTTTTCTGGGCTGATGAATGTCATGAGGGAGTCCCTGGAATCAGTCAGTCAACCAGCAAGGATTTGTTAAGCACCTACTATGGGTCAGACACTGTGCTAGGCCCAGCATATAAGACAATGCCCAATCTCAAGAAGATTACATTCTACTAGACAAGATATTATATACATGTATACAGAATAGAGGTATACTTTCATAAAAAGTTAACCAACCACAAGTTAAGAATTCCTGCTACAGAGGATTCATTCAATATTTTAGAGGGCTTCCTTTGGATTTTACAATATTTGTTGGTGTCATTATAACACTGTTCATATTTGCTGTTGCTACACGCTTGGATCACTTCCTTTTCTGGTCATCCATAGTTGTTGAATTAATTAAGTTCTCATGTTAAGGGAGTTTTGTTAAGCTTCTTATAGACTCCATTTCATGATACACAAATGCCTTTTCCCTTGAAAGTTGGGCCCCAGGTGAATGGAGTTCCTGCAGCCAGTCCTGTGGGGGAGGCCAGCAAAGTCGGCTTATTCAATGTGTCCAAAAAAGAAGTTTCCAAAAGGAAGAGACTGTAGTACATTCTCGATGTCCAGTGAGCAC
The DNA here is from genome assembly GCA_028658325.1 of Potorous gilbertii. NCBI lineage: Eukaryota > Metazoa > Chordata > Mammalia > Diprotodontia > Potoroidae > Potorous > Potorous gilbertii. The sequence continues at coordinate 148,300,253 of CM053769.1, forward strand.
CCCATCCCAGATCCAAGTCTGTAATAACCATGCCTGTCCCCCAGAATGGAGCCCTGGGCCCTGGTCTCAGGTAAGAAATAAAGCATTTGTTGCCCTATAGTTCTCTCCCAGCACCAGAAGCACCGAGGAGACAGTAAGGAAAGCAGGAGAAAGAATTGTGTCTAGCTTTGGAGACTTCATTTTGGGATGGAATTAATATGTCCAAAGGAAGATTAGGAACACGATGAAGATTCAAAATTTTAGTACTTATCATAAACAGTTGAAGGATATTTAATCTTTTTTTGGTCTTTTTTTGAATGAGTGCATAGCATGGTGCCTGGGTAAATATTTAATTAATGCTAGTTGGTTGGCTAAATGACTAGACTAGAGAAGAGAATAGCCATCATCCTCATCCTCATCCTCCTTCTCCTCCTCCTCCTCCTCTTTCTCATCATCATCATCATCATGTAATAAGAGCACCAATTATCCACTTTTTTATACACAAACAAAACTGAAATTGATTGATTGGCTAGAAGAGCATTTGTCAGGGCATTCCTCCAAGTAAGGGAGAGTTTAGGGTGTCTTCCAGGTCTGCTAATGTATGTTCTAATGTGTTTCCTGGCTCTTCTGTTCTGTGGTATTAAAGGAGAAGTGGAGTTGGGGTGAGGGGGAGGATCAGGGTTTGGAACTCAGCTCTGTTACTCATTGATGATAGTTGGCTCTGGAGTAAATCATCTCTTCTCTCTGAGGATCAATTTCCTCATCTGTAAAATGAAAGAGTTAAACAGGATAACCTCTACAGTCTTTTCTAGTGCTAAATGCTGTGATTCAGTGAGAGTCCTTCAGCTTATGCAGGAAGTTACAAGGAATATGATCTCAGGGAGGGTGAAAGTGGGGGATGGCAGCATATCAGGTTCCTGCTTGTTGGAGGGAGGAGGAGATATCTAGTTTGGACTCAGTAGCCAATTTATGAGTCTTTTTGATGTTCCTGAGATCTCAGGAGAATAAAAGGTCAAGAACAAGGGACTCACTAACCCGGAGCAGGCAGTGTGGATTATACTTCAGCCCCCAATTCAAAGAGGAGCTACATTATTAGGTATCTGCAATCCTCTTTGATTTCCTGCAATCAGTGAGAAAATGAGAATTTCCAAGCATGTACAAAGCATGTACTGTTTGAGCTGGAAGGGATCTTAGAGATCTTCTAGTCACAGAATTATAGACCTAAAAGGAACTTCACACACCACCTAGTCCAGCCCTCTTATTTTAGAGACAAGGGAAATGGAGGCCTAGGGAAGTTAAGTGACTTCCAGAATGACACATGTGTAATAAATATGAGAGGCAGGATTTGAAGCTATATCCTCTGACTCCAGAGCCAATACTGTACTACAATGAATCCTTAGTTCTACCTCCTTTTACACAGGGGAAAGCTGAGGCCAGAGAAGGTAAGGGGCTTGCTTGTGGTCAGACAGTGTATCAGTGACAGGGCCATGAACAGAACCCAGATTGTCTGACAATCCAGGGCAACTTTTATTATACCAGGTCACCATAGACCTATCTAGGATTCTACAGTGGTGTGTAGTATGAAGTCAGCCAATTCTGCTACATGATGGTTGGCATTTCAATCAAACGCTGTAGAGGCTGTGGATATTTCAATAAATTTGAACTGTATACATGCTGTTTCAATGCAGCATCAGGTTATGGTATTAAAAAATGAAGGCATTCTTTTGAAAATCCTGGAAATCAGAGAATTGTCATTCCTTCTTGATTTATTAAATCTCGTAGACTCATAGACTACCAGAGTAGGAAGAAACCTTAAGAAATAGAGCATATTCAAACTGAATCAACAAGCATTTATTAAGAGCTTATTATGTGCCAGGCATTGTGCTAAGTGCAGGGCATGCAATTAAAGGCAAAGGAAACCCCTTACCTTCAAGTGACTCACATTTAAAGGGGAGAAGAACGTGCAAAAAATTCAACATGAAAAGATATATACAGTGTCAGTGGAAGATCATCTCAGAGTCCTAGGAGAGAAAATACTAGTTGTGGGTGAAGAGGAAGATGAAGCCACTAAAGAAGGCAAGATTTGAGTTGTGTCTTAAAGGAATTCAGGGGAGCTGGAAGGAAGAGATGAGGAGAGAGAGGCATGGTCATGGATACAGGAGAAGGAAGGGTCCTGCTATAACAAATGGGAAGTGATGTGAGCACTTTACCACTTACAGGCTGTATGCCAGTCATTAATTACAAAACACAAAAATGACAGAATATAGAATGTAAAGAACAGGGAAGGACCTTAGATATCATTTAGTTCATACATCCCAATTTATACAGGAGAAAGTTGAGCCCTCAAAGCAGGCAAGCGACTTAGCCAAGGTCATACAGCTGATAAATGGCAGAGTCAGGTCTGAAGACTAGGTATCCTGACTCCTTAGCCAAGGAGCCATTCAGTGACAGGACCATGGTTTGTGCTTCTTCAGACAAGAAAACCTCAAAGCTGGAAAAGCTTTCTGTTGGCTTCTTGCCAGCAAGCAGACATCAACATGAACTGTCCCTGCCTTGAGGGATCTCTTGATTTGAATTCTTCTCATTCCCATGGGGGAAGGGCAGAAGACAAAGCTACAGGAGCTCCCAGAGTAGGCTGGAAATCCTCCCCATGTTCTCCTAGTCACATTCCCTGATGTCTGATGATTTGGCTTTATTAAGGATATCCCTGTTTTAGTGTCAAAATGGTCAATTTAAAAAAATCACAAGGTCTCAGAAATGTTTCCCAGTCATTTCCCACAGACACCAAATCTAGTGACTGCGTGATACAAAGGCCAAAGCTCTGGACTGAGTGCCAGAAGAGCTAGATTCTAGAACTATCTCTGCTATTATCTTGAGATCACAAAACCTTGGAAATGTTGATATTAAATCTCAGTCAAGAGAAAATGAATTACATTTTCTGCCCAATGATTCTGTAAGAAGAATTGAATTTGTTGATTAAGAGACTTTTGTTGGGGGTAGGGTTCCAATTTACTTGGGATTGGGGGGGTGCACATATACTGTGATATCCACAGTAGAGTCTGATATGCATTTATTTCTCTTTCCACAGTGTTCCAAGACCTGTGGGCGAGGGGTGAAGAAACGGGAAATCTATTGTCAAAGTCCTGCCAAAGGTGATGTCCTACCAGACAACATGTGTGACTCATCCCCAAAGCCAGAAGCCCATGAGGGTTGCGTGTTAGGCCGTTGCCCCAGGAATGACCGGCTTCAGTGGGTGGTTTCCTCCTGGAGTGAGGTAGGATCTTGGACTTGCTTTTGATTTCCAGGGAAGGCTTACAGAAGTCCTGTGGACTGGAGGCCTCCATGCCAACTCCCTTCTTTCCTGGCCCAATAAGTGACAGGCAGATATTCTTTCTTATCTTCCAGCAATCAGGATCTTGTTAATCCTACACTCGCTGTTACAATGTCTACTTATATATTCTGCTGCACCTTGTGTCACATAGAATAAAGGGAACATGAGAAGTACTCTAGCTGAGATTGAGGAGACCTGGGTTCTAGCTCCAGATATGCTGCTTACTAATGGTGTTTGACTCTAAGCAAGTTACCTCCTTCCTTAAAACCTGTTTCTTCATCTGAAAAATGATGAGGTTGGCCTAGCTTTTCTTCAAGATGCTGTCTGGCTCAGACATTCCATCTTTTATGGTTCCTTCATTTTATATGAAAATAAATGTACACTACATACATGTAACATACGTACAGATCAGCATATACAATGTGATTAGATAAGTACAAGGTGGTTTGAGGGGGGCAGGACACTGACAGGCTTCATGCAGAATGTTCCCTCTTTGAATTGTACAAACATCTGGTAAAGTCAAATCATCCCACTTCATTGGGGAAATCAGGAAGCGTTGAGCAGAAAGGTCATTTTCTCATCACCTACACTTGTCCTCTAGTGCTCAGCATCCTGTGGCCCAGGCATAAAGAGGAGGGTGGTCCAGTGCAGCGAGAAAGGCCTTCCAGGAAAGATGATGACATTTCCAGAGCGCAGATGTCGTCATATTAAGAAACCAGAGGTGGACCTGGAGGAGGCCTGTCACCAAGGAGCCTGCACTGTGGCCCTGGTAGCCCGATGGTATTCTTCTCCTTGGCAACAGGTAGGTCCCCTTTCTCCACATCTAATAATACGTTCTACTTGTATATATGATAGTTGGAGGGGCAGCATGTGGAACAGAAGGAATTTTATGTTAAAAGATACATATAGGATTGAATCCTAGCTTTGAATCAGTAAGTATTACTGTTCCCTTTTTATGGGTGTGGAACCTGAGGCCCAGAGAGGGGATGAGACCCCTAGATGGTAATATGGTTGGTTGGTTGTTGTCCTTCATCTTTGAAGAAGACCAAAATGACATCATTGTTGTAAAGTGAAATTTCAGTGTGTCTGACTGTGGCTGATCAGACCAATATGAGCTCAGAACGTTCTACCACTGGGCACAGATAGTCCATGTGAATATTTGGAGTGGATATCCCAAATTTGCTCATCCTGCTTTTACTTTTTGCTGTCTCAATTCTGCTTTGCTCAAAGAGCACAGCACCTTGTCTTATGTGGGCACTCCACGCTGAATGGCCCTGTGCTAGTATCTCCCATGTTGCACAGTCAAATTCAAAGTTCTTGAGAGAACACACCCTACACCTCAAAAGGTAATATAGCAAATTAATGGCAGAAGAAGAACACAAACCCCTTCTCCTAACTGCCAATCTAGAGAGCTTTTCACCTCCTCAGGCTTTCTCAGTTAAATTAGTCCTTCTACTTACAGCAAAGGACTTTTTAGAAGCCTATCAAAGGATTCCTTCCTTCTATCTCAGAATGATCAGAATTCCTCTCTCAGAATGGTCATACCGACCATATATAGAAGCCTGAAGGGGAAAGCTATATAGCAAGGTTGGGGACAGCTGGGAGAGGCCTATATCAGAAACTGCTATTCAATTCTACACAAAAAAACATTTATTAAGTGCCTATAGTGTGCAAAGAGCTGTGGTGAGGTTTTCATGTACCATTAGAAGGGCTCTTAGACATGATCTAACCCTGGGGTTCTTAATCCATAAGTAGTCTATGAATAGGTTTCAGGTGGCCTGTAAACTTGGATGGGGAAAAAATACATCCTTATTTCCACTAGCCTCTAACATTTCTTTCAATTATTTAAAAACATTCTTCTGAGAAGAGGCCCATAAGCTTCATCAGAATGCCAGAGAGGTCCATAATACAAAAACAATTAAGAACCCCTGCTCTAACCCCTCTGCCTCATTTTATAAGTGAGGACCTTGAGACCTAAACAACAGAACTGACTTGCTCATGGTCACACAGTGGGTGAGTAACAGGTCCAGCCTTCAGTGCCAATTCTCCTGATTCCCAGACCAGGGCTAATGGGTTCCTAGAACAAAAGAAGGTCAGATCTGCAAAGCATCCTAGAGAATACCTGATTTAACCTCTGCACTGGAATGAAGAAGAGACAGACTTAGAGCCACCTCCTATTGTCCAGGTATAAAGTAAGGCATCTAATAGATGTTGGAGGAGGGCCTTCTCAGGGATGGTAGAAAGAGCAGCTGTGATTGAAAATGAGAGCTCATGGTCTGGGCACCACATCACCAACTTGGCTTTGGGGCATCCTTGCTTTTTCGCAGTGAGGAATCGGACTGTTGCACGTACAAGGATTACCTGGAATTTTTTAATCTTGTGTGATTGATGACTGGTTGTGCCTCCCATTGTCTCCACATTCCTGAAGACAGCTTTGGTGCTACTGAGCATCTAGTCACATCCCTCCAGACAACAGACATGATGCATTTGGCCAAGATATTTAAGATTTGATCTTTTCGTTTAGGGTTAGAATAGACAGAAGGTGTCTACCTAACCCCCTCATCTCACTGATGGAGAAATTGCAACTCAAGGGAAAATGACTTGGAGTCATATCATGGATAAGGAACAGGACTAGGCTTTTTATCTAGGTTTTTTTTAATGAAATCCAGTGTTTTTTTTGTTATGCTACACTACTTGTGGAATTAATCATAAATTATATATATATATAATTATGTATATTTGCATAAATATAAATTATATAGAGCGATGAATCATAAATCTTTGAAAAAATCTATCTAGAACAAGAGTAATGAGACAGATATGCCTAGCTATTATAACATTTCTCATATAAATACATCCATATTTATCACTCTTCTCTTTCTGCTTCTTCTTCTTCACCACCTCTTAGTCCTTCAAGAGTCTATCATATGAGGAGACCTATAGCCCAATGATAGAATGGAAAATGCAGTGTACTAGGACACTCTGAGGAGTACAAAAATAAATAACAGCTCACACTAGGCCAGTAATTTCCCTCCTTGACAACCCAGTTTCTCTATAAAATGAAGGGGTTGGACCTCATCATCCCTAAGGTCCTATGCATTTATATTGTAGATTATAAATTTGTATTCTAAAAGCCCTTTAAAGCTCTGACAGTTTATGTTTTAAGAGCATGTCTTCCAGTTCCTAAAATGTTATATTTTGTGTACTGAAGGTCCTACCATTTCTGACCCTCCATGTTCTAAGGGTCTGTCCTGCTCATGGTTTAATGTATCAAAAGATGAATAGCTCAGAGCCTGAGGGTTTAAATAAACGATCTATGTAATAAAAACAAATTCAACAAATTCAACTGCCCTCAGGTAAAAGTGGTTTCCAAGGCAGTTAAAAAGCAGGTCACAAGAAGATAAAAGCAGATAAAAGCCCTGGCCAGGAGGTTAAGAGCTATGAATAAGGAAATTCTCTGTAGTCTCCAGAATTCATTGCCAGAACGTTAGAGCTTTTATATCCTACTTGACAAAAGGGCCCACACACCTAGGCCCCAAATCAACCCATATGAGGACAAAGTTAATTCAAACTGCTGTGAGTTTACACCATAACTTCTTTGCCCTGTCCTGGCCAGGATTGAAGGAGTTTGGGATATTAATTCAAATCTCCCTGTTTCCTCCAGCATAATGGCCGGCAACAGGATTCTTTCAGCTCTAAACTTTTATTTTCTATGGGCTTTGCAGCTTGGATGTTTTCAGAATTCCAGAAATTTCTCCTTCTCCCCTTCCTCCTCCTCTTCTTTCTTTTTCCTTCTCTCCCTCATTCTCCTCTTCTGTCTCCCTCTTCTTTGTCTCTTTTTCCTTATCATTCTCCTCCTGCTAATCATCCAAGAGACCATCATTTAACCCCTACTGACTGTGCTTTTTCCCCCTTCCTGCAGTGCACAGTGACATGTGGAGGTGGCCTACAGACTCGAACAGTGCAGTGTCTCCTGCAAGGTCGGCCTACAGCCAGTTGTCTGGTTCATCAAAAGCCATCAGCAGTCAGAGCCTGTAACACAAATTTTTGCCCTCTACCTATGAAAAGAGGTAACAACCCCTGTACTTGAATTAGGTTTTGTTCATTTTAGAGGAAAATATTTCATAGGATAATATGGTTTGTATCAATATGGTGTAAAATTTTGTTAACCTCTTTAAACCTTTCCCCTTCTTCATCCATCAAACATTAAGCATGTATTGTATGTGTGTAGTAGGCAGTCTGGGGGATACAAAAATAATTTAGACCTCAACTCTGCCATTACAGATCTTATGACAAAATTAATACAACAACACAGAAACAACTGTTATAAAAACTAAAACCTGTTAAAGACCTTAACTTGAAAAGTCCAAGTCCTTCACTGCATCCTGGGCAATCTCTAGTCATCATGATGCTGGACACAAATGGCTCTGGAGGAGAAAATGAGGCTGGTGACTTTGCACAGCCCTCCCTTACTCAAATCCAGTTCACACCTGTCATGTAGTAGGCACTTAAAAGTTCTTGTTTAATGAATGAATAAATAAGATAAGTTAAAATAATCACAGATCCCAGATTTGGAAAGTACCTCTGACACTATCTTGGCTAATCTGTATCTGCCTATCTTCCCTCCCTTACTCAAATCCAATTCACACCTGCCATGTAGTAGGCACTTAAAAGTTCTTGTTTAATGAATGAATAAATAAGATAAGTTAAAATAATCACAGATCCCAGATTTGGAAAATACCTCTGACACTATCTTGGCTGATCTGTATCTGTATATCGGCCCTCTTTGCATCATATTAAACAAGTGCCCCTTTAAGTTCTGCTTAAAAACTTCTAATGGTGAGGTGTGTTCATTGCCCACACAAGCAGCCTAGTCCAATGATAATATCATAGAGATGACGATAACGATGATAGCAATAAAGATAGCTGGCCTTCATATTGTACCTACCATGTGCCAGTGCTGTGCCAAGAGCTTGAGAGAGATCTCCTTTGATCCTTAGGCCAACCCTGGGGTGTAGGTGCTGTTATTCTCCCCATTTTACAGTTAAGGATACTGAGACAAACAGAGGTGAAGTCATTTCCCCAAGGTTGCACAGCTATTATTGAGATGGGATTTGATTAAACCCAGCTCTCTAGCTACCATGACACCAGATAGGTAGAAAAGGAGAAGGCTGGGGATTCCAGGCATGGGGGAGAAAGGGAGTGTGCGAAAGGGAAAGGACAGAGCAAGGTAACAGTGGCTAGCAGTCCAATTTGATTGGAGCAGAGAATATAAGACAGTGAGTCAAGGTGAGATAAGACTGAAAAGTCAGAAGGTACAACATTATAGAGAACTTTGGATAGAGGACAATGTTAAGTCATATTCTTATAAGCATTTTAAGGTTTACAGATTGCTTTCCTTCTGCCTTAAAACCCCTCAACTTTTCTTTGTCCTCTTTCTCTCAGCCCCTTAATTCTTTTCCAGGACATTACCCCTGCAATAGCTACTGTCTCCTCCCTTCATGAACTACTTCAGCTGTACACTGTTCTCAGCTCTGAAGTCTTTTGACCCCTTATCCTATGGAAGATCTTACCCCATCAAGAACATACTTAAATTCCTCCTACCAAACACTACTTTTGCTTACTCCTGTATGGAGTTAGAGAAAATCATGAAAATCATGAGAAAATCACGCTGACCCAATCCATTACAAATTTATGCTACATATTCTCAACTGGGCCTTTACAGAAGGAAGGAAAGACATCCACACCCCTGTAATCAATTCTCTATTCCATCTAGTGGCTATTACAAACTTTTTCATCCCTCCTTGTAGCACTTTTCTCCTCTCTCTCAACTGAGTATCTTATCTTATAATTCCTGGGGAAAAAACTGAGGCCTCTCACTTAGACTTTCCTTTTCTCTCCCCATTTCACAAGACTCCGATACATTCTCTCAACTATCTCCTCCTTCAATGCAGTTACCCTTCTCCTTGCCAAGGAAAATCCTTTCACATGTGTCCTTGATCCCATTCCATCCAATTTTCTCCAGCAGCCTGCCCTTTCTATTATTCCTACTCTCACTAATTTTCAATTTCTCCCTCTCTGCTGGATGCTTTCCTGTTATGCAGAAACATGCCCATGTTTTCTTCATCCTTAAAAACCCCCCACTTGATCTGACCTAGCCTTGGAGAACTCAGAGTTCCTTCCTTACTATGAAGTGGCACAGAAGAAAGACTAATCACAGCTTTCATTGTGTAGTGCCACAAATATCCAAATACCTATATTACCCTGGGGAAGTGATCTCAGTGCAAAGGCCAGTGCTACTGCATCATATAGTATATAAGGCAAGAAAAGTAAGAAGGAGTCAAGTTGTGAAGGGTTTGAAAAATCGTCAGAGCCCTCAGAACTTAGAATACAATGCATCAAAGATAGTGAGAATGTCAGAGAACAGAACGTTCACAGCCGAAAGAGAGCTTAGATAAGAGAAGACAAGAAATAGTGATCTGATAGGAGGAACTTACACCATCCAAGGTGGAAGGGACCTTGAATGTCACAGCTGAGAGTAACCTTAGAACACAGAATGAAAGGGACCTCAGTCATCATCATCTATCTCAAGTCCATGCAGCAAGTCAGTGGCAGAGGTGAGATTGTAATCCAGTAATTCTGCTTCTCAGTACAAAAATATTTCCAATAGAACACAGTTGCTGAGAGAGAGAGAGAGAGAGATGGAGATGTTGGGGACCACAATCAAAAATAGGTCCCCATGATTATAGGTACAAGTTTGACTCTTAGAGGAATGACCAGAGACCCCTGGTAATAGTTTGACTGAGATTTTCTCTTTTTAGATGAGCCACCTTGTGTGGATTTCTTCAGCTGGTGCCATCTGGTTCCACAACATGGCGTCTGCAATCACAAGTTTTACGGCAAACAGTGCTGCAAGTCATGCTCGAGGAAGAATCGGTGATGATGATGATAGTCACAATTCCTATGTCTCTAGTGCTTTAAGGTTTACAAGTGCTTTCCCCAAACAGCCCTGTGAGGTAGGTATCCGCATTTCAGAGAAGGAGAATCTATGGCCTGGAGGAAAAGAGGAGACTTGACTTTGGTAAAGTCACAAGACTAGCAGACTCAAACCCACGTCATCTGGCTCCAGATCCAGTATTCTTACTACTACACCATTCTGCCTATCAAAAAACTTTTTAAATGCCTCTTGGAGATTGGGGTGGGATTGGTCTCCCCTTTTACCCACAGTGGACATCTCTATTTTGAGTCACTCATAGTACTCACAAGCAAGTGGAGAACTGTGGCTACAGTGAAGTGCTTAAGGGACAGAAAATTGTTTGTGTTGATAAACCATGCCCACTTCAGAGCTCTTGGACACGAGGCACCATGGTGGATCCCCTCTCATGAAATCCCTTCAGCTTGAGCTGTCTTTTGGAACATATGACCCTATCAGACCAAGATGTGCTGAGTTACTGACCAGAACCCAGACATTTAACCATTTCTATATCTGTCAAAAGGGTACATTAAGTCAACTGAGAAACTTCTCCTTTTAGATTCACTATGTTGTAGACAGAGCTGAAAGAATCTCAGATTTGAAATGGATCTCAGCTGTCATATAGTCCACCCCCTACCTGAACAGAAATTCACACTAGAGTTTTCCCCACACACGGTTATCCAACATCCACTTGGAAGACTTCCAGTGATGGGGAGCTCACTACCTCCTAAAACAGTGTCTTCCACTTTGGGGCAGTTCTAAATTATCAGAAAGTTTTTCATTCCATCGAGCTTAAATCTGTCTTGTTGTATCTTACACTAATTGCTTTGAGGCTAAGGAGAACAAGCCCAACCCCTTTTCCACGTGACTGTCCTTCAGATACTTGAAAACAGCAATTAGGTGTCATCTTTTCTTCCTCCTCCATTCTTCCAGGTGATCTTGGGATAGCTTGGTCTCCAGCTCCCTCTCCACCTTTGGAGAGTGCTCTGTGCTCCAACTTGTCACTATCCTTCCTAAAATGTGGTACCCAGGGCTGAACACACCATTCCAGATGTTGTTGGATCAAGGTGGACTCCAGCCCCTTTGTTTTGTAGCTGAGAAAACTCAGGTGAAAGAGTTTGTTCAAGATCACACAGCAAGTGAGTGGCAGAACCAAGACAACCTTCTGCTAGAATAAGAATCCTTTGGTTCCTCAGTCTGAGACTTGGTCAGGACTTTATGGGTCCTGTATGTAAGACTTCTAACTGGGGTCAGGAGAACGTCCCAATCACAGAACTGCACAAGGGACCTATTACATGTCTTTGGGCTTCCTGTTGGACTGTCTGGGTGGTTTTGGAGCATATATCCTGCCTATTTCAAGGCTCAAGTATACTAACAATAATCTGGGAAGCATTTTCTAAAAAAGTTGTGGAAACAGGGTATGTAGACCATTTAGGACAATCGGTCGATTAAACTTTGCACTTTGAATAACTTATAAATTGCAAGCCTTCACTGCCCATCCTCCCACCCCTGGCTCCATGTCATCTCAAGATTGTTCTACATTCAAAACAATTAAATTCATCATTTATTAAGCACCTTCTAAGTGGGAACCCTGGTTCAATACTGAGGAGGAAGACAGCAAGTGAAGTCACAGAATCATGTCTGATTAATTAGAAGAGACCTTAAAGCCAGTCTAGTACAGTCATCTGCACCAAGCCTGGCTGCCCTTGGCAGCCTTCCCAGAAGGGCCATTTGGTCTCTATTTGGCAGCTTCAAGTGACTGGGAACTCACTACCTCACAAGTGCATTCCCATTTCTGCAGTGGGCCAAATGGGCAAAAATCTGCCTCTTCCATCTATGGATCCCAGCTATGCCTGACCCCTCTCGAACCTTCTAAACTTTAGAGGAACACAGAAGAAATATAATCCCTTCTACACAGGATTATTCTTTAAATAAGGTTATATTATTTATTCCCGGAAAGGACTTTAGTGATCATCTAGTTCAACTCCATCATTTTTTAAAGGATCAAATGAAGCCTATGCAGTCAAGTAACTTGACCAAGGTCAAATAGTTAATAAATAGCAGGGCTGGGGTTCAGACTCAGGTGCTTTGAGTAAAAATCCAGCACTCTTTCCTCTACATGTCTTCCCCCTGACAGTCTCCATCCTTAAGAAGTTTGCAGTCCAATAGTTTAATAGTAAACTTTTCCTACCTGTAAACCAATGTTCTGAGCAATAAGAGGTATAGAAATTTTAAATACAAGAGTACCAGCTATTGTAGAGATTATGGTCTAGGAAGGATATGTGACATATTCAATTCAGAGTCCTGGAATGTCAGAACTGAAAGGGACCTCAGAACTGTTTAGTCATGAGTATATGGATCCCCTCCAGCTCTCATCTGAGGCAGCCCATCCCACTTTTGAAAAGCTCTGGTTAAAATTTTTTTTTCTTAAATCCAGCTTAAGCCTGCCTCCCTATAACTTCTACCCATTTCTCTTGGTTCTGTCTTTTTTGACCAACCATCATGAATCTAGTCTGTCTTTTACATAACAGCCCTTCAATATTAGGTACTTGAAGATTGCTGTGTCCTCCCTTGTCTTCCCTTCTCTAGCTTAAATATTTCCAGTTTATCCTCCAACTGATGTTCATGTGCTATGGTCTTAAGGCCCCCTAATTTGAGTTGAATTCAGCTTATTTAACAGTATACTTGCTCTGCAAGCACTTACATTTAAATAAATGAATGTCAACAGAGAAAATATTCCAATTTTTAACATTCCCCCCACAAGACTGTACTACCTATACCCAGGATTCCACAGGTCCAGGGTCATCTTCAGAGGATCCTATCTAGGGCTGAATTCAATTTCAGATTAATTTTGCAAAAATTTAGTGAGTAATCTCTTTTACCCAGAGAACTGGGGTTGGTGCTTGATGATACAAACTTTAGATATGTGTTTTTGTTTGTCTGTTTGTTTTGCCATGGGGTGTTTCTCTGCCATCAAAAGTCCCAAGCCCCTCTACACCTCTGGTTTTATATGTCCCTGTGGCCAAGAAATCCATTCCTTGGTGGCCAAACCCATGACTAATGAGTCCTTTAGAAGTGAACTAGACAGTCTGTCATTTGCTACTACCTGATGCCTCTCCAGTTCTGTGGTACCTTCCAGGGCTTGCCAATCCAAATTGGCAGGTTGGCAAGGGAACTATCACCTCCTTGCCAGGAGGAGATATCCATGTTAGAGGAAACTTTGATGGAGAGGTTATTCTTAAAATAGTCTTCAATTGGAAGCACATCAGCCCATTTGCCTAAACCAATGAAGCAGGCAAGCCTGTTGTCCATCTGTAATTTTTGGAGGTTTTGTTCAAAGGATGTGTGTTTATGTTGTTCCATTTAATCCCACAATTTTTTTTTAAATGAATGTTGCCTCAGTTCTCTGCCTCAAAAACATCAATTCAAATAAAGACTGGCTAATTCCATATTGCCAGCTAGACAGTGGTCACTTAAAATGAACAGTTCCCTTTGTAACTCTCCAGATGGAGCTGGGTTTGGGGTTTGTTTTTTTTTCATATTATCCAAGAAATGATAATTATCTCTTTGACTTGATTTAAAGTACAAATGGTTATATTATTTAAAAACAAAAGCAACATATGTTGTATTTCTCCCCTATCCCCAGTAAAACTGTTTTCATAATTACTATTTTATTACTTGATGTAAAAAAATAATTTATTAACTCATAACCTGTCCTATGTTTGCACTTACTTCCTGAAGTGGGTGATGCTAATTAATTAGAAAGAGAAATGTTGAATAAAACTATGTTATGGAATGAAAAAAATCAACATATAGACCTGGTATTTAATTCTTCTGTAAGTTTAACAATAAAGGACCTGTTTTGTTATATTGGAAACTTGTTAAAGTTATTTGAATAGTCAAGGATACACCTACATCAAGGATAAAGGAGACAGGTCAGTACTGCCTACAGGTTCAATAGGTTCATAGAGGTAGCCATGTGAAGAAAGCTCTGGACTAACAGTGAAGAGATATGGTTTAATTTCTATTAATTGGAAGTATGATTTTGGGTCTATCTTGGCCTTAAGATCTCTAAGTTTTCTTGTATTTCTAGATCCTATAATCCTTCTTGCATTTAAATTGTTTGCTTGTAAGAAAGGGGAAAATGGGCCCTGTATTTTTTAGGCTTTCTCTGGGGGGACTTTGCTACATCGTTGGAATATTCACCAACGTATCAAAAAAAGACATCACCATTTCCTTCAAGTACTTCATGTCATGTAGAAGCAATAATGAATTTGCAGGACTTAGAGCTGAATGAGACCTTGAAGACCATCTAGTTCAAATGTCTCATTTTACAGAAGAGGAAACTGAGACCCTGAGAAAAGTAACTTGCCCAAAGTCACCTTGATAGCAAGACGATGAGTCAGAAATTTGACCCAGAAGGCTAGAAATAGGGTGGGTGGAAGTCAATGAGGGACAGATTTAGGTTCTATGTATGTAAAAATCTTTTAACAATTCTAATTGTCTTAAAAGTAGGATGGATTTCTTTAGGAGATAATGAATTGTTGGCCTCTGCAGTTTTACACCAAAAGTTAAATGATCACTTGTCAGGAAAATATTCCTACTCCGGTTTGGATTAGGTTGGGTAATCTCTAAAGGCTTTTATAGCTCTAAGAATCTATAAATATATCTAAATCCATCGCATTCACAGTGAGGAGTGCCTCTCTGTATCTGTCAATAAGGTATAGTCCCAGTATTTATCATTAAATACACCCATATTGCAACATATTGCTTTCAGACTTCCCAATAATTAAATCCCTCCTCTTCTTTTCTCCCTATCCTTTCTCTTCTTTCTGTTAAGGACACATCCCAAGACTACTGAGCATTTTATTTTGAGATTTAATCCATGAAAAAGCAAGTATATCAGTTTACTAGGGCATGTCGAGAACACAAGGCACGTTGAGGAATAAAATGTCAGGACTAAAAAGAACTTTAGATCATAAGATATTAAAATTTCAAGGGATCATATGGAATTTCTGAGTGTGGATATACCTTATAAGTCTGAACATCAGAACCAGAAGGACTCTTAAAGTTTTTTGAATCAAACTCCTACATTTGACAAAGGAAGAAATGAGTCCAGAGAGGGAAAGTAATTTGTCCCACATCATGCAGTTAGTAAATAACAGTGCCATGCCTGGGATCCAGCTCTTCTGACTCTCAGGTTTAATGCTTTGTCCATTATACTATGCTACCTTGTTGGATGGGTATCACATGATCTTGGGGGATAGATCTGGAAGATGTAGATCATGTACAAAGGATGAAAGAAAGTCATTGGACCATCCTATTAACAAACTACATTGGGGGAGGGTAGAGCAGAAGGATTCAACTCCTGCTGTCTAAACTAACCTAGATATAGCCAGCAAGGTATTATAAATTGTCAATCAATTACATATCATTATGAAAATCCAGGCAAGATGTACTGAGAGTCTGAACTAGAATGATGGATATATGAGTGAAGAGAAGAAGGAAGACAGAGATGGTATGGAGGTAGAATTGACAGGAGTTTGCAACTGATTGGATATGGAGGTGAAGGAGAAATTCTGAGGTTACAAAACTGAACAACAGGGAGGAAGGTCTCAAGCAAAACAAGAAAATTAGGAAGAAAACAAGTTAATGGGGAATAGGATTCATTCTGTTTTGGAAATGTTGAATTTGAGATGCCAAAAGAACATCCATGACAAAACGTCTATCATGGGGTTAGAGATATAGGAGTTCAGGTAGGACATTATGGTTGAGTAGGTTGATTTAGGAGTCATCTGACTAGAGATAAGAATTGAGCTCATTGGATCAACCAAGTCAGAAATAGAAATTATGTTGTCATCAAACATCATAACTCTCTAGGCTGCCCTCCTGACTCTCCCAGATTTTGTCTACAGCTCCTCAGAAACCAGACCAGCCCTGTCTTCATTCCTTTCTGGGTTACATTCAAACTTTCTCTACAATGCCTCAGCAATACTACCTGCATAGCTTTCTCTCCTCCCCCTTTTCAACTTACTTTTATATATTGTGTTTCCCTATTAGACTATAAGGCACTTGAGAGCAAAGACTGTCTGTCCTTCTGCTTGTGTTTGTATCCCCAGTATTAAGCACAGTGCCTGAAACACAGTAAGTACTTAGTAAATATTTGTTGTCTTACCTCTACTAAAGACTGCCAGGGCAAAAAGTATTAGACAAATAACTTTAAAGAAAGATCACAAGGCTGAAATTGAAACACATTATAGGAATGCGATGAGAAGCCAGTCACTGAGTTGTCTGGAGTTCTCTCTCTGTCAATAGCAGATCTGCCCCAATGATTATTTCATCCTTAAAATGGAGGCACCAACAAGAGTAATATCTATTCTAGACCTGATTATTTTTCACCTTTGTATCCTCAGTGCTCGTAAAGTACCTGGCACATAGTAGGTGCTTAATAAATGCTTGTTCACTAAATGAATGAAAGAATAAATGGCATAAATGCAAAAATATAAGTGAAGAATAAATGCGAAAATGTGGCATGGTACTCAGAAACACAAAACTTGGAATGAGCTGATGCTAATTGGAAAAGCTAAGGACAACAGAAATTTTCTAAAAAGAACATTTTATAGCTCTATCAGGTAAAGAGGAGAAATAAAGAAGGAACAAGAAGAACGCTGTGGGTGACTGGTGAATTGCTGAATTCTTATTTTGTTTCTGTTTCCTCGGTCATGGGCTAGAAATAGCACAGCAAATATGGCAAATAGGGAGTTTGTAACCGAGGTGAATAATCATAAGAGTTAACATTCATATAGCACTTACTATGTGTCAGGTACTATGCTAAGCTTTTTACAATGACTATCTAACTTAATCCTCACAACAATCCTGGGAACTGGGTGCTATTTTTATCCCCATTTTACAGATGGGGAAACTGGGACAAATGGGGTGATGTGACTTGCCTGGGGTCACATAGATAAGCAAGTGTCTGAGATCAGATTTGAACTCAAGTCTTCCTGAGTCCAGGCCCTCTCCTCTACCCACTGGACCACCTAGCTGCCTATAATAGAAAGTCACATGACTATAAGTTCAGTTCATGATACCAGAGTCCGGGCAGATATGATTGCTAAGCCACTGACACGGATCCTTGAAGGCTCATGGGGAATGGGAGTCATATCACAGGGCTGAAGATTATAAAACATTATTGCAATCTTCAAAAAAAGAGAAGTGTAGAGACTGCAGCCCTAGAGGCCAATGAGGTTGACTTTACTTCTGATAAATTTTTAGACTATATTATCAAGTGGCTGGTTTGTGAGCACCTAAAAAAAAGGATGCAGCAATCATAAAGAGCCAACATAGCTTCATCAGGAATAGACCTTGTCAGAGTAATAGCATTTCCTTTTTTAACACAGTGACTAGACTGATGACATAGATATAATTTACCTATATTTTAGCAACATATTTGACAGTCAAGTTATTCTTACGGACAAAATGGAGAAATAGAGGCTAAATGATTATAATACAGACTCAAAGTGGCTAGTGGTTGGAGGTCAGCTTGGAAGGAGATCTTAGTAGAGTGCATAAAAGGTCTGCGTTTGATCTTGTACTACTTGACATTTTTGTTGTTGAGTCTTGTCTGACTCTTAATGACCCCATTTGGGATTTTCTTGGTAAAGATCCTGGAGTAGTTTGCCATTTCAGATGAGGAACTAAGGCAAATAGGGTTAAATGATTTGCCTAGAGTCACACAACTAGTAAGTGTCTGAAGCATAATTCGAACTTATGAAGTCTTCCTAATTTCAGACGTAGCACTCTATCCACTGTGCCATAAAACTGCCTATAATTAACATTTTTACCTTTGAATTAAAGATCTTTTTTTACTTAGCATTTTTATCTGTGAATTAAAGTCTTAGATGGCATGGTTATCAAATTAGTAGATGACAAAGTTGAGAGGAATATCTAACACACTGGTTGGCAAAGTCAGTGTCACAAAAAATATTTTCAAGCTAGAAAATTAGGCCAAACCTCAGAAGGCAAAAGTTAATAGATAATATTCAGTCTTAAGGGCAACTAGGTGATGCAGTGATAGAGTACCAGATCTGGAGTCAGGAAGACTCATCCTTCTGAGTTCAAATTTGGTCTCAGACACTTACTAACACACTTACAGTGTGTAACCCTGGGCAAGGCACTTAACCCTATTTGCCCCAGTTTCCTCATCTGTAAAATGAGCTACAGAGGGAAGTGGCAAACCACTCTGGTATCTTTGCCAAAAAAACAAACAAACCTAGATGGGAGTCACAAAGAGTCAGACATGAGAGAAACGATTGAACAGCAACAACAACAAAAAATTCAGTCTTACATTTGGCCTCAAAAAAATCAACTTTGTCAATGCAAGATGGGCCAAGGAAAGGACTTGCTAGACAGCAATTCACTTGAAAAATTCTAGAGGGTTTAGTGGACGGCATGCTTAGTATGAGTCAGTAGTGTTGCATGGTAACCTCAAGGGCTCATGTGATCTAGACTATATTAAGAGGCAGTGTCCAAAACTAGGAAAATGACAGTTCTGCTCTACTCTCACATTGTGTGGCATTTTAAAAGATTCTGAGACATAATTTAATCATTTTATTAATAATGCTGGCATTTTAATGAAAGGATAGTCATTTGGCCATCTCGCTCTTAGATCAAAGACCCCTCATGGCAGTGGATTCACAGTTTATATACCCTTTGAAGAGTGAGTGTTCCTGAGGGTGGCAATCAACTCTGGTTAACAATTAATGAGAAATGAATATTGCAATGAGATGCTGGGCTATATTACAATGATTTTGGGGTATGTAACTTTAAAATCATTCAAATCTTGGGTAAAGACACTTATAAATTTCCATATCTCCTGTCTGACAAAAGGGAGAATCAACACTTTCTCAGAATTTTCTGAATAAACACAATGGACAGGATGCACCCATTAACCCAAAATTAGAATTTCTTTTTTTGTCTGATTAGATCTTGGTCTGAGTAAATCTCTAAGAGAGATTTCTCGAACTAGTTGATTTCTGGATGAGGAAGTAGGAAAGAGGAAAAAGTTTGGTTCTGAATGAATAATTAGTCATTAATATCAGAGAGAAATAATCATTTCTCCCAATAGATTGCATTGTGTCCATCACATTCTATGAAGGACATTGGTAAAAGGCAAACAGGATGAAAAGTTGCCTAAAGATCATTCCATATAGGAAATGGTTAAAGAACTTGGGGATGTTTAGCCTAAAAAGACTTAGGGCTATCATCCCTCTCCAAGTATTTGAAGGGTTGTCATGTTGAAAAGGAAGTGGGTTGATTTTGTTTGATTTCACAGGGTAGAACCAGCAACAATGGGTTACAAGAGGTGTAAGTTTGATGTTAGGAAAAAACTTCCTAACAATTAGCACTATTTAAAAGTGGAATGTGTTGCCCCAGGGGTAGGGAATTTATTTAGCTCCTTGGACATCTTTAAACAAAGTTAGCTTGACCATTCTTTCATTATGTTATGAGATAGATCCTTGCTCAGTCAGGTATGGGTTACATTACATGGCTGCAAAGGTTCTTTCCAATACTGAGATTCTGAACTGATTATATTAACATATGGTACCTTCTTGTCACATGCACACCCAAGTTAGGTTTGGAGGTGATCTCTTCCCTCCAGAAGCCAGCCTATATCCCTACAAGCATAGCTCACCACCAGTTTATCACCTATGAACGTTGTCTCATTGACCTAACCTTATTTCCCTTAGTTGTCTGCAGAAGCCTGGTGGGTAGCTGATGAAAGACAGCAAGAAGTTAAAAAACAGCCAAGAAATAGGATGATAATGTTAGGAGACTCAAATTCCAGTCCTCCAAAGGTACCCTGTCATTAAGACAATGGCAGAAGTTGGAGCTGTGGGACAGAATCCACACATAGAAGCATGAAGAAGCTAGAGCTACCCAGAAATGCCATGGAAAAGCCAAGCCTTACATAATGATGACTTTGGATATATGGGTCAAGAGAGGACCCTCGAGCTAGTAAGAAAAAAGTCAGGAAGGCTGCAGATATCACTAAGAAGACATATTTATATTTATGTACAAATAAAAGTACCGCCAATTCATGCCACATAATGGCAGAATATAAGAACTAACAAACCTATAGAACCCGCTTGTATTGACTTTCAATTGCTGAAAAGGGGGAGTAAGAACATAAACTGTATCTTGGCAGTGACTTCTGATTTCAAAAGACTCTTTAGGAATACCCAACCCCAAACCAGAAAGCTTCCACAGTTGCTAAACTATTATGGGAGAAGCATTTGATCTTCAGAATTTAGCCAGATCCAGGCAAAAACTGAAAGCACAGGACTCAAAGAGGTCTTAGCTTACGTTGGTATTGGTGAGATTTGGGGTGCTGGGGACCCCAAAATACTGACATGTCAGGTCCTGTTGAATGAATTCAACCCAAGCCTTCTTTAAACCAAAGAAAAACAAAGTTTATTAAAGGTTCTCCATATTGGGTTGACTCTTAAGGAGCCTAACCGTTTGTGACACTTGTATTGACAAGTGGGCCAGATAGAATCTCAGCTAGACAGAGTCTGAGCACCTTCATGGAGGCAAGATGAATCTTGTATACGGAAAGACAGTGGGAGGGATCTGGGGGTAGTCTAGTAGTCTGGGGGTTCCAGGGATGGTTTTAATGGGAGTGGTCAGTAGCCGGGGATGTCTAGAGGTCTTATTGGGAATGACCAGTACCAGGAGGTGAATGAAGATGAAATCTAGGGAGGATTTTTATGGGAGTGACCAGTAGCCTGGAGAATGGGATTTTGATAGGATCAAGGATGGGAAGTATAACAAAGATTTGGGCATAGTGATAATGAAAAGCTTATGGGCGCCCAGAGACTGCCAGATGAAGTGGGAAGATTCAAGAAGAGTTCAAGGGGATCCCCATAGTTTATACCCCATCAGTATCAAGAAAGCTGGAACGTCATCTTACCACTCTCAAAGAGTATAGAAGGGAGGAGAGGCAGTAGCCTACACTGTCTCTGGAGTCAGAGGATCATGGTTCAGATTCTGATGCTTTCTGTACGTGTAACTTTGAGCAAGTCATTTAAATTCCTTGGACCTTAGTTTTCTCGTCTGTCGAAAGAGAGTTTTGGACTACATGGCTTCTGAGTTTCCTTGCAGCTGCTCTCAACCTAAAATCCTTATCTGACCCACAGCCCAAGTGACTCAAAATGCATGCAGTATAAGGTATTAGAGAGAGCTCTGTGGCATGAACATGTGCTATTTCTAGAACGAGTATACAACTCTACCAGAAAAAATGCTCAGGCTTTATGCCATGCCAGTTGGTGGTTGGATGAGAACCACACCTAGGTGCTGATTTGTGTTTTGGAGTCTCTGAGAATGAAAAGAATGCAGTAACTCACTAGCATTAAGTCTTGTGGCTGACAGAAAAGCAGACAGGAGCTTACCACCTAGCTACAACCAGTGAGAAGGATACCACAAACAAACGATAATATGATTACCAAATTTGTTGTCAAGACCTTAAAACAAGGAAGACTGAGTTTGCTAAGAAAGTTTGATATTGTAGGGCATAAAAGTCGATAGACTTTTGAAAAACTAGTTTTCTTCCAGGCTCAATAGACGAAGGACATCTTTACAATTAAAGCTGTCCCAGTGTGGAACAGGGTGCCTCAGGAATCAGAATGCTCCACTGGAAAGAGTCCTAGATGTGGAATCAGGAGAGACCTGAGTGCAAATCCTGCTTATGAAATTTACTAGCTGTTTAAATGTGGACAAACCATTTAATATCTCTGACCTTCATTTTCTGCCTTTATAAAATGAGGATTACTATACCTATATTACCTATGTCACAGGGAGGTTGTAAGTATCAAATGAGATTAGCTAAAGCTTCAATTGTTACATCATTGTAAGCTATTACTATTACTATTTTTTACTATTACTAGTGCTAGGGAGTTTCCCGTTACTAGAAGTACTAAAAAAAAAGAAATTTATGGATGAAAAGATGTAAATAGATGGTGATAACTGCAAAAAAAAATTTCATGATTTAGGTGTAGATTCCCAGAATCCCAGACTCTTAGAATGAGAAGGGACCTCAGAGGCTATAAATTCAACTCATACCTGAATAGGAAATAACACTACTCCTTCTTAGACAAGTAGCCCCCAAGACCACCAAACGTCCCCCAAAGTCCCCTTTAGCTCTGAGATTCTAGTATCCCTAACTCTGCCCCGGGAGAAGAAAAGTTAGTTTAGGTTTGGATTTTTTCCTGCTGTCTCACCCACACGCCAACAGCTTCCAAATGGAATTGACACTGGGGACTGCAAAAGGGCTTTTGGACTCTCAGAGAAAAACGTTCCTTAAATACGAGTTGGGACAAGCAAATAGCTAGGAAGATTGTAGGTTGGTTTTGCCCCTTCCGGAAATAAGATTTGTAGAAAGGCAACTCTGTTTGAGTCTGGCTTCTCAGGAATTAACAGAGGCTGCTGCCTTTGGCTATGATGTTGGCATTTCCAGCCCTCCTTTGTGTAGGGGCCAAGGATGAAGCACAGATTCACCAGAGCCTTGGGGTCCCCAGCAAACCACACTTGGCTCATATAGTTCTTTATTAACATCGCTTTTATCAATAGAAGGACTGGAATTGAAGAATAACTTGAAGGACCAAGCTGAGTCAATTAATGCAGTACATTTTTTTATTCATAAAAATTTTTTTATTTTATATTTCAAAATTATAATCAATTGATGTACCTGGTCCATCTAGTGTTAATGATAACTGTAACAGTAATCTAACTCTGCTGCTTGCATGCTGCCTGGGTAACCTTGAAAAAGTAAATTCCCCTTTCTGGTCTTAGTTTTCTCAGTAACAAAATGATAGGATTAGATTAGATCTTCTGCAAGGCCCCTGCTAACTCAAAATCCTATGATCCTAAGTCAGTAACTCACATGTCTATAACTTAACAAGGAGGTGTCTATAATGTCTATGACATAACAAGCTAGGTGGCACAGTAGCTGTAGAGTGCCAAGCCTGGAGTCAGGAAGACCTGAGTTCAAGTCTGGCCTCAGACACTAGCTG
The DNA here is from genome assembly GCA_028658325.1 of Potorous gilbertii. Classification (NCBI taxonomy): domain Eukaryota; kingdom Metazoa; phylum Chordata; class Mammalia; order Diprotodontia; family Potoroidae; genus Potorous; species Potorous gilbertii. The sequence continues at coordinate 148,323,606 of CM053769.1, forward strand.
TGTGACCCTGAACAAGTCACTTAACTTTGCCTCAGTTTCCTCATCTGCAAAATGAGCTGGAGAAGGAAATGGCAAAACCATTCCAGTATCTTTGCAAATGAACCCCAAATGGGGTCATGAAGAGGTGGACACAACTGAAATAAGTGAACCACAAAAATGTCTATAATACCTTAGTTTACATCGTGCTTTCTTCTTGGCAATACTTAACTTAATAAATGTTCGGTATGTCTGTCTGTCTGTCTGTCTATCCACTTCACAGAGAAGGAAATTGAGAGAAGTGATTTACCTGAGGTCCCTCCTCTAATGTCTTCTGAATCCAAGACCAGTGTTCTTTTCATTGTACCACCCAGCTTCCTTTGCTTTTTCCTTCCTATCTTGCTTTTCTTTTCCATGATGCACCTAAGTACTTGGCAACTTAGTTCCATACTCCCCGTCTTGCCTTGTAAGATACTGGGATATAAATCGCAGATTTGATCGTCTTAATGGGAGATTATATTCTGGCTTAGAAAGGGTGTGTAAAGAGTGATATGACTGCACATGTTGCTCATCTCTGAACTCACACTTACAATAGACATCCAGGAGAGCTAGAAGTGATTGTAGGAGTGTGAATACACAAGTCATGGCGTGGCCCTGCAAGAAAGAGGGAAGGTTCTTGCTGAATGCTAAGGAAAACACAAAGGACTTTGTTAGCCAAACAAAGAAAAATTACCTCATGATTTTTCCTTTGTTATGTTCTAATTGTTTTATTTGTTCTACTGTAATTTTCTCTTCACATACAACACATGCTATTGACCCCCCCCCCCAAATAATAACTCTCATTTACATAGTACTCTAAGGTCACAAAGCACTTTCCTCTCAAAAAGGCATGAAGGATTAAATAAAATATTTAGTAAGTGCTTACTACGTGCGAAGCATTCTGCCAAAGGCAGGGCATACAAACAGAAAGGCTCCTGCTCCCCGGGAGCAGGAGCTCCCATTTTACTGGGGCTAGCAACATAGGTGGAAGTCTAGGAGTGTTGCTTGGAGTGGATAGGATGATTAGAACTGACAATGGAAAAAAAAAGACTGAACAACCGCAAGTCTTTTGTTTCCATCTTTTCTACTAAATAGAATGATCTTTAAGTTCATTTTCAGGCTTCAAGTTTATTCTATCCTTTGTTCAGAATGGGGGGAAATGGTGGACAGGGAAGGAGAGCCTGAGATAAACAAACATATGCTGAGAAAATACATTTGTACTTGGTTGTGCTATATCCCAGAATTTAGTTTGTTGTTCAATGGTTTCAGTCATGTCTGACTCTTCATGACCCCATCTGGGGTTTTCTTGGCAAAGATACTGAAGACGTTTGCTGTTTCTTTCTCCAACTCATTTTACATGAGGCAACTGAGGCAAACAAGGTTAAGTGACTTGTCCAGGGTCACACAGCTTGTAAGTTTCTGAGGCCACATTTGAACTAGGGAAGATGAGTCTTCCTGACTCCAAGCCTAGCATTCTATTCACTGTGCCACCTTGCTGTCTAGGATACTGAAGGAAAAAATAATATTTGACAGGGTTATTGCGGAACCTATTGTTGTAGGTGAACTTTTAGTAATCATGGGGAGTGAGAGTGGTGCCACAGGCCTGGAGAGAGAATATTCCTATTTTTTAAAGAGAAGAAAAAAAGGCTAATTTCACAATTAGATGATGGACTTGATGTGCAATGGGAAAAATACAGATGGATAAATTTGAAAATGAATTACTAAAAGTATGGGTTGTGAGCATTTAGAAATTGTGACAATCACTATGAGTGAGCCTGATTCAATTTATTAAGAACCAGTCAGGAGAGAGTAACATCGTCTTCTTTTTGTGACAGTGCTTTTCTGGTCTGATAGGACTAGATCTCAGCAAGCTTTCATAATATCCTTGTGAACAAGATAAGATGTGAGCTAGAGGATCTTACAGTTAGTTACCTGAGTTTGCAATTGGTCTATTAAATAATAGGAATCAAAGAGCTCTGATAAATGGTCCAGTGTCAAACAGGAAATTTTCCTGTTTTTTGTATTTTTAAGGAGACATTTCAATGCAAACAAGTGTGCACATTATCTCCCCCATTAGACCATAAGCTCCTTGAGGTCAGTGACTGTCTTCTGCCTCTTTTTGCATCCCCAGCACTTAGGCCAGGACCTGGCACATAGTAGGTGCTTACTAGATATTTATTGTTTGAGTCCATCACCTCTCTGGTGGGCTGTGTGCTTCACCATCAGTTGGAGTTATGATTGATCATTGCGTTTATCAGAGTTTTCAAGTCTTTCAAAGTTATTTTTCTTTACAGTGTTGTTGCTATTGTATAAATTGTGTTGCTGGTTCTGCTTGTGTCACTCTGCATCAGTTCACACAAGTCTTCCATGTGTCCAGTTCACCATTTCTTACAGTGTAGTACCATTACATTCATATATCATAACCTTAACCTGATCAGGGAAGGCTTCCCAGAGAGGTGGAATTGCTGCAAGGTCAGAATCCACTGCACAAAGACAGTAGAGATAAAACCATCCAAAGAACAGTGGACACTCTGTGAATGAAGAAATGGAAATAAGGATTAGGACGAATAGTCCAGCCTGGTTGGAGCGTAGAGTAATGAAGGGACCTAGATGTGAGACAGGGCTGGAATGGTAGGCTATTGCAAGATAGCAGAAGACCATACAATAAGATGAAACTATAATTGAGATGAATACAAAGTGATGTTTCAAAAAAAATGAATCAGTCCCAAAGCAGGAGAGGTGAGATTACACAGCAGCAACTCTAGAAAATGATCTGGGGCTGTTTAGTGACCTGAAAGCCCAGTATAACTTAAGAGTAGAGCATGCGAGATGGAGAAAATCCAGAGGACAACAATCAGTCTAGAGAGGAACCTTAAGACCATGCCATATAAGAAAAACCAGAAGGAACTGGGGGGGGGGGGGGATTGACTACATAATATAATTACAATAACATAGTAATACATAAGAAAAGAAGGTAGTTTCTTTCAAGTATTTACTTGAAGCACTGTCATGAGAGAGACAGATTAGGGTGGTTCTACTTAGCTTGAAGCTGTACAAAGACAGATTTAGGCTTGAAATAAGGAAAAACCTCAAGAGGTAGGTAATGCATCACAATCAATTAACATTTACTAAGTGGTCCTCACTAGAGAGCTCCAGGAAATGGCTGAATGGCCCCCTTTGTTAGGAATATGGTAGAGGTTTATTTTGGACTAGATAACCTCAGAGATCCCTTACAGCTCAGATGCTGTGATTTTGTGTTTGGACTTTTGTTCCTTTGGTAATAGGGAGCCACTGAAGGATTTTGAGCAAAGTCATGCTGTATCTTCTGTCTTTTTAAAAAACCACCCCACACACACATCCAACCACCACCCCTGAGCCTGGAATGAGCTACCTCCTTCACCTCAGCTCTGTTGCTTCCTTAAAGATTGAGTTCAAATTCCACCCTCTGCAGAAGGCCTTTACCAGCACCTTCCAGAACCTTCGCTCTGAGATTATCTCCCTCCATGCTGTATATATCTTGTATGTACAATCCTTTGCATGTTGCTCCTCTCCCCCAGCTTGAGTGTGAGCTCCTAGGGGTCAGGAACTAATTTTTTGCCTTTTTTTGAATCCCCAGAACTGAGTACATGATAACCACTTAAAGATACTTGTTGGCTAGAACAATAGTCAGGAACAGTAATAGGAATAAGCCCCATTCCCATGGGGCATTGAAGATTTAAAACAGGTTTTCTTTCTGACAAGCCAGCAGATAAGTAGTGCAAATGTCATCATCTCCATTTACAGCTGAGGAGCTGTACTTCAGAAAGGCAGTGGCTTGCCTGGTGATAAGCATCAGTATTGGGACTGGATTTCATTTAGGTCCCCTCACTCCAGATCCAGTGTTTTTCCCACTATCTATATTTCCTCTCCAGGAGGATTCATCTTGTTGCAAATCCAGAAAGCAGAGAGAGCCAGTTAGGCAGGTTTTAGACTGCTAGTGGCCCATAAGGTGAGCACGTACTCCCCCTCCTCTGAGCATTTCCAACAATGGCACTATTTGGCTTTGTTTGGGTGAAAGAGACAAAAGAAACTCTGAGTAAATGAAAGGGGCTTCTCCTATTTCTGTTACTGCCTCTGAGACATGTTACTTCTTGCTCTTGTAGAAAATTTCAGAGGACAAAGCTCATGTGCAGGACGGCTGCCAGTTGGAGTCCAATCAGCAGGATTTACTCCGTGGAGTGATGACACTTTAATTTTGAAAGAGCCTTTGTCCTTGCCCAAGGCTGAGGATGAGGGGCTGAGAGACAATTCTGTTGTCCAGTTAATCTTTGGCAGCACCTTTATTTCATCTTTCTCAAAAGTTTGATGGTTCCCTAGGCAGGCATGTGCTGGTAAATGTTTAACAACTTGCTGAAAAAATAGCATATGCATGTATATGTGTGCTCATGTAAAATACCTGTGCACATACATGTTTATGTATATGTTTACATATATGTTTGTAGATGTCATCACACTTTTAGTTAAATCTGTACATCACTTTCTTAATTTGAAATAATTATCAAAACAATAAATCAAGCCCTGATTTGTAATGTTCGCCAGTTTCCAAGGTGTAAATGCTCAATTTAACCATCATCTGGTAGGAGCTGGCTCCAGCACATGCCTAGCCCTAAGTAACTGTCTCACTTCTGCTCCCCCCATGGCAACATGGAACAGACACTAGATTTGGAGTCTTAAGCTCTGATCCCAGCGCAGTTATTAACTACTCATGTGACATTGGACAAATACCTTCCCTGTGCCTGAGTTTTTCATCTGTAAAATCAGGAAGTGAAATACCGAACTTCTAGATTCCTTTCCATCATTAAATCCATGATTATATTATCTTTGCTGCTCTAAATTCAGAGATCCTATGACCCTTCTGAGTGTAAATATGTCTACTTGCTAAATATCTGAGAAAAAATAGAAAACACGCAAGTGCACACGAGTCACAATTCACAAGAGGTAACTTGAAAAATGACCAAAAGATTTAGAGCTAGGGGGGATCCTAGAAACCTTCAGTCTGTCAGTCAACCAACAATCATATATTAAGCCCCTGTTTCATTCTAGGCACTATATTAAGTTCTGGGGATACAATACAAAAGTGAGATAGTACCTATTCTTGAAGAGCTTACTTTTTTTAGGGAATATAAGGCGTAGCTAAGAGTAAGGATCTGGAAAGGAAGCTTTGATCTAGCTTTGAAGCCACAGGGTGAAATTCAGGACAGATGGCAAGATGCTTGTTCTGAATGGCTAGATGGGATGACATACAGAAGCTTGGGAGCAAACCCCTAAATCGAGATTCAGAAGGCTAAAGTGAAGGTTAATTCACCTACTCAATTTTTTTTTCATTCAATAGTTGAGGAAAATTAAGATGTGGTGCCCCTTTAACACCACAAAGGAATTTAAATCCAAATTCTCTGACTCCAGATCCCATGTATTTTCTTCTATACAATGCTGCCTCTTACCAGAACCCATCTAAACAAAGCCTAGACTGAGAAGTATGGGACTCCCTACCCAATTAAGTTATCCACTCCCAGATCTTAATAGAATAACAACACTAACTACATCCATGGATGAACAGCAATTTGTTGAGCTTCTTCATTAGCAAACTTTTTTTCACCATCAGATAGACAAAGTAATCTTCAGTCAAAAATTAAAATAGTGGGAATAGGATATAAGAAAAAAATCAGGAGACATATTTGAGTGATGAACCTCATCCTTACTAACCATGGAATCCAAACCAAGTAACTCTGAGTTTCGCTTTCTTCGTTGGTAAAATGAAAAATTATTGCCTGCACTATTTACCTTATAGGATTATAAGTAGCTCTTTTTAAGCCATAAAGTATCAGGAAGGGGAGAATTTGAGGTGAATCTTCTATGAATTTCCATGAAAATATTCATGGAAGTCCCACAAAATAAAATTGAATTTTAGTGCCCTCCCTCTGTTGATTGTTTCCTGTTTTATCCTGTATGTGTCTTATTTGTACATATTGTTTGCATATTATCTCCCCCATTAGATTGCAAGCATCTCAAGTACAGTGACTGTGCTTTGCCTTTCTTTGTATCCCCAGCACTTAGAATAGTGACTAGTACTTAGTAGGTGCTTTGAAGATGTTTATTGTCTAATGGAAAGATGGATCTATACCTAGGAAATCATGGATAACTCAACATATCAAGTTGCAAAGTATATATCTGAGACAGGATGAAGGACTTCCCCAAAATTCTCATACCTGACAACCATTACCTTCTTCTGGTGATACAAATCGATGACAAATGATGCTAATGTATATAATCTAAAAAGCATTACTAAATCCTGATAAAAAATCCCCAAACAAAAACCAGAGCAACAATAGCATGACAGACAAGTGTGTTTTTCATTCCACAGTTGTAATTTTCATCACTGCTACAACTAAATATAGGAGATTTAGAAGAGAAAGGTAGATTTGGAAAGTAGACAACTGATTAAGAAGATGGTCTTAAAAATGGTGTTTGGATTTCTGAATCACAGCTTTAAAGATGTGAATAAAGGGCACCTGGCAAGGGATAGAGTACAATGAGCAAGTCCCAGTAAAACATATTTAATTTAATTTGAAAAATTTAATTATGTGCCTACTATGAGCAAAGGCACTGTGATGAGCCCTGGGGATCTCAAGAAAAAATGAAAAATCGTTCCTACTCAGGTAGGAGTCAAGAAGTCAAATCAACAAGCATTTATTAAGTGTTTACTATGTGCAAGGGTACAAGGTACTATGCTAAACACTGGAGACATAAGGATACAAAACCAGTTCATTTTAATGTGGGAGATAACATGAAAATAACTACAAGTGTAAATGAGATGTAATATCAGAGGGAAGTGGAGCGGAGGAGACAGTAAGAAGGCAGAGACTAAGAAAGGCTTTCTGCAGAAGGTAGGATTTGAGGTAAGATATTCTATTGAGGGTTACGTGGTGCGTTGTTTTTCAGTCACTCATTGGACCATAAAATGCAGTCCTTGGGATTTTCTTGACAACAGTACAGTAGTGGTCTGCCATTTCTTTCTCCAGTGGATCACCTTTTATCAGAACTCTGTTTGACTTGGGTAACCCTGCACAACATAGCTCATAGTTTCATTCAGCTTTGCAAAGCCCTCTGCCATAACAAGGCAGCGATCTGGGAGGGTTATGTGGTTTATGGAAATATAAAATAATAGGTGTTGGGGAACTGATCCCATAGAGACAGACAGACATACACACGCACTTCTCACATATCCATGTATATGTGTGTGTATAGATATTTATAGATAGATAAAATTTTCTCTATAGGTGTTCTTGTTTATGAAAACCCACACTTTCTTAAGGATATGACATGAATATACATCTTATCCTTGTGGATTTTCCATATGGGATCAACACCTGCTTCTTCTCCTTCCTCATGTCTCAGAATCTTGGAGGTGTCTATAATATCTCTAGAGAGATGAAACCTCTTCCTGAATGCAAGGATCTGGCAACTACTAGATTTTTTTTCACTGATATATGTGGGGAGGGGGAAGGGGTAAACTCATGAACAATAACAATAGTGATAAATATTTGAGGAACAAATCACTTGTAAGGAAAGAATTGCCTTCAGAAGGGTATAGAATCCACTTCTTTCCCTGATGGCATGGTCTTCTTCGGCAACAAAGGACAAACACACAACCTCTGCGATGACAAGGAGGGTCCAAGAAGTCCAGTCCAGTCAACAAACATTTATTAAGTTCTCAAGTTTGTGTCAAGCACTTTGCTAAGCACTGGAAATACAAGTACAAACATACTAAAGGAATTTATATTCTAATGGGAGAAGATTAAGATACAAGAAAGCTGAAAGGGATATAGGTGATACAGGAGAAAGTCTGGAGTCAAATGCACAGCCTGGAGACAAATGAAGACATCTTCCTTAAAATGGAGGTTCTGGAAGGACCCAATCAATCACAGGATGAGGCCAAAAGGAGACAGGGTACTTCCAGTATGAAAAATCCAGAGATAGGGTGAATGTCCAGGACAAAGAGGTTTCTGTGGCATGCTAGAGAAAGATATGAGTGTTGAGAGAGCATCATGGAAACGAATGAAGAAGGAAGAAATCACTGACCAGCCCAATGGAGTTAGGAGCTTTGAGCTCCTTTAACAGAGGGGAAGCAAAACTCCCTCCAACAACTCTATAATCTCATCAGCATGCCCCATTAGTTCTTGAGGTTCAGAAGGATCCTTCCTCAGCTTCTGACTCTTCATCATCCACTAGATGATCTCACAGGGGTGCAGAGGAAAAGGACAAGAAGGCGGTAGGAGTTAATAAATGCATGTCTTGGAATCAAAAGACCTGAGCTCAAGGTCTGGCTCCTAACACTCACTAGCTGTGTGACTAATGAAAGTGATATACCTTCCCTGAATCACATTTTCCTCCTAAAAAAGCAGTGATAATAACACTTGTGCAACCTACAGAGATAATTAGAGGAAAGTGCCTTCTAATCCTTCAAGTGCTCTGGAAATGTATGTTATTCGTATTTTCTTCTTTGCTTAATTGTAAAGGGTGCAACTACTTGAGCCAAATTCATCTGGAAGGCGGGGATTGGGAAGAGGGCCCATATTTGGTTTAAATTATAAATAGAGAGCTTAGAGAAAAATCTTATTTGCTCTTATACTGTCACACACATGGTTGAGTAGGAGCCTGAGAGTAGTCCAGAGGCAAGGTTGCTTTTATCATTTCATCAGCCTGACCGACATAATCCAGAATTAATAGGTTTTCCTACATTGGATTTGTATAAATAAATAAACATTGCAACTTCTCATTCTAATTGGAATCGGCTGAGGAAAGTGTAGGATCACACAATGTCAGAGCTGGAAGGGACTTTTAACAGTCTCTCATTTTGCTGAAGAAACTGAGAGCCAGTGAGATTAGGTAAGTGACTAAAGTTGCCCAGGTAGAAAATACACTGCCACACCAGGTTGGAATTCCAGATCTTCTGAACCCAAGACCAGGGCTCTATTACACATCAGGCTTATCCATCTACCATCTATTATCCTGGCTATCTGACCCCACATCTCTCTTGAGGTGACCTACCCCTAGGACGTATTGCCCCATGCTATTTTTCAAAGCTTTCCATTTGTCAAGTTTTCTCACAGAGAGATTCTCTTCCCTTGGGTGCTTGGCAATTAAAGCCTACTGCCCTTCCATCCACTATGAGAACTAACAGGTAGACCCTTCCTGCTGTGTTCTTCAAAATATGAAAAGTCTGATCTCATATATAAACCTATTGACCATTGGTTTTGGCACACTATTTATTGGAAACAATTTTAAGGAACTCATGATCGATGAACAAGCATTGCCAACAGAAAGAAAATGATTCGTCACTGTCAACAGCTTTCTGGTGTAATAGACAATAACAACAGCAGCACTGGATTTAGAGTCAGATGACCTGGTTCAAATCCCAGCTTTGTGCTTGTATTATCTATGTGACCTTAGGGAAATCACTTGGACTCAGTTTCCTTAATCTTTAAAACTGGGGAGCGGAGCAATTTGGACCAGAAGATAAAGTTCCTTTTCAGCTCTAAATCTATGATCCTATTATATAAGCTGGTCTTATTCATAATGAAAATGAAATATATTCTTTCTCTTTTAATTATACCATCACTAAAGTACTCCTCCAATGAATTATTCAATTCAATTCAAAGGGACTTTAATAAGTTCCTATTATGTTCCAGGCACTGAGCTAACAGCATTTATATCAATTAGTACAAAATGAATATAAAGTGAATCCAAAGAACTTTCAGGGGAAGCACATGAATAATTGGGGGAAGGGGAAGAATCAAGAAAGGACTTGTGCAGGAAATGGTCCCTGAACTGAGTCATGAAAGGAACTGGTATTCCAAGAGCTGAGGGAGGAGAGCATGGGAAGCCCAGGCATGGTGGATGGAAGGCTGTTTATCATTCTGGTGTGAAGGCTGTGACTTGGGTGTACCATGGGTGGGGTGGATGGTCCATCTCCACACAGGAAATAAGGAGGTGCATCATCTATAGAGAATTTAACAACGATAATAAAAATGGCTAAAAGTTGGTCTGCTTTTCACGATCACTATGCACCGGCAGTGCTAAACAATGTCAGTGATAAGATACCCTCCCCCAATTATCTTTTGCTGGACTAAGTTCTAAACCATATCTGCATTCACTGTTGAGTTTTAATAACACATATGTAAGCTTCAAATTAGCACATTTTTATTTCTCATCCTTTAATAAACATTGTATTCTGCATGGAAGTCAATTTAGAGAACTCCCAGTTATACAGTTGGCCTTCACATTTGCAGACTCAGCTGCACTCTTATTTCCAGAGTGTGTGTTCATCCTTCGTTGCTGAAGAAGACCATGCCATCAGAGAAATGATGACATGACTTGCACTTGACTTAGTTTTGAGTGAGGGAGGGCTGTGCAGGTCACCAGCCTCACTTCTCCTCCAGAGCCATCTGAATCCAGTGACCAGATATTCATCAGGATGACTGGAGATGACCCAGGATGAGGCAACAGGGGTTAAGTGACTTGCCCAGGGTCACACAGCTAGTGAGTGTCAAGTGTCTGAGGTGAGATTTGAACTCGGGTCTTCCTGACTCCTGCACTGGTGCATTATCCACTGCACCACCTAGCTGCCCCACAATTTTGGAGAGTAAATTCAAAACAATTAGGACTGTTCTAGCTCTCTTAGAACACAGTTTGATGTTTCTAACCTCTGTGGTACTATGTATTCTGAGGTTTAAAAAGGAGATTCGAAATAAACAGTGAAAGCACAGTGATTGGAAATGAGAACTTGGGTTGTTTCAGTTCTATCATTCTATGTAACCAATCACTTGGAGTTTTTAATTGTATTTGCAATTAAAAATAATGAAATAGTGTGAACTGGAAAGTGTAATACTTTTATTTGGTGAGCACAAATTTGAGTTCATACCAGAAATACTTTATTGAATGAGGGTACCTTCAAAGTGAAATCTCCTTTGTTAATTACTGTTTTAAAATGAAAAAACAGACCAATAAAACACAAGATAACCCAAGTGGTATGATTTATAGTTGCCTAAATTGTACTTTTTGCTGACATTTCAATTTTATTAAAATTCATTTGGGTGGAGGGATGTAGAAAACTGGGAAAGAATTTTTACAGCTAATGTTGGTGAGAAAGGCCTCATTTCTAGACTCTATAGAGAACTGAGTCAAATGTACAAAAATATGAGTCATTCCCCAATTGATAAATGGTCAAAGGATATGAACAGGCAATTTTCAGAGAAAGAAATTAAAGATATCTATAGTCATATAAAAAATGCTATAAATCAATTTTGATTAGAGAGATGCAAATCAAAACAACTCTGAGGTAGCACATCACATCTATCAGATTGGCTAACATGACAGAACAGGAAGATGATAAATGTTGGAGGGGATGTAAGAGAGTTGGAACATTAATACGTTGCTGGTGGAGCTGTAAGCTGATCTAACCATTCTAGAGAGTAATTTGGAGCTATGCCCAAAGGGCTACAAAAATATGCATACCCTTTGACCCAGCAATATCATTTCTAGGACTGTATCCCCAAGAGATCATAAAAAATGGGAAAGGGTCCCACATACACAAAAATATTTATAGCAGCACTTTTTTGGTGGCCCAAAACTGGAAAACAAGGGGATGTCCATCAATTGAGGAATGGCTGAATAAATTATGGCATGTCAATATAATGGAATACTATTATGCTATAAGAAATGATGAACAGCAAGACTTCAGAGAGGTCGGGAAAGACTTATATGATCTAATGCTGAGTGAAAGGAGCTGAACCAGGAGAACTTTGTGCACCGCAATGACCACAGTGTGCGAGAGTTTTTTCTGGTAGACTTGGAACTTTGTAGCAATGCAAGGACTTAAAAAAAAATTCCTCTAAGGCAAAATGCCTTCCACATTCAGAGAAAGGTATGGAATTTGATTGCAGAATGTAGCAGATCGTTGTGTGTGTGTGTGTGTGTGTGTGTGTGTGTGTGTGTGTGTGTGTTGCGTTTTGGTTTGTTAGATGATTTCTCCCATTCATTTTAATTCTTCCACACAGCATGACTATAGTGAAAGTGTATTTAATAGGAATGTATATAGGATTGTATGCTGTTTTAGGAAGGGAGGGGGGAGGGAAAAATAATAATCTAAGTTGTATGGTAGTGATTGTGGAACACTGAAAATAAAATTAATTTTAAAAAATTCACTTGTGAAAAGGGATTTTTATGAACCTCTGTCAAACATCTTTATGTTTAAGTTTTTCCCTAATAGTATGTCTGGTGCTTCATGTAAAAGAAACTTTTGGAAATTAAAATAAGGTATTCTTTAATCCATTACTTTTTTCCTTTTGTGTTATATTTATTTGATTTACATTTTTATTGGCGTGATTACATATATTAAGTTTAGTAAAAAAAAAAGTCTTCATTTTATTTTAGGACATTATTATTATTCATTTCATGAATTTTATTGAAGAAAATCCATTCGTGGGGGGCGGCATTAAAACAACGATCTGATCCGGGTGTCAGGTAGCCCAGGTATGCCACTGGTTCTGTCAAAACACGTTTTTGTGGCATGTCCTTCCAGTCTGGAAAGGCTTCAACATATTCTGTGTCTGTCATCTAGAAATAAGCCTAGGGTATGAGAAGTGTTGCCACCAAAAGTGACACTGTTACATAGAATTTTGCTATGTGCCTGGTACTGTACCAAGTGCTTTACAACCACCGATTCATTTTATCCTCCCAACTGTGGGAGATAGATGCTCTTACTATCCTTATTTTATAGATAAGGAAACTGAGGCAAACAGAGGTTGAGTGACTTACCCAAAGTCACACCGTTAGAATGTTTCTGAGGCTGGATTTGAACTCAAGTCTTCCAGACTCCACATGTAATACTTTATCCACTGTACCCTCCTACTTGTCTATCAGAAGGTAACCTATAAGAGCTGGAAGTGCCCATTTGAGACATGTTACCATCCTGGTTTTCTTTCTCTCTATACTCAGAAGGCTGGTCTCCAGGGGTGGTGTGTTATAGGCCATAGTACATTATATATCTTTTAATGGGTAAAGAACCTAGGAACTGCATGGGTATGAAAAGCAACTGCACCAATAAAGCTACACATCTTCGATGTGATGTGATCATGATTCATTTCGTCATAAACACTGATTTCTGACCACCTTTGTGCTCCCCCTGAGAAGTCTCTCTAATTTGTGATGAGGTAGGAGACAAATTGGACAGAGGTACGAGACAGTTGGATTTGTGTCCATTTCCTGCTGCTAACATTCTAAGACCTTACACAGATTTCTTCCTTCCCTGGGCTTGTGTGATCATCTGTAAAATTAGAAGTCTGGACTAGATTTTTAAGGGTCCTTCTCACTCTGAAATGCCACTGTGCCATGCTGTGATGACCTCAGAATTTAATTGTCTGATCAACTAAGGACAAGTAGAAAATCAAGACAGCTCAAAAGTTAATCATAGAATGCCACAGCTGAGAACCAAACCTGCATTTAATGCAAGCAATTCTGCGGCAGTTGTGATGAGTAGACAGCTTGTTCAAATAGCTCCAGTTACAAGGAATTTACTGTCTATCACACCAGCAATTTTGACAGATGGATACTTTGCTTAGATTCCTCCAGTGACAGGGAACTAACTCTCTCATGCCAGCCTGTGCCACTGTTCAACTCAATCTTGAGTTGACATTGGGATCCCTTGAGTTTCTCCCTTGGAACAAAGCAGCATAGGCTTGATCCCGCTTCCACATGACTGGCTTTCAGGTATTTGAAAACAACACCGCCTCTGAGAACAATGCAAGAATGTTTTCTTATTCACTAATGAGCACTGAGAATGACTGTTATTTTCTGTCACTATCTGAAAGGTCAATAAGATCTGACTTTATAAGGCCTAGAGAATGCAATTAGCATTTAGAAGAATACATCTTTTTCCTATCAAGTTGGCATCTGTCAGTGAGTACTATCAAGGCAGTATGGGATAGTGAAAGATTCATCAACTTGCCAACGGTCCCAGCACTGACAAGGGGCAGAGTCAGGCCCAGAATTCAGGTCTCCTGAATGCCAGCCCAGGGCTTTCTCTTACTAGGTCTTTCTACTTCTGTGTACAGATGTAGGAAGCAGCAGGTCACGCCAGCACTAATTGGCTCCTGCCTCTGATTGCCTTCCTAGGAATTCCAGGGTAAATTCCAAAATGGGAGGAAGTCATCTACCACTTCCATCCATTGATTGGGCCAATCTATCCCTTCCTCATCTTCCTGATGGCACACAATCCTGAGATCACTTCAGATGAGAGTTAGGGCTGAAAGGGAGTTTCCTAGGCAATCTTTTCCAACCCTTTCTTTCTACTAGTGATGGAACCTGAAGAAACTAGCCTAAGGATGTCACACAGTAGTAATAATAAGCAAAACCAGAATGTTTCCCCCTTATGACAGGTATAATGTTGGACACATCTGGAGTCTATGTGAGACTCAAAACTTTGGAGAGGCCTCACCAAGAGTGGGTTGCCCTATGCCCATAGAGTATGTTGTAATATTTAATATTTAATAATAGCTTTCTCCCCAAAACAATGTACTCAGGATATATTTTTCATCTTAATCTTCATTATTTATATTTTCTTCATCACTTTCTTAAATCTAAACAATCAACAACATACTAAGTCAAACCCTGATTTATAGCATTTGCTGATTTTCAAGTTATAAATGCTCACATTGAGAACTGAACAATTGATTCTCGTGAACCAGTCAGAGATGGCTCCAGCATGATCCTGCCTGTACCATCCTACCAAGGATGTAGAGGTACCAAGTCCTCTACAGTACTGAATGTAGCTAGAAGGATATTTATGTGGGTAGAAATTCATAGTGTATAGTCATAGATACAATAACCATGTTCCTTAGGAGAGAATTTCAAAGAACCCTATTTCTAGGGAAATGGTCATAGGATGCAGTTTTAGAAGGGACCTTAGAGATAGTCATTTGACAGATGAGGAAACTGATTTCTGAGGAGAGGAGGAAACTTGACCAAGGACTCACCATTAGTAAGCATCAAAGCTAGGCTATGAACCCAAATCTTCTAATTTAAGACCTGATGCTCCTTCCTCCATAGTCTATTGCTATTTATTCAACCCAGATTTATCAAGTGTCTATAGTATGCCAAAGCCCTATGCTAGGGCCTGGAGGAGATACAAAATTTAAATAAGAAAAGGCTGTTGTTCTTGTGTAGAAAAATAAGACGCAGGCTCAGGTGCTCAAATATATCATACCATGTAAGTGTATGAGAATGGTACAAACAAACTATCAGGGGTGAAAAGGGAAGGTCTTCGTGGATGTTGGCACTCAGGGAAGCTTCCTGGAAAAGGTAGGATTTGAACTGAAGTGTGAAGGCTGGTGGGAATTCAGTAGGTGAAGAGGAGAAGGGAGGATATTCCAATCACAGGGAATAACCTCAACAAAGGATGGAAGACAGGAAAGTACAAGGCATTTATAAGGGAAGGGAGAAGAAGGGGGAAGGAAGGGTTGCAGTTCCTACTATGTGTCGGGCATCTTGTTAAAGCACATTACAAATATTATCTCACTTTACCGTCACAACCACCCTGGGATGTAGATGCTGTTACTACCCACAGAACTTAAGCAGACAGAAGTTAAGTGACTTGCCCAGGGTCATAGCCTATTAAGAGTCTAAAATTGAATTTGAACTCAGGGTTTCCTAACCCATAGCCATGAGATACTGGAGCAGTGTGCCATTTCCTTCTCCAGCTCATTTTACGGAGGAGCAACTGAGGCAAATAGGGTTAAGCGACTTGCCTACGATTACACAGCTAGTAAATATCTAAGAACAGATTTGAACTCACAAAGATGAGTCTTGCTGACTTCAAGCCCAGCACTCTATCAACCCCACCACCTAGCTGCCCACATTTCAGCCTATAAGTCAATTTTTAATCAGGGGCGTGACTTAATAAGAGCAAGACATTAAGGAAAATGTACAAGATGTATGAGATAGGGCAGAGACTGGAAAACCAGTTAGGAGGCTATGGCAATCACCCAGGGGAGAGATAACAAGGCTCTGAATGAATGTGGGGGCTGAGGAAGACAAGAGGGCCAACTTCAGAGATGTGTAGACAGAACAGGACTTCACAACTGATGGGATGTGGGTGTGTGGAACAGAGGGAACAATGAAGGATGATTGCAAGAGGCCCTGGGAGGGGCAGATGGGTTTGGAGGAGAAAAGTCTTGGGAAGAAAAGGTCTAGGATTCCTTCCTCATATAGGCCTGGATCACAGAATATATCATCTCAGTGTTGGAAAGAATCTCAGATACCAACGGGTCTGACCATATCTCTCAATTAACCATTTGTACAATACATCAGTAAGCATTTATTAAGTGCCTACTATGGGCAGGATGCTGATATACCTACAAGATAAGTAGATTCAGTCAGACTTTGCTTAGCATTTTAAATGAGGGAGAAACCAATGGTTCGCTGAAGATATGAGAGCCAATTGTTAAATTTTCAGTGTGAATATTTATACCTTGGAAATCAGTAAATGCTACAAATAGACTTTAGAAAGTGACAGAGAAATTGTTAATAATATGGACTAAACTAATTGTGTGGTGGATGTTTTTGGGTGGTGGTGGTTGGGGAGTCACTTGTTAAACACTGACCAGCCCACATCCCTGGGGAGAACCCACTGCCTTGCAAAGTAGTTCATTTTGCTTTAGGATAGTTCTAATTATCGGGAATTTTTTTCCTGACATCAAGCCTCAATTTGCCTCTTTATAATTTCCATCCTTTACTCCTGGTTCTGCCTTCTAGAGCCAAGCTGAACAAGGTCAATCCCTCTTCCAAATACTTCAAGATAGCATGTCATCCTTTCCTTTCTTTTCTGAGTTAATCATCTCCAGTTCCTTCAATTGAGCTGATATGAAGTTACCTCCTGTCTCTGACTGCTTTTCTAGACATTCTTGGTTAAGTCACAAAATGGGAGGAAGCCATCTGCCACTTCTGTCCATTGACTGAGCCAATCTCTTCCTTCCTCTGCTTCCTGACAACACATGATCAGTAAATGAGGGTCATCAGATTAAAAGATTCAGACCGTTAGAGACTCTTTGGTGTAAGCCTCTCATTTATAGAGAAGGACACTGAGTTTCATGTTATTGTTCAGTTGTGTTCGTCTTTGTGATCCAATTGGGAGTTTTCTTGGCAAAGATACTGGAATGGTTTGCTGTTTCCTTCTCCAGCTCATTTTACAGGTGATAAAACTGAGGAAAACAGGGTGAAGTGACTTACCCACAGTCATGCAGCTAGTAAGTGTCTTAGGCCAGATTTGGACTCAGGAAAATGAATCTTTCTGCTTCCAAGCACCGTGCTCTCTCCACTGTGCCACCTACTTGCCCTACATAGGGGGAAAGAAATTGGCCCAGGCTGGTATCAATTGATATAAGCTTCAGAACTTTAATGAAGTCTCCTTGTGAATGGGTCCTTCACTATCCTGTTTACCTTCCTCTGGATGTTCTCCATCAGAGTCCTTCCAAAATACAGTGAATCAGGTCTGCAACCAATGGCCTAGATGAGGTCTGAGCAGGGTAAACTACAGAGGGACTAGCCTCACTTTAATTCTAGACACTGCTGCTTTAATGTGGCCTAAGATGGTGTTTTCTTAACTGACATGTTGGCTCTTAGTGGTCACTAAGATCCCTAGATCTTTTTCACATAAACATCATGTTATGACACCTCCCCTATCATTCAATTCATAAACAAACATTTATGAAGCATTTACTATGTGCCAGGCACAGTGCTAAGGGATGGGGAATATAAGAAAAGCAAAGCATAGTCCCTTGTCTTCAAGAGTTCACAGTCTAATGGAGGGAGATCTTGTGAAGACAACTACGTACATATAAGATTATACAGAGCAGATGGGAGGTGGCAGAGGGGAGGCACATGTGTGTGTGTGGTGGGGCATGCTGGATGGGGAAAGACACCTGTAGGAGGTGGTATCTGAACTGAATCTTGAAGGAAACCAAGGAAGTCAGTAGGTGGAAGGAAGAGGAGACAGTATCTCAAGTTTGTTGGACAGCCAGTGAAAATGCTAGGGCTTTGGAGACGGAGAATTGAGCTCAAGGTATGACAAGCGGGCCAATGTCACTGCAGGGTATTTGGAAAGGACTAAAGAGGACCAAAATTCTAACTGATCCGTGCCAACCACATGGTCTTGGTGAGAGCTCTTTATCTCTGAGCCTTAGTTCTGTCCTCTGTAAATGAAGATAATATCACTTACCCTGTCTAGTGGGGGCAGCAGGGAGGGAGAGTTGGGCTTCCTAAGATGTATACCCAGAAATGAAAGTTGCTATTCATCTATGTGGGTGGGGGTGGGCTATTCCCCACCACCTACACAAGTTCAAATCCTGCCTCTGATACTCCCTACTTCTGTGATTTTAAGAGCCACAGCCTCCTTGGGCCTCAGATTTCTCATCTGCAAAATCAGCAAAGCAGACTCTTTAAACTTTAAATTCATGATCCTAGACCCCTGTAGTTAGTCTTTCTGAGCTTATAATCAATCAATACCAAATCGTGTACTGCAAAATATTAGAGCTAGAGGTTATCTAATCTAAGCAATGAGGAAACTAAGGCCCCAAGAGAGACAGCTGCTTGGCAATGTCACCCAGCTAACACGTGGAAGAAAGTGGATTCTAATCAAGGTCTTCCAATGCCAGATGCAGCCTTTTTCCTACATCTATGTTGCCATCCTCGTGGTTCACTTGAAACAAATTCATTACCTGGTTGCCAACATCCTTTAAAATCCTAAATGGAATAAGGCCAACCAGGGGTGGCTACTCTCCAAGAAGCTCATGACTACCTTCCCCAGAGACTGCAAAGCCTTGTTCCAGGTGATGGTGACACAATGGAATCATGACAGGCCCAAACCCAAAGTCTTTTTGGCCCATTTGTTCTGTGCAATTAAGGTCCTAACTACATTCAAGTGTAAAAGGAAGACAACAGAACAAGAGGTTAAACGAAAAAATTTCCCTCTGTGTTGGAAACTTCTCTGTGAGAACACATAGCCAGGCTTGGATGAGGAAGGCGTCTGATTTGAGAGAGGAAAATGAGAGACAGACAGACAGACAGAGTGAGTTTGCTTAATTTTCTTCCCTTCCACAAACATGCTTATCCGACCTTTTTCCAGAGGCCTTGTTAGCCTAGTGCAAGAAAAAATAATGAGGAGACCTTAGGGCCAAGACCAGCCATGTTTGCAGGATAATGGATGGGATCTGACTTCACTGCTCACTGCTTATTCCTGAGTAAAACAAGTGTACTGATTGAGTGCAATAATAAATCAGACCATCCTGGGCTGTAACCTGCTGGCTCTCACCTCTCATTATTCACTCTCTTGGTGATGGCTTGATTTCCTCCTCACACAGGCCAGCGTAAGAGGGTGGGGGAAAGCATCTCGAGAAGTGGGAAATCAGTGGAATGAAGACCAGTTGGGAAAAGGGACTGACCTTTCTAGGTGAGAGTCTCCTCATCAGCAAAATACGAATAATAATTCTTCCCCTCCCTCCCCACCAAGATGTCGTGGTGAAAGCACTTTGTCTACTTGACAGGACCATAGAAAGAAATGGGAGCTGTTGTGAATGACCTCCAAAGCCATTGCTCAGGGAATGAAAAAATATAGTCTTAAATTACATGTAGCAACAGAAAGGAACTTTCCCCCACTGTGATATTCCCACTCAGCAGAGCCTCCTAAAACCAAACGGTGAGCATATCCTTTTTGATTCTGTTTTCTAGTTGGGGTTCATCCCCTATGGGAAATAAAATGAATGAACAAATAAAGCATTGACGAAGTGTTTACTAAGTGCAAAGAAGCTTGCTCATCAGAGAAAAGTAAGACAGTTCCTGCTCTTGAAGAACTCATATTCTGATGGAAGGAGAGGACAGAGATAACACAAATAAAACAGTAGTCATTCTAATACTTTGTAGTATGTAAGTATGTATTCATACGTACATGTGTATTTTTGTGTGTATACATATATAAATATATGGAGAGGGAGAGAGAGACAGAGACAGATGGAGAGGAAGAAAGAAGGGGGAGAGAGTCAGAGATAGTTCATCCTTTCTAAGAGGATTAACAACATTATGTATGATGTTTTAACTTGTGCAGGAATTAGATTTAAATGAGGCAGAGTGGCACAGTCATCAGCCTCTCTGCCTCTTGCAGAGTTATTGAAATCCAGTGGTAAGACCAAAGCCAGGACGACTGACAATGGCCCAGGAGGCAGTGGCTGCCTTCATGGCTGTTGGAACAAATGGTTCTCATCTGCCCATTCTACCAGGAGAATCCTTCACATGCTTGGGTAGGCATCCCCCTAACTAATTGATGGGTTTGAGGTCTATTGGTTCCCCTCTACTTGGTTGACCCAGTCTGCTGTGATGATTTTACCAGGCTGTGGTTGCTGCACATGCTTACAACTTCTTGGAGGCTTATGTGAGAACTGGGTAATAGGTAGTTACTGCAGGTGGATGAGCAGCCTTGAAAAGGGCTCAGTGAGCCTACATACCAGAGGTGCTAATCTGCCCTATCTCATAGACCCCTATGTATAATACATAATATTACCTATAATACTATACATACTCACAAACACACATAAGCTTACCTTTAAAGCTGGAACAGACCTTAAAATCCATCTAATTCCACTCTCCCATTTACAAATAATGAAGCCAAGACCCAGAGAGGTTAAGTATTACCTGTGTGACTTCCCCAGAATCACATTTTTCTACTATTTCATATCACCTCCAAAAGCAGAATCAAATTCTCTTGAAATTAAGGGACAGTTCAGAGGTCATCCAGTCTGACTCCTGGTTCAGCAGGAGCTCTCTCTACAACTTTGCTAACAAGTGGTCCTCCAGTTTCCCCTGAAGTGAAGCAGGTCATTCTACTTGGGGACAGTTCTAATTAGTAGGAAGTCTTTCCTCATACCATGCTGAAGTATGCCTCCTTGCAACATCAACCTTTGGTTTTGAGTTCTGCAAATTTCCTAGTAGAGGCACTAACTACTTAAGTATGAAACGAATATGAATAATTAGTGTGAAATGAGATAGGTGTGATAGTAGAGTGCCTGGCACACTCAGAGAAAGTTAGAGGAACTGAGGAAAGATTCTGGCTCAGACACTAGCCCCGGGGCCACCAAGTCACTTAAATATTCTCAGTCTTAGTTTCCTCCTTTGTAAAATGGAGATAATGACATCTGCAGTATTTACCATACTGGATGGTTGGGAGACAATGCAAATTAATTACAAAGCACTTGGAAAACCTTACAATACTTCATAAATGTTGCTTGTTATTAATGAACAAAACAGAATGGTGTGGTGATAGAGAGCTGACTTCTAAGTTAAGAATTTCTGTGTTCAAATCTCATCTCCAACTCATATTATCTATGTGACACTGGGCAAGTCACTTAACCCCTCAGTGATCTAAGTATTAGATGGATTCTCTGCCCTTTTCCCACTACATAAAGGTCAGGTATGTTACATTTCAACCCTCCCCCAGAGCTCTTCAACACCTAAGGTGGAGTTAGGAAGGGGTTTCTCTTCTCTGGCATTGGCCAGAGCCCCCACTGATTTTGTTCCTTCACTTTTAGGGGTCCAAGCACCCCAACTCCCTTTAATCACTTGACAGATTCATTTTTACAAAATCATATTGGCTTCAAAGCTATAAGAAGATTAAACATATAAACATTTTGCCCCGACACCTTGGGGGTGGGCTATAATCCTCGTTACCTTACCTCAGTCTCTGGGAGGGGAAAGAGATTAGATTCACAGCTTCATTTAGTTCCTACCTAGCATTATTCCCACCAAATTCAAATTCAGCCACACTCCATCTCCCAAATCTGTTTGGGGTCCTGATTTCTCAGGGCTTCCTTGCTTGGCTAGCAGTAAGATGTGTTGAATCTAGAATCCTGGGTCCCGAGATGACTCATGGTGCAATCTGCTGTGTCAAGGACCCCACTCTCCATACCAAAACACAAAAGTAGAAATAGGTAACCTGGGAGGGTAGTGGTCATTAGGCCCTGTCGTTCCTCTCTCCATCTTACCAATCATGTCATCTGTTGTGAGTTTCTGAAACCTTAACCTTTGGATACTGTAGGAAGAGAGAGAGAGACAGAGAGATATTGTATTAGGTAGTTTTAGAAATAGTACACTTCTAACAACAAAAGATTATGTCCAATCACATGGTAGATCAGTGCAAAAATGTCCATGCAGGAAAGCTGGGAAAACATTTTTACAGCAAGTTTCTCTGATAAAGTTCTCATTTCTCAAATATATAGAGAACTGAGTCAAATCTTTAAGAATATCAGTCATTTTCCAATTGATAAATGGTCAAAGGATAAGAATAGGAAGTTTTCAACAAAGAAATTAAAGTAGTCATATAAAAATGCTCCAAATCACTATTGATTAGAAAAATGCAAATTAAAACAGCTCTGAGGTACCACCTCACACCCTGTTTGCCTCAGTTTCCTCATCTGTATAATGAGCTGGAGAAGGAAATGGCAAGCCATTCCAGTATTTCTGCCAAGAAAAATCCAAATGGGGTCACAAAGAGTCAGACATGACTAAAACAATTGAACCACAATACCACAACCCAAGCTGGGACATTCCATCTGCTTTGACGATGTTGATGTGAAATTTCACTATGGGTTTCTAACATTTAGCATGCGACGTAGTATGATTCATTAAGGAAGTCAACTCTGGTCATGAGGTGCATGGATGAATCAAGAAAAAAACCCTTTCATATTTGTGGTTTTAACAAGTAATAAATAAACCACTTTGGAAAAGAATGTTCATAGCATATCCCAGATGGAGAGCTGAAAGGGACCTTAAGAGTCACCTAGCCTAACCCTTTCCTTTTACAGATCAGGAAACTGAGACTTGGATAAGTTAAGTGACTTGCTCCTGCAGAAGAGGCAATATTTGAACCCAGGTCCTCTGATTCCAATTTCAATACACTTTCTACCCTACCACAGTGGAAATTGGAAATAGCTGAAGAATCCATGGTAAACTGAAAAGATCACCGGAAATTGAGTCAAAAGACTATGGTTTGGGTTCCATCTTTGACACTCCCTGCTTAAATGGACTTAAGAATATTTCCCTCATGGGATTATTGTGGAAAAAAACACTGTGGGAAGTGTTACAGAATTACAGATTTCCATTCAATTAAGTAAACAAGCACGGCAGCACTTGGTGCTTTATTCATAAACGGG
>CM053769.1:148347008-148401504 GCA_028658325.1 Potorous gilbertii
AGTTTATCGTCTAGGTAGGAATATAAGTAGTATATCCTAGAGTGTTCTGGAGTCAGCTTTAAACAAATCATGAGAACTGATTGTTAAATTTCCAGCATGATAAATAAATGTAACAATAACTGGCATTTATATAGGCCCTACTATGTGCCCGATACTGTGCTAAGTGCTTGGTAGTCAAAACAACCCCAAGAGGGGTACTATTATTTTCCCCATTTTAGAGTGGAAGAAGCTGAGGCAAAGTGAGGTTAAATGACTTGTCCAAGGTCATTCAGCTAGTATGAAAATTTGTATCTCAGAAATCAGCAAATTATAAATATCAGGACTTTATTGTTTATTTCCAAACAAATAATGAAGAAAAAGTTAGCAAGACAAGTGAAACTCACAAGTGTGTTATACCTTTTGAGGGAAGGGGGAGAGGAGAGCTTGTTGTTAAACATTTACCAGCACACTCCTGAGTCTATCCACAAAGATATGCAAGGCAGAAATAGGCAGTATAGAGATCTGTCCTCAAATACAAGGGTTCTGCCTTGAATGACAGACAGCCTGAGGAGTTTACAGACTTCATCCTCAGGCAAAGGAGAGTTGCGGAATATTTTTGAGCCTGGGGAGAAACACAGTGCTTCTGGAAGAATAATCTGACATTGTGTGTACTGGGCAGAATGAAGGGAGAGAAAGCTATTACTCAACTACCATGACAGTCCAGGCAAGAGTGGATAGGAGTCCAGAGTCAGGGGATTGTAAGGAGGGAGCCATAGCAAGAATCATTGTAGAGATCACATCAGTGTAAGCTGACGAATTACATGTGAGGGAGGAAGTAACTAGAAATGACACCGGGTTTGAGTATTGATAGCCAGGAAGATTTTGGGGTAATTGATATTGAGCAGCTTCTTTGTGCCTCTGTTTTCTTACCTGTCAAGTGGAGTTAATAAGATTTGTATTATCTATTCACAAGGTTCTTATAAGAAACAAAGAGTTTTATAACCACAAAGTTTATCTGTGAGCCACCATCACTGATGAAAAGAAAAATCAATCATCTCTTTCTTTAGACCCAGAGGGTAGAAATGCCTTCCTCAGAGTTATATAGCAAGGAAATAACTGCTCTAGACCTTGAACTCCTACCTTCTGACTCCAACTCTGGTGTTCTTTCCACTACCAAGGTATAAACTGTGGCTAATAATATCTTTCTTCTCTACCTCTGTAAAGAATGAGTGAGATTTGAGATGTGAACGTACTTTGAAAAATACAATGTTCTAGATACCAGCGCTATGGAACCCACACAAGGAAAGAAACAGGGACATTCCTCTATGCAAAGTTCAGACTTCTGCTTTCTTTGCCAGAGGAATGGTTATTTTCTGTGAGCACAGATGCCTTTAAATCAAGGGTACATCCTAAAGCCAGATGCCTTATCAGGTAAATGACAGGAGAAGTTTGATCTTTGGCCTGAAGGGAGAACTAAAAGGTGTTTACAATCCAGGATAATCAGAGGCAGACATCTAAAAATTAAAATTCTTTGTGAGCCTATCAATATTTATGAATGTGTACAATTTCAAAAACTCCATTCCACAATTTGCATGCCTCACAGGCAGAGAAATATCTGACCTTGACTACGGGGTCATTTTACTGCTACAATGCTCAGCTTCCTCTTCCCAGCTAAGCCTGATTGAAATTGGGACCCATTTTCCAGCTCTACCAGTTTCAGTCTGGTACAGAGGTCTCTTTGGAAGTAGACTCAGGTGACCTGGGCTGAAGTCCAGCCTCAAACACATGTGACCACAAGTGGACCCCTTAAGTTCCTTGAACCTTAGCTTTCCTATGTAAAAGGAGATTTCCTTTGTGTAAAAATGGAACTAAGAAGTCATGAATATCTACCTCATGTGGATTTTGTGAGAAAAGTATTTTATAAAACTTAGTCACCAAATTGCATGGTCTCCTCCTTCATCTTTTTATTGTTGTTACCACTATCGTAACATTTCCCTTGTAAAATGTGCTATTTTTCCTTGCCCAGCTGAAGTCAGACACCAACAACTGTGCATGCTCTAACGTGCATACGATCACAGAACGTCAGACGTGGAAGGGATTTTGACCATCTGGACCAAATGAAAGTCAACAAAAAAGAGGCAAATGATTTTTTTATGTTATAAAAAAGAGGAGTATCATAGAAGAGATATTTTAGTAGATCAGAATATGACTATGGATGACATACAAAAGATAGAACAACTTATCTTTTAATTGTTCCTGTTTTCTCTGTCAAGGATTTACTGTCATCTTTAGATCAGAAAGGACAAAAGCAAGATAAGGAAGGAAATGGGAAGAAAGGTAGGAACAATGCCTTTCATGGAGAGTAAGACACAAGCAGGCAGTAGATTTGGAGATTCAGGTATCAAGGGTTCACTATAGAATAATTAGCATAATCTTTGAGCTAGGTAAGGAGATTTCCAGTTTGTTGTATTTGCCATTGTATAAGTGTTTGCTAGTTGTTCAGCCTAGTCAGACCCTGTCCTCCATCTTCACCTGAACCCCCTTCATCTGGGTAACTCCTAGGGCCGTGGCTTTCTTTTATTATCTTCCACACCAGCCAGGGATTCTACAGAGTAACAGACAAAACTCATACTTAAAGCAGTGTAAGACCACTAAATAGTTACATGGCCTTGGGCAAGTAAGGTAAGTTCCCAGGAGGTCAGTTTCCATATCTGCTAAATGAGTGGGGTTAAATTAAAGAATATCTGAGATCTTCTATGATCCTTATTTTTCCTTCATGCCTAACTCCTTGAATAGGATTTCCTAGCACTGATAAATGAAAATCTCTTTATTTGACCTCTGTCTGTCCCCTTGGATGGATCTTTTTAGAAGTAACCTTTCTCCTTGCCAAGACAGGTGATCCTGTCCAATCTCATCTTCCCTCAGGTGACCTCCTCTATTATTGCCACTCCCTCACTTATCTTCAATCTCTCCCTGGCTACTGGCTGCTTCCCTACTACCTGAAACCATGCCCATGTCTCTCTCATCCTCTAAAACCCCTCATTTTATCCAATCATCTCCATTAGCCTCTATTCCATATCTCTCCTCCATTCTGTGACTAAACTCCATGAAGAGATCTTTCTCTCCTCTCACTATCTTCTTTATTCTATAGCCTGGCTTCTTAGCTCATCATTCAACCAAAACTACTATCTCCAAATTTACCAAGAATCTCTGAATTCCCAAAGTCAGTGCCCTTTTCTCAGTTCTCATGCTTCTTGACCTCTCTGCCAAAACTGCCTTTGATACTATCGACCACTCTTTTGAATACTCTTTTCTCTAAGTTTCCATGACACCACTCTATCCTGTTTCTCCCCTACCTGTCCTAACTCCTCCTTAGTGACCTAGATCTTTGTCAGGTCACTCCAGCTAGCGGTGGGTATCTGCTAGGGTCCTGTCTTGCACCCTCTTCTCCTATACAATTTCACTTGGTGATATCATCAACTTCCATAGATTCAATTATCATCTCTACGCTGATGATTCTCAGATCTACTTATCTAGCCCTAACATCTGTGCTAATCTTCAGACTCATATTTCCAACAGCCTGTTGAAGATCTCTAACCATATGTCCCATAGACATCTTAACTCATGTCCAAAACTGAACTATTTCTTTCCCAAACCTCGACCCTTCTTTCCCTGTAATTGTTAAGGATACTATCATCATTTCAGTCACTTATGCTCATATCCTACGTGTCATCCTGGAAACCTCACTTTCTCTAATCCCGTATTACTATCTATCCACTCTCCTTCAAAGTGCTGCTGATTTTACCTTCATACCACCTCTTATATTTGCCCCTTATTCACCACTTACACTTCCAGTATCCTACTACAGGCTTTTACCACCTCACACCTAGACTATTGTAGTAGCTTACTAACTGATCTCCTTGCCTCAAGTCCTTCTCTGCCCTAGTCCAACCTCCACTCAGGTGTCAAATTAACCTTCCTTGAGTGAATGTTTGATCATCTCATCTGCTTATCCAATCAACTCCAATGGCTTCCTAATCAACTCCAGAATCAAATAAGAAATCCTCTGTTTAGCATTCAAAGCCTTTCACAACCAGGTCCACTCTAACCTTTCCAGTCTTCTTATACCTTACTCAACCCCATGAACTATATGATACAGTGACACTGACTTTCTCACTGTTCCATAGACAAGACACTCCATCTTCTAACTCTGAGTATTTAATTGCCTATTCCCCATGACTAATTCTTTCCTTCTCCATATCCACCTCCTCTTCCCTGGCTTCCTTCAAGTCCCAGCTAAAATCGTACCTCCCACAAGAAACCTTTCCCTGTTCCCTTAATGCTAGTGTCTTCCATCTGCTGATCATCTCCATTTTAACCTGTAAATATCTTATTTGTACAGTTTCTTATTTACTTCCTCCCACTTTCCCTCCCCCAGTGAGAAGGCAAGAAAAACAACCAATATAAATGAGTAATCAAGCAAAACAAATTCGCATACCAGCCAATACAGCAATTTTTTCATATTGTCTTCCCCATTGGATTTTAATTACCTTATGAACTGTCTTTTGGCTTTCTTTATACTCCCAGTGCTTAACCCAGTGCCTGGTGTTTAATAAATGTTTGCTGATTGTCTTCCACACTGATATCCCAAACCTTACTGTATTGTGACACCTAGTCCTTTATATTAGTATACTAATACAGCAGGTCTAGATTTGCAATGTTTCCATAACTTCCCATCCCGTGTGATTCTTATCTATGTTTTGCCACTGAACCTACATGGAGGATCTACCTGATAGGCTGGAAATCTCCTTTTTCCTCCTCCTTTTCCTCCTCATCCTTTTCCTCCTTTTTCAATGATCTTAAAAAATTGAGTTTAACAGCTTTAGCATAATTGCAGGATATAAAATAAAGCAGCATAAATCATCAGCATTTCTACATATTACCAACAAAGCCCAGTAGCAAGAGATAGAGAAATTCCATTTAAAAATAATTATAGATAATATAAACTATTTGGGAATCAACCTGCAGTAACAGCAAGCAAAGTAGGATCTTTGTGGTTTTTCTGGATTGAGTTTTAACCAATCAGATACGTGCATGTGAGTTCTAGCCAATCAGATACCAAGGGCAACTGTATATAAAGAGAGAGTAGGTGTTGAGAAAGCAGACTGAAGAAAGCCAGCATTGAAGGGGTGAGCCAGCAGTGAGAAGAGATCATAGAGGAGACCTGAGAGCCAGGAGACCTCTTAGAGCTGAAGGAGGAGATCTCAGATGGCAGAGGCTTGATGAAGGAGCCTCTGCAATTTGAAAGAGAATAGAGTTGTAGGGCAGAAACATGCTCATGAGGCTTAGTCCCTTCTTGATAACTGTTAAAGTGCTGTTAAAGAGCTGTTAACAGAGCCTCTGGACTTTGGAGGTGAATTGAGATGCCAGTGCTGATGGTGTGTATTAGTACTGTTGTTGGTCTGTTGAGTTTAGTTTTTCCAAAAGCAGAAGCTGCAGAGTGGAGTAGTCCCATGAGCTGGGACATGAAGCAGGAGTGGAGAGCTGCCAGTGTGTGAATCCAGGGAGGAGTCAGGAGTGGTCAGTCCACAGAGGAAAAGCCATGGGACTTGGAAGTCAACCTCAAGTTAAGGGGAAAGAGGATTTTATTTGGACACTTGCTATCAATTAAAGAGATCGTTTAAAGAGATTGTTCTTACTGTGACCTAGGGGTGGATAGTGTGGTATTTTGAAAAAGAATTTTACTTGGATACTTAGTATTGATTAAAGATGTTGCTATTGTTATGATAAATATATATATAAAATATATATGATTTACTAAAAGATGTTGCTATGAATGTTTTACTTTATTAAACAATATTTAGTTTATTGCTGAACAAATATTTATTATACTATGCGATTAGACTCTTCAAATTATTCATAGCAGCAGTCCTCAGGTGTGCTGCCATGATTGACTTTACACTTGCCAAGACAAACCCAGGATCTATATGAACAAATTACAAAACACTTTTCACACAAAGTCATATCTAAACAATTGTAAAAATATCAACTGCTCATGGGGTAGGCCAAGCTAACATAATAAAAATGTCAACACTACCTAAATTAATTTATTTATTCAGTACCATATCAAACTACTAACAATTATTTTATAGAGCTAGAAAAAATAGTAAAATTCATCTGGAAGAACAAAAGGTCAAGAATATCAAGGGAATTGATGGGAAAAAAATGCAAAAGAAGGTGGCCTAACCATAACAGATCTGAAACTATATTACCAAGCAGCAATCATCAAAACTATTTGGTACTGGCCAAGAAACAGATTGGTGGATCAGTGGACTAGGTTAGGTACATAAGACGCAGTAGTCAATGACTACATTTATGTGCTGTTTGATAAACCAAAGACTCCAGCTTCTGGGATAAGAATGCACTACTGACAAAAACTACTGGGAAAACTGGAAAACAGTATGGCAGAAACTAGGCATAAATCAACATTTCACACTGTATATCATGATAAGGTCAAAATGGGTATATGATTTGGACATAAAGGATGATACCATAAGCAAATTGGAAGAGCAAGGAATACTTTACCTGTCAGAGCTGTGGAAAGGAGAAGAATTTATAACCAAATAAGAGACAGAGAACATTATGAAAGGTAAACTGGATAATTTTGATGACATTAAATTAAAAAGGTTTTGCACAAATGAAATCAATGCAACCAAGCTTAGAAAGAAAGGAAAAAGCTGGGAAACAACTTTTATGGCCAGCATTTATGATAAAGGTCTCATTTCTCAAATATATAGAGAACTGAGTCAAATTTATAAGGATACAAATAATTTTGCAGTTGACAAATGGTCAAAGAATATGAACAGGCAGTTTTCAGAGGAAGAAATTAAAGCAATCTATCATCATATGAAAAAATGCTCTAAATCACAATTCATTAGAGAAATGCAAATTAAAACAACTCTGAAGTACCACCTCATACCTACCAGAACCAGGACAACATTGCACACAGTAACAGCAACATTGTGTTATGATCAATTATAATAGACTTAACTCCTCTCAGCAATGCAATGATCCAAGACAATTCCAAAAGATGCGTGATGGAAAATGCTATCTACATCCAGAGAAAGAACTACGGAGTCTGAATGCAGATGGAAGCATACTATTTTCACTTCTTTTGTTTTTTGCTTTTTCTTTCTCTTTGCTTGTTCTTTCTCTTTCTTTTGTTCTGATTATTCTTTCACAACATGGCTAATGTGGAAATACGTACAACATGACTGTACACGTATAACGTGTATCAGATTACTTGTCTTGGGGAGAGGGGAGGGAAGGAGAAAAATTTGGAACACAATCTTATAAAAGATGGTTTAAAAACTATCTTTACATGTATTTGGAAAAAATAAAATACTATTAAGTGATCGAAAAAACAATAAAAAAAGTTGGGGAGACTTTAAGGTCCATTAAAGCCCTGCACAATTTTTTAGATTCAATCTCTTCTCTATATTCACCTCTGGATCACCATAGATCATGTCTAACCACAGTTCCTGTCCAAGATACATATAATGATCTTCTAACTTGGTGAAATGACCATACAAATATATGTTGTAATCTGGCAAGGGGTATTTTTCATACATATATTTTTTGCATAAATAGTTAGACTGAATTATTTTGAGTGCTTATGGATTCATTGAAGAAGCCCCAAAACATTCTAGGGTTTTATATTAATCAGCACAATATTTAAATGGACCCGTGATTTTGTTGATGTGGATATTTCTTCCAACAATACAGATCCCAACCTATGTATACCTGCCCATCCTATGTGGTTTTAGTCTATGCTCTCCCATACATCTGTTGGGGTGGGTAGAGGACATCTAAGAAACCAAAACCATTCTTCCTCATTTTGAAGGGATATTATTGTGAGCAATTCATCTCCATTTCTAATACTGGATTCCTTTGATGTTATCCTTTTTCCTTTCTTCTCCATTGTTTCTTTTTTGTTATGCATTGTTATCTGCTCACACCTCCTATGAGCTTCTCCATCTTCCTCTGAGCGATACTCATTTTTTAATCTTTCTGAGATTGTAGTGACCTATGATTCATAAGCATACAACAATTCAGATAGAATTTTGATGTGAAAAAAGACAGGTCTTTGTTTCTGAGAGAAGTTTGGAGTCATTAAAGAACTTTTGTAATTTTCCCAAAGACAATCTCACCCACACTTATTTTCCTTAACTCTGCATCTAAATAGTTGTATATTTGTGGTATCTATCTGAAATACTAATGGACAAGTTCTATAAATTGTCTGTCTAACTGTATGTCATAATCTGGACAATAGACATTCTCTATTTCTTTGTCATGGTTAGGTCAAATTCTTTAGAATAACTATGGATTTAGTCCAGGAATTTCTTCAGTATTATGAAATTTGATGCAGCCAGCATGGTGTTATCCATGAGCTGGAACACCTGTAGGATTTAATCATCCATAAGGAATTCCTTTTCAAACTAATCTCTTGGCTGACTCTTCTCCATGACATTGGCGAACGCCTTTGGTAAGCTTCTCTCTTGTTTTATGCCTCACCAATATTAATGATCTTTAGAAGGTCATTGAACAATGTTCAAGGTATACATGGAAGATGTTTTGTAGGAAGAAAACCTTTAAGGCAGCAATTTGCACTAAGAAATTAAATGCTTTATGACAGCAAAAAAATAAGCATAGTGGAATCTCATATTCTCAAACTTTTTGTGAAGACAAAGTCAACTGTGTAATGTCAGTTTGAAAGCCTGCCCATTTCCTGCTAATACCTTCACTAAGGATACCCTCAATGCATGTGAAGACTATTTTCATAAAAAAAATTATGCAGCTTGGAAGTAGATAAAGAAGTTAGTCATTGTTAGACACCATTATTTGAAATTGATATATTTCTGAGGTTTTTTCTTCCATGCCTTTAGATACCTTGTGAATTGATCCCTCAACATTACAGTACTAATAGAAGCTAGAGAAGATAGAATAGGCATTAAAAAGAATGGTTGTAATGTTACAGTTAATGCATTGGAGGTTTCCACGTCCAAGCTGGTGGAAAAATATTGTTAAAAAACCTTTTCAAATCTTTTCTGTTTTTGTCCTAATTGATGTTTTCCTTCCACTTCATCTTTAAATACTTAAGGATGACTGACTTACTTGAGTGTCTCTCCAATCTTTCTTTACACTGGCTTTATACTCCACAGTTTCCTTGTGTTTACATAGTTGTTTATATAGCTGTCCATTATTTTTCTATTTGCTATATAACGTATAATCTTTTATTACAACTATCCACAAGATTTTACAAACAAATTTATATTCTAAAATTAGCTTTCATTTGCCAATTTTGTCAATGTTTGCTGAATAGATGATTTGGGGACTCTTTTGATATTCTTGCTAAGACAGTTTATATCAGCTAAACTTCTTATGAAATTATGGTAGTCTATGTCTATGTCTTTTCTCTTTTCCATATCCCAGTTTTATTCATTAATACCATGTTTGCATAGATGAGGATGGAGCTGTTTCAATCACATGCATTTTCCCCATTTTTTTTACCCACTGTGTTAATTTTGATCTGTGTGCTACCAAGTCTGTGGTGTAACAGATAGCTGTCAGGAATACAATCTAAAGCATATTATTTCTTGTTTGTTAAGACATGATCGATTTTGTGTGTGTGTGTTTGATATTTGCCATATCCATTGCCTTCCTATCTTTTTCTTAAAGAAATTATTCATGATTCCTAAGCATGAGGCTTCTGCATAGCCTATAAACTTTGCTCTTTCTCATTTCTTATTCCTAATGTTGTTCAGTCTAGTGTCATACAAAAGCAAGAGCATCTGAAGGACCTTGTGGTTTATAACGAATCCTTGTGTTTGGATTTTGCATAAGACATTCTAAAAGATAGTAGTCAATACCTTGGGTCATCTGAAGAGGAGATTCATTGATTGGCTGCTGCTTGATGTTATAAATGTTCTAAGGTTCCTTCCAGCTCTAAATTCTATTAACCTATGAATATATCTGCTGCTATTATCACCATTGACATAAATTTCCCTGGATCTTTTCTTCTGTCAATTATCTCATTACTTTAGAAAACTAAATCTCATTCTTATTCATGTCGCACAAAAACTACATTCTGGAGGAGTGCTATAAATACAACTAGGAACATTTCATATGGCATATTACACTGGATCCAATTAGTATAATCTATTTGTAACCATGTTCTCAATATAGTCATTGACCATAGACCATCTGTCGCGTATACTGGGATTTCATCGCTATATTCAAGAGTTCAACCACAGCCA
Source organism: Potorous gilbertii (assembly GCA_028658325.1). NCBI lineage: Eukaryota > Metazoa > Chordata > Mammalia > Diprotodontia > Potoroidae > Potorous > Potorous gilbertii. The sequence goes on from CM053769.1 coordinate 148,357,304, forward strand.
TTAAAATGATAACATACATCACATTTGATCAAGGTTCAGTTCAGGGGGAAAAAATACCATAGTCTGCCTAGAATTAGACTGATTGAAAGAAGCTGATTATGGACTGTGACTGTATAGTTACCCAGATATTCAGATCCAGTTCATATTGTACAATTTGGTTTAAAGAATTTAAGGTTTGTGAGACAGCTCTGTGGCATAGTGGATAAAGCACTGGGCTTGAATCAGGAGGACCTGAGTTCAAAACTGGCCTCAGACACTTACTTGCTGTGTGACCCTGGGAAAATCACTTAATCCCAATAGCCCCCCAAAAAAGTATTTAGAGTTTATAAATTAATCTAGCAGGATTCAAGCCATTAGGCACATACTCCTCTCAGTTGCCCAGTTGTCTCACAGTCAGGACAAAAATCTCCAAGGTACCACATTTATAAGATGCCATATCAAACCTCATTTTCTACCCCTGTCCCCCAACAAATCCAACCTGCACAAAGCATCAGATGAATCTCTCTAAAACACATATCTGACAATTTCCTCAATAAATATCATTCCTTTGTTTTTCCAAACTTACAACAACTCATTTTTTAATAGTTTTTTAAGGATAATAAAATGCTTTACTCATCCTAGTATCAAACCATGTTGTTAACTACTTGTGCTATTGATTCCTGACAGTTTTTCCAAACTCTCTTTTATAATCACCCTAATCAGATCTGTGACTTGAGGCAAAAAAATAGTAAAGAGAGGTCTGGACTTGGAAATATTATCCTGACTCCAGGTAACACAATATTCCTAGCGCAGAAAATTTAAGAAATATGGAGCAGGGATCTTGTGGAGCAGCCAGCTGGCATAGTGGATAGAGCCACCAGGCCTGGAGTCAGGAAAACCTGAATTCAATTCAAATCCAACCTCAGATGCTTACTAGCTATATGACCCTAGGCAAGTCACTTAACCTCGGTTTGCCTCAGTTTCCTCATCTGAAAATGGGCATAATAACAGCACCTACCTCCAAGAGTAGTTATGAGGGTTAATAATTGTAAAGTAATCAGCACAGTCCCTGGCACAAAGTGTTATATAACTGTGTTGTTGTTGTTGTTGTAACTGGAAAGAGAAACAGCTGAAAGGAAAAGACGATGGGATTCCTATCTAGATCATGCCAGTGCTAGCAGCACAAGATATTTCCCCTCAGTTATTTCTAGCTCATGGTTTTGCTACAACTCCCTGTAGGAGTAGAAGAAGGCATTTCTTCTCCCATATCTCACCCCACATTTTGTAAGTAAGAAGCAGGTGAGGCTTTATTGTTCGGTGTTTGTAGGATAACAAATAACTCCTTCAAGGTATAGGGGACTCCAGCTCTAATCTAATGGGTTGTTTCTAATGCCCTTTTTCATTCTTCAAACTGCAGTATGATCTAAGGAAAAATATCATAGAGACAAGAAAAGAGTGTACTTGCAGCAGTCTCTTAGCAGGAGGTAGTATTGAGAAATGGGTGATGTCAAGCTTGGTGCTTGATTTAATTCTTTGTTACTTATTTTGCATTTTGTAAATGTTCTTTGTCTTTGTCCACCCCCTTCTCTCCCTCCCAGTCTTGCTGCTACATCAGAGAATGAACCCTGGAATTTTGACCTTTTCATTTCTAGAGCTGCCTCCTTGGTTTCCATTGTCCTGATTGATGATTGCCTTTCCTGGACCATTTTCCGTCTAGAACATCCCATCCATGTTTCACTCTCTTCCCTTCTCTACATGGATCTGATTAGGATGATTATAGAAGGAAGTTTGGAAAAACTGTCACAGAAAATCTTCACAGTCTTGACAATGTTTTTTTCTTCCTCTTTGTCCTCCTGGCTTTTCAGTTCTGAAACCAAATACATTACATCAGCTTCACCACTGATCCTGAATAGATGTTTCTTTATGGTCCCACTCACAATTCTTCCCTGTTACTTTTCTACAAAATCCCATCTTTGGCCACCAATCCCTTGTTTGTGTTGGTTCCCCCATTAGAATATGTTTGTTGAAGGTAAGAATCTTTACTTTGTGTTTTAAAAAATGTTTGGCACATCAGAAGTGCCTAATAACCATTTCTCATTTATTCATGATATTTGTCTCATTCTGGATCAATTGGGAGAGATTTGGTGGAAATAGGGGTTCGTGAGTAGCAGATTAAAACAGCCCATACCCCTCCTTATCCTCTTCCCCTAGCTCCAGACTGTCCTAGAACCCATTCAAAATGATCAGTCAGTAGGAGGAGCCTCCAACACTGGGAGTTTCCTTCCACTTTCACCTGGGCTGCTTGACTGCTCATAAGACTTGAATGAGACGAGAATCAATAACTCCATTCATTCCAATCAAATGTAGAGTCACTGAACCTTACCACCTTTCTTACCTTTATTTATCCCCTGTAGTCCCTTAGCCCTCTCATCTTACCTACTTATATAACTTAAAGACCAAGACCTTGCTATCCCTCCTACTGCTGAATGCCTAGAATTCCCAGGCCATTCCTTGTTTTATGAATTATCTTCCCCAACTGGAGTGTGATCTCTTTCAGAAAAGGTACTGCTTGCTTTTTTTATTTTTATCTCCCGCACTTAGCACAGTGCTTAATAAATACTTAATAAATCCTTTTCCAATCATTTTTTTCTTCATTCATTTATGATTTTCCACTGAATACTCAGGGCTATAGATAGATACAGCTTTCAGGGGGTCTACCCTATATTTATTGGTGCTTATTTGGGATTTCCTTTATCAAGAATTCACAAGATTTTTTTTTATTTTTTGCCACATCAAGAGCAAGGATATTTAAATTTTTCAGATTTGACTTTTGTAGGACATAAGAGTTGATTCAAAATCAATATTATCCTGATTTATGCTGAAATATCTTAGGTGATAGTTAAGGGTAACATTATGAAACTATCAGATTTTTTGAATTACCATGAGCAACATTACCATTCATTGGAGTACACTCTGACTATGATGAAGAGGGTGTCAAAAAGAATTCTAGTGCAGGTTACATTGTCAACATGAAAACGTCATGAGCTCTCCCATGCACACTCCGGCAAATATCCAAAAGGACAATAGTAAGATCAAAGATCAAGAAAATCAGAGAAATAATAGCCAGTCCCTCCATCTAATCTCAGATTGCCCAGGAGACGACAAGCCTGTAGGCACTTGAAGAGAATTTTCAAGAGAGGAAGCTGCAGCCAACCCAGATACTAATCAACAGCCTGAAGCCTGCGGCTCTCCAAGTGAGGATTTTCTAGTGGGACCTGAACCTCACTTGATCCTACAGGGCCTGAAGGGTTCGGATACTGTGAGTGAGGAGGTGCCAAGTGAGATAAAAGTGAGAGTAAGCTCCAATAATAGGGGCCTGAAGCCAGAGAGGATCTTGGCCCTGGTCTGACAGAGCAGTAGATAGAGCCAGTCCTTAGGACTGCACATGCCTCTAAATACCAGGAGACAACCAGTCCAATAACCAGATACACTTGTAAGAGGAACTTTAGAGAAGATGAGAAATTAGCTCAATCTCCAACATATGATCAGGACCTATCAGGGCCACAACAGGGGAAGGAATCAATTTCTTGTTAAGGACCTTGTAAAGAGAAAGAGATAAAGGCTGAGGCAAACACCTGCATTGGGCCACCAGGAGATGAATGTAAAATAAGGGATTGTAGCATAGGATGAAGCCTGGTATTAGCTACCTCATCCAAAATGTCACTGGGACTACATTCGGTGATATAAGCAAACAAGATCTGCCCATCTCATATAGAGTATGGGAGGAGGAGGATCCTGTTCTTAGCACAAAGTCTCAATACAGACACTGAGTTTGGAGACATGAGCAAACAGAAGAAAACACAGAACATGGTAAGGATATAGTTGTATTAAGACAAGTCCAAGATGTTAAGCCAGAAGAATAGAGTTCTCTAAGTATAAGTAAAACCTTAGAACAGAGAATGACTTCACCACAAGAACTCTAAGAGTGGCTAGAAGAAAAGAAGTGATTGATTTAAAAAAAATTAAATTAGAGCTCTTGAGAGAAAAAAAAAATGGAAGGAGAATAAGTAGCTTAGAACAGAAGGTGGAAAACCTTAGCCAAATAGATGACCTGAAAATTGAACAAATAGAATTCATATAAGACAACAAAAAATAATAGAACAAGTCAAAAGTCTGAAAAAATAGAACATGTAAAGCTATTCTAATGATCTTTCCTATAAGAAATATCCAGAAAAGATAATTTAAGAATTATCAGAATCCCGAAAAATCATGATCTAAGAAAAATCCTGGGGACCATATTTCAAGAAATCACAGAAGAAAATTGCCTATAACCATTAGAATCCTAAAGAAAAGTATCCACTGGTCATCTTCTGAAAGAAGCCCCACAATGATAATACTCAGTAACGTCCTGGATTCATTGTGATTATTTGTTACAAAAGAAGTTTTTTAAAAAATAAATTTGGAGTGTGCGTGTATGGGGGAAGGGAAGCAGAAATAGGGGAGGCAGGGATAGTGATGCCTAAAAAAAAAAAGAAAAGCAAGGAAAGAAAATCAATGAAACCTTCAAAAATATCCAGAAGGGAGCAGAAGGAAGGGCATGAGGGGAGACAAGGGACACATTTGGACAGAGGCAGGAATTCCATGCTCTTTTTAGAAATTTAATTCTCCCAAAGGCTTTGTGGGGTACAACATGGAGTAATCTCAAACGTACTGAGTAATAAATGCTCTCCAAGTAGGAATTTCAAAGGCCCTTATTGGGGGTGGCCCCTAAAAAGTCAATGGACAGAAACCAAGCAAAAATGGAATCTGAGTCTAGCTTGTATTGGTGCTAACAGCATTAAATATTTCCAACTTCTTGTGTTGGTATAATCATATTAAATGCTTAAAAGCATTAAAATGCTTTAAAAATGAACTATATATATGTATATATACATATATATATATATATATATATATATATATATATATATATATATAATAGAGATTTCTATTATATACACAGTTCTCATTTTCTATTCTTTGGACCTGTGTGTATGCATATGTATGTATACACACACACATACAGAGAGAAAGAAAGAGAAAAGTTGTTGATGTTTTTCAAATTCATAGAAAAAGAAAATTAAAAAGAGAAAATACATAAGACTATTAGGGGAAATGTTAAGTACTGTTTAAAGTATACAAGGATAAAGAAAAAGAGAAATTGTGTAAACAGCCTGAAATGCAGACACATTCCAACATCCCTAAAATGATAACTGGAGGTGGAGGTGGCTCGTATCTAGTTATTAAATCCCTTGCTGTTGACTAGGAAATGATGAGGAAATTTAAACCTGTCCTGGTTAAAAAAAATTATACTGTGAATGATCTAAAGGCAAATCAGTGGCACACTGAATAGAGTGTTAAACTTGGCATCACAAGGACTTGAATTCAAAACCTATTTCAGACCCTTAAAGACTATGTGACTCGGACCAAGTTACTTGATTCCTTTCAGCATCATTTCTTCATCTATAAAATGCAGATAGTAATAGCACCTACTTCACAAAATAAATGTGATAATACATACAAGGCACTTTTCAAACTCTGAAACATTACATAAATATGAACTCTCATCTAAAGGTCCTAGTGATGTAATAGCAAGCAAAGTAGGATCCTTTGCTGTTTTTCTGGATTGAGTTTTAGCCAATCAGATATGTGCATGTGAGCTCTAGCCAATCAGATGCCAAGTAGAGCTGTGTATAAAGAGAGCTGGTATTGAGAAGGCAGACATGAAGACAGCTAGCCTGGAAAGGGTCATCCAGTATTGAGAAGAAGAGAGTTGAGAGGAGACCTCTGAGAGCTGAGAAAAGACACCTTTCAGAGCTGAGAGAGGGAGACTTGAGAGGGTAGACTTGCCCATGAGGAGGCTAAGACCCTTTTGAGAGCTGTTAAAGTTAACTGAGCTGTTAACACAAAGCCTCTGGACTTTGGAGGTGAACTGAGATGATGGTGCTGGTGGTGTGTGTTAGTATTGTCCTTTTTAGCTTTGTTTCCCCGGAGGTAGAAGTTGCCAGGGAGAACTTGGAGCTGTCCCCATGAGCTGAGACATGAAGCAAAAACAACTGCCTATGTGTGAATCCAAGCGAGAGTCAGGAGCCCACAGAGGAAGACCCATGGAACTTGGAAGTCAACCATGAGTTAAGATGAAAGAAGACTTTAATTGGACGCTTGGTATTGATTAAGGATGTTGCTATGAATGTTCTGCTTTATTTTACTGAACAATCTTTAGTTTATTGCTAAATAAAATATGATTAGACCCGCAGGTATGCTGCCATGATTGGTGTTACAACTCGTAAAAGTAACACCAGGCCTTCAGTAGTTTTTAAGATTTAAGAGCAGAATCATCTTTAGTAAGTCTATGATTCAGAGAGGACATCACCCTCAACAATCTATCAGTCAGTGAATAAACAGGCACCTTGCTAAGCTCTGAAACAGTCATGTGGTTCTTGCACCACCCTCAGCAGTGAATCCTGCATCCATTGTACTCATAAAGGGCAGGCTGTCAGCCTCCTGACTACATGGAAATTAATATAAAAAATTGTGGTCCTTTTCAGGAAACCCATCTACCAAATTAGGATCTCTCTGGCTCCTGGTCACTGAAGTCAAGCTGAGTGTCAAGGAACTGATGTGGAGAAATGTAGGTTAATGGAGGCCTCAAAGGGACCACTTTCGACTACATACCTTGAAAATGAAGCATCCCAAGATCACAGTCTTTGAATGTTTGTATAGCTTTAATGGGCAATCTGGTGGCCCAAGGAATATGTAGGAAGTCCATGTTTATTTCCTCAATATCTTTCAATACAAGGGATGTAAGATTTCTAACTTGGTGTCAGATCTGAAAGACTTTTCCAAAGAGTATTAATCAAAGGATTAATGACTTCAAAATTGTTGAAATACCAAAGACTGACCCAAGAGACCAAAAGGCTGGCATTTGATGAAAGAATATGTTGGTAACTCTTACTAAATCAACACTTCTTCCCTACCTAAAAATCAAGCTCTAGAGACTCCTCCCCTCAGAGGAACAGTCCCCATGTAGAGTCTGACTCATTAGGAAATATAGTGATGTAGTAGTGATAGTCAGGGGCATCTAGGTAGTGCAGTAGATAGAGCACTGGGCCTAGAGTCAGAAAGACCTGAGTTCAAATCCAGCCTCAGACGTGCACTAGATGGGTGAACCTGGACAAGTCACTTAACTTCTCTTTGTCTCAATCTCTTCATCTGTAAAATGCAGATACTAATAGCACCTGCTCACAGAGTTGTTGTAAGAATCAAATGAGAAAATATTTATGAGGCACTTAGGACAGTGCTTGCCACATAGGAACTGATAAATGCTTATCTCTTTCCTCATCCACAAGCTCAAGGCTGAGGCTTAAGCCCAAAGGGCCTGAGGATACCAAGGTGGCAGAACTGAGAACTTGTCATTGTAGAGGTGCCAAGAAAATTATAGCTGTTTTTGTTCAGTCATTTAGGTTGTATCTGATTCTTTGTGACCCCATTTGGGGTTTTATTGGCAGAGAGACTGCAGTAGTTTGCCATTTCCTTCTCTACCCCATTGTACAGAAGAGGAAACTAAGGTGAACAGGGTTAAGTGCTTTGCCCCGAGCCACACAGCTAGTAAATATCTGAGACTGGATTTGAACTAAGGTCTTCTTAACTCCAGACTTAGTGCTCTATTTCCTGTGCCACCTAGAGTATTAAGTCAGTCACTCTACGGACTTCTGGTGCTTGGAGAGTTGTGGGTTATGGGAGCCAGATGGCTCCATTAAGGAAACTGGGAAATGTGTATTTGAAATGTAACCTTTACTTATGATACTACATATACCATATGCCTTCTGTATTTGTTCCTTGTATGTGATACTGTGTATTATGAAATATATACCCCTCATGTATCTGATCCCTGGTTTGCAATTTTGCTACATGCTATTATGAGCCATATGTTTACATGCAGTGTGCTATACTCTTCCCTGTGCCCTGTCTGCTCCATGCAATTCTAACGTGAATTGCATGTCTTAGTGGCAGGCATGAGTACTGTGCAGTCAGGATGATTGCCTGTGATTATATAAATTGATGAATGTAGGATGTAGGTTTAAAGATGTACCAGTGGGCCACACTGAATTTGCATCTACTTCACATTTTTCATTGATGGGGACTTAAAAGGGCATGTCTGGGGTAAATCAGGAATTCTGTGTTCTCTTTAGGAACTTCATTCCCTAGAAATCTGTGTGAGACTCAAAAACATGGAAACCACACCAACATGCGAGGTGATGAGTACTCCCAGAGCAGGAATTTTAAAAGCACTGGGGAGGAACTCAGATGGAAAATGCTAGTGGACAAGAGCCAGGCTGCAGAGAAAATAGCAGAGAGGAGGAAGAAAAAATGGGATCTGAGTCTAGCTCCTGCTGGTGCTAGCAGGATGAACTTTTTTTTTTTGCATTTGTGTCTAGCTCTTACCATTTCTCACGTTACTGGTGGAAGCATCAAAAAGAGGCATTGACACAGAAACACACTCACACACACTTAAACACACACACACACACACACACACACACACACACCCAGAGAAGTGCTTCTAGAGACAAGGTCTCTGCAATGCTTTAGCATTCACTGCTCTTTTGGCAAGAAGCAGCACTTTGGAAGCACTGAGACTCATTTTCATGTAATAAGATGTGGCGTCTCTCATACACACTGAGACTTCAGTATTGGTCTGATGAACATTTGTTTGTTTCCTAAGCTTACAATGATGTGTTGGAAAGCAGAGACAATAGATGAGTGAACTTGTAGCATCCAGTCCCAACTGGTTTAGGAGATAGTACCATGGAGAAATGAATGGGGAGACTCTTTGCTGCATGATGTGACCTTTTAATATTTACCTTGTTTAGTGCTTTAAGTAAATGTGTTTGGTCTTACTGTGATGTTGTGCTTAACATTCTACCTTGGTCTGGGAGATTCAGTGGGAAGCTGAAGGGGCGCAGGGCACAGCTTTTGATCTGTGGCTTGAGATAAACCTTCAGTATCACAGATCTGGGAGTGACCAATAGAAAGTCACATTAGGGAGCCCAGGGTGCTAGATCTGTTACCTCCATCCCTACAAGGTCAGCTGTCATGTGTGGATTAGAGAGAAGGGCCAGGGTGAGGCCACTTCATAACTGAAAGAAGCCAGGAGCCATCCCCCATATTCACACTGGGGGAAAGAGGTCAACTCTCCTTTAATTAACCACAGAAATTTTCAGTTTAAAGTACCTTTCTTCTGGTAAATTCCTGATCATCTCTACAATTTTGTGAAAGTGAATTTATTGTCTAACCTTATGCTACAGCATCTGAGGAGTCCATTCAATCCTGTCCCTTCTGCAAAATGAATGGATTCAATCTTATTTCAGGCTGATAAACTACAGTATGTTTCAAAAAGAACATCTAAAAGAAAAATGGAAACTCATCATAATTTTTTATATACCTATATATGTATGTACATATGTGTGTATATAATTTCTATGTATGAGTATATATATATATTCATGTCTATGTAATTATATACATATATTTAAATGTCTATATATGTTTATATACATATGTATATGTATAAAATTATTTGTACATGTGAGAGGCAGGATAGTGCAGTAGAAACAACACTAGAATAGAAGTCAAGAGATCTGGGTTTGAATCCTGTTTTTAACATTTACTACCTGTTGTGATAGAGATAACAATGCTGGCAATTCCTACATTGTAAGGGAGCCATGAGGAAAAGTACTGTGTTATTAGCGTTATCAGGATTATACCTTAGACAGGATATATTAAAGACAATTAGGTGTAGAGGGAGAGACAGACAAACAGACAGAGAGACAGATAGGGAGTGAGAGAAAGAGTGAGAGAGAGACAAAGAGAGTGAGAGAGAGATAAAGAGAAAGACAGACATAGAGAGAGACAGAGAGAATGAGACAGAGAGAGAGAGAGAGAGAGAGAAAGAGAGAGGGAGGGAGAGGGAGAGAGAGAGAGAGGGAGAGGGAGAGAGAGAGAGAGAGAGAGAGAGAGAGAGAGAGAGAGAGAGAGGGAGAGAGAGAGAGAGAGTGGCTTTCTGGGTTTAGAGTTAGACAAGTCACTCTACCTGTATGCACCAGTTTCCTCACCTGTAATCATGACATACAGAAGTAGCTAAGTGACACGATGGATAAAATGCTGGACTGGCGTCAGGAAGACTCATCTTCCCTAGCCTCAGATATTTACTAGCTATGTGACCCTGAGCAAGTCACCTAACCCTGTTTGCCTCTGTTTTCCCATCTATAAAAGGAGCTGGAGAAGGAGATGGTAAACCATTTCAGTATCTTTGCAGAGAAAATCCCAAATGAGGTCACAAAGAGTCATAGACGACTGAATGACTAAGAAAAATCATGAGAGACAAAAGGTGCTTTGCAACTTGTAAAGTGCTTTATAAATACTGGCTATTATTGTTGCTATTTTGATCTCACAAAAAGAAACTTGGCTTTATTATTCAATGAACTCTAGACTATCAATTTGTGTGTATGTGTTAAGACATCACATGATGTGTGTTCTCTTGCAATACATAGAGGGAAAAGCCCTGAATTTGGAATCAATTAATTTGGGTTTGAATTCTGCCTCTGCCACTTCTTAGCTATGTGACGAGGCAAGCTCTTTCCCTTCTTGGTGCCTTATTTTCCTCAATTGATCCAGATCCTATAATCCTCACAAGTATACATTCTTAAGAGAAAAAGGTCAATGCATGGAATAAATAGGATTGTTGAATGGATCTGGTTGGTTTTAAATGATCCTCTAGACCAATTACAGAACACGTGCAATCAATTTTGCCAATAAGACATGTGTTTTCTATTGTCTATTTTTAAGGCATCTTTTATTATAACAGTTTCAACATTAGGGAAACTTTTAGATGTTGGTTTTAGAATTTATGTCCCTTTGGACAGCACCCATTGAAATCTGTAATCATGTTGTGGAGAGATATTTCATAGCTTAAATATAGAGTGTATTTGGGAAGCTAGGGAATGGGAAATGGGCAAGAAGTTTTTCTAGGGCAAGAGTGCCCATAGCTGTATGCCCAGATTACATGGCCCCATAAGTGCTGAGCTTATACTCACTCTGATGAGCGCCACAAATGTCTATCTCATCCTGTTCCTGTTGGGGTGGTTTATCCCGTCCTCTCCTCACTAGGCAGACCTCTCCTTCCAACCTTCCCTTGGCCTATTTGGTGCCTGGAGAGTTCGGTTCAGTTTGTCTGCTCTGAATCAAGGATGTAATTCAACTTGTTTCAGAGGTAATATATTGCAGTGAAAGAATCCAGGACTTGGCACTGGAGGAAGTGGCTTTGACGTCTACCTCCAACACTGAGCTGCATGAACATGGACAAGTCACTTCTCCTTTCTATCAAGATCTAGAGCTGGAAGGGGTTTTGGAGACCATCTAATTCAACTGTTTTTTGCAGATGAGAAAAATGAGGCCCAAGAATGTTAAATAACTTGCCTAAGGTCACACCTGGAGTAAGAATTGAGAGACAAGATTTGATCCCAGGTCCTCTGATTGCTGTGCCTTTCCCACTCTAACTTCATTTATATTAATAAGCACTTGTTACATGCTAGGCACATAGGGACAACTAGATATTTCAGTGGTTAGAGAACTGGGCCTGGAGTCAGGAAGACCTGAGTTCAAATCCTGCCTTAGACATCTACTAGCTATTTTACTCTGGGCAGGTCACTTAACTCCTGTTTGTCTTAATCCACCAGAAAAGGAAATGGCAAACCACTCCAGTATCTTTGCCAAGAAAACCCCATAAACAGTATATGGTCCATGGGGTCATGAAGAGTCAAACATGACTGAACAACAAAATCTGTATGATGTGAGGGAAAATGTTATGGAGGAAAAGTGATAGTGAATGCTGAGAGAGAGATACAGAGAGAGACAGAGAGAGAGAGAAAGAGAGAGAGACAGAGAGAGATTCCACGTGGGGGAGTGGAGGGCTGGAGGGAGGGAAGGATCAGGGAAGGCTTCATGGACAAAAACAACTCCTAATTTAAAAAGAGGAGGAAGAGTGATCGTAGCCACAGCAGTAGCCATAGTGATAGTAACAGTAGTAGTGGCAGCAGTAGTAGTGGTACTAGTAGTAAAAGGAGAAGGAGCAGGAGTGACAAAGGCACAAAACAAAACCAGCTCCCACATCTATCCCCATTTTATGTAGGTAGAAACTGGGTCTTGAGAAGGCTCAATGGTTTATCTAGGCCATAGCTATCTCATAGAAACAGCAGAAGGAAGCCATCTTCTCTATTCTCTTGGGCATCCATTTTCCCTGCATTATACTTGCCAGATATTTCTATGAGGAAGGCTACAACTTATTTACCATCATGCACATCCCAGCACCTCCCACAGCAGGAATTTTCCACTGGCTGCCATCTTGGCTTGGTAGTCAAGGCATCTAGAAAAAATAGCTTTAAAATTCCCAGATGGTTGACCGCCAAGGGATGAATTTTTTAAACCAAAGAGCTAGCAAAGACTATAAAAACATGGATGGAAGACACAGGAATCTGCAGATCCTTTCAAGTGCTGAGATATTTCCTACAGTGGGAATAATGACTGGCATGCATTGAGCACACTTTACATATATCATCTTATTTAAGCCTCACACAATCCTCTGAGTGAGGTAGGACCTATATACGTACACATACATACATACATGTATATATATATATATATATGTGTGTGTGTGTGTGTGTGTGTGTGTGTGTGTGTGTGTGTGTGTGTATGTTACAATCCCTATTTTACACATGAGGAAACTAAGACTCAGGTTAATTGTCTTGTCCATGGTCACATAATGAATGAACATAAGAAGTAGGATTTGAACTCAGATCATCCTGGTTGTAAATCTAGCCCTCTCTCCACTAAACCATGCTGCCATCCAATTTTAAGTCTTGAAAAAGCTTTTTAAAAACCATGCAAATTTTTTATTTGGAATATACTGGCTATTTACACAGAACCATTTTCCCCCCACAGATGGAATCCCAGAACCTCTAAAGGCATCATCCAATTTATCCTTCAAAAGGAATCTTTCCTGTAGCATCCACACAAAGAACTTCAGAGAACTCTCAAGGCAGCCCATTCCATTTTGACTCTGAATGTTAGATAACTTTTCCTTAAGTTGGACCAAAATCTGCCTCATTGCTGCTTCCTCCTGTTCATCCACTTTCCTTCAGTCTTCTTCCCTATCTGGCTCCTAGTTATGCTGGCCAAGGCTAAGCAGGAAAGTCTAAAGTCTGAATTTGAAGTCAGAAGATGAATGAATGAAGATTCCTCTGCCACTTATACCTATATGAAATTGGGTACCATGATCTCTTTCTCTCTCTGAGCCTCAACTTACCCATCTGTACAATAAAGAAATTTGATTTAGAAAACCTCTAAGGCCTCTCATAGCTTTCATTCCTCTTTCACATTGGACTAAATGTGAGAAAAATTAGGAAAACATTTCCATCTTTATAGAAACCTGGCTAGAAGGAAAAAGAATTTCATAATCTCATAAATTTTAAAACTTGAAACTTAGCTTAGTAATTTAGAAATAAAAAAATTATTTCTAGGAATCAGTGAAATTTGTCTTATGGGACAGATTCTTCAGCCAGTGTCTTTAGGAACATCTCTGCATAATGCTCCCTTAACCTGTTATTCTCCTCACTGCTACATTAGCATAAGTTAAAATTAGGGGCAGGGAATCATTCATAAAATTAATTTAACTCTGTTGTCATAGAATTTTGTGCTTTGATCATTTAAAAATACTAAGGTGTGAGAGCTCCATCCAATGGTTCCCATTGAGACCCATCCTCACCTTAAGGGATGATTTCAAAAGTTGCTATGGCCAAAAGGATACAATCTCTTATTCAATAGATCTCTCATGGCGGGTGTTCCCCAATTTTGCTAGGTCAATCCTTGCACAAGAGACATATAATCCATCAAGACTGAAATCAAAGTCTCTTCATCTTGATAGATACTGGTTAGAAATCTTGTGCTCTTTGCTCTGCATGGGGCCTTTCTTCACCACCTCCACCCCACTCCAATGCTTTCCCTGAGATGAACTTCCATTGGCTTCATATATTTTAGGTTGTTTGTCTGTTGTATCCCCAGTGCTTAGCACAGAGCCTGCCATAGAGGAGGTGATTAAATAACTCCTCATTGCCTGACTGCTCTATAGGCATAAATTTTGAAAACCCAGGGTCAGCTCCACAGCATATCAGTGCAAGGTATCAGTCAGATAGAATTTCCTTGAACTGTGTCAAAGAATGCTGAGAACACTAAAGGTGAAAGGGATCATAAAAATGTTCTAATCCAACTTCTTCAGGTTTCAGGATAAGGTCATTTAATCTCTGTTTGCCTCAGTTTCCCCAATTATAAAATGGGAGCAATAATAGCACCTATCTTGAAGGATTCTTGAGGATCAAATGAAAGAATATTTGTTTAAAAAAAGAAAAAGTGCTTAGCACAGTGCTTGGCATGTAGTAGATGTTATTTAAACATTGATTCCTTTTCTTCTCTTTTCCTCTTTTACCACCACAGTATAAGTGGAAATGGGGTATACAGATAACCAAAACTGAATTGAGCACTACTGTAGACTTTTTCTACGCATTGCTGTGGCAAACAGTATTGCATCACCAGGTGACCAGACTACTGAGGATGAGCCTCCCTACGTTTAACTAGATGGCTCCTTGGAAAATACTCTTGTTACAAGAACTGTTCCCGCAGCTTTTTTGACATAGTAGAACTTGCCAGAGCTTGTGTTCTCTTAGCATGGTTTTCCATAACCCAGGGTCACTTCAATATCCTGAAGAAGACTTGTAGGGGATCAACGAGTTAAAGTTTGGCAAGCATGTTGCAGATGTTAAGGCTCTCTGTGAATATTACCTGTCATCAGTGGGGTGCTGGAAAACAGCAACCGCCTGTCCAAAAAGATAAATGCTCACACTGAAAATTTAATAATCACCTCTTGCGGGCTGGTACGAGCAGGTTCCAGCACACCCCTGGCTAGTATTGCTAAGTTACTTATCCTGGAAAGGGCTCATTTTCCTCATCTGTCAGGTCAACAAGTCCACAAGCATTTATTAAATTACCCTTACTCTGTGCCACACACTGTGCTAAGCACTGGGAATACAAAAACACAGGAATTTACATTCTAATGGGGGAGACAACAGATACATAAACAGGTATATGCAAGATAAATATGAAATAGATCAAATGAGGGACCTATACTGGATGTCCTTGAGAGGAGTTGTTGGGAACCACTGGAGGAGTGACAGATACTATCCAGGAAAGGAAAGCAAGTTAGGTAAGAAAGAATGTCCTAAGATGACACAAAGCACCTGGGTAAAATTTCTACGTATAGAATGTTAAATCTGGAGAAGACTTTAGAATAATTTTGGAAGTGGGAACAGTCTAAGAACTCAGAATACAGAAAATTGCAGAACTGGAAGACACTAATACTCCATTCCAACCCCTAACACATAACCCCACCTCTGGTTTTGATTTGAAATGATTCAGGCCATTATAAACTCCCAATTTCCCTTTGTCTATACTTTAATACCTCTTTACATCTCTTCCCTCCTCCCTTGTTCAAAGTTTCAGAGTATAAGGTAGTATATCTCATTTCCTTGCCATAGCTAGTCCTTTTATTTGCCCTTGATCCCATCACTGCTCCTCCATTCTCTTCTCTTCTCCTCTCCTCTCCTTATCTTTCCTCCCCGCTCTTTTCCTCCTCTCTATTCCTCTCTCTTCTCTGCCTTTCATCCCCTACCTTCCTCTCCCCTCTCTTCCCCTCTTCTCTCTTCTTCTCTCCTCTCCTCTCCTTTTCCCTCTTCCCTCTGCCACTCCTTTCCCCTCTTCCCTCTCCCATTCCTTTTCAGACTCTCACTATCTATGGTGCCCTTCTCCTCTTCCAGTAAACATACTTAGCTCTCCTTTGATCTAGAACTACCTTCCCTTGACCATCCTATCCCCTTAAGTCATCATACTATGTCTTACCTCTCTTTCACTGCTAAACTCCTAGAGAGTAGTCTACACCATTAGATGGAAACTACTCTTAAGGAGAAGTTCACTGTCTTTTCCTCAATTGTCTTCCTCTTGTTTTCTCTTTCCTTTCTGCTTTCGACCACTCGCTCTTCTTAAACAATATTTTCTCTCTTGGTTTCCAAGTACCACTGATCAGCCCTAGTTCTCTGCTTACCTGTTTCACCATTCCTTCTCAGTTTCCTTGCCTATTCATTATCTTCTCTTTCCCGTTTAAGGCAGAGTGCCCCGCCTCCCTCAACCCCACCAGTACTCTGTACCAGGCTCTCTTCTTCTTCTTTGGGTTATCTCATTCACTTCTATGGGTTAAGTTATTATCTCCATACATGACTTCCCAACCTATATGTAAGTCCCAATATTTCCTTTGAGCCCCAGATCTCCATCTCTAACTGCCGGCTGGATATGTCCAAGTTTCATGAGCCTTGCACTCCAGGTATCCAAAACTGAACTTATCACCTCCATCCTTAGATCTACTTACTACTCCTCCCAGTTTTGCTGTTCACATTGATAGCATTACCATTCTCCCAGTTAGCCATGGTTATCCAGAGTACAATATCCAGATTACATTCATTTTGCACATCTAAACAATTGCCCAGTCCTGACCATTCTACCTTTGTAGAAACTCTGACATGCATTTCCTTGGTTCCTCTCACACCTCCACCATTCAAGGTGAGCCCTTCATCAACCTCTCACCTGTATTAGGTAATCATCTCCTAAAAATGGGATCCCTGCCTCCAGCTCTTGCCTCTGCCATCCTTCCCTCCACAAATGCCAGAAACAATCTTCCTAAAACCCAGGTGTGGTCATGTCACTCCCTTGCCTAAAAGCCTCTAAGGTAAAATACAAACTCCTTATTCTTTCATTAAATCTCTACTTCCACTCCTTTTTGTAGCCTTATTTCACATGACTCCTCTTAATGCCATCTATGTTCTAGCTAATCAGAATCATTCATTCTTTCTCAATCCCCTTCTGCCCTCTACTGTCTCTGTGCCACCCTGCAGGCTGTCCTCTCCTGAAATGCACTCTCTTTTCACTCTTCCTATTCAGATATTTCTCTTCCTTCAAAGCCCAGCTAGAATGACTCTCCATCCATGAAGTGTTCCCTCATCTTCTGTCCAGTTGAATGTGATATTCCCTTTTTCGTATTTTCCTAGAAAAGTTTGTCTAAAACTTTGGTTTGCTCCATCACAATCTACTTTGTATTATATCCATCTACGTAGATGTCATTTTTTTTATCTTTGCATGTCTAATACTTCCAATACAGTGTCTTGCACGTGGTGGTCATTTAGTAAATCTTTATTGAATGGGATGGAATTCTCATGTGCATTTAGTCATCATTAGTAACATGCTGCAGTTGGCTTTGAACTAACTCTTCATCCTTGCATTATCCTGTGATCACTTCTAATTGTGACTCTTCCAAGGTCACAAGGCTCCATGATTTGCAGCAAAGTAGAATCACTAGGATAACATTGGTATTAATGAAAGGTGATGAGATTTGGGGGTAGGAGTGTATAGATTTAGAATGTTGCATTGCCTGCAAGAACAATAACTATTATTAATTTTTAAAATTGTTTTACTTTCTTACAAAAGACCACTCAGGAAGTGGAGGTGGGATTGGAGCACAGGCATACTTTGTAAGGGTATATAATATAAAAACAAAATACATAGATATGATGAAACTTCATTTAAAAATTTTAGAAAGAGACACAGGCTTTTGTAGCAGTGAACAGTTTGGAATCATTGAAAGCACTATATAGCATCACAGCATTTGAGAGCTGGCACGGACCTCAGTAGCCATCTGGTCCAACTCATACAAGCAGGAATCCCCATTATAACACAACGAAAAAGCGGTTTTCCAGTCTCTATTTGAAAACTTCCAAAGTGGGAGTTCCTACTGCCTCTAAAGGTAAGCCATTCTATGTTCAGGTAGCTATAATTGTAAGGAATTTTTTCCTGACATCAGTTTCCCCAATGCGATCCAGTCCAGACTCCTCCTTTACCTCTAATAGAAAAATATATGTTTTAAAAATCTGTATAGACACAAATGAAACCAAATCACTGTTATCATCTAAATCCTGTTTATAGCTCTTTAACAACCTTGTATTAAAGAATAAATGAAAATCTTGAGGAAAAATCTTGAAGAAGCTCCAATTCAAAGAATTTTTTTATTTTTAGTTTTCAACATTTACTTCCATAGGATTTTGAGTTTAAATTTTTCTTCTGCTCTGTCCCTTCCCCCTCCTAAGATGATATGCTGTCTGATATAGGCTCTTCACTCACATTAAATTTATTTTCACAATAGTCATATTGTAAAGGAGAACCAAAACTAGGGAGGAACCACAAGAAGGAAGAAACAAAACAAAACAGAGAGAGAAAGGAAATAGTCTGCTTCAATCTGCACTCAGCTCCACAGTTCTTTGGATGTGGATAGCACCCTCCATCATGAGTCCCTTGGAGGTATCTTAGATCTCAAGGAATAATTATTAAGCAGTGACTATGTTCAGGACCTTGGCCAAGCTCTACTCTGGATGTAGGTCAGAATAGAAAATCCTTTCTTCAGGTTTTTCAGAGACTCTGGTCTTAATGGAATGAGTATAGTGACCCCATCTTCCAGTTCTTGAGGGTAGGGAGAGGAATTTTCTTCTGAGGTGCAGTATATCTCTCCTCATTTGCCAATGCTCCACTATCTCCTTCCATTATCATTACCAGACTGTTGACCAGTAAGCTATACTACACAGGGGATTATCTCTGGGGAATTTTAGTAGCACTCTATTTCAAGACTGTGGGCTGCAAGGACAAGTTGATAGATAAGCACACACCAATGTAGAATTCTGGACTTCAGTGCACCAGGAGATATTGGGAGACAGGGCATGCTTCCTGGGATAGGGAGGGCTCTTCTTCTTGCCAATCTAGAGTTCACTGCCCCATCATCATACAGACTTAGACTTTGCCTGAGTAGAGGTTGGAGAGAAGGTGGACCTCAGGAGATGGCAAATGATCAGAGCTGTTGGCTGATAGAGGAAGAAAGGAGAAGAATCAACTATGCCCTTTCCTGGTATATCTTCATCCAGGAAGCAAGTAGTAAGTGAAAATGCAGCATTCTGGGAACCTCATTCCTCCCAGAAAGTTCCTGGTTAATTGAAGTCTTCCTCTCTATCCCTACCAATGAGCCCCTCATCCTCTAAGTTCAGTAGAGGGGAGAGGTGTGGATGTCTGAAATTCCCTACTTCCTCAGAGAATACCCTTTGTCAGGAAGTAGCCTAGCCCCTGTCCTTGGGGATAGGTGTCTAACATCTTTAGGTCTTCTGAGATCCCCACCTTGTCCTCTAAGTTGCCACCATCCTCATCTCCTGCAGACTGTTCTCTGTGCTAGAAAGTGGGGCGTATGAAGTGGGAATGGGGATTGTGGAGAAGCTCTTGACTATTTATACCCTGTCCCCAGTACCCAAATGTCCAAAAATCAATGTGGCATTTCATGACTCTTCCAGAGTTCCACTACAAAGTCTTCTTTACTTTCCAATGACATTCTGATATTTTGATGTAGCAGTGATCTAATTGGTGTGGGTGATGCTTCCACTAGTGATAATCACAACCCTCTTACCCTGCATGATTCTTGTGCATGTCCTTCCACTAACTCTCCCAAGAGGATCCACCCAAGAACAATTAATAATGGATATTCTCCAGGATGTCATTTTAATGTTAGTATGGACATGGTGAATGACATAATCCTGTGATATACCCGTTCATAATGTGACTATGTTGCTAGAAGATTCATCTCTGGAGGGTCAGGAGCTCTGGGGGATGTCAAAGCATGCTAATGTGATCAAGAGACACTTTTTCAATAAGAGTAGAAATAGAATCTTCAGAAGTGAGATTTGAGCTTCCCTGGAGCTTTGATTTTTGCCTCTCTCACAACTGTAATTCTTCAGATTTGTCTAAGGGAAGTGGTGATCACTAGGAACCACCATGAATTCTTCATGGGCAAGTCATGGCAGTTTAACTTAATTTCTTTTATTGACAAAGTTCTGAAACCGATGAGTCAGCAGAATGCCATGGTCTCAATATATGTAGTTATCAACAAAACCCTTGACCAAATATCTCATGATGTCCTTGTGGAACAGATAGAGATATGTTGGCTAATAGATAGGTGGGTTCATAATCAGATCCAAGAACTCAATGGTAACTTAGAAGGAGGTGTCTAGGGGAGTATCCCCAGGGATAAGAACTTGGATTTTTTTCTG
The DNA here is from genome assembly GCA_028658325.1 of Potorous gilbertii. Lineage (NCBI taxonomy): Eukaryota > Metazoa > Chordata > Mammalia > Diprotodontia > Potoroidae > Potorous > Potorous gilbertii. The sequence continues at coordinate 148,377,613 of CM053769.1, forward strand.
TTCAATGTTTCTATTAGTGACTTAGATGAAAGCACACCTTCAATTTGATCTGAAAAACTTATTAAACATCCACTACTTTCAAGACACAAAAAGGAAAAATAGTAGCTGGGTAGCTAGGTAGAACAATGGATAGAGCACCTGACCTGGGGTCAGGAAAACTTATCTTTCTGAGTTCAAATCTGGCCTCAGACACTTTCTAGCCATGTGACCCCTAGGCAAATCATTTCACCTTGTTGGCCTCAGTTTCTCTTTTGTAAAATGAGCTTGAGAAGGAAATGACAAAACCACTCCAGTATCTTTGCCAAGGAAATCTCAAATGGGGTCACAAAGAATCAGAAAGGAATGAAATATCTGAGCAACAATGCTTGCCCTCAAACAGTTTATATTCTACTGGATGGCATCAAATTGGCCAGCGAAACAAAGCTAGGAGGGATAACTATTGCTTTGGACAATAGAATCAGGATCCAAAGAGCTCAGCAGAGTGGATTAATAAAGTGAATCTAATAAGATTAAATTTAATAGGTACCTCATGCTCTTGTAGCTGTTTTGGCCAATGATGCTAAAAAACATTAGGTCTTTATTATGAGTGGATCTTCACTCACACAAAGAAAAGCTTAAGTTACTCAGTGGGATGAAGGAGCTAGGTAGGAGAGGTTCAGGGTATAAAACAAATACAAATCTCAGACACCAAAATATCTTTTTGTCTCTGGTACATGATCTTCAACCCATAGGAGAAGGAGTAAGGAGATCAATGATCGTACACAAAGCTGCCTCTGGACTTGATCAGATTATGCCAAGATCTCATTACTCCTGGTTTAATATAGTGATTAGGATGTCCTGTCTTCCACACAAGACCTGTTCAGCAATACTGGAAAGGGCCAAGGTTTATACAGGAAGGGGTATCACTATCAAATGAGATTATATTTGTAAAAAGTGCTTAGCACAGTTCTTGGCACCTAGTAGATGCAATATAGATGCTTATTCCCTCCCCGCTTCCTTACCTCCACCTTATCCAGAATGACATTGTAGTAGATTGAGTAGATTCTCATCTCTGTTATTAATGGTTGGGAGGCATTAGAATCAATGAAACACAGTCGAATATACCATAGCAGTAGGTTTCTTGCATGAACATTTTCAGTAAAGGAGTAGAATAGGGTGCTAAAGAGAAGAAAAGAACGTATCAAGAGTACATCAAGCCTATCATTCATGGCCCTCATGGACTTCAAAGGTAGGGGGAGCAGAGGACAGAGAGAAACAGAGAGACAGAGACAGAAAGGGGCAGAAAGAGCGGGGCAGAGATAGAGATAGAGGGGTTTTTTTATTTTTTGCACTACCTCAGTTGGTATATGTGTAAAGTCCTTTCCTTAAGTTAAAAATCTTTCAAAATCACAACTAAGGGATAAAAAGATGTAACAAAACTACACAACAATTTCTATGAAAAAGATTGGGAGGTTGAGGTGGGATGGTGGTGGTTAATGAACTGCAAACTCAAAATGTATTAACAATGTGATATGACAGCCAAAAAAGGCTAATATGATCCTTTGGGGAGGAGGAAATGGAAGGATCTAAACCTTTAAAACCTGGTTTTAATTAGCATGTGGAAATTCCACACATGCGGAACAGCAATTTATCTCTAATTTATAATCTGAGAACATTGTCTGGGTCAGGAAAAGATGAAATGACTGCCCATGGTCACGCATTTAACATGGGTTTAAGGCAGATTTTGAACCTAGGTCCTGAAATTCTCCACTTTTGGGCCACGCTACCCCTCTTGGACTGTATTAAAAGAGGAACAGTTACAGAATGAATGGGGTGATAGTCTTGCTCAGTCACATCTGGAGAGTTGTGTTCAGTTCTGGGATCCATATTTTAAGGAAGATATTGACAAGAGTGAAAGCAACCAGGATGATGAGAGGACTGGCAACCACACCATATGAGAATCATTTGAGACACTGAAATTATTCACCCTGGAGTAAAGATTTATTGGGGACATGAAAGCTGTCTTCAAGTATTTGAAAGGATATCATGGGGAAGAAAGATCAGACGTATTCCACTTGTTCCCAGAGAGGTGAACTGGGAGCTATGGGTGAAAGGAATAGAAAGGAAGATTTAGACCTCAGGTAAGCAGAACTTTCCTTATAATTAGAGCAATACAAATGTAGAATGGGTGTGCACTGGAAAGTAATGAGCTCTCCATCTGTGGTTGTGTACAAGCAGAGACAAGGAAGAATATCTCTCAGGGATTTTACAGGGGGATTTCTTATCATGTGTGGGTGAAACAATATTATATCTGAAATACATTCTAATACTGAGATGCTATTATTTTAGAGCAAGAATTTTCATATTTAGAAATTTTAGTCTGCATTTTTCCATTGTCTAACTTGTATAAAACCTAAGCGAAGCCTATAATCAGCAAAATTTTTGGTCATTTTTATAATAATTGTAATTGGCATTATAGAGCACTTGAAAGTTTGCAAAATAATTTCTATACATTATGGGATTTAATCCTCATAACAGCTCTTTGAGTTACTTGCCACAGGGATTACCATTCCCATTTCATAGATTAGAAAACTATTTAATCAGAAAAGTTAAATGACTTGCCCATGGTGAAATCCAAGTCTTCCTAACTTGGGATCCCTACTTGGATAAGACTTTCTTTTACCAGGAAGTTAATGCTCTCAGGTTTTATAACTTGCCCCTTATCATTGGCATTTCTCTGCCCCTAGAGAACAGAGATTCATACCCCGTTGGCTTTTTATATCTGAGCAAAGTGAATTCTCAGTAAAATGGCCCCCTTCTCCTCTCACCAACTAGTTTCTTCTTGCCAGTCTCTTCCTTGCCTAGAAGTTAGAAAACTACAGGGATTCCTTTGAAGCAAATGACAATAATGCTACCACCATTCTGGGACCTACAGCAGAGTCTAGTCTAGTCTGTAAGAACAGTTGCATAGTGAAGTGACTGACTGTGGCAACCAAGATGTTAGCCAACTTTTAACCACATACTTCCCTCCAATGTGGTCAACAGGGCACCCTTGGATTAGACATTGGAGGGCAAAAACCCAGCCTCCAACTTTGGCAACTCATCAGAGTTGGTATTATCGTTAGCTTTGTGGAAAGTGCTAGGCTCTTGGAAATATTCCTACAATGAAACCAAAATATATGTTTTGCTTTGAGGCAGATTCCCAATGTGTATTCTTGTCCTACAAGAAATGAGTTATTGCTTCATAGAATGCCTCAGAAAAGAAAGATATTAGAACATGGACCATAGAATGTCAGAATTGGAACACATAGTAGAATGTATAGTTTCAGAGCTAGAAGGATCTTTAGAACATAAGACATAGAGTACTAGAATTTCAAAGGCCCTTTTAGCATGAAACAGAAACCCAGAGCTAAAAGTGCCCTTAGGCACTTAGGATATTGAATATAGCATTAGTACTGGAAGGAACATGTAAAAGATAAGTAGAATGATATAGCCAAAGTATTTATAGGAGAGGTTGTCCTAAGAGAGATATCTTACTGTCCAAAACAAAATTCTGAAAATGCAAAAAGAGACTTCCAATTAAGATGAAAAGGAGATCCATCTAAAGAGAGTCACTTGTGTGAACAGAGAACTCTTAAGTCAACTCAGATTTTTAAATAACACGTATACCAAATTGAAGCAAGGTCAGGTAACTGAAGAGTTATATGGAACTTATACGGAGAATTAATAAATTTCTGTAAGAACATTGTCAGGACTGCTAAAGTCCTAAATGAGCCTGGCTGTGGATATTAAAGACAACTAAAAGAGGAAATCTTAGCCAGGTTGGGAGGAAGAAGGAAGATGAAAGTAGAGATCACTCTACTCTTTGGAGGACATGTAGTCATGGTTAGGTAGTGGGAGGAGAAGCGAACCAAATAGTTCTTATTTTATTTCTGTTTCAGTCATCAAGGAGAACACTCATTAGACTGGGAAACATGGAACAAAAATGATTTGCAAGGAACTGAAGACCAAGACAAGGGAGAGATACTTTGATACACTTGGGAAGTTCAGTTCACCAGACCTGAATGTTCTAAATTCAAGAATATTGAAAGAACTGGTAAAGAAGATGGTGGAGTCATTGTCAATAATGGAGAATTGGAGGGGTGCCACAGAGCTGGAAAAGACCAAGAAAGGGAGCAGAGTTGACCAGGGTCTGCATGAAACAGTGCTGCTTGTTTCTTTGCGCACGTGGTAAAACCTACTCTGCCATCCCCTTTATCTATCTCTGTAAAAAGAAGCCACGAGTCATTTAGCTATAACTTCTTTTTCTGGTTTCATTTATATTCAGAATGTTGATATTTACATTGGTTTAGTTCTTCTAATGATATATCAACTCATCAGCCTTTAGACAAAGACTCCACAGTCGTTTGGCAGATGATCGATAAATTTGCTGCAGATGCAGAAGTAAAGAAATTCTACAAAGAACTAGACAAAATCCATCAAATCAAGTTGGCATATAATCTGATACATTGCAACTTCAAGGCAAAGGTGGGCAAAGGGAAGGAAGGCAAAAATCTTAATAAATGCATAGGAAATCCTTTTTTGGAAAAGACCCTTTATGGATGCATTTTGCTTTATTGAGTCAAATACCTTTTGAGACTGGCAAAAAATCATGACAGTGGGATTTTGTATTCTTTTTACCTTTCCGGCAATTATGAAGATGTGGTTTTATGGTAGAAAATTGTCTATAAAGAGAAATAAACAGCTTGACAAAGCTATCCAACATATCAGCCAACCCTGAGAGAATATGCAGGGTTCTGTTCCCAGAGCCTTAAACCTCTTCAGAGAAAGGAGATGTATTTTCTTATCTCTTCTCTGGAACAAAGCTTTGTCATTATAATTACCAGCATTTGGAATTTTTTAAATCTTTCTCTACATTCTTGTATCTTCTTTATTTTCTCTATGTAGCTTATTTGAAGTAGAATGTTTGAGTGAGAGAAACTTAGCTGTCTTCTCTGTCCTTTTCATGTTAGCCCAATAGACAATGCCATGGCCATGTTGGTCGTAGCTGTCCAGGTCCTTTTTGCTTCCATTGAACCAGTCTTCCCATGCTAGTCCGAATTCTTCCTATTAATAATTTCTTACAGGATAACAATATTTCATTGCATTCTAGACCACAATTTGTTCAGCCATTCTCAGTGAATGGGGTTGGCTTTTTCCAAGTGTTAATTTGCTTCTTTTCCCTTATTTATTTCCCCTTCTGGATTATCTTGAGGTCTAATTTCCCTTGCATGGACTATATTTTTAAATCTTTATTTTCTCTCTTTGGCTCATTCAAAGTAGAGAATTTGAGTGAGAAAAACTTTACTATCTCTTCATTCTAATTCGTCTGTTAGCCCAGTGGATCACATCCATTCCTTCCTTCCTTTTTATTTCTTCATTGTTGTTGATGATGATGATATTACGTGAGGACCCTTTTATTATAAACCTCTCTCATCAAGATCTCAGTTCATGAAGGAGGCAAGGTGGAATGATAGCAGACATCATAGGCAGGTATAGTGCCGTTCATTAGGATGTGCCCTCAGAAATTTATTTGCCTTTTAAAGATGAATATTCATGAATTCTCAATTATAAAAGACTATTAAATTAAAGAAACTAATATTTGGTTAAAATTTTTATTTTAAAAAATTAGCAACTAAACTTTGCTTACATAGTAAGAATTTTTTAAAGGGCTCCTTTGTGTTAAACTTTTTTCCTCCCCCTAAAATACAGAACAACCTTTTCAGCCTTATCTTCTTGGCTAAAAAAAGCGTCATTCCAACTGCACCTTGATCCTCTAGTTCTGCACTTTGCTGCAGTCTTTGGTGGGGTTTAAGAATGGGTGACCAGAAATATATCCTTTTAAACTTTAAATCTTAACTTTGTTGGCCTGCCTTGTCCATACCAACCACAGTACCCAGTATGCATGGAAAACAAAATGGCCAGAGGAATCAAATAAAAAATGAATGTCTAGATTTTTCCTTGTTCTCGCATCATCTGGTTGAAGTTACTAAGCAAGAGCAGGCCTATCCTCGGGGCAAGAAGGAGCAGGGCAAACAGCCCTCCTGATCCTGATGGAAAATGGGCTTCTGCCCACCACCACCACCAAAAATGGGTGAGACAATGCCATGGAGAGAGTTATAGGAAAGGTACTTCAATGAAGGGTGATCAAGTATTTAGACAGACTTGTTCTCCCTCAGGAGGTAAGGGAGAAGCAGAGGAAGTAAAGATGAGTCACTGAGATAAAGCCCAGAGTGCTCTGTGTACAGAGCAATGACACAGAAAAAAGACAGTGGTAGGCACACATGCCTATGAAGGACATGCTGATATACTGGCCTTAGTCTTACTCCCCGACTTTATATTCTGATGCCTCTCCTAGCCCTTCCCCCAAATACTTACAATCCTAGGGGACCCCTCACCCCCTCTCCTGAGACTGAATTCCTGGGAAGCACAGCCTTTGCTTGAAAATGGGGGCCTCCAGGGGTACTTCATATGAAACCCATTACAGGACTGCCATAGTGCCTCAATTTATGGAATTGTGTTTGTAATCCCCTCCCAAGGATGAGACTAGGGGTATGCTGGTTATTGTTCAACAACTGACTAAAAAATTCATGACATACTTTCATGTTTAAACTTCATTACTAATATTTTCTCAATCACTTTTGTAAAGCCAAAACAATAAATCAAGCCCTGATTTGGAGTTTGCTATTTCCAAGGTGTAAACGCTCACACTGAAAAATTTAACAATTGTAATCTAATAGGAGCTTTTTTCAACACCCCTGAATGAGACCAGCCTCTCACTCCCTGACCCCAGGTCCATTGACTGCACTATTCCTGTGTTACTCTCCCATATCTGCATAGGTAGTTGAAGAGACAAGAATGCATTTTTCACTCCTCTCAAAGTCAAACTTATAAGTAATACTTTTCCAGCTTCCTTTTCTTTCTTGCCTTCCTTATTCCATCTGAGAAACTGTCCTTTGAGTTTACATCCCCCTTCCCCTTGCTACCTTATGTACCCTGTAAAATGATTCAATTATAAGGTCAATATAGGTTTTAGCATCCGCAGTTTTAGTTCAGCTCTTTCTCCTTCCCTTCTCTGGACTCTTTATCCCTCTAAATCATTAACTTGTTAGAGCCTCTTAGATCATAGATGTAGAGCTGGAAATGACCTTACAGGACAAGGCCACTCCCCTCATTTTACAGGTAAGAAAACTCAGGCACAAAGAGGTTGTGACTTGCCCAGGATCACAAAACTAGTAGTGTCTGAGGGGGGATTCAAACTCAGGTTTTCCTTACTGCAGGACTAGTACATTACCCAAAGCACCAAGCTAACTTTCTGATTGCAGTCCCCTCAAAGATCTGTTTTTGTTGGCTCCTTGGCTATGGATTGCTCTAGAAGTGATTTCATTGTTTAGACTTTGCTTATTATCTGAACTTAGTGACACTACTTTTTTCTCCCATTTGAAATGTTCACATGCTGAATAGCTCAGCTGCCTCTGGGTTCTTCTGAAGAAATGATGTGAATACCTCTCTATTGCTGAAGCTTTTTCTGTTTTCACAGATGTAATATGCTTGGTTTGGGGTATATATTACTGTGTATTTAAATCTTTTCCTTTCTCTCACAAACAAATAATCTGGGGCTATAAGAATTAATTCTTGAATGGTTAAAAGTCTTTCTCTTGGGTGTTTGCAATATTGATTGAAATTGTGAAGTTTTAACTGCTATGTTGAGTTTCTCTCAGTCAGTATACTACGAATTCGACTGATCAGTACTATGTTCTCTGTTTTTAATCATTCTGAAATATTCAGAGAACTCCAAATGAATAGACAAGTGCTCAGGTGACTTGTAAAACCCCATGAGAACTATTGGCACAAGAGTTACATTTTAATAAATCAGATTGGAGCTGTTACAATTACACCAGGGGTAGCTTCTCATCTTTCTCTTCTTTTCTAGGCAGCTTGGAGGTGTAACAGAGTGCCAGGCCGGGCATCAGAAAGACCTCAGTCCAAATTCAGTCTAGGATATATCTGTGACCCAAGACTTCCTGTATGACCCTGGACAAGTAACTTACCTTCTCTCTGTTTCAATTTCTCCAGTTGTAAAATGAGGATAATGATAGTGCCTTCCTCACAGGGCTGTCATAAGGATCAAATGCGATACTTGTAAAGTGCCTAGCAGAATAGCTGCCACATTGTAAGCACTTAATAAGTGCTTCCTTTCTTCCTTCTAATTCAAGTTGAATTTGACTTCTGCTGTAATTGGTCTGTGGTCTAATTTCTCGTGGACAATTGATTCAGCAGTGCCTTTCCACTTGTTTGTAGGATCACAGATTTAGAGCTGAAAGTATCCCTGAGGTTATCCGGTTCAGCTCTCTCATTTTACAGATGAGGAAGCTGACGTGCAGATTTAATGATGATATTGATTTTCCTGATATCACAGAGGTAGATCTGTCAGTGGCAAATCTGAAATTCTAACTGAGGGCCCTGGACCTCAAACTCAGCACACTTTCTGTTGTACATTTGCCTCAGTTTCATTTTTATAATAGCGTTTGGTATTCTCACATTCGCTGCCTTTGGATGAGCTTTTTAGAGAAAATATTCTTGACATCAGCACAAAGCTTCTCTGTACACTATAAGCCTTTGGCCTCTCTCATTCTTAAACCTGAAACATGCATTCCAACACATTTTTTCCCACTAGCCTGTCCTTGTTCATCTTTGCATTAAAGTCTCTGTAGAAGAATTTTCAGTCATTTTTCAGTCATGTCCAACTCTTCATAACTCTATTTGGGGTTTTCTTGGCAAAGCTTACTGGAGTGGTTTCCCATTTCCAACTCATTTTACAGATGAGAAAACTGAGGAAAATGGGGATAACTGATTTGCCCACGTTCACACAATTAATAAATTCCTGACACCAAATTTAAACTCAGGTTTTTCTGACTCTGGGCCTGGCACTCTATCCACTGTGCCACCTAGCCCCTGGAATATCTATAGAGAGGTAAAGATCTGGGGATGAGGAAATAGGTGTCAGCGTCTGGCTGACAGTGGGTATCTTGTGCCTTATGGGAATGAAGTATGGGATCAGCAAGAATTGACTGGGGCTGGGATAAGTTCTTGGTGCCCTTCATGAGGAGCAGGTGTTGCTGGTCTCTCTTCCTGCCACCCACAGACATGTTGGGGCAATGGAGGAAAGTATCTCTGTCTTGTTAAGCCTCAAGAGATAATCTTCTATAGGCCTGCCAAAGACATTGCTTAATCATTGCACTGCAGTGGCACATTTTGAAAAAAGATTAGACTGCTTTATGGCAACTATGCCAGGAGAGGGTGAGGTAAGGACACACTCCTCACCTGCTTGAGATGAAGCATGAACAATGAGACTGCAGCATGAGTTTGTAAACCCTCCCTCCTCCTACCACCATCTTCCTGGTCTCCTAGGCTTGCAACCTAGGTGTCATCCTCTACACCTCACTATTTTTTACCCCCCATCTTCAATCTTTTGCCAAGACCTATCCATTTTCACCTTTGCAACGTTTCTCAAATATGCCCTCTTCTCTCCTCTGATACTTCCATCATGCTAGTGCAGTCCATCACCCTCTGCCCAGACTATTGTAACAGCTTGCTGGTGAGTCCGCCAGCCTCAAGTCTTGCCCCACTCTAGTTTATCCTTCATTCAGCTGCCAAAGTGACTTTTCTAAAGTGCAGGTTGAATCGTGTCACCACCACCACCCCTTCCACACTCAACAAACTCAAGTGGTTTCCTATCTTCTTCAAGATCAAATATAAAATCTTCTGTTTGGTATTCAAAATCCTTCCTAATCTAGTCCCACCCCCAATCCATCTTTCCAGTCTTCTTATACCTTACAACCTTTTCTGCCCGTGTACTCTTTGATCCAGTGAAAAAGATGGGGGATTTGTCCTTGGAGTGCCTGGAGTGGTGCTCCTCCTCATGTCTCCTTCCTACCTTTCTTCCTTTCTTTCAAGTCCCAACTAAAATCCCATCTGCTACAAGAAACCTTTCCCAGTCTCTCTTAATTCTATGCCCTCTTCCTGTTAATTAATTATTTATCCTGTAGATATTGTTTATGTTTGTCTGTTTGTTGTCTATCCTCCATCAGACTGTGAACCCCTTGAAAACAGAGACTGTCTTTTGCCTTTCTCTTGTATCCCCAGTGCCTAGCAGAGTGCTTGGCATATAATAGGTACTTATTGACTGACTGACTTATCAAAGAACTTCCAATCACCATTACACTCCAGAGTTTGTCCAGTGATTACCCAAGAAGTGACTGATATCTCTACAGGAGTCACAGTGGGGTTACTCCTCACCATAAGTGAGATTGTCCCTTTTCCCACTTTATGATGGTCATCCAGGCGTAGAGGGAAGGATGCTCAATCACTCTACCCTACAAACAGCCTCTAGAAATGTCTGCTCCCTTGTCAAAAGTGAAATTGAGAACTTGGATCCAAATGGGAGGGACTGCTACTTTCAGAGCTCTACTGGCACATTGGAATGTTGCCAGTTTTAATGCTATATGTAACCTCTTAATTTTCTTTCTGTTCAGTAAATGTATTCTCATCAATAATATGAGTGTGCATTCCTTTGGGCAATCCCAGATTGCAAATGAGATAAGCATTTTAAAGGGAAACTCAGACAATTTTGATAAACTTATGTGTGGTAATCTTGACATGTCAAGCTATAGGCTAAGCCAAGGAAACCAGGCACGAACTGAGGGGCTGAAAACACTTCCCTGTGCAAACACAGACAACGATTTGGAGAACCTATAATTTGCACATGGGGGAAAAGATGTCTGAGCAGGTAGCTCAAGCTTGGAGTTCCACCTGGTGGCTCATGCAGGGATTGCATGATGATTAGCTTTGTTTAGACTGAGGATATTGCTGCCTACCCACCTGTCTTTCTATGTCCAGTGCCCATCTGAAAGACAGGTGTGTTTGTATAACCCCAAAATACCTGGTCTTCACCCTATATAAACAAATAATCCACGGTCATCTTCCTGGTAGTTTTTTGTGTGTGTTTATGCTCACTATGAAATAATAACTAAGTATTCCATGAAATGATGTTTCTTACAGTTTTTGTGAGCATGGAGACACCAACTCCACAAACTCCTTCATTTGACTCTCAAATTTGTAAGCCATTCTACCATTTTGTCCTGGCTTATTCTGGTTTAATTTATCATGAGACTATCAGTGTTAATATGGTTTGGTTCTGGCAGATAAACTTGTTGGTCAATGGATTATCAGTGGTATCTAGGTGGTGTAGTGAACAGAGTACTGGACTTGGAATGAAGAAGATTGAGTTCAAGTCCTACCTCAGACAATTCTTGGCTATATGACTTAGCCACTGTTTACCTCAGTTTCCTCAACTGTACAATGGGAATGATGGCAGCACCTACCTTACAGGGTTGTTGTGAAGATCAGGTGAGATATATGTAAAGCACTTAGTCCATAAACATTTGTTCTCTTTCCTCCCTCTCTCCATCTTCCCCCCCCCAATAAAGTATAGAGAATTATTTTCTATTTTGGGTTATCATGGCCAAAGAATCTATCATCCATGTGCCAGCCTGCTGGTGATGAGCGTCATCATGCACAGTCAGTCAGTAAATATAAATTTATTAAGCATTTGCTTTGTGTCAGGCACCATGCCAAGTCCTGGGGGACAAAGTAAGACAAAAGACAGACCATGCCCTCAAGGGACTCACACTCTAGTGGACAGGAGGCATAGTTTGTCCACAGGCATGCACTTGAAACCATGCCCCTCTGGTAGAACCTACCAGAGATTGTGTTCTGTTGACATAATCTTCAAGAATCCAATGCCACCTTTTCAATATGGTGATGAATTAAAGTAGGACTTTTGTGGAGACTGTGGAGAGTGTATACACAGTTTTCAGCAGGAATTAACAAAAGCTTTCATGTTGTCTTGTCTTGAGCCCATGTTTGGGACTCTAACAGACTAACTTGGTTTAATGGAAGTATTGATTTAAAGCATGGAGACTTTTTGTTATGCAGACCAAGAGTAGTGATATGCTTAAAGCACTAAGGCCCACGTTTCAGTGAATTCTATAGAAGCCAGTATTAGGAATATTGTGCAGCTCTTCAGACTTGTTTTACTGTTTCTTTCTGCTCGGACTATTTTTGTGCACTTGGGAGTGTCCTGACCCTGTGAACAGGAACCTGGAGAGTCACTTCCATCAATGTATATCCTTAATGAGTGGTCATATTTAGTTATCTTGGTTTTGTTTGTGCAAAATCTTTTTTAATTTTATATAATCAAAATTATCCATTTTACATTTCATAATGTTCTCTACATCTTATTAAGTTTTGGTTGCATTGGTTTTGTTTGGGCAAAACCTTTTCAATTTCATAAAATCAGAATGGTCATATTTAGTAAAATATTTTTTATTTTTCTTATTTTCCTCAATATTCAATCTCTTCAAATCTTGAAGCTGGGACCAGCACACACTTAGCCTAAAACACTACCTTTGTGGATCGTATGGAGGGATATGGACTACATGACAATGCACTGTGGAGATACACTGGTAAACGTTTAACAGCTGGATTTCTGAGAAAAAAATGTACTCACAACATACTTTCAAGTTTAATCTACACTATGAACATTTTCTTCATCTCACAACACACTTTCAAGTTTACTCTGCTCTATCAACAATCAAGAAAGCAATAAATCAAACCCCAATTTGTAGCATTTACTGATTTCTGAGGTGCAAATGCTCACATTGGACATTTACTAATTAGCTCTCCTAAGTCAGAGCTGGCTCTAGCACACCCCTGGCATACTGACAGGATTAATGGACTCAAAGAATAGTCATTAGTGCATCTTGGAGCAGTCTAATGGACTGGGATCTAAGGACAAATCTTCATCCTTCTACTACTTAACATTTTTATCACTAAGCTGAAGGCAAAAATAGCTAACATTTCAGAAGGCAAAAACAATATCCAACAAACTCAGTAGAGAGTTAAACAGTGAGCTAAATCTAATACAATGAAATTTAATAGGGATAAATATAAAGTTTTAACACTTTAAAAAATCAACTTTACTAGTACTCTTTCTCCCCCATCCCTTTGCAGAAGAATACAATTTGCCCCAGAGAGATTATCCAAAAGGATTTACCCAAAGTCTCAAACCCAGGTTTCTGTCTACTAAGAGCCAGCTCTTTGTCCTGCCCCACTCTTAAGAAAGTTCTTAGGATTTCCCAACCTCCAAATCTCTCTAAGACTGGTCACAGTCTCCTAAAGACAGGTTACTCAGAGGGTCTTTGTGAGCTCTGGAAGACGAACTTTCACTAAAAGAGAGGGCAGGATTAACTGACAGAGCTGGGACACACAAGAAGAGTGAGCGTGTTTGCTCACGAATTTAGCCATCCAGAAGTCCAGGCACATTCTCTACTTATGTTTGGCAAAGGGTTTTTTTCCCTCCTTATATCTGGGTCTGAGCAAAACTTAATACATATTTTTTTTATCAGAATAGTTCTCCTAATATCCAATGTCCCTGGGATTTAAGAGGAAATTTTAAATGGATGTTTGGAAGGGTGAGTTGATACCAAAAACAAAAACAAAAAACCTCAGAAGCAGTTTGGGGATTCATGGTCTGAGAGAATGTTGTACAAAGCTACATGTGGTTTTAGTAGGCTTGTCACACTTGCCAGAGCTTCATATATTCTTCCATGTTCAACAAAAAAGGTATAGGACAGGATGAACATCCCAAACTGGGCACAAGTGCACATGTGTACACATATACATCTCTATATGGTAAGAATAGCTAGTATTTATATAACTTTATAAGGTGTGCAGAGCACTAATATCCAATATCATCTCATTTTATCCTTCTAACACCCCTAGGAAGTAGAAAAGAAGGAAATAAGCATGTATTAAGCACCTACTATGTGCCAGGCACTGTGTTACAAATATTGTCTCATTTAAAACTCATAACAACGCAGGGAGGTAGGTGATATTATGACCCCCGTTGTACGATTGAGGGAAATGAGGCAGAAGCTCACACACAGTGCCTGAGGCTGAATTTGAATTTAGCTCTTCCTGACTCTACACCCTGTCCACTGCATGACCTAGCTACCTGTTATGGTTTGCTAAAAGCTCAAGCTATCTGGCCTTGAGAGTTGATTTCATCCTAGCTCAGCCACTAACTTTCTATAAAATTTAGGCAAGTCATCTACTGCCCTGGGCCTCAGTTCCTCATCTGCAAAATGAGGTGATGAACTAGATGATTTCTAACTCTAGCTAACTTTCCACTTCTGCCGATCCAAGTTATATTGTCCTTTCCAGGTCTAACATTCTAGTTTCCATGCCTGTGGAGTCAGAGCTATATCACTTCTGGAATTCAAATCCATGTCTCCTGATTCTAGGAATGGCTCTCTTTCTGCTATAAGATACTGCATCTTCTATTTTGAGAGCTAGGACTATTGATTTATTATTACTTATACTATATATTTGTATTTTAACATTATTTATAAAAACATGTATGTTTATTATTCATATTATCAAGTCTCAAAATCCCATTTTATGGACCTTAGATAAAGACTGTCTGTGTGAATCAGAACAAGTTATTTTTCAGCTTTGTTGGCTTTCATCTGTTTCCTCATCTGTAAAATAGCAAAAATAATAGCATCTACTTCCCAGATTCTATCACAAAGGAATCTGACTGCTGCTAATATCTCTGGAAGAGCAGAGCTCCTAGGAAGAGTCTTTTTGTCTATGCGTTATTTGCAGGAGCAGGTCCAAAAGTGGGTGCTAAGATGGTCAGTTTACTAAGAGTTAGCGGCTTCTGATGAGTTCCAATCCCAGCTTGACCTATAGAGTTATTCCTCAGGGTATGTTGTGCTGCTTTCCCGGCCCCCAGCCTCACCCTTTCCTTTTGACAAGAAGCCAAAAGAATGACTAGTGAAAACTCAAAAGCTGTGTTTTCAATAGCATGAATGAAAGTGGGCAAATTAGCTATAGAAAGCTTATTCAGCTAAAGATGTAGTACTAAGCTCAATTACAAGTCATTGCAATTCTATTCTACAAATATGTATTAAGTGTCTACTGTCTGTAATATCCTGTGTGTTCACTGGTAAATAAAAAATGATAAATATGACCCTAGGACTCGAGAGTCTTGCATCCTGGGGATGGGGTGGAGAAAGGATAGGAAAATAGAAACAGACGTACATTAAAAATTATAATACAAAGGAGAGTAAGATTAATTCATCTGTAAAAAGGGGTGAGACTAGATGGCTTTACATCCCTTACAGCTCTAAATCTATGAAACTATGATCTTAAATGTAAGGGAGAGGGATCGATAGATAGATAGATAAAAAAGCATTTATTGGGTCCTAACCATGTGTCAGGCACTATACTAAACAGACAATCCTGAACCTCAAAGACCTCAATTGTAATATGAGAAGATAATACATAAAAGTGTGCCGAACAGAGGGGAAATGGAAAAGAGGACCTTCTCAGAGGCATGGCAAGACTGCAGGAAGTGGCATGCCAAGCTGGTTCTAGTCTAGATGTGGCAAAAGTCTCCGGGAAAGTTCAGGTCCAAGCAAATGGCTATGGGAAATTTGAGGAAAGAGTGATTGCTTTCAGATGGAGGGGTCAGAGAAGGCTTTTTGGAAGAAGTGACACCTAAACTTGGTCTTGAAGAAGAAAAGGACTTCACCAGACTGAGTTGGAGGTAGGGAACAGAGCCTTGGCATGAAGGACCATGTGATGACCAGAGTAGGGAGTGATTCATCCAAGGTCACAAAAGTTGGTGACAGAGTCGGGACTCAAATTGAGGTCCCCTGATCTCATTCTTCCATATCACATCCAATTTATGAAAACTCTTTTTAGAAGGCTTGTTCCAAAACTATTAGAAGGAACACAAGTACAGTTGTGGTAAAAAGCTCCTGAATCCTTGCTTCCCTCGATGGTTTTCCCTTCCCCTACAACCAGAACATTAGGAGTATTTTCCAGCCCTGCTGTTGGGCTGGGCATTTTTAGTTTTGTGGTTGGGATGAGTGATCTCCAGCCAGGGGCTCAGTGCACAAGCTCACATTCCAGTTTCCTTGGGCAACCACAGCATCACTTCTCATTCCCCCAAGTCATCACTTTGAAGAAAAGGCAAGGCTTTTCAAAATCCATTTCAAGAAAATGAAGGCAGCCCAAGGCAAATGAATCTGTCTGATGGCAGAGTAAAGGATAAGCACTGGGGAGAATAATAGCTGACACTTCTCTGATGCTTACAAAAGCCTCAAAATAGACAGGGAACGAATTATCACCCTCACTTTACAGATGATAAAACTAAGGCTCAAAGAGAAGTAACTTAACTAAAAGTCACATAGAAAGTAAGCTGCAGAACCCATATCTGAACCAAGGTCTCTTTACTCCAAGTCCAGTGCTGTTATCTAACATGACAGGATAAAAATATATCTATAGAAACATCTAATATCAATTCATTTCTTCAAGTTTCATCAGATAAGAGCTCATAGGTTTAACTCTTCCCAGACCTTAGCACCCCAGTCCTGCTGTAAAGAAATTATGGGAAAATTTAAGGATTAGTTTAAAACAGTGATTATTCCGACTTCATTATATAGGGTACTTGAGTAGCAATAATAGTGTAATCTGTGCTGTGGAACTGCACTGCAGCATTTTCATGGGCTAAGTTTGACCTTTGAGGCTGCTCAATAAAATCTTTCTTTGGTCTATGGTCCTATTCATCTCTCTCTCTCTCTCTCTCTCTCTCTCTCTCTCTCTCTCTCTCTCTCTGTCTTTCTCCACATATATACATATACATACATGTTCTCAAAGCTTCTAGGAATTCTGTAACATCAGAATACAATTTTTTTAAAAAAGGAAAAGAGAAAAATTAATTTGGGAACTGAAAGGACCTTTAAAAGAAACTACGCAAGCACACAGGACAGGTGAACAAAATGCTGAATATAAGTGTAGGACAGGCTCTACTTGACCTGTCAAAAAATGAAAAAGATTTTCACCTAAGCCTGTACATGATCAAGGCAACTTTCCTTACTTTGCTAATGAGCCTACTACCCCCAAGGTCTTACACAATTTTATAGACATACGACTGAATTGGAATTGATCCTCTTCTTTGGCTCCCAAAGAAAAGCACTTTAGGTTGATAGAGATTCAAGCAAGTAACCCCTGTGGCTAGTCTGGCCTTCTTTAGGGGCCTATACAGTACATAATTAAGGTCTTCTTTTGAGGGGGAATATTAGAGAGATGACCCTTTTACCCAAACCTATGCAATACTCAAGATGTTGAGTACCAGGGAAAGATAAGATCCAAGTTTTCTTCTCCAACATTATAGCTCTACCCTGATATGTTCTTTGATTTCAACTCCTTCTTGGTCCATATGTGGTCAAAATTTTAAAAGATTATTCAGACTTCTTATCACAAGAGATCTCCAAGTAGTTTTAGAGGGTTTATGTCAAACTTACTTTTCTTGTCTTTCTGCTATAGATTTTCTTAATCATATATCAACAAGTGGGATCATTGAGAGATTTAATAAGGGAAGCAATGTTCCTTACAAATGAGCAATAATAGCCACAAATCCTTGAAAAGGATTTAATTCCTGAAGATTCACTGAATGTGGTTGGAAGATGGCTGTGACTACCTTTTCTTGGTCAGAAGACTGTCTTCCTTGTTGAGCTATTATGTGACCCATGTACTTGATAGCAGTTCCACAAAAGTAGTACTTGTCCACTGACATCTTCAGACCAGACTCATCTAGCCAATCATCTAGCCTGTCCTTCTGTTCTTCCAAGATGTTCCCGAAGTAAAGGCAACCAGATATACCAACACGTCCTGGTAGTTAACTTAACCTTCAAACTGTTGAGATGTTTCAGGGCCCCCTGAGATTCGTTGGCGGAAAATATGCTCAAAGTGATTGAATTCCTTCAGGCAGGTGAAAGCTGTCTTCTTCTTTTCTTCTGCCATTGGGATACGTTAGTATCTATTGAATAAATCTATACTGGTGTAGGAAAAAAAACCCTTGATCACTTGAATCACTTGATGAAATGATAGGACATGAACATTTGTCAGAAAAAGACACCTCTATAGAGCTGAATAGCACACATGCTCTGGCTCCTGACTGGAGGACTTGAGTTTTGCTTGGATGATACATAAATATTTTTGTACCCTATGATACAAGATTTGGGATATCAGGAGAGAATGACAAAAATAAATCCTTGTGAATCAGTAAGAAAAATTTCTTTTGGAAGAGCCTCTCCCCTTAATAGCCTATAAGAATCATGAGGAGAAATGGTTCCATCTCTTTGGACACTTCTGCTCTGAGATTATTTTTTGAAGACTTTCTCTCCCTTGAACTTCCAAAAAAGGAATTTCCCTCAGTGACAATGGTGGCTATAAGCACATAAATCAATCAATAAACTAACATTTATTAAGTGCTCACTGTGAACCAGGCACTGTACCTTTTACTCTATTGATATAAAGAATGACAAAAGAACTCTCTGTCCTCAAAGAGCATACATTCCAATGGGAAAAAGAGGGACACCATGTAAATAAATAAGTGCAATATATGAGACATATACAAAGTAGAAGGGAGAGGCTCTAAAATCTGGAGTGATGGGGAGGGAGAGCAGACCAAGAAAACCTACTGTAGGCTATGAAGAGCATGGCAGAAAGAATCTGTACTTGTCTGGGTGAGTTTGAATCCATGGCTGTCTTCTTTTATTTTTCTGTTTTCTTCCTTTCCTTAATAATACAATACTTATCTGAGGAGAAATGAGATTCCTGCAGCAAAGAATTCAAGAAAGCTACCCATGGATTGTCAGTGGATCTCAGCCTTGTGAACTGCTCAGCCAATGCAGAGTGTATATGAAATCATTTTAACAGTCCCACAAAACTTTCTTTATCTTCTAGAGGGAAAGAGGATGAGAATGATAGGACATTTGAGATATTTTGTTGCTTTGTTTAACCTCTAAGTATTTTCTATGGTGGAGTCATTTAGTAGCTTTCCTATACCTGATATACATATTGTACAGAAAGTGCCTTTTCTTGAAATGATCTTGTTACTTGTATTTTGGGGAGGCCTTGGATACAAACCAAGCTTAAGTTTGTTTTTATAGCAACAGTTTTCAAAATGTGCTACAGGGATCTCTGGGAACTCCTTAAGACTCTTTCATGATGTCTATGTGATCAAAATTATTTTCATGATAATACCAAGACAGCCTAATTTCTGATAAGGTAAATATCAAAAGATACAACCCAAACAAACAAAAGCTCTTTAGGAGGTCCTCAATAATTTTTAAGAATGTAAAGGAGTACTGAGGTCATAAATTTGAGAATTACTATTTTAAAGATATCCTCAGTGTTACTTTGAGGGTGGGAACAGAACCAGAGAGAGAGAAACCTCAATCTGACCACCTGTTCTATAAAGTGAAACATTCCCCCCGCCCCGTCCAGTGAAGACAAATTCAGGTGAAACCCCAACTGGAGCACTTTTGCGGGCTTGGAGTATACTGGTTCTCAGAGTACACTGAAAACACTGGTTATCTAGCAACTAGCCCTAGCTATCTTAAATTTTTGGCATACCATACTGTGCTCTTGTTCAAAATCCAAAAATTCAGTAGACTCCACAAGGGAAAGCAGGTAACTTATTGGATTTGGCATTGAAAGACTTACACAAATTCTAATCCTGGCTCATCTATTCACTATCTGGGTAACTTTGAGCAAATTACTTAACTTCTCTGGGCTGTTTTCCTCATATGTAAAATAAAGGGATTAGGCAGATAACCTTTAAGATTCTTCTAGTTCTAAATTTATGATCCTATGAAGTAACATTGCGATTTTTCCTGTCTTCTTCCATAAAATTATTATTAGAGATGTTTTTTTGAATTGCTAGGCTCCATGATGATGCTGTTAACCAGCAGTTGTTTCTGAGATCTTCCATCACAAATATGAAAATCTTCCACGACTTTTCTCAAAAAGCTCGGGAGTCAGTAAGATGAATTTTATGGGTTGCTCCTCAGGCACATCCTACATCCTCTTCACGCAATATATACCTGTCCTCTTATCCTACCATTCCCATAAATCTGAACACCCTCCTATGCCCCCATTTATTCCTTCACCCTTCCCTCTAGATATCTCTTTTTTATCTTCTCCCCTCTCCCTTTCCCCTTAGCATTTTATTTCTTTCAGAATTTTTATTTTATTTTATTATATTTTATTTCAGACTTTTATTTGCATATATATATATATATATATATATATATATATATATATGTATGTATTGTTCCCTCTTGAACTTGTTCCTGATAAAGGTAGTTTTCAGAACTAAGAGCCCTCCTCCCCCATCTAATTTCTCTATGGCTGGCCTTCTTCTTGGACCTCATTTATATGATAAGATAATAACTCTTTCAGCTGTTCCTAAATAGGTTTACTTTTTAAAGTCACATCATACTCAAGTCTACCTCCATCTTTCTTACAAACTATCCAGTCACTAATAACAATCTTAGATATATGTTTTACATTTTATATACATAAAAGGTAAACAGTTGGCTCTTATTGAATTCCTTGCAACTAGTCTCTGGTATGCACTTTATATTTGCTTTGCCTCGTTTTGTTAAGTGTTCTATTAAGCTTATGTTTTTTGTTTGTTTGTTTGTTTTTTTACAAAGTCTGACAGTTCATTAAATGTTCATCTTTTTTTCATTCTGGATTTTACTTAGCTTTGCTGGGTGTGATGTTTCTGGCCACAAACCTAGTTCTTTTACTCTTCAACATATAGTGTTCCAAGTCCTATCTCTTATAGTGTCTTGTGTGATTCTAATTATGGGACTGCCATTTTAAAATTGCAAACTATGTATCAAAAGATTCCAAGAGAGTAGACAATGCAATCATGTTATTGGATAAAGCAAAACCATATATTTAAAAAATAAAAGGAGATAAATAAGAAAACTACATTAGAATTACAAGAACATAAACACTAAACCAATATCAGTAATAACACATTCATACTCCCCATGCCTTAGCATCCCAATTCATAAATGAAACGTCAACTGACCTGCCAGAAGACATAGGCAATAACAGAGCAGTGACAGGAGAGTTTTCTATCCCCCTGGAGCACCAGACCTGGAATCAGGAAGACCTGTGTTCAAATATGGCCCCAGAGCTGTGTGATGCTAAACAAGTGACATCAACTATATATCCTAGTAATGAAATTATATTTAAATTCCATCATATGTAGGGTCTGCATCAGAAACCTCACTCTAATGTAAAATTAAAAATTCTTCATAGTTCCCTGTTTAATGCTCAATTGCTAAACTGTACCCAGTCAGCATCAGTTTAGAATATGCCCTTCCAACAAATTGCAGAAAGTTCTCTGAGTCTTGAGAACACCCATTTTTTCAGCCCCATTATTTTGGTCTCCTATACAATCAGGTGGCACAATGAATGAATCCTGAACTTAGAGACAGAAAGACATGAATTCAAATCTGGCCTTAAACCCTGTTTTATCCTGAGCAAATCATTTACCCACTATTTGCCCTGGTTTCCTCAATGAGGATAATAGCCCCTACTTCCCAAGGTTGTTGTGAGGCTCAAATGAGATAATATTTGTAACGTGCTCAGCACATAGTATTTCCTCAATAAATGTCTATTTCCTTCCTTCCCTCTCTTGTTAAATGAATGAAGGGAAAAGGCAAAGAAATAAATGCGGAACCCAGGGTCATTATCTTCCTCCCGATCAGTCATATTCCTGCCTTTTTGATGTATGCTTGCTCAGCAACAAACCACTCTCTGCTTTAACAGATCCATGATCTTACTGAAATCTGCATTGCCTCAAACACTATAGATTGCAAGGTCTCCACATCATCTCATCCAGTGAGATGCTAATCTATATCTTTCCATCAATTCTCCATGAAGGATCTAACCAATATGCTGGAAGCCTTCCACTGGCCCCTTTAATATGTTATTTAATGTTATTGAGTATTATTCAATACTCAAAAGTGTTTATATATTATCCCTCTCTCTTGATACCAGCCCAGAATGCCTCATTTTCTCATCATGCATCATCATCACCATCTTCGTCATCAATGTAAAAGGAGGACATGGGACTGCATCCCATTGCCCATAAAGGTTGAGGCTAGAAGGCTGCCTTTAACTGGGGAAACCTCTAGTTTGTGGGAATTCCATGAGACTTGTACTGGTTCTACTGCCCATTTATTTTCTTATGTATTTTCTTGTTATTTTAATTTAATATTTCAATTAATTATTCTTTGTGAATAGAGTGACCACAGAAATGCGGACTTGAGACATCAGCATAATTGGGATTACGCTAATCCACCCACACTAAATTTGAGGTAGTAGCCAATTTCAGAGATTCCTTACATTGTTACCGTAAGGGTCCTACCCTAATGTCTAATGCACTAATATCAATTTCACCTGCCTGATTGGCATCCATAGGTGGGCTGCAGATAAGGGATGGAGTAGGGAATGTGAGAATTCGGGGGATCATGGTCCTTTCCAAAAATGCATAGAGGAGGAAAGGAGCACTTAAAGATCAGGACAGTTAATTCATCTGTACCCCTTAATCATTTTTGTGATATGACTTTGATAACAAAGCTATACTGTGGGCACTAAAAACAGAGAGATAAACTAAGGAGTAAGCCAGTTCAGTAGACATAAATGAAAGAGATACTTTAAGGATGGGAAGCAAGGAATATAAGCTAAAGATCTGATTGAATCCACGCTTACCTAGAGATCATAAGCTCTTAACTTGGGATCTATGCAGTCTGTGGATAGATTACTGGGGGGTTCATGAGATAAATTTGAATGGGGAAAATTATGTATTTTCATTAATCTTTGATTTCCTTTGCAATCTCTATATATTTCATTTTATATATTTTAAAACATTATTCTGGGAAGGAGTTCAAAGGCTTTGTTAGACTTTCAAAAGGGTCCATGGCCCAAAATAAGGTTAGGAACCCATATCCTAAGCTAATGACAGAGAAGTGACACTACCTACAAATGAATGAAGTCAAGGGGTACATTATAGCTGAAGACCTGAGAGCCAGAGAGAAGCATAGAAAATTTTGCATTTAGTATGATGCAAATGAAAGTGGGACTATATGCTTAATTAAGATCACATACTCTGGTCCTAAACATTGATTGAAGTCAGACACTGGTCACAGTCTCCCTGCTCTCCTCTCCACCACCCATACTATAATGTCATTGTGTGTTATGGAATTTAGTTACATGTGTCAAGAATATGGCTTAGATTTAAACATTTATTGTGTTGAAAACATCACAGGAGGTACTAGTTTATGTTTATTTCACTTACATTTGGCAGAATGAAAAAATACGACCAGAGGATTCAGATGCCCGGGTCAGTTTCAGGCTTATCTGCATAGTACTGATGGATGAAGAAGTCTACAGAGACAAGTCTTATATTTGCCTTCTATGATCAACACTTGAGGATACCAGTTCCCAGTGAAGAGAAAAAGAAAAAGTCTGTGGTCTCCCAGTGCCCAGTAGAAAGAGGATGTGTGAAAGTTCTATCCAGGATCATCTCACAAATGAAGTTTTGCAAAAAAAGAAGTTGGTAGCAAATGTACCGGAGGCAGATTGCAGCTCAAAGAGACACTATGTGGGTCCCAAAGAAAGAATGATATATACTAGAACTAGATGGATCTACAAATTGGATATCATAGGACCATACATGTCTTTGTATGAATGTTATTATTTTCTCCTGTAGAGGGGAACTGAAATCCTCTCTACAAAATCCCTTAGGAGAGGCAGCTAGATGATGCAGTGGATAGACAGCTGGTCCTGGAGTCAGAAAGATCTGAGTTCAAAACCAGCCTCAGAAGCTTATTAGTTGTGTGACCCTGGGCAAGTTGCTTAATTCTCTCT
>CM053769.1:148401604-148439793 GCA_028658325.1 Potorous gilbertii
ATTTGAGCCTTATGACAACCCTATGGAATAGATGTTACAACTATCCCATTTTAGAGATGAAGAAACTGGGGATGAGAGAAGTCAAATGATTCATTAATAGTTACATGCTAGTAGACATCTAATGTGGGAATCAAATCTAGGTCTTCCTGATTCCCAGTTAAGCATATTCTAATATGTGTGTTAATGATTAATCTCCTGGTCAGGTTAATCTCCTGACTCTGAGGTAAGAGAAAAATTCTTTCAGACAGAAATTCCTTTAAAACTGACTCAAATGGGAGGTAGCATGGTATAATGAGAGGGAAATGATGGATTTGAAGTCACAAGACCTGGGTTCAAATCAATTGCTACATGTGTGCCTTTGGGCAAATCACTTAATATTCCTGGGCCTAAGTTTCTTCATTTGTAAAAATAAGGGAGTTAAATTAGAAAACCACTAAGATCGCTTTCAGTTCTAAATTTATGATTCCATGAGCTGCCTGCTAAGTATTGAGTTACACGACTCCTGAGGACATCAAAAAGGGCTGAATTTTACTTTCCCTGCCCCATTCCATCCACAAAGCCCAGTTTATCTCAAGGCAAAAAATGACAGCTTCATGAAGAAAACATCCAACCATATGACCTAAATGGATGAACTCCTCTCATTACACATCTCCAAGTAGAGAGAGATGGCTTGTAAGGGATGAAATTAACAACAATAGCTAACATTCACAGAGCACGTCAACATTTACAAAACAACTTGCATGTACCATCTCGTTTAATCCTTATAGTAACCCTGGAAGTGGGTGCTATTATCCCAGTTTATGGATGAAGAGAGAGAATTAAGCAACTTGCCCAGGGTCACACAACTAATAAGCTTCTGAGGCTGGTTTTGAACTCAGATCTTTCTGACTCCAGGACCAGCTCTCTATGCACTGCATCATCTAGCTGCCTCTCCTAAGGGATTTTGTAGAGAGGATTTCAGTTCCCCTCTATAGGAGAGTATAGAAGATCCCCTCTGTAATCCCTTATATATTCTATTTATCCCAATGTCTTCTCAGTTCTGACAATCTATGGTTTTTTGTTTTTATAAATATCTTACTAAAATATCAGATTTATACAAGAGTTTCCATAAGTCACACAAAATGGCCAAAAGCTTTATTCTTATAGGCAAGTTTTATACTTGACAACAGAATCACAATATTATTAATGATAGCTATGATTTTTAAAACATTCCCGATTTTGCTCAAATACTTAAACTTAACCATCTATAGGGTCTAAAAAGTTAGACTTGGCTAAATGATATATTCTAAAGGAACTGGAAAGCTGCTTTGACCTATGCAGTCAGCATCACCATAGTGATATGAAGAGATCATAATCACATCACATTTTGAAAACATAATGTCATTTGAGCCTTATGACAACCCTATGGAATAGATGCTACAACTATCCCATTTTAGAGATGAAGAAACTGGGGATGAGAGAAGTCAAATGATTCATTAATAGTTACATTGCTAGTAGACATTTAATGTGGGAGTCAAATCTAGGTCTTCCTGATTCCCAGTCAAGCATTCTATCCATCATTAAATGGGAAAAGAAGCTCAAACAACTTAAATCAAAAGTTTTTTTAAAAAAAGAAACATCCCTGCAGCTAATCATAACATCTACCTTCATTCACAGTACTTATACCTGAAGGTGAGGTATATGGCTTCCAAAATAAGAAGACAATAGTCCCACTGGGTTGATTACATTAAGACTCAGAACATTATAGAACCATTAAATGAGATTAATAGTCATTCAAAAGAGTTGGCGCAAACTTTGCACACTGGAAAAACAAAATGGATGAAGGTGAATAGGAAAACAAAGTGGACGAAGGTGAATATTACTCAGACTAGATTATGCAGTTGTATTGACAACATTTAGAACTCATCCATCGTTATACTACATAATTTGGGGGCAGATACTTGTGAGCTGCAACCAGAGTTAAAAAGGAAGAGGAAGCCTGGCTGGATTATACCTTTGAGAAATTGCAAACGTTATTTTAGTCATCCCAAACTTCTCACTCAAGCAAATGCCCACGTTTTTAGACATGATTATTCTTCTAGTGATAGATGGCTTTGAGTTACAGAACACTGTATCTAAGGAACTGAGGTTGAAGAACACCCAAGGACAAGGGAGAGGCACATGATAGGTGAGATCAGGTTGCAAAACATTTTTTTAAAAAAGGAATTATATAGGAGAAGAGGTTCTAAAAGATGGCATCAAAGAAATGTATGTTTAAAAACAAGATGGTCTAGGCCTGTGGCAAGGGTGAGGGACCCATAAAATTCTCTGGTTATCTTCACAAAGACAAGAGAATTGAAGATATCCAACCTTTTGGGTCAACCCCCTATATGAGGCTGGCATGGATGTGTAGCAATCTGCATCACTGGAAGAATTATCCATATCAATTAGATTACAAATTCACTGATATGTCAGAATAATAACAGGCCACTTTGGAAATATTATATCCAAAGGCAGAACCAAGAATAATAAATAAAAATTACAAAGAGACAAATAAATAGTTCATGTAAGGAAAAGCTTCCTAACAATTGGATGTATCCAAAAGTCGAATAAACTGGTGGTGAATTCTTCCTTACTGGAGGCCTTGGAGCAAAAGATGAATGACCACTTGTTGAATGTGTATGTGTCAGAAATAAATGGCTACTGAGATTCCTTCTGACTCTAAGATTCTGTAAAACCATGGTAGGGGAAAAGACTAGAAGTTGAGTTATACCATTGATTTTAATAACAACACAGAAGATCCTTCTAGTCTCTGCTCATACGCTACAAAAATGAATGAAAACAAGGTATAGACTTGCTAAAATGTATTTAATCTCCGAAAGGTTGAAGATGGTCTGGGCTTTTATTCTGTAATATTTCTAGGACTGTGTCCCTTCATTGTAAACAAAGAAGAAAGAGATCTTGGTAAATCAGGAGAAGTGATACCCATGATGTTCAGAGTGAATTTAAGTATTATTCATGGCATAGAGCCTTGTCCACTCTCTGGCTGTTTCTATGGCTTGGGCTTCATTGGTCTTCCACTGCTCTGCTACGTCATTTGCTAATGGATCATCTGGATTGGGGGCACTTAACAAAGCCTGGATTGAAAGCAGAACTGTGAGGATCTGTAGTGCTGGAGACCATTTATCTTTCAAAATATCTAAACATATTCTTCCCAACTTATCCACATTAGGGTGATAAATTTTGGTTACGAAATGTACTTTAGGAGCTGTCATTGGGTATTCTTCAGGAAGGAAAAGTTCAAGTTTAAAAGTACCTCCTTCAAAAGGGGAATCCTGTGGGCCTGCAATGACCACATGAAAATGACGTGCGTTGATTTCATCGGGTTCTGCTTTTATCCCAGGGACTGATTCTGACAGTAAACCTTGGATTTCCTTGACAATCCTGTGGGACAGCCTGGACATGTTGACTTATCCAGAATTTAGCCTCCTGTGACAGTTCATGTTTTAAAGGTCTTTCCAGCTCTGACACTCTATGTTTTATGTCCTAATGGTCCTCTCAGCTCTAACATTCTATGTTCTATATTCTAAATTCTCTCCTAGTTTTGACATTATATGCTCATCTAAACACAGACTCTTGGAGTTGGATCACAGAGACCATCTAAATAAGATTCCTTTCCAGAAATCGGTGACAGGTGACTATTCAACCTTTGAAAACCTTCCGTGATGAGAAATCCACTACCTATCACAGTTACATATTCCATTTTTGGACAACTCTTTTCACCAGTCCAAAAATCTTTCTTTGTATGACCTTATCAGGACAGAGTAGAATAGATGTAATCATCCCATTCTGCTATGACTATCTTGAAGAAGGTTAGGATCACTCTGGCTTTTTGGATTGTAGGATTAGATAGCTAACATTTTAAATTTCCTAAATGTCCCAGGTCCTATTTAACCATGCTTCCCCTGCCCTCTACTTGTGAAACTGAGTTTTAACTCATGTTTAAAACTTTATATTTATCTCTCTTAAATCTTAATTAGATTAAGCCATCTCTCTAGCTTATATTTGAGATCCTATCATCTTTCATGCTACCTTCATGTCATCTATAATTTTGATAAGCGCTGTAATGTAATGAATAGAATATTGGTTTTGAAGTCAGAAAGACCTAGATTGGAATCCTGCCTCTGACACTTCCTAGCTTTGGGACCATGGGTAAATCACCTAAGCTTTCTGTGCCTCAGTTTCCCCAATTACAAAAGGAAGATAATTGCACCTGCAGGTCTACCTTACAGAATTGTTGTGTAGTTCAAATGAGGTAATATACAAAAAATGAAATTATAAGATACAAGACTTCAGGGAACATAAAGTCTCCCACTAAGTTGATCTATTCATAGTGTTTATTGATAGTATACAAATTCCTAACAGACTTTTATACAAAAATGATAAGTGAGTCCTCTTCATCTCACAGTCATGCTCAGGTACTTGTTTTAGCATAGGTAGGAGAAGGGAAACTGTATGAAGTCTAACTGAATCCCAGACAACTAACTAGTTCTAAGTCATGGGATGATGGGCCTATGGGCCTCCTCGTTTTGTTGATAAGAAAAATCGATAAAACCTCTAGATGAAAGTCCGACAGAGGTCAAGTGACTTGCCCAAGTGTGGCAGCAAGTGGGTTGGGATTTGTTTGTTTGGAGTTGTTTTCCAGGCTCAGGCTAGACTGTGAGCACCTGAGGGTTCAGTCACCTTTGAAGCCTGATGGTTCACAGCTGTGCTGAGTCACATGGGTTTCATGACTGATGACTGAGCCAGTCAGAAGCCAAATTTTCATTATATATATTGAGAAGTTAGTAGTTTACTTTGGGGGCTTGCTTATGAGAGGATCTTGTGAGTACCTGGTCAGGAATCTGAGTGGCTATATGTTCAGTCACTCCACCCTGTCAATTGCTCAGATGTAAAGGCTCTCTCGATCCAGGGATGTATGTAAAGTGTACAGCAATATTGCTCTGATTCAGTCAATAGACCCCTGTCTGTTGCTTTTGATAAAGATTAAAAAGATTGTTTGCTGAATAGATGGAAGGCCTTGTAACTTTGAGAATGTAAAAGATAAAAGATGCATCTGGAAGCATTTGTTTGTACTGATTAAAGTGATTATCAACCCCTCAAAAGTTGCCCTTCCTTTTATAAATGCATATCTATGAATCTGTCATAGTAGGCCCCCATGTGTATCTCGGGGGGCTTACTGATACACCAAGGTCAAGCAGGCATAAATAGCAGAGCTAGAATTCAAACCCAGAATTTCTGATGATGAACCTTGGGCTCTTCCATTGTATCGCTTGACTTCCATAATGTTAGGTAGTTGTGGTGGCTTATACTTAGGTGAACAAAGGGAGCTGTATGTACTAAGTGAGGGGAAACAAACCTCCAAGAGTGGTAAAAATGAGTTTAGATCTAAGGACTGAACTCATGGATCGATGTCTCTAGCTGTACATCCTCCAATGTCTCCAGGTGAAGGGATGCTTCTAATTAGTCTGTATCAATAAATGTCATGTATTACGTATGCCTTAATTGAAATCATGGATGAGTATGGTGAATGGCATGAGGCCAAGAACTTCTAATGATAGCTGGTATTGATATAGAGCTTCAAGGTTTTCCAAATGTTTTACAAATGTTATTTCCCTTGTTCCTCACAACAACTCTGGAAGGCAGATATTAGTACAATTGTTATTCCCATTGTATAGATAGGGAAACTAAAGAAGACAGAGGTTTAAAGATTTGCCCAAGGACCTACAGGTAGGAAGTATCTGAGGCTGGATTTAGAACTCAAGTCTTCCTGACTCCAACTCTTACAGGACCTATGATTGAAGTCCTACGGCCCCTTCTATTTCTAATATTAAATGCTCTAATGCAGCAGTTCTTAACTTTTTTTGGTCTCAGGAATCCTTTACAATTTTGGAGCCACTGAAGAGCTTTTGTTTATGTGGGTCATAGCTATCGGTATTTGTTGAATTAGAAATTAAAACATAACATTTTAAAAATTCATTTAATTCATTAAAATAGCAGTAATAAATTCATTGCATATTAGCATAAATAACATTTTCTGAAATAAAAACCCTGTTTTCCAAACAAACCAAAAAACAGTGAGAAGAGTGGCATTGTTTTATATATTTTTGCAAATCACTTTAATGTCTGACAATAGAAGATAGATGAATTCTCATATTTGCTTCAAATTGTTGTGATATACTGTTTTGGTTGAAATATAAGAAGAAAGCCCAGCATCACACAGATATGCAGTTGGGAAAAGGAGGAATATTTTATAGGCAAAAACCATCTTAGTATAAGTATTCTGAAAATTGTTTTGACCTTGATGACTCCCTTGAGAGGATCTTGGGGATCCCCAGGGATCTGCAGACTATATTTTGAGATCTACTGTCCTAAGGTAATTCTCTAAAACTATAAATTGCAAAACAGTCATCAGTCTACAATGGTAGAAGAAGTTTCATAACCTAGAGTTCCCTATAAAATTAAATCAACTCTGCTTACAGCATTCAAATCTTTGAGATCCATTTACAATTTGACACATTAAGACAGAAAGTGAAATGATCCATTAAATAATGGTTTTTGCTATGGATTCAGATTGGGAGCAATCTGGATGATCATGTTCTTTCTACATAGCTCCTTTCAACTCTGACATTCTAGGTTCTAAGTTCTAGATTCCCTCTCTTTTCTCATATGCTATGGTCTAAGAAATGTACAAGCTCTGGAATTCCAGAGCTGTTTTAAGGTACATTCTACCTCTGACACTGTCTAAGAATCTCTATATCTGAAAGGAAACTACCAGATTTATGTACTAGAATGTTTCCTGGTCAAATAGCACTCTCTGTTAATTATTAATTATTACTATTTTTATTTTAGTTTAGTGGTTTTTCAGTTGTATCCAATTCTTTAGGATTCCATTTGGCATTATCTTGACAAAGACACTGGAGTGTCTCCAGCTCATTTTACCGATGAAGAAACCGAAGCAGAGTTAAGTGACTTGCCCAAGGTCACAAAGTTACTAATATCTGAAGCCAGATTTGAACTCAGGTAGACAAGTCTTCCTGCCTCCAGGCTCAGCACTGTATTCACTTAGCCACCTAACTGCCCCACTATTGTTATTACCAAGCAGGGAAGTATTAGAATATAAACTTAACAATGGATCACATGTCTATGGTCCAGCAATTCTTTTAAAGAACCCAGACTGTCTCCATCTTTCTAACATAGCTTCACTGCTCTCAGGACTGTCTTTGGAGTAACAGTTGATCCTGTCTGGGGTTAATCCAGCCAAAGAAATGGAGTCCGTTCCCAAGGGCAAAAAACAACATTGTATTGTTTTAAAAACTCTGCTGCTTGGGTTACACAAAATCTGCAAAGTCAAACACATTCTTTTCATATTTTCTGACCCTGGTCCTTGGGAAAGGGATTGGTTTGTCAGCTGGGCTTTTACATTTGTGATCTTCTCAATGCTGAATGATAACAGGAGAAGCTAATGGAGGAATGCTTTACAATTCACAAAGTACTTACCTTGCTATAACTTTGTGAGGGATAGTATGCAAATATTTTCGTCCTAGTATTGCAGATGAACAAACTGTAAAGAGTAAGTGACTTGATCAAGGTAATAGAACTACTAAGTGGTGGAACTACAATGCAAACCCGGCTAAACTTTTTCAATTCACAAGACCCTTAGGCAATTTCTCTTATCTCCCTTTGGCCTCATTTTTCTGGTCTGTTACATGATTAGATTAGATCATGTAACAGATTACAGTGGATATATACAATGTAACAGTGGATTAGATCAGGGGCATCAAATGGAATCCAGGCCATTAAATTGTGCATAAGGATCCATACCAGTGACATACTAACACAGAAAATTGCATGTTAAAGTCATCTGTGATCTATTGTATTTTTATTAATTCATTAAATGTTTTCCAATTGCATTTAAAGGACAGCACTTGGGAAGGTTATGGGCCAGGAACCCTCAATTTCTCCATCAGTAAAGTGAAGATGATAGTACTGGAGGTCAATAACATCTGAGTTCAAGTCTTGCCTCTAACATACTTGCTCTGTGACCACAGACAAATCACTCAGCCTTTGTGATGCAGTGGACAATGGTGGTTCCTTATACCCATGAGGTAGTTAGGTAGTATACTTCATAGAGTCAAGAAGATCTGAGTTCAAATCCAGCCTTTGGTACTTACTACCTGTGTAAATACTGAGCAAGTCACATAATCTCTGCCTGTCTCAGTTTCCCTATCTATAACATAATAGCACCTACCTCCCAGGGTTGTTGGGAGGATCAAATGAGATATCTGCAAAGCACTTAACACAGTGCCTTAATAGATGCTGGGCCCCTTCCCACTTAACCTTTGTCTACCTGAGTATTCTTATGTGTAAAATGGGGATACAAATTCTACCTTCCAGGGTTATTGCAAGGATCAAATGAGATAACACTTGTAGAGTGTTTTGTAAATCTTGAAGCATTCTATAAATGCTAGCTATCATTTTTTTTAAGCTTTTTAACATTCACTTCTTAAAATTTTTAGTTCCAAATACTCTCCCTCCCTCCTGCCTCTCCCCTGCCCATTGAGAAGGCAAGCAATATATCAGTTACCCATGGGAATTCTTGCAAAACATATTTCCATTTTTAGCTATTATTATTAATCACAATTCTGAACTTCCCCACCCCCCAGAAATAAGTACACTACTTACTTCATGGAATTGTTGTGAAGAAAGTGCTTAGCACATAATAAACACTTACAATCACTTGTAGAATTGAACTGAAGTGTTTTGTAAACCAGAAAATGCTGTGGAAATGTGAGCCATGTTATTATTATGAATCTTCACAGTCCTATCAATACCAGAGAGAGGTTGTTTACTTCCCCACTCCATTTGCCTGTGCCAACTGGCTCCCCTAGGAGCTCCTGTAAAGACACTGGAGTTTCCTTAATGATCTCCTTGACTAAACAAATCAGTAGCTGGTTGGACTGCTTGAGAGAAAACACTTTCAAGTGGCATTCATTACTCTCAAGTTTTCAATGCTCCAGTGACTCCTATAAGACACATTGGTCAGATCTGGGTTCTTGGCAGCCCCTGCCATGTGCTGATTCTCTTATGGGAAGGGCTTGTGAATTCAGCATACAAAGCTCCGCAACACGCAGAGTAGTCCCCATCTGGCCTGGTTCTCCTCAACTCCATCATTGGCCATTTGTTTAAATAAGAAAGAATGAGGGCAACTTTTGAAGACCTCCAAAAACACACACACAAAAAAAACCAAACCACCAAAGCTCCAGACAGTGAGCTAATCCCATCTACAGGATTTGCAATGTCTAAACTCTGGTAAAACACTCCCCCTACTGGGCATTTATTTTTATTATTTATGTTAAAAACAATCCACTCTGGTTTCATGCACCATCTTCTACATGAAGCCTTTCCTGATTCCTTCACCTACTAGTGCCCTCCCTCCCAAACTATCTTATATTTAAATTGTGTATACATTTGTAATTATTCATTTCCTATCTACACTAGGTACATTTAGATATGTTCTTGTCTGCCCCCATTAAAATGTAATATATCTGCTGTGAATAAGAAAAGCAATTTAGGATTAAACAAATAAAGTAATTAAAATATTCATATCCTTTGACCCAGAAATTTTACCCCACTGATAAGAAGCTCCCATACGCAGTCTGAGTAACATTACAGGAGCTCTATTTCTCTGTTCAAAGGGAGGGAGTCTATTATATCAAAATCAAGAATGCTATGATCATCAGTGGTAACAATGTATACATCAACCATTGCAAGCATTGAGTATAGGATATGTAACACTATCTACTTACTTCGAAAAGATCATTTTTGTGGCCAGGACTCAGACCTAGAGTATGCCAATACAGACTGATCTCCCTGCTTCATATGACTCCCCACTCCTATCTACCTGCCACAAAGCTGCCCAAATGATCTTCCTCCAAAATAGGCATGACCATGCCTATCTGACGGTGTCTCTCTCCTTGCCCCTCCCATTCAGTAAACTCCGATGGCTCCCTATTACCTCCAGGATCATTCTTTCATTTTACTCTCCTCTCCATACTCTGCCATCCAGTGACTACTGGACTTTTCACTCCTCTTACATACCACGCTCCTATTGAAATAAGTTCTTAAAACCCTTTTTATTATATCTACCTCCCAATGGCTATTCTTGGGATGCTCTCTCTCCATGTCACCTCCATCTTCTGGAATTTTTGACTTGCTTTGAGACTTGGTGCTAATCCTACCTTTTACAAGAGATCTTTTCTGGGCTCCCCCTTTCACTCACTAGAGCCTTCCCTCTGAGATTATTTTCCCTGCCTATGGACAGACAGACAGACAGATAGCTGGATAGAAAGACAGGCAGACAGATAGATATTTCTGGTGTGTACATAGTTGTTTGCATATTGTTTCCTCCTTTAGAGCTTGAGCTCCTTGAAGAAAGAGAATGTGTGTTTCCCTTTCTTTCTATTGCCAGCACTTTGCACAACACTTGGCACATAGTAAGAGCTTAATAGGTATTTGTTTATCAATCAAAATATTTATAGCAGCACTATAGTAACAGCAAAGAATTGCAAACAAAGTAGATGCTGGTCTGTGGAGGGACAGCCAAACAAATTTTGTTACATAAATGTAATAATATATTACTGTTCTGTAAGAAATGACAGACATTACAAATAAAGTGAAGTATACAAAAATTTACTCAGTCTGATGTAGAGTGAAGGAAGCAGTCAAGAAAACAAAATATACAATGACAAGAACAGTATAAATGGAAAGAACAACCATGAAATAATAAAAAGTGAATTCACAAAATTGTAAATGACAAGCTGGACTCCAAAGAAGAGGTATGAAAAACACACTCACTTCATTCCTTTGCAGAGGTGGGAAGTTCACAAGTATGGCACATTACACATATTTTCAGGCCTTTTTGATGTATGGATGTTTTTTAATTTTTTTCTCTTCTTTTTCTGTAAAAAATATTATTTATTATAAAGGTAAGAAAAAGGAGTTACTGGGAGAAATTTTGGTAATTTAAAAAAATCAGTAAAATTATTTTTAAAAAAGAGTGTGAACATTTTAAGAGGACTGTTTCATTCTTTGAACTTGTATCCCTGGGGGTCTAGCCCATTGCCTGGAACATATTAAGCACTTAATAAATACCAGTTGATTTGTCTGATTGTAAAGAAAGAAATAGGTAGAAGACTTATAGAATGTCCGAGCTGAAAGGGATTTTCAAGATCATGTGTTAAAGCCATTTGTTTTAAAGATGGGGAAGCTGAAGGCCCAAAGAGCTCAGGTGGATGTGAAAAAAGAGTACGTTTTCAGACACATGAAATAGCCAGTTCAAAGGCATAAAGATGGCAACTGGAATATCATGTGTAAAGAGCAGCAAACAGGTCCATTTGACTGTGCTAAAGAGTATGCATAGCAGTGTGTGTGTGTGTGTGTGTGTGTGTGTGTGTGTGTGTGTGTGTGTGTGTGTGAGAGAGAGAGAGAGAGAGAGAGAGAGAGAGAGAGAGAGAATCAGGTTTAAGTGACTTGCCCAGAGTCATACAGCTATTAAGTGTCTGAAGCCACATTTGAACTCAGGTCCCCCTGATTCTAGGGACAGTGCTCAATTCACTGTACCATCTAGCTGCAAGTCCTACTTGGTCTTCTTTTGGGCCCTGATTGGCTCAGAAATGAATGTAAATAGCAATTGTTTCTATTTTGTCCAGAAACCCTATTGGTCCTCCCCTCCTACATCTATTTTTTTTTTTAAAGAGGCCATTCTTTGCTTTATTTATTTATTTTGGAATGGAGAAGGCAAGGCAATTAAGGTTAAGTGACTTGCCCAAGTGCCTGAGGTCCATTTGTCAGGTTCTCCTGACTTCGGGGCAAGTGCTGTATTCATTGCACCACCTAGCTGCCCAGACTCTTTGAATAGGCTTTGCCTCAGTCAAACTGACACCTGTTAAAGACCTTAGCTTGAAAAGGCCAAGGTTCACCGCCGAATCCTGGGCCATCTCCAGTTGTATTGATCTCTATCTGGCCACTGGACCCACATGGCTCCAGAGGAGAAAGTGAGGCTGGTGACTTTGCACAGCCTTCCCTCACTTAAATCCAATTTGATTGCATGTCATGGCATCACTTTCCTTATGTCATGGTCCTCTTCAAGTAAGAAGAACAAACAGCTAGAGACAGTTTGTTGGAAGTGATTTATAAGAAGGGAGAGAAGGTAGAATGGAGCCAAAGAGAGAAAGTTTTAAATGCCCCAAAGAGTACTTTATCTGCTATCCTAGAAGTAATTGGGAGGCATTGGAAGTTATTGACTGATGGCCTGGAAAGATCTGTACTTTAGGAAAAATTACTTTAGTGGCAACTAAGTGAAGGTTAGATTGGAGAGGAGAAAAACCTTGAGGGAGAGAAAACAGAAGACTACTGCAATAGTCCAGACTCAAGGTGATGAAGATTGCGGGGCGGGGGGGGGAAGGGTGGGGGCAAGGTGGCACTGAATTCCTTGTATTTGCTTCCTGGCTTCCTTCAAGATTCATCTCAAATCCCACCTACTGCAGAAGACTTTTCCTGGTTCTCCTTTCCCCACTTCTAGTGTTCTTCTTCTAAGATTACCTCCCACTTACACAGTATATGAGACAACTAGATGGTGAATGAATAGCGTGTCTGACTTCAAATTCAACCACAGTCACTTACTAGTTGTGTGACCTTGAGAAAGTTACTTAACCTCTATTTACCTCTGTGTGTCAGGTACATAGTTGGTGCTCTGTAAATGTTAACTATAATTATTATATTGCATTGTGATGCATTATTATTATATATCCTATATGTTTGTATCATTTGCCTATTGTCTCTCCCACTAGGCAGCTAGTGGTGCAGTGGATAGAGCATGAGTCTTGGAGTCAGGAAGGTGTGAGTTTAAATCCAGCTTCAGATACTTTCTAGCTATGTGACCCTGGGCAAGTCCCTTAATCACTATTTGCCTCAGTTCCTCATCTGCCCAATGGGGACACACTGGAGAAGGAAATGGCAAAGTCTGTGGGGTTACATGGAGTCGGAGAGGAGTGAATGACTCTCCAATAGGTTAGGAGCTCCTTAAGGGCAGGAAGTGGTTTCCCCTTCTTTGTGTGCTCATCCTTTAGCACAGTGCCTAGCACACAATAAGCACTGAAGGTGGAGAAAAGGAAGCACATGTTAGGGATAATGCGGAGGCAGAAACAAGACTTAGTAACTGATTGGATATGTAGGGTAGAGGTGAGTGAGAGGTCGAGATCACAATGACTGGGAGCCCAGACGGAAAGGGTTAAGCCTAGAAGAGGATGCGGGGGAGAGAAGATGATCAGTGAGAGAGCCAGGCGCATTGCCATGGCGACTATCTCCATGGCGACCATCCCTATGACGACATCCCCATGGAGACAGAACTGGTCCATCCTAAGACGGTGGCCGCGGAGGATCGCCTCGGAAGGGCCCAGAGGAAGGCGATCATGGGCCTGTCTGGGCAGGGCCCCTTTAAGACACCGCAGGCGGTTCCTCGCCCCCTCCTCCCTCGCTCCTCATCCTCCTCCAGGTCCGCAGTCCCCCTCCCTGCAGCCGCAGTCCTTGGGAGAGTGCGCCCCGGACGCGGGGTTCTCTGCTCCCCTCCTGCTGCCAGGGTCTCTCTCTCTCTCCTCGCCCCTCTCAGCAGCAGGTCGTGGTCCCGGTCCGGCCCCCCGAGGGCGGGCACCTGCAGAGCCGCTGGCGATGCCTCCCTCGCCCCCGCCGCCGCCCCGGTCCTGCTTTCCGGGCCCCGGACCCCCGCCGCGGGGCGATCGCTTTCGAGGCCGCCCCTCCGACCGCCTGCAGCTTTGGCCGGAAAGCGCGGCTGTGGCCCAGCCTTGAACATCTCCCCGGCCTGGGCCGTTAGCCCCATGGCGGCGGCTGCGCCCCATCTCCCCCACCTCCCACCTCCCGCTTCCCCCACCCCGAGCAGCCGCCATCTTGACCTTGAACTTGACCGAGTGGCTGGGGTTCGTCTGGACGTCCACTCCAGCCTGCCTCGGACGTGATGGCCCCCGAAGGAATGCCCCCTGGCCTCGAGGAGATCCCGGGGCAGGGGCTCGCTGCTTCGAAGCCTACCGAGGTTGACCCGGCTGTTTGTGAAAGCGTCCGGGGGCTTTGGGAAAGGCGCAGGAGGAGATGACCCCCCGCGGTGAGACCCCCACCCCCGGCAGCCCCAGCGTGCCCACCTATCCAGGATCCAGCTGCAAGGCCCCTCCTTTGCCCCCCAAATCAGTCCTTAGGGTCACCGGACCCGTGCGCCATGGATGGACTTGAGGTGCAGCCCGCCAGTCCCTGTGCTTTCTTCATTAAGTTCTCTGCCAAGCCGTGAGCAAGGAACCCATCGCGGGACCTCCTGCCGGCCCTTGTCCTGGCCTCTGACGCACCTGGCTACCCTGCCCTGAACTCTGTTTTCTCCGCCTGTCTGTTTTCTCCTGCCCTGATAACTGCACCGTCTGCTTCTTCACCCTTCTCTCTTCATGTTCTTTATCTACGGACTGCCCAGAGCCTCATCCTCAAGACCATGGACCCATGGACCTCCTCAGTGACCACAGACATCCTCTGTGCCCCGATGGAGTGAACCCATCAAAGGGTTGTAGTTAGCTTTCCACTTTCCCTTCTCCACCTCTGAAGGACTGCGAGGGGACTTTTCTCAAAGGACATCCTTCCTCAATCTTGAGGGTTTCCTTATCTGTGTTATTATGACTACCTTCACCCCCTACCCCCAATTTAATACAATTTGGCAAGTATTTATTAAGTGCATACTATGTGCTTGGCGCTGGGTACACAAAAACAAAAATGGAACATCCCCTTCCCTCGAGGAACTGGGGGTTATATTGTTTTCCCACTCTCTCCTGTCTACCGGGAGAGAACTTGTAAACAAGGTTTATTAATCTGGAGATGGAAGGGACCTTAAAGGCCATTTAGTCCAACTGGGGAAGGCTGGGGCTGAAAACAGATGAGTGGATTGTCCAGTCATGCAGATAGTAAATGATTGACACCGATGGAATTTGAATACAAATCCTCTTGACGGCAAATCCACTGTACCACACTGGAGGAAGTGGGAGGGGGATGGGGGGATGGGGGTGGTGTCTGTGTCTGTCTCTCTCTGTCTTCTCTGTCCTTCCTTGATAAATGCCCTCCCCCGGAAATCCCAATACCCATCCTTCCTCCCCACCGTCTTTGCCAATCCTGTTCCTGTGAAATGTGTATATTTATTCCGTATTTATATAGAGAGAAACTCCTTATTTGGAGAGTGGGGAGCAGTTACTGAGCTCCTCAGGACTTGCTGCTAATGATACGTCATTGTGGGAGATGTCTTTATTACTATCCTCAGATGAAATTTCCTTGAGGAAAAGGAAGAGAATTGAACCCGGACATCTGGGTTGGGTCAGAAGCAGAAGGAGACAGGGTGTAGAAGCAAATTTACTTATATCAGTACAAATTTCCGAATAATTAGAACAGTTTCAAAATGGATTAGATTGTCTGAGAAGTTTATAGGTCCCCCCTCCTTCCAGGACTTCCAGCAAAGACTGAATTAACGTTATTGGGTAGAGTGCAGATGGAATATTTGTTCAGGGCATGGATTGGATTGGATGTCCTTGAGGTCTCTTTGAACCATAAGATTATGTGATTCTGTACTTTGTAATTATGTATAAAGTGCATCGTACAGAGCCTAGGGAGATAGTCTTTACCTATTTATTATTCAACTATGTGGAGACTTTGGGGCCTGCTTCTGGCCTTATGTGACTCATCAATGAGAACTTTGTACTATAGATGGCTTACCATCCACGTAATATGTATCTCCCACAATGACTTTTTTATTTTCTTATATCCCTAGCACTTAGCAGAGTGCCTGGCACATAGTGAGTACTTAATAAATTCTTGTTGATTTTTTAAAGACTCCTAACTGTCTCCTGAGCCAAAAGAGCTCAGTAGACTCAGATAGACAAAAAGGGCTTTCTTCCTCTCCAGCTGTGAACCATGTAGTAGACTGGTTCCAGCCGGGTCCCCAGTGTTGGGTGGGAGAAGGGACGATTTCCTTATCTCCCACCTGGCCTCCATGCAGCCATCAGAATGTGGCTGCCCCTGTCTTTTGTGTTTGTTCTTATCTAGTTTTAGGTAAACAAGTATCCTGTAGTGCATGTGTCTAGTTCTAGCAGTGTGCATTTTATGCCTTGTGAATTTTAGGACTGAAGATTCTTAGCTTCTGCGTTGGACAGCATGGCCACCAACAAGATGAACAGTGCAAGGCCAAGAAAACATCAATTTGTATTCTTGAAAAATTGCTTTATGTTCTGATATTTAAATATTAGCCTCCCAACTTATTGTAACTGTAGTTATAAGTAAAGTTACTGAATCATATTAAACCTGTTAATTCTGATAAGGTGTGCTGATTCTTTCATGTTTAACATTTATTTCTGTGTAGGAATAAATGACTTGTTCTATACCTGGGGTGGGGATGGGGTAATAATAGTAAACAATAAATGATCATTAATTAAGCACTTAATAAACATAAATAATGAGTAATAAAAAAACAACAACCATGAAACACTCAGTTATAAATGTATATAAATAAACCACCATTTATTAAGTACTTGCTTTTACTAGGCACTGTGCTAGTCTTAGGGAATATAATAAGGGAAAGCAAAACTGTTCCTGCTCTCAAGAAGCTCACCATCTAATGGGGAAGGGCATGCAAACGATTGCACAAACAAAATACAGGCAGGGCAAATTGCAGGTAATCTCAGAGGAAAGGTTAGTAGCATTAAGGGGAATCAGGAAAGACCTTGCAGAAGATAGGACTTTAACTGAGATTTCAGGGAAGGCAGGAGGCAAAAATAAGGGAGAGCGTACCAGGGATGGGCATCATCTAGTGAAAAATGTCCAGTGTAGGAAGATGGAGTACTTTTAGTAAGAAACAGGATAGTGTCACTAGATTATTGGCTTTATGGAGGGCAGTAAGGTTTAAGAAGACTAGAAAGGCAGTTGTGAAGGGCTTTGAATGCCAAAGGATTTTACATTTGATCCTAAGGGTGGTAGAAAGCCACTGGAGTTTATTAGGGGGGTGGAAGGGAGGTGGAGATAACATGACTAGATCTGTGCTTTAGGAAGATCAATTTGACAGCTACTGAATGAAGAACAGATGGGAGTAGGGAGAGAGGGACTTGGGGAGGAAGAGGGGCAGGGAGACCAGCAAGCTATTGCAGTATTGGTAAGATGATAAGGGTCTGGATCAGGGTGGTGGTATTATCAGAGAAGGGGATCTATACTAGAGATGTTATGAATGTAAAAATGACATAACTTGGCAATTGTTTGATGGGATATAGGGAGTGAAAATGAGTGAGGAGTCAAGGATGGTCCCTAGATTGCAACCCTGGGTGACAGGAAGATTGATGGTACCCTAGGCAGTAATAGGAAAGTAATGAGGAGAGGAGAATTTGGAGCAAAAGATAATGAGGTAGCTTTCAGACATTGAATTTAAGATGCCTACAGCATGTCCAAGTCAAGATGTCTAATAGACATTTGAAACTAGGGAGGTTAGAGTTAGAAAAGTAGATAGGAGAATCATCTCCAAAGAAAGATCATTGAATCTGTGGGAGCTGATGAGATCACCAACTGAAATAGTGTAGAGGGAGAAGAGAGCCCAGGAAAGAGCCCTGGTGGACACCTACAGTTAGTGGCTGAGATCCAGGTGAAGATTCAACCAAGGAGACTGAAGTAGAATCAGGAGAGATCGGAGAATGATCAAAGGCTATAGAGAAGTTAAGAAAAATGAGGATTGAGAAAAAGCCATGAAATCACTGGTAACGGCTAGAAGTCAGACTATAGGTTGAGAAGAGAACGAGGGGAGAGGAGGTATCTGCCACAGGTGACCTTCTCAAGTTTAGCTACAAAAGGGAGGAAAGATATAGAATAATAGATGGCAGGGAAGGATAGATAAAGTGAGGATTTTTTGAGAATGAAAGAGACATGGGTGTGTTTCTAGGCAGTAGGAAGGCAGCCAATAGATGGAATAATTGAATAGGGATGACAGAGGGGGCAGTCTACTGGAGAAGATGAGATGGAATGGGATCGTTCGTGCATATAGGATTTGCCTTGCAAGGAAAAGGGCCACTTCTCCTTGCTAAATGGGTAAAGAAAGACTGGCAAAAGACATCATGTGAGATGAGAGAAAAGGTACTTCTTTGTGAATGACTTTAATTTTTTTCACTGAAATATGAGGCAAAGTTCTTAGTTGAGAGGAAATGGGGAAGAGAGTTATAGGAGGCTTAAGGGGAATAAAAAGCTTTGGAAAAGCCACTGTGGTGAGTGGGATAGTGAACTGCTCAAAGAGGTGTAAAAGAATTATCTTGCTGCAGTGAGGGCCTACTTGAGATCATGTAGTATAAATTTGTAGTAGAACCAGTCAGCAAAGTTTTGTGCTTTTCTCCAACTTCATTCACCAATAAGTGAGTAGGAGCAGATACAACAGATGGTGGAAGTAATTTAAGGCTGATTTTTGGCAAAGAAAATCTTCTATAGGACAAGGAGGCAAGTGAGTAGAGAAGAGGACTTTGTTGAACTAGTTCACCAATGGGGCAAGATGGGAAAGGAAAGGGAATGTAGCCCATGTAGGAGTGAGGACCTGGAAAGAAACTGAGGGGTGGAAGGATTAAGGCTAGTCATGGGGAGGAAGAATAGGGTTTGGAATTGGGAGGAAGATGAAGAGGTAGAATGACAATAGATTATGATTAAACAAGGAAATTTCAGAGTTCATGAACATGAATTTCCAGTTACCCAAGCTTGCAACTTACATATCATCTTCAACACCTGTGGCTGACTGGCTGACTCTCTCTGGTGCTCTTTCACCTTCCACATTCAATCTGT
This sequence comes from Potorous gilbertii, assembly GCA_028658325.1. Taxonomy (NCBI): domain Eukaryota; kingdom Metazoa; phylum Chordata; class Mammalia; order Diprotodontia; family Potoroidae; genus Potorous; species Potorous gilbertii. Next base: position 148,420,538 of record CM053769.1, read on the forward strand.
TGCCCAGGAGCATCAATTCTACCCCCACAGTATCTCTTCTTGTATGTATTTCCTTCTCTCCTTGCAAGGAAACCCCTCTATATGCATGAATGATCTCATTCTATCTCATTTTCTCTAGCAGACTGCCCCCTAGTAAGAAGACAGGAGTTGGGGAAGAGAGAAAGACCATGAAACAAGTGCTCAACCTGAGGAAGATGAAAGGAGAGTATTCTGAAGATCAGAATACAGCAGTCACCAGAACTTTAATTGGGTTATTAACATGAACTAAATAAACTTCAATAGAGGAGAGGTTACTGAATGGTAATATCCAGAGGCTAAAAGTGGAAATAGGGAGGAGGGAGTATTGCAACTTCTCTACCAGTTAGGGGATGTGAGTGAATGTGTAACCAATCCTGGAAAGGGTGGCCAAGGAAGCTATGTCATCAGGTGAGTGCAAAGGAAAATGTTTCAAATGAAAGTTAGTTTATCTTGGATCAAACATTCCAGAGAAAACAGGGGAAGGGGTAGGTAGCTTTAGAATGGAATATTGGGTGGGTTGGGTTGAGGGGAATAGGAATAAGGGAACAATCTCAGTAGTGAGGTGGAGATCAAGTTTCAAACAATAACACCCAGGAGTTAAGAATCACTGGGATGAGGATGGGATGATAGGGTGTAACTATGTTCATCATTGAAGAATGAATTCAGATATATTATCATTGTCTATAGGAATAGGGTCTTGCGGTAGAGTTATCCCAGGAGGCAAAGCAACTGCTAAGGAATTGTAGATGGCCAAAGAGGAGGAGAGGATGACTGCTCAAGAAACTAAGGGTGCTCACCGTTTTCCTAGGAAGACACAGATAAGGCATCTGCTGTGGAGACATGACAAGTTCAGTTTTGGACATAATGAGTTTGAGATGCCTATGGGACATCTAATTTGAAATGTCCAAAAGATAGCTGTTGATGTTAGACTGAAGCTCAGGAGAGATACTTAGGCTGGATAGATACATCTATCTATAGTACACCCACAATTAGTGCTTTATGAATGAATTAATGAATAAAAAGGGTTTAAAAAACTTATTTCAAGAAGTATACATTCTAATAAGGGGAGACAACATATTTGGTATGTATGTGGTGGTCAGGAAAGAGTTGTAGGACCTGGGAAATCACAGAGATGGTGAATGAAGTCACAGGGAAGTCTATTGTCATAACCTTTACAGAATCAATGGTAGAATTGGCTTGATTCCTGAGGTGGGAGAAATAGAAAATGTATGTAGGGTAGGCAGTATAGGAAATAGCTAGTAAAAATAGATGACTGGGGACAACTAGATGGGATGTGAAGTACAATCTCATCAGGATGGTTAGATATAGTAAGATATGTGAGTTTGTATGCATTCACTCACGCATCAAGAAGGCTCAGCCCCAGAATGGAAATTCTGAAGTTAAGTGGATTATTTCCCCAAGGCCAGGGTCTTTGGAGGTCCCATGGTGTGGAGGATGCAGTCATAGGATGGTTGGAACATAAAGTGTGACCTAGTCTGGGGCTAGCTAGATATAGGAGTCTCCTACACTCTGAATTCCTACAGTTGCCTAGGCAGCTGTTCTGTTCCCCTGCTTCCACTATCTCATAATCATCCAATTTAGGTCTACCTTGCCCATCTCTATCCCATTTAGTCTTACCTTTCCTTTGTGTCCTCTGTAACTCTTGCCATTATTAACAAATTGCCATTTTCATTAGAATACTTCCTCTAATGTCCTTTCCCTCTTCTTACATTTAGAGAAAATGGGTTCCCCCTTGATCAATTGCTCCAATACTGAATATTTCTCTCATTCCTCTTGACACACTGGACTAGTAGGCAGTCATGCCAATAGGAATTCTTTGTATACCTCACTCTCATTTCCAGAACACCTACCCAATAGCATCACATAGAAATGTCTTTTCCCCTGAGGTTCTCTCCATGCAGATATAGGCCACTATTCAGATCCTAGTGGCAATTGTGTATTGGCTCCTTAGCAATTCACCTTTCTCAAGGAATTCTATACCTCACTCATAATCCTCCTCTTTACCCAACCCTTGACCTTATATGTAGGGACTTGAACTTACATGTCAATGTTTCCACAAGCATTCCTGCTACTAGTTCATCAACTTCCTCAGCTCCTATGGTTAGTACCTTTATTCCACCCCAGGCACACACAAGTATGGTTCTGACCTCATCATTACCCACAAGTGTTCCATCTTCATAATCCAGAAGTATCATTTTTCTGTCTGACCATAACCTCCAAGGAATCCATCTCTTTTTCACCACATCATCTAGTTACTCTAACTTTCCCTGATTTCTCCTGCATGCTTCTTGTTCTGACTTCACTATCCTCTCTCCAAAATCTTGACCCTCTAGTTAACTGATCCAACTTTACATTGTTCTCTGTCCACCGTATTATCATTCTATTCTATTATCATTCTATTTATTATTCTATTATCATTCATCCTTTCCCAAACCCAAACCCTAGATACTTCCACCATCTGCCTTTTTTCCCCTCCTATTTGTATGCTACTAGTCTCCACTAGAGGAAATTAAATAATAGTTTCATGAAAATCCTTTGATTCTTCCTCTCTCTCCTATGTTCCACACCATCTCTTCCAACCCTCTTCTCTCCTTGTCATTTGATTGCTTCTTCCCTTCCCATCATATCAGGAAGCTCATTTCTTACTTTACTGAAAAAAGTTGAAACCATTTGTCTTGAGTTTCCTGTCATTCTTTGTCCTCTCCTCCTTTTCTCCTGTCTCTCATGAAGAAATGATTCTTTTCTTTGGCAACACCAACCCTTGTACTCATGCCCTTAATCCAATCCTTCTCTCTCTCCTCCAATATCTTCTCCTTTCAATAATCATCTTTTGCTTATTAATTTTCAATCCATTTCATCCTTCCCTGCTGGCTACAACATATTAAAATTTCTCCCATTCTAAAACAACAATTACAAAAAATCCTGCCATTTGACTCTACTCAAGCTCAAGTTAGCCTCCTATATCTCTTCCATTTGTCATAGCCAAACTCTAAGACAGTCTATACTCATCGACTATATGTTCTCACTTCCTACTCACTCCTCAGTGTCTTGTAATTTGATTCCTACTCACTCCTCAGTCTCTTGTAATTTGACTTCTAACTTTATCACTTGACTGGAATTTCTCTCTCCAAGGTTACTCTCCGGTTTTCTCTTTATTCATGCAGCATTTTCTCAGTTTTAATGGCTTTCTTACCTCTGAGGTACTTATCAGAAAGCCTGAGTTTCAACAAGATAGAGTAGCATCAATCTGCACACCATGCCTTTCTTAATGCAATTTAGGATAACATTAATTTTTTCATAGCATGTGATGATAGATGGAAGACTGGACTGGGAGTCAGGAGACCTGGGTTCATACCCTGGTCTGATGAATAACTATGGACAAATCATATGAGCTCTTAGAATCTCAGATTCCTCATCACAAAATGGAGATAATATTTATGTTGCCATGTTTGTAGGGTTGTTGTAAGGAAAATACAAACCTTGAAGTATTATGTAAACGTGAGTTATTATTCATAGTAAATTGTAGCCTCAACAATGATCAATTTCATGATGGTAGGCAAATTTTTCCCCTCTCTAGGTGTAGCAGCAAGCACCCCAGCATACACAAGAGGGCCTGTTGTACAGGTTCTTTGATCTGCTTTTCTAAAAGGAAAACAACTTTTGGGGGATCAGCAATCTCCTTTAATCACATTCAGCAACAGAGAAAATACAAGCAGATAAAGAAAGACCAACAGACAGGGCTTCTAACTGACCATAAGCAAAATATACATCACAGATCAACAGACAGATCTAACTGTTTGGCCATTACATCCATACATAGTTATCAGAAAGAGAAACACCAACACCTGGATTTTCAAAGCCAGGGGACTCCTTAACAGCTACCCAGAGTCTCCTCTGGCACATGAAGTTTCTTCCAAAGAGTAACCCCCAGAGTAAAATCTCACCTCACTTTTCAAAAATGGAGGGCGTGACCCTGAGTGTCAAGTATCTGAGGTGAGATTTGAACTCAGGTCCTCCTGACTCCTGCACTAGTACTCACTAGCTACATGACCTTGGGCAAGTCACTTAACCCCAGTTGCCTCATCCTGGGTCATCTCCAGTCATCCTGATGAATATCAGGTCACTGGATTCAGATGGCTCTGGAGGAGAAGTGAGGCTGGTGACCTTGCACAGCCCTCCCTCACTCAATACAAAGTCAAGTGCAAGTCATGTCATTATTTCTCTGATGGCATGGTCTTCTTTGGCAATGAAGGACGAACCCACAAACATTTATTAAGCACTTGTGCTAAGTACTACTGATACAAAGAAAGACAAAAGACAGTCCCTGCTCTCAAGAAGCTCACAATCCAATTGTGGAGACAACATATAAGCAACAATGTACAAATAAACTACATGTAGGAGAAACAGCAAAAATTAATAGAAGGAAAGCACTAAATTCAAAAATGCTTGGGAAAGGTTTTCTGTAGAAGGTAGAACTTTAGATGGGCCCTGAAGGAAGCCAGGCCTCAGGTTCTTCAAACATCAAATGCGGACAATAATACGTGAGAGATGACATGATGGTGGATGTAAGACTGATCTGGCAATCTAGAAAGATCTGGATTCAAGCCCTGCTTCTAACATAAACTCACTATGTGGCTTCAGGCTAGTCCAGAGGTGAGGAATCTGTGACTTCAAGGTCATGTGTAGCCCTCTTGGTCCTCAAGTATGGCCCTTTGACTCAATCCAAACTTCACAGAACAAATCCCCTTAATAAAAGGATTTGTTCTATACAACTTGGACTCAGGTTGAAAGACCTTACCCAAGAACCTAGAAGGCCACATGTGACATTGAGGCCATAAGTTCCCCACTCCTTGGTTGGTCTCTTAACTTCTCAGTCCTCAAGGAAACTTTCAAAAACCATGAGTTGCAGAGGAGCTTCCCTCTGAATAGGTAAAGGGAGTTTCCACAAAGGGTTGGCCCACTGATCAAATCAATTCCTTCCTCTCACCAAAAAAAGCAAAAACAAAAACCCCAAACCTGCACTAGTTGGCTCATAGAACTGCTATGAAGAAAGTAGTGTTATATAAATGCGAACTTTTATTATTTAATCTTTTCCAGACTTCTCTTCTGCCTCTCAGACCAATAAAGGAGAGAATAACTAGCCCAAAGTAGGTTGAATATTACAAGTAGAGATAAGAGATAATGAAGATATATAAATAAGACAGATTTAAACAATTGGAGAATATTAATTACTCATGGATAGGTCAAGCCAATATAACAAAAATGACAATTCTACATAATTCATATCAATACCATACCAGACCAATATACTACTAAAGAATTATAGAGCTAGAAAAAGTAATAACAAAATTCATCTGGAAGAACTAAAGGTCAAGAACATAAAGGAATTAGTGAAAAACAGGTGAAGGAAGGTGGTCTAGAAGTATATTACAAAGCGTGTAATCATCAAAACAATCTAGTGCTAGCTAAGAAACAAAGTGGTGGATCAGTGAAACAGATTAGGTACACAGTACACAGTCATAAGTGACCATAGTAATCTAATGTTTGATAAACTCAAAGATTCAAGCTTTAGAGGCAAGAACTTATTATTTGACAAAAATTGCTGGGAAAACTGAAAGTTAGTTTGGCAGAAAGTAGGCATAAACCAATATCTCATACTGTATGCCAAGATAAGATAGGATAGTAGCATAAGTAAATTAAGGAAGCATGGGAAAATGTACCTGCCAGGGCTGTGGATAAGGGAAGAATTTATGAGCAAATAAGAGATAGAGGGAACCACGAGAAGTAAAACTTAGATTACATGAAATTTTAAAAGTTTTATACAAATAATACTAGTGTAACCAAAATTAGAAAGAAAGTAGAAAACTGGGGAAATTTTTAAAAATTTATTTATTTTTGGTTTTCAACACTCATTACCGTAAGATTTTGAATTTCAAATTTTCTCTTCCTCCCTCCCCTCCCTATGATGGCCTGCAGTCTGATATAGGTTATATACATATAACCCATAAAAATATATATAACATATAAAAACATGTTTTATATATACATATAAAACGTATTTTCACATTAATCACATTGTGAAGAAATAGAACCAGTGGGAGGAACCATGAGAAACAAGAAACAAACAAACAAAAAAAGGAGAGCAAATAATATGCTTCGATCCACATTTCATGAGTCTTTTGGTTGCCATAGTTCCTTGCATTGCTAAGAAGAGCTAAGTCTATCAAAGTTAGTCATTGCACAATATTGCTGTTACTGTGTACAGTATTCTCCTGGTTCTGCTCATTTCATTCAGCATCAGTTCATGTAAGCCTTGCCAGGTTTTTCTGAAGTCCACCTGCTCATCATTTCTTACAGAAAAATAGTATTCCATTACATTCAAATACCCAACTTGTTCAGTCATTCCCCAACTGATGGACATCCCTCAATTTCCAATTCTTTACCACCACAAAAAGAGCTGCTATAAATAGTTTTGCACATGTGGGCCCTTTCCCCATTTTTATGATCTCTTTGGGATACAGATCTAGAAGTGATATTACTGGGTCAAAGGGTATGCAGCATTTTATAGCCCTTTGGGCATTGTTTCAAATTGCTCTCTAGAAAGGTTGGATCAGTTCACAACTTCACCAACAATGAATTAGTTTTCCAATTTTCCCACATCTTCTCCAACATTTATCATTTTCCTCTTTTGTCATCTTAACCAATATGGTAAGTGTGATGTGGTACCTCACAGCTCTGATTTGCATGTGATGGGTGTGATGTGTATTCTTATAAATTTAATTCAGTTCTGTATATAAAAAATAATTTTTACAGTGAGTTTCTTTGATAACAATCTCACTTCTCAAATATATAGGGATCTGAGCCAAATTTATATAAATAAGCGCTATTCCCCTATTGATAAATGGTCAAAGGTTATGAATATGAAGTTTTCAGAAGAAGAAATCAAAGCTATCAATCTATTATGTGAAAAAATGCTCATATTACTATTGATTACAGAAAGGCAAATTAAAACAACTCAAAGATACCACCTCACTCCTATCAGACTTGCTAGCATGACAGAAAAGGAAAATGACAAAAGCTGTAGGGGATCTGGGAAAAAAAATAGGGACACTAAGGCACTGTTGGTAGAGTTGGGAACTAGCCCAACCATTCTGGAGAACAATTTGAACTGTGCCCAAATGGTTATAGAAATGTACATACCCTTTGACCCAGCAATACCACTACTAAGTCTGTATTCCAAACAGTTTTTAAAAGGAGGGTAAAAGGCCTATTTGTACAAAAACAATTATAGTAGCTCTTTTGGTGGTACAAAATAATTGGAAACAAAGATGCTACCTGTGATTTGGGAAATGGCTGAACAAGCTGTGATATATTATTGTGTTGAAATATTACTGAGCAATAAATGATGAACGGAATAGTTTCAGAAAAACTTGGGAGGATTTATGAGAAGTTATGCAAAGTGAAGTGAGCATCACCAGGAGAACATTGTACATGCTATAAGAACCATCATCTGTGGAAGACTTAGCTACTCTGATGAAAACAATGATCTAAGACAATTCCAAAGGACCTATGATGAAAAATGTTATCTACCTCCCGAGAGAGAACTGATGAATTCTGAGTGTAGATTAATGCATACTTTTTCACTTTATTTTTTTTGTTTTGTATGTGTTTGTTCTTTTGCATCACAGCTAATATGAAAATTTTTGCATGACTTCACATGTATGATCGATATTGTTTATCTTTTTCAAGGGGTGGAGGAGGGTTGGGAAGAAAAGGATATAAAACTCAAAAGTTTTAAAAATTAATGTTAAAAATTTTAATGTAATTGGGAAATATATAACAAGATAAATAAAATCTATTTTAAAATAAAAACAAAGAGTCAATGAAGGTGCTGAAAGGTCCTGTAGGGTCAGGAAAGGACATTAGGGCCTCTCTTGGGAGTTTTTGGTGTGGTTGTTCAGTTGCTTTATTCCTGTCAGACACTTTGAGACCTCATTCAGAGTTCCCTTGGCAAAGAGGCTGGAGTGGTTTGCCATTTCCTTCTCCAACTCATTTTACAGATGAAGAAATTGTTAAGTGACTTGCCCAGAGTCACACAGCTAGTAAGTGTTTGCATCTGAATTTGAACTAAATAAGATGAGTCTTTCTGATTCCAGGCCCAACACATTATCCACTGTGCTACCTTGGAGCCTCCTCTTTGGAGTTTATTATACATCAACAATTGAATAGACATTCAGAGGCAAGGCTGGGCAGGAGAAAGACAAATATTCACAGGAAGGCACCTCTTTCACATTTCTATCTTAATCCTTAGTGTTTGGACATACTTTGAATAACAAGGCTAAGGATAAATTTTTAGTGCCCTAATGGCCACTGATGTAATAGGAAGCAGTAGAGGGCAGTGGAAAGGTCACCAAAGTTGGAATCAGGAGATAACAAACTTGAGTCCTGACTCCTGGAGTTGTGTGATTTGGGACAAGATACTTCCTCTTTCTGGGTCTCAGTTTCTTCATATGAAATATGGAGAGAATCATACCCATGCTACCCATATGAAAGGGCTATTATGAGAAAAGCTCATTGTAAACTATATTGTGCTTCAGAAATGCCAGCAATTACATGTAGTAAATATGTTCTGGTCCTCTCTCCCAGAGCCAGGCAAGGCTACAACATTCTTGGTGCCAGGGTATCCTGAAGGGTTCAAGGGTGGCTTTTTCTCTACTGAATCCTCTCCATTTGCTAGGGGTCAGGGATGAGCTCTGATGGTTCCATTTAATCGATTAACATCAGGTAGTTTTTACACAGGAACTTTTACTTCAAAGATATATCAAGAACAAACATACATACATTTTCCCCCAACAATACATTTTTCCCCAAACATATTCTCCCCTATATCATCCATGTCTTCTGGGAAAGTAGGTTCAAAATTTAGCTCAGTTTCCATACAACATTGTTCCATGTCCAGTTCATGTCCATATATGACAGGACATTCAAATGAATCTTATTCTGGGTTGAAACTCAGAAGGTCATTCCCAAAGATCACTTTTTGAGTCCTCAGGGTATCTCAGCCTGGATCTGGATTCCTGAATTCTTGTGGCTTGTTCTCCCAAGATTGAGTGAGAGTCACCAACGTTCCCCCAGAGCAAATGGGACAAAGAGACTAGCTGAAGTTGACAGACCTGTTTGAATGTCTACACGACCAATCAAAGAACTTCCTCTATAGGATGTAGTTTGCCAACCTGAGTCAATTACAGAATATCTACACATGCTCCATAGTCTGTCTCGAAGGCATCTCCTTTACATGCCATCATGATTCTTCCAGGAACAGGCTTCCCAGGTTCTCCACATAGAGACATACTATCTCCGGTGCATTGCTCATAATCTAGATCTCTTATGATATGTTATTATTAAAAACAATATAGCATATTCCATGTTGAAGACCTTATCTGAAACAAGACTAAAATGGTTACTCATGGTATTTAAACATCCCTAATTCAATTCAAGAAACAAGTCTTATCCTGGCCAACTTTTAAGCTCTCTCCCACATGCAGCAGAGGGCAGCAATGTACAACACACGATCAACAGCTCTCCTCTACCAGGCATGTAGGATCTGTTTTATGACTAATCCATGACACTCTAGCCAGAAGGCAGACTTCCTCCTGAAGGTCTTTTAAAATGATCTGGATACCTGTGCAGCACCAGGCCTAGCCTACATGATTGTTTTCCAGGTATAGCCTCAATGATGTCTTTTTATTTTATCAGTTATAGAGTAAAACAATCATTTCTATAACATAGTAAAATAAAAAAATTACATATGAAACTGTAAATCTACTGTGCACAAATTACTATTCCTCTCAAATATGCAATAAAATTATTATGTCAATTTATTTTTTTTCCCTATGCCCCCTCCCAGAGATGGCTGCCATTAGACACAAATATATATATATATTTTTTCCCATATATATATATATATATATATATATATATGTATGTATGTTGTAAAATTATTCTATACATACTTCTATTTATCATTTCTTTCTCTGGATACAGATAAGGTCTTTCTTCATCTGTCCTTTAGAGTTAATTTGGGTATTTTTACTATTTAAAACAACGTATTCACTCAGTCATTCTCAATGATGTCTTTAATAACATATCTTATACATAAGCCCTAACTGATGATATGCTGCATCCAGCTTACACTAACCATGTTTTTTACCATTGCCCTTTGGGTTACTAGCACCACTGAGTCTTCTGAGAGTAAGGTATCCCATAATTAAAGCCATATGGAATCATTAAGAAAATCTTAGTATTAAATTGATGTTTTTTAAAAAAAAGTAAGTTCAGCCATCCTACCTGTCAATCGTCTTCATCCTTGAAGACGCAGTGCATCCAGACTTTGCCTGATCATTTCATCATTTATTTTTTAGATTCATCTAGGCCCACCTCTTTATGTCACAAGATGATGGAACTCAGGCAAAGAGGGTGCAATTGACTTATCCAAAGTACTGCACAGAGTAAGTAGTGGAAGTGAGGTTTCAATATAGGTCTTCTGACTCCAAACCCAGCACTCCTTTACTGCTGTTATTCTGTCCAACAACATCCTGAAAAGAAAAAACAGACATCCACTAAAACTTCAAGAGTTCCTTCTCACTGTGTTCAGTTATCATCATCCCACCCTATTCTGAGTAGTGATCCTATACTTTCTTGGATCTTCCTCTTTTAAAAAGAAAAAAGTCTGTTCCGATTCCCAGTAACCTGTTAAAGATGGGGCCTCCTTTAGGCTTTAGCAAAGTCAGAAGTCATTAGGATTTAAAAACTGGCAGCTAGGTGGTAGAGTGCCAAATCTGGAGCCATGAGAACTTATCTTCCTGAGTCCAAATCTGGCCTCAGACACTTATTAGCTGTGTGACCTCGACCAAGGCACTTGATCCTGTTTGCCTCGGTTTTCTAATCAGTAAAATGAACTGGAGAAGGAAATGGGACACCATTCCAATATTTCTGCCAAGGAAACCCCAAATGAGGTAATGAAGAGTTAGACATGACAGAAAAAAACAAATAAATGACTGAATAAAGACAACGGGGGCAAAGACAGAGATTATGACTTTTTTTATATTATTTAATTTATTCTGAACTTATGACATAAAACAAGTAACATAGTAGAAAAAAGTATGATTGCACATTAAACTGCAAATCTGCTATGTAAAACTTGATATTCCTTTTAAATATATAATAAAGCTGTTTTGTAACTTTCTTTTTTCCTCTCTTTTTTCTTCCCTCCCTCCACTTCGCTGCACCCCCAAAGAGATAGCTACCATTAGACACAAACATATATGTATTTATATATATGTATATATAACACATATACATTCTGTATATATACATATACATACATATACACACATGCATATACATATATAAATATATGTGCATATGTATGTATACATGTATGTTTCTATTTATCAGTCCTTTCTCTGGATACAGATAGCAAGATTTGTACTAAATAATCAGAGTGAAATGAGTATAAGCAAGAGAATGTTGTATACAGTAACAACAATATTGTTATGAGAACAATTTCAATTACAATTGAGCCTCAGACACTTACTAGTTGCATGACCTCAGATAAGTCACTTAACCCTGCTTTGCCTCCAATAAAAACAAATACACAAAAAACTTTGAATCTCTGAGATCTAAGGGTGAGGCCCTTTCAAGTGGTATTTAAACATTGCCGCATTGTAGGGAATCTGAATAGCTAAATTTCCTGTAGAAAGATGGTTCCCCTCTTTTACCTCAGGGTATAGAAGGCTTCAATACCTTTGCCCCCAGCCACCCATTTGCATAGAAGGAGGAAGATTTGGCTATGTACTGGATAGTCACCACAAATTATGTTGTGTTCTCTCACCTCAGGAGCCCAGTTCTGAGCGAATCGCCCAAAAGGAGAGTATGCACCTCTCCCAAATCCCTCCTAGGAAGTAGGACATATGGGGTGTTCAGAGAGGATTAGCCTCTGGTCCGAGGGCTTGCTGAGCCCTTTTCAGGGCTGCTCATCCACCTTTAGTGTCCATCACTCACCCACCTTTCACCTGTGACTCCAAGAAGCTATTGCATGTGCAGAAGCCACACACCTCATAAAACCTTCTCATCTGACAGGCTAAACCAGGTTGAAGGTAATCGAGAGGCCTCAAACTTGTCATTGAGTCAAGAGGATGTCTTTCCCAAGCATGTGAAGACTGCCCCTATTCCCTGGAGGAATGGACAAATGAAAACAATGTTTTTCAGCAACCATGAAGATGACTGAAGGAGGTGCTGTGGAGCTTAGAGCTTAGTAAGACACCAAGGACATCTCTGGTCTTCCTGAAGGTGTACAGGAGCACCCCGGTTGGAAGAGCATAGCGATTGAGACATGCTGTTTCCTTGATAAAATGTTAGTTCCTGAATGAATGATTGTTTCATTTTTGTCATTTTATCCCCAGTGCCTAGCTCATTAATAGGTGCTGTTTATTAATGAACACCCTTTCTAAAGAATTCAGCATCACCCCATCTGAAAGGACCTAACATCATTATGAATAAATGCTAATTTATTCAAGCTTATTGACCGTTGCCAAGAGCCAAGAATATTTCATCCTGAACTAAGGCCTTAGACATCAGCCCTTAGCAAGAGCCAAGAACACATTCTTTGTTCAAGTGTATCTTCAGATTGCTCATTCTCCCTTGCTAAACTGAGATAAGGAAAATAAATTGGTACTAAATATGAATTCTGCAGATATTAAGGACCTGATCAGCCGGTATTTACTGACCCATGAAACAGAAACATGGTCCAATCTGCCTTCTTGTGCCTGAGACAGAATAAATTGATGCCATCCTTTATCATCACAAGACCCTAGAGGGAGAATGGTGCTTCCCTATCCTTTGGCCAATAAACTTGCACCTCATACTCACCTAACCTATGTGATCCGGTCACTAAGCTGCCTACTGACTGCCTCCTTCCCCTGTTACTATTCCCTCATCTCTTTTCTCCATCCTCCTCCCTGTAAGCCACCCAAGTTCACAACTTCAAAGTCATTCTCATTTATTCCTTCTTATCAATCCCCATATCCAATCAGTTGTCAAGTTGTGTAGATTACAATCCTATAATATTCCACATCTGTCCTCTTCTTTCTAGTCACACAGCCATAGCTCCAGTTCAGGCCTTTCCCATCTCTTCTCTGGACTATTAAAATGGTTCCCCTGCTTCCAGTCTCTCCCTTCTCCAATCCATTTTCCACGTAACTACTAATATAATTTTGAAATGCATGTCTCCCTGCCTCAAGAATCCCTAATGGCTCCTTTTTTCCATTAGGAAAAAATGCAAGCTCTTCAGCTTGGCATTTAAAGTCTTTCACCACCTAGTTTCAGTCTATTAAAAAATTTACATTTTATTGATGTCTTATTGAAAAATAACCACAACACATCACAGTCATTTCCAGAGATACCCCATTCCATCCACTCTTGAGCCTTCTGTTGTGATAACAAAGAATGATAGTGAAGCAAAACCAATGGACACAGTGATGATATCTAATGGTTTATGCAATATCTTTCTGCCTTTATGGTACCCTTCTACTACAAGGGAAAAAAAGAAGGTATTTTCCATATCTCTTCTTTAGGGTAAAGACTGATCATTAAAATTACACAGCATTGAATTGCATTTTGGTGTTATTTTCATTTCCACTATTACAATCATTTTCAGTCAATCAAAGTGTGTCTATTAAGTACCTACTCTACTAAAAGGGCTGGAACTTCTCACTAGAAGTGTCAAAAACAGTCATTGCTCTCAAGAAGCTCATAGTCCAATGGGAGACAATGCATAAACAGCTACGAACAAACAGGATGAACTAAAGTTAATCAATAGAGGGAAAGTGCTGTCTCCCCATTCTCATTTATCTTTAATCTCTCCCTGTCTAGTGACTGCTTCCCTGCTGTTTAAAAATGTGCCAGTATCTTTCCTAACCTCATAAAACCCTCATTTGATCCATCCCTTCCAGCTAACAACCCCTCCATATCTCTCCTACCTTTTATAGCTAAACTTCTAGGTACCTCCACTTCCTTTTCTATTGATCTCTTCTTAACTCTCTACCTTCTGGAAGTCAACTGATCACTCCAAAGTTACTAACCCTCTCTTCATTGCCAAATCAAATAGTTTCACCTTCATTCTTCTTGACTTCTCGGAAGCCTTTGACACTCAACTATATTCTTCTCCTTGATGCTTTCCTCTTTCTAGGTTTTTATCACACTGTTCTCTCTTGAATCTCATCTACCTGTCTGATTGCTCCTTCTCAGTGTCCTTTTCTAGATCTTCATCCAAGTCCTGTCCACTAACCAGGGATGTCCTACAGGGCTATCTTGGGCCATGTCTTCTCCCTCTATACTATAAATCTTATCAGCTCCAAATGAAAGGTTATTATGGGCTTATGCCAAAACAGAGGATTTTATATTCGATTCAGGAGATGATAGGTAGCCATTGAGGTTTATTAAGGAAAGGAGAGGTGTGACATGGTCAGATCTGCACTTTAAGGTAGATTAATTTGACAGCTGAGTGGAGAATAGATTGGAATAAAGAGAGACTTGAAACAGAGAGAACAACCCCAGTAAGCTCTAGCAATAGTCCAAGCCTTAGGTGATAAGGGGCTATACCAAGTGATGGAAGTATCAGAAAAGAGAAGGGAGCATATGCTCAAGATGTTAGGAAGGTTGAAATGATAGGACTTGGCAACTAATTGGACATGGCAGGGTGAGAAAGAATGAGGAGTGGAGAATGACACTTAGGTTGTAGCTTGTGTGACATGGAAGATGGTGGTGACCTCAAAAGCAATAGGGGAATTTGGAAGGGATGTGATTTTGTGGGGGAAATATAGTAAGTTCAGTTTATCAACATCAGGGCTTATTTGAATAGATTAGGTTGATGCCCTTATAATTTTAGACAGTATTATGTCATATTTATTCCATATTCCAATCTGATAATAATTTCAGTCTTTGCTTTAACAAGTATATGGTCTGATTGAATGCCCTCAGATATTTGATTCAGAATTAGTCTTTCCTGTCTGTTAAGATATGGTCATTTTAAATTTTTTGTGATGTTCTTTGGTACTCATCATGCCCAAAACTTTCTGACTCTCTTCCGGGAGAATATATTCTTGATATAAAAGTGGGTGGGGGGTTTCTGAGTAGTCTCCTTTGGCCTGTTTTATTTCTTAATGTCAGACTATAATTTCTAAGGTATTAAGGTCACCTAGTGTCAAAAATATTATATCTATTTTTTCTGGAGGATCTCATCAAGTTCATAGAATTTTCTACCTTTTCATCCGCTACAACATTGGTACAGAAACTGTGGTCATCTTTTGTAGCAGTCTTTCTTGTGAATATTTAATTATTTTGATCATTTCAAGATAAAATACCCGATGGTACTACAAAATGGCATTTCCTATTGCCTTTGAACACACACTGTAATCAAAACTTTATCAAATCAACTTCTTCATTAGCCTCTCCAAGGAGAGTCTGGTATCATCTTTCTAATGAGATACAATTTCATTCTGGTTCACTTTATACCAAGAGTGTCAGAACTAATGGGGCTTATTCCTTCATAAATGTATTCATTTTGTCATTGGACTAGAATTTCAACAATTACATTATATATGTTTATAGATGATTTTTTAAAAAGCCTTTCTCACTGCTCTTCCTCAGTCATTGTGGAAGTAGAAGGGGCTTGCCCAGGACTAAGGGTTATTTTGTATTTTATGTTGTCTTATGGGATGATATGACCAAAGAATTCATCACCTAGCAGCCAGCCTAGTGGTGCCAAGTTTCTGTACAGTTAGCTGTCCTAATCCTGCAGCAATCTGTTGCTTCAACTCTCTTAGAATAACCTTGAAGAATTCAAGGTCATCTGTACTTGGCACACACCCCAAGTGAATCAAAGACAAAGGGAAAAGCCCCATATGTAGCAGAATATTTAAAACAATAATTTTTGTGGTAGCAAAAAGATCCCCCCAAAACAAAAACAAACACTAACAACAATAATTAAAAACAAACAAACGAACCTGGAAACAAAATGGGTGCCAATCAGGGAAAGGATGAACAAATTGTTTTATATATAAATGTAATAGAATATTATCATGTTACACAATAAATAAGGAATATGAAGAATTGAGAGAACAGTAGTATTAGTACCACTAGTGGTGACAAAAACTAAGGCCACATCTAATAACCTATAGCTTACTTGTGACAGTTTCTACTGACTTTTCAGCCACTTGCAAACCACGTTCCCTACACTTTGACTCTCCTTTTCAACAGCCTCTCATTGGAACCACCTGAATTGTGCCTGTGTTGCTGGGCTCTTAGAGGCAAATTTTAGCTTATCATGCCCTTATTTATGTCTACCCTATTAGAATGTAAACTAGTTGAGGTCAGGAACTGTCTTGGTGGCTTGGATTTGTATCTCCAGCACTTAACACAATGCTTGGCACATAGTAAACACTTAATGCCTTACTATTCATTAATTCACACTGACTTGTATTCAGCAGGCACAGACCTCTGTCATTTCAGTGATGCAATAAAAACTGAGAGTTCTTTTTACTTAACATCAAGAAAGTACTCCAGAGCTTAGAAGCTGTTTTAAACATAAAGATTTGTTATTGTAATTTACAGCTCAGCTTAGAAGTCAGTGTGTCCAATGGACATCTGAGGAAGCTTTCATCCTAGCTTCAGTCATAATATTTTCAAACCCATCAATCCATCACCTTTTTGGCACGTGATGTTTGGCAGCAACATCCAAAGCAGCCAATTTAAACAGAAAATGATAGAGATTCAAAAGAAGAGATATGAGAAGACATCCCTAAGAAGGCCATCCCTTCATGGAGGGAGGAGGGTCACCTACCTCCAGATGTTTTTATACTTTTTCAATGTATTGATCAGTTGTACTGATTTTTTTCTCTCTAAACAAATTTGCTGTTGTTCAGTCATTTCAAATCATGTCAGACTTTTTATGTTCTTATTTGAGGTTTTTTTTGGGGCAAAGATACTACAGTGGTTTGCTGTTTCCTTCTCCAGCTCATTTTACAGATGAGGAAACTGAGACAACAGGGTTAAGTGACTTGCTCAGGGTCACATAGCTAGTACACAGCTGAGGCCAGATTTGAACACATCTTCCTGCATCCAGGTCTGATGCTTTTTCCACCATGACATTTAGCTGCCAAAAATTACTATTGTCATATGACATGATTGGGGCAGCGTGAGAAAAATGGAGGAGAAACATAGAATACTAAGGTGATATAAGAAACAGAAAATAAAAATTAAAAACTTATTTTTTAAAGAAAGGAAATCACATAGGTCAGAAAGTAAAAATGATAAACTATTTTTTACTTCTAGTGTTTTCTGAGGCCCAACAATGAACTTCCCTCTAAAATGTTTTAAAATCTGGACAGTTTACTATGTTGACTAAATCAGTCTGGAAAAAAAGGAGATAATATTAAAACAAAGAAAAAATCATGCTGATACTTCATTTGTACTATGAAATATATGTACATAATATATTATCTTCTATATTGTGTATCATATGTAATACAATTATTATAACATTATAAGATAATATGTTATATATGATAACATAATGTGATATATTGTATATAAATATATGATTAATCAGTATGTTGATATAATATATTAACATATAACATTTTATAATTATATAGCATCAATATATTATAGATAATAATTCTGTTTTATGTTAATACATTCTAATATTATATGATACCCTATATATAATTATATATTGTATGTAATTATATATGATGTATATAATTATATATCATATATAATATGTTGTGTGTATGTGAGTGTATACACACCTACATACACATTTTATCAAGATCTATGATTTTATCTGGGCAGCTAAGAACCACAGTAGATGGAGTGCCAACCCTGAGTTCAGGAAGACACCTTTCTGAGTTCAAATCTGGCCCTAGGTAAATCCTTTAATCCTATTTGCTTCAGTTCCTCAGCTGTAAAATGAGCTGAAGAAGGAAACAGCAAACCACTCCAGTATCTCTGTCAACAAAACCCCAAACAGGGTCACTAAGAGTTGGATATGACTGAACAACAACAAACTTCCTGACTCTGTGTTCCCTAACTGAAGATAAATTATTCCCAACTCATTTGGTGCAAGTGTTCATTTTCTATAATTTGAAGTTGATTAACACGTGTTCTAAAGTCAAATCCCATTTAGGAGTTAAAGAAATTATTTGTCTTAGCTTCCGTGTCCATTTTATATTGCAAAAAGTTATGGATTTGGAATCAGAAAAGCTGGGTTTGAATCCCAGCACTGCTGTGTGATTTCAATCAAGACTCTTTCCCAGTCTGGGCCTCAGTTTCCTACTCTGCAAAATGAAAGAACTAGAGTAAGTGATTTCTAAAGTACCTTCCAGCTCTGAGATTCTATGAGGCTGTAATGTAATTGACGTCTGGAAGCCACCCCCTCATGCAAAACTACTGACATGAGCTATAGCTGTTGTCACGATGACTTCTCCTTCCTCCCACTTCAGCTTACTCACAGCCAGACTGATAGAAAGGGGTTAGTTTTGTTTTCTTGCAATAAGCAATTCATCCCTACTCTGACACAATGACAGCAGAATGATAGTTTTGATGTCTCCATTCCTCTTATGCTTAATAACATCACCTTTGAGAAACAGAGTTAGCAACTTAGAATTGGAGGAGACCTCACTTGTCTGGTCCTCACCAGATATTTTACAGAGGAGGCAACTGAGGCCTCAAGTTAAGTGTACAGGTGTATAAGATCAGACAAGTCATAAGTGTATGATGAGCCACTCCAGTATCTTTGCCAAATTACTCTAATATCTTTGACTCAAACGGGGTCATGAAGAGTTGCCATGAAGCGTCAGATATGACTGAAAAATGATTGATATTGACCCGTTTTTCATGCTTTTCTTGCATCTCTCTCATTTCTCTTCCCAGTTTTTCCTCCACCTGTCTAACTTGATTTTCAAAATCCTTTTTGAGCTCCTCCATGGCCTGAGCATCTATTTCAGATATTTGAGATACAGAGGCTTTGACTCCTATGTCTTTACCTGATGGTAAGCAAATTTCTTCATCGTCAGAGAGGAATGGAGCAATCATCTGGTCACCAAGAAAATAACCTTCTATGGTCTTTGTTTTTTTCCCTTTTCTGGGCATTTTCC
>CM053769.1:148440293-148516126 GCA_028658325.1 Potorous gilbertii
GAGATTCAAATGCTCCCAGCCAGTTACTTGACTTCTGAGAGTCCTCTCCACCCCAGCCTAGGTCCACCCAGCTAGTGCTAGGGGTCTGGGATTCAAGTGCTGCTCCCCAGCCTCAGGGCTTTTGGCGGCAGGCCTGACTGCTCTTCAATGGGAGCTTATCTGCTGGTTCTCAGGTGGGGGCAGGGCTGCCTCTCAGGCTCAGTTCCCTCAGGGGGTTTATGCAGAGATCTTTTGTAATAGAGCTGGGGTGGAGCTCCTGCCTGCTCTGGGAGTCTCTGGCTGAGCTGCCTCTGCCCCGGCCACCACCTCCTGAGGGGGTCCGAGTCCCGGAGGTACCCGCTCCCCTCTCAGCCCGTCTCTCTCACTGACCTGTGCGTCTGTGGGTGGAGGGACCTTCGGGCCGCCGAAGATTCAGGTCCCTGACGCCTGCTGGGGTCTGCTCGCTCCTCTCAGTGCGGTGCGGCCAGGGCAGGGGGAGGGGAGCACTCCACAGGGCAGGGCTCCGCTCTTGTCCAGAGTACCTTTGCGGTCGGTTTTTCAGGGCTCTCTGCAACGGAAATCTCCTTCACTGTGTTTCTGCGCGGCTTCCACTGTTCCAGAATTTGACAGGAGTTCTTTTTAGAGGAAATCCATGGGCTGTGGGTTCGGAGCTAGCAAATGTGAGTCTTTTTACTCCGCCATCTTGGCTCCGCCCCCTGAAAAATGATTGAACAACAATGACTTCATCCATATAGGGAGCTATGTACCCTAAAGTAAAGATGAGGAAACTGAGGCAAACAGGGTTGAGTGTCTTGCCCAGGGTCACACAGCTAATAAGTACCTGAGATTAGATTTGAACTTACATCTCTCTGACTCCAAGCCCAGCACTCTATCCACTGAGCCATGATTAATTGCTCCCCTATTTCATTCCAATCAGTATTAATCAGTTTGATAGGATTTCACAGGAGTAGGTATTATAAATTCTGTATATTAGGCTCCAGAACTGGGAACTACCAAGTGTAAGTTCATTTACTTAATCATAGGATTGTTGCTGTTGCTGTTGCTGTTGCTTGTGCTTTGTTCTCGAAGAGGACCAGCCTGTGAGCTGCCTATCTACTGGCCCGTCAGCCCATTTAGAGGTTTTGACATCTCTTCATCAGCCCGGTCCATGGGTATGCTCATTGGCTTGGTAGAACCTCCTAAAAGATCAAGATAGGTCTGTTCATTAGCACATTTGTCAACCAATGGGATTCTATATTTTGTGTAGATCCTACTGGAAGGTCAAGGGCAAGGTCTAGCAACCAATGAGATTCTGTATTTTTAGTATGCTCCATCTGTATTGTCTGGATATCAAGCACTATAAAAAGAAGATACTGGAGAAAAAGACCATTTCAGATCACAAGGAATACCTTCATTACAAGGGATCATGGACTCTTTAATAAAGTGTCATTTGCTTAAAGCTCTGCCTCAATGGTTCTTCTTGAAGATTAGACAATTTTAGACCCCACACAGGTAAGGTAGACCTGAGTTGAAAAACTGCCATAGAAAAGTCCCATAGTCCTTAGGGGGAAGCAGCAAAGCATCTAGTAATGCATTATTTTAAATAGTTTCCACTGATAAAATCATACTGTTTCTGATGTAGAAAGTTATTTGAAAGTGCAAAGAACTGTGATGCCAACAAATTTATTTTCTGGGTTTTTAGAAGCTGTGACTGTAGTATTTGCAAAAACAATTCCAGGCTACATAACCATGGGGATGGCTTATTAGGATGATGGCTGCAAGGGCTGGGCTGGAAGCAAGTCCATCGATCTGTTGTGGGAGGTTAGGGGGAGATAATTTGACAGACTGTCACTGGTCAAGAGTTGACACTGGTGATGTTGAAGAAGATGGTCCAAAGTGATTTTTTTTCCATTCAAAAGCAGGCGAGGATACTCAAAAACTAGGGAGTTTTCTATCATTAGAAGTGGTCTAGCCTAGACTAGATAACCACTGGTCATCATCGCCATATATCAAAGGTATGGCAGAAGTGATTCTTGGAAAGGGCTTGTCTACATGCTTTCTGAGATCCCTTATAACTCAGAATATATGATTCTGTGCAAACATTCCCATTTTCTTCAGCTGACTCTTGTAGGCATGTTCTTCTGGTTCTTTATCAGTATGGCCACCTTCCTCTGAATAAGCTATGACTAATCAATATGATCCTGAAACTGAACCCAATCCTCCAGAAGTGGTCTGAATATGACCAAGGACAACTGGACCATCATTTTAATATGTCATATACTCTAAATGCTTCATCTTCTTATCAACATGAATATTCTCCACAATTAATAGAACATAATTCATCCATTCAGGTCCATCATCTACAACTCTTATCCATGTAGACGTGTCCTCAAGGCTTGTGGCAGGATGGTGTGGTAGATAAGAACCTGGACTTGGAATCAAAAAGATCTAAATTTAAATCTTACCTCTGACACTTGTTAGCTGCGTGACCTTGGGCAAGTCACTTAACCCCTCTGTGCCTCAATTTCCTCATCTGTCTAATGAGGGGCTTGGACTTAATAGACTTAAAGGTCCCTTATAGCTCTAACTCTATGATCCTATGATCCTTGTATAAATTTGCCATGAAGATCATTCAATGATCTAGGTTCCTCTTCAAAATCTTGTACAGATACCAGTGGAAAACATGGGCTGTCCATCAGTTGTTCTTCGCTCTTGCTACATGACCACAACCATTATTTTTTCAGTCACACATTTCTGTGATAACATCCTTTACTACACTTCATAATTTCATGTTTACAATGTGTTGTAACCTGCCTACATCTATCATTCCCTTTGAAAATTCCTCAACTTCAGTTCTTCTGGGACTGTAGTAGTCTATAACTTGCCAAATAATATGACTGGTATAATAATGGTATTTTCAAGTGGGCCTTTGTTTTAGGGAGAATTGGGAAGTAATTAAAAAGTACTATGATTTCTCAATGAAATTCAGTTTGTTTTCATCCAGATGGTGTCTTTCCAGATATATGTCCTTATAAATAAGCTCTATAGGTTATCCATCAAACTGTATAACATAATTACAAGCATATATCATCCAGATGGCTTTTCCTATGTGGATAATTTATCCAAATCCTCTTCAGTGATTATTAACCTCATTTAGGAGGTCCTGCATTATTCTTGGAGTTAATGAAATTGGCTCAGTGTCATTCACAAATAAGAGCATTTGAAAGATTTCACCATTAGCCTCTATGCTAGACCTCCATAACTGTGGGGAGCACATTTTGTGCACACATACATGTCTGTGTTTTATACTTCATTTGACCTTAATAATTAGAGAATCTTCATATTTCTGATGTTATCTATTTTGTTACTTCCGTTGAGGAAATGTGGTACCATAGGATGAATACTAGCAAGGAGTCAGAAGACATAGGTTCATAACCTACCTCTGACACTTTCTACATATGTGACTTACTACCTACATAATGGGGTGTAGGGTGTGCTCAGGGAGGACCAGTACCTTTAGTGTGATGGCTGCTGAGCTCTTTTAGGGGTTTTTTCTGCCTTTAGTGTTCACCTGTTCCACCCAACTCTCACCTGTGGCTCCAAGAAGCTGCAGTGGCCACACCCAGTAAACCATTTTGGCAAACGGGCCAAACCAGGTTGAGGGTAACCAAGGGGTCTCAAACCCATTGGTGAGTTAGGGGGGTATCTACCCCAAGCATGTGAAAAGTTCCTCTGGTGGAATGGGTAAATGAGAACAATTTGTTCCAACAGCCATGAAGGCAAGTGATATGGAGTGCTTAGAGCTTGGTTAGACACCAAAGATGCCAAGGTCATCCACAGCATCCGTAGCCATTGTCAGTCATCTTGACTCTGTCTTACCACTGGACTATGATGACTCTGGAAGAGAGAGTGAGCCTGACAACTTTATGCAACTCTGCCTCACTTAAATTCAATTTACGCACAAGTCAAAAGACATCACTCACACCATTTACTAAAATATATATATGTATATATATATATATATATATGTAACTCCTTGACACCAAGTTTTTTCAACTGTAAAATGAAAGGATTTGCCCAAGTGTATTCTGAGGTCCCTTCCAGGTCCGGATCTATGATTTTCCAATGCATTTTGTATGAATTTTATATAAATACATGAAACACTTGTTGGAAGAATGCCTGTAAGGAAGCTTTTTGTTTTACACAATAGAACACTTTTGATCATCAGTAGAGAGTAAGTACAGTGTATTTCTTATCAATCTCCAGTCAATTGTGTGATTGTAAATGTCACAAATATGTGATAAAATTCCAAGTTATCAGAAATGGAAGGAGAAGAAAAAGAAGAAGGAGGAGAAGGAGAAGAAAAAGAAGAAGGAGGAGAAGGAAGAAGAGGAGAAGAAGGAGAAGAAGAAGGAGCTGAAAGTCACCTTAGAGATAATAGATCTTGTGTTTTTTAGAGAAGAAACATAGGACCACAGAAGGGAAAGGATTTATCTAATGATGATGACTTAAGGTTAAGAACAGAACTCGACTCCTAATCCAGTGTTCTTTCTACATCATTGTGTTTTCAAAAGGGTTTCCTGTATCTAAGAGGATAGACCAGATACAATTCTGAGAGTGCTGCCCTATGGGGGAAGACTTAAACTTGGCCCTGGTTGACCTCAGAGAGTCAAACTAACAATAATAACAAACATTTATATAGTTCTTTCTATATGTCAAGCACTATCTTAAGTACTTTATAATTACTGTCTCATTTGGTCCTTATAACAACCATGGAAAGTAGGTACAATCATTACCCTCATTTTATAGATGGGAAAACTAAAGTAAACAGAGGCTAAGTGACTTGGCAAAGGTCACACAGCTAGGATGTGTCTGAGACTGAATTTGGACTCAGATCTTCCTGACTGTAGCACCAGGGTTCCATTCACTGCCCCACCTAGCTGCTTGGTGGAAGTTGTAGAGACAGATTTCCATCCCTCACCACCACCCCGAACCAATGTAAGGCCAAACTTCCTAACAATCACATAATAATAGAATTAGAACCATAGACTCTAGTGTATTTTGGTGTTGAGATAAGATTTGCAAAACAAGTCACAGTATGGGGAATTGAGTCCCATAGGAAGGAAAGAAAGGAAGATGATTGGAAAAGTGTAATAAAGGCTCAGGTAAAGAAAGAAATCTTATGATTTCCATATCTCAAAATAGGTTCACGTTAGTGGTTAATGAACCCTGCTCAGAAGAGAAAAAGTAGGTCATGTACAGAGGGGAAAAAGTAGACTGAAATTACCTATGAGTATATTAAGGGAACTCAAAAGGTGTTCATTATGTTCCAATTAAGCAACTGGAAAATGGAATTCCTGATGATTGACTGCATAGTAGAAAATCTGGGTATAAAATATTTAAAATCTCTAACCTGTAATGGTGATGCTTGTTCTGTGTCCCTGCCAGTTGCTGCTAGCTCCTGGAGGAAAGGGATCCTATGAACGTCAGTATTCTGTAAAGCACATCCATGTTGCTATGGCAATATCTGGCTTTCTCTCTGGGGCCCCATTTCTCTGTTTCTGAGCAGTTGCAGCATTTCTCCTTGAGTTCTGGATTGAGAGAGCCAACTGGTTATTGGTTTAGCTGATTTCAGACTTAAAATGAGCTGTAACCAAAATATGGAAACGCTCACTAAAGGAAAACAAAGTGTAGGCATCTGACTCCCAACTCTGATATTAACTACATAACCTTAGATGAGATAATTAACATCTCTGATGATCAGTTTTCTCATCTTTGAACAGAAATCCCACAGAGAAAAGGTATGGTTCTTGAAAGACAATGTCCTCTAGTGGAAAAAATCATTAGATTTGCAGTCAAAATGTCTGTGGAGTCAAAAGTCTCAGTTCTGCTACTGACTAGGTATCAGCCCTCTAAGCAAGTCAGTTAACTTTTCAGGGACTCAGTTTCAGCACCAGGAAGGAGCAGCCAAAACTCTGTTTTCAGCTAAGGCCTTATCTCTAGCATGGTTTCTATGAAAACTCAGAACTGTTTCCTTGGAGGGAAATCAAGGCAGTCCTAGTATTTCAAACCAACTCTCGGGAAAACTCTCAGGAAAGGCAAGGCCAAGGGGATAATGTCCACAGACAGGGAACCATGAAAGAAGGAATGGAATGAAGAAGTTAGAAGAAAGGAGATGTTTATATATTGCAGTACCATACCATGCCAGATTTTAAAAAGTGGTAAAGGGAGCCACCATCTGCAGGGAAGCATAGAAACAGAAACATAAAGAAAGTCACACCGGTAGCCCCCTAGACCTACATTACCTGCAAAAACTTATCTGACCCTCTTCCTTCTTCGATCACATTCAGCTCTATGGCTAAACTATAATGGGCAATTTAGGAACTCAGAGGCCTGCCCTCTCTCTGTTGTTATCTGCTTACAACCTCACTGTAGGAGAGGCCTGTCTGAATAGGATCACTGACAACTACTGTCGTCCTGCTCCCACATCTCACTTTTATATCTTAGTTTACAACAGGGTAAAATAGATTGGAGTGGGGAGGGGAGATGTAGGCAGGGAAGGTCAAAGATTTAAAATGCAGAATCGTCCTCTGATCACACTGTATGAATCCCCACTCCCCTGCTGTCTTTCTCATTCTTCATTCTGCATGGGATGTCTTACCTTTTTATACTCTACTTTTCTAAGTCCTTTCTATGCTTTGAGACCCAACTGAAGTCCTACCATTTTCATGAACACTTACCAGATCACCCACCACAGAGTGATCAATCTTTAAGACAATTCTTGAAGGCCTTAAAGTCTCTATTATGTATTTGGCATTGAGTTACTTTGGACTGTTCTTTATGCACACATTCTGTCTCTCCAACCAAAGCCCAGCACACAGAAAATCAGAACTGGAATGTACTTTAGAACCTAAAATATCATTCCTCAAAAAGAGCCTAATGATCTTATAAGGCAACTCCAACATTTTACAAATGAGGAAACTGGGACTAGAAAGAAGAAATTACTTGCCCAAGGTCTCACCTAAAGTTATTGGCAATGCTCAGACTTAAACCTAGGATTTCCTGGTTCCCAAGGCTTTCAGCCTTCTCTCACTATCAGACTATCAACTTTCTGAGAGGAGATACCTTATCTTATACATATTGATATTCTTTCACATCACCAAACATGTTGTTCAGTTATTTGCTGTTGTGTCTGATGCTGTCACCCCCATTTTGTTTTGTTTTTTTTTTTTTTGCCAAAGACACTAGAATGGTTTGCAACTTCCTTTTTCAATTCATTTTTTACATGAAGAGCTGAGGCAAACAGGGTTAAGTGACTTGCCCAGGATCACACAGCTAGGAAGTGTTTGAGACCAAATTTGAACTCATGAAGATGCGTCTTCCTGATTCCAAGCCCAGTGCTATATCTACTGTACCATCTAGCTGTCATGTACCAAATATAGTGTTCTGCTAAGTGAATATTTGCTAATGATGATGATAGTCTGGTAGATTTAAATCTGGAAGGGACATTACAGGTCATCCAGTTGATGAAGAAAATGTTGAAAATGGTGAAAGGGGAAAAACACTGGGCTCATAGGTGTTCCAGAGAGCATTCTCCACATCTAGCCTGACCCAAACCCACTTTGCTTCTCCTCCAGGTTTCTGTTTTGCTCCTACATTCAGCCTCCATCTCCAAATTCACCATACCATCTCCCACTCTGGGGACCTGGGCTTTTCACTGAAAAAATCTATATAATCTAACCCCTATCTACCATGTTGCTTATTGGTCATCTTCCTACCATACTGCTACATTTATATTCTTTCCCTAGGTAGCTAGATGGTACAGTGGATAGAGCACTAGGCTTGGAGTCCAAAGTTCTAATCTGGCCTCAGGCACTTACTAGCTGTGTGATCTTGGGCAAGTCACTTAATTTATGTTTGCCCAACTCTTGTTTCTTCAGTTATAATACATTATCTCCTATCTCCTGGGGTTGTTATGAAGATCAAATGGAATATGCATAAAGTGCTTAGTATATTGGCTGGCACATAGAAAGTACTTAATGAATGCTTCTTTCCTTCCTTTTCCATTTTCCATCTCAAGGACCAATAATCACGCCAATTCTACCATTCTTAGAAAGGACATATTGATTGCCCCTTGACTCCATGTACCATCCTGGGATTTCCATGAATATATATGTCCTATATATGTTGTCTTTCCCTATTAGGATGTAAGTTCCTTGACAACAAATACTGTTTTGTTTTTCTATTTTTATCCTTGGAATTTAGTATAATATCAGGCCCACAGAAACTGCTTAACAAATATTTTCTATTCTTAAAAAATAGAAAAGCAGCACTCCTATACCTACTCCTTACTGGCCATGTTGCCTCAGGCAAGCCCCTGTCAATTATGGGGCTCAATTTCATACACACACACACACACACACACACACACACACACACACACATATATATAATGAATACAATAATATTTCTACTCTTTAATTCACAGAGTTGTTTCTAAGGGAAGCATTTTATAAACCTTGAAGAGTAAGCCATAGTGCTAAAGAACATGTTCCCAAATTTGTAATTATAAGGCTTGGTTCTGTCTTAGACAAATATGGGGAACAGAGTTAAGTTTTTTAATGAGAACACTCGTAGAGTATTTCTTTCCAATTACTTGGTTTGAAAGTCCCATTAATTTTTTTTCTATTTCATTCTAGTCTAATATAAACTGGATCCACTCTCAAGTAATTAAGGGAAAAGCTGTTGATGGGTAAATTGTCAGCAACTCTTATTTATCTGTCAGCCAAGCAACTGACTCTTATCTTTTCCCTACCGTATGTTTCCCTCTTCTGAAAGGTCATCTTTCCTAATGCCTAGAAAACAACCCTGCCATTTTAAGAACCTTTTGGTATTAATCTGCTAGAGGGTAAAAATGTATCTAACTATAATTTTGAGAACTGAAGATTCACATACTGTAAATACCAATAGTCTTGATGCTATGAAATGTTCCCTATACGTCCTCTAAAAACAAAAATCTTCCTACTTCTCCCCTCTGGGGTCATGTGGAATACCTCTTCAACATAGAAGCCCTTTAAATACATGAAAAAATGTATTTTTCCTAAGTCTTTTATTCATCTGATCCTATCCAGGCAACACTCTTGACTTTCCTGGATATTATCTATAACGCCATAGTAACCCCATCATGCTTGAGTATCACTCTACTCCTGGACTTCTCACATTGAAAGTCTGCCTCAAGTCAAGTCTACAAGTATTTAATGAGCCCTTACAATGTACCAGGCACTGTGCTAAGCACTGAGAATACAAGCAAAAAGAAATAGAGTCTCTGCCCTCAAGGAGTTTATATTCTAAAAGGCAGAAAAGGAGAAAGTACTCAAAGTAGGGGGGAAAGGATAAGGGAAAGTAAGGAGTGCAGTTGGGCAAGGAATGAAGACATGGCTGACTTGGGCCCTTTCCTTTAAATAGAGGTTCTGGCAGGAAACACCCAAAGTACCAGATAGCACATTGGATCAAGTTTGGGGTGTGGAGTCAGGAAGATCTGAGTTCAAATGTGCCCTCAGATACTTACTAGTTGTGTGATGCTGATTTCCATTTGTCTCAGTTTCCTCAAATATAAAATGGGGACAATAACACCTATCTCTCAGAGTATTGTGAGACTCAAATGAGATAATATTTGCAAAGTGTCTAGCACTTAGTAGATACTATATAAATTATGTACAACATAATAATATAATTATCATATTTTATCATACTAATGGTATACAATTATATATAATATATGATATGCATGACCTGTGACTCATAATATATACCAAATAACATATATTATTATGTATGATAGATATAACATTAAAGTGGTTATAACATTATATTTATTATTGTTACAATAAATAAGAATGAACTTCAAGGGCAGAATGAAATTCCATATGTTGAGAAATTCAGAGAGTGAACTTCCTGGATGAGGAGGTTGCTATGGCAACCATGGACCGGCTTCATATTGTATTTGGATTATAGCTCTTCACACAGTTCCTTGCAGAGAGTAAACTCTTTCATGGTTTAGAATATATTCATTCATTCATTCTAGCTTCTAGCTTGTCAATATCTTTCAATAAAATGTAGATGAAAGGTCACGTGTAGAAGGACGTAGGACAGAATTGCCTATATTCATATCAGGGGTCTACTAAAGATGTTCTTTGTCCTCTAATTAAACAAGACAATAGAATTCCTGGTAACAATACTCCACATATGATCTAACCAGAGCACAGTAAAGTCAGACCCTTCTGATGGGTACCATGGTACTCAATATAGTTTAGGATTCCATTTAACTTTTGTGATTACCACATAAGTCATTAAGCTTACACTGTTAACACTCACAGATTTTTTTACATGAATTGTTGCCTTAACCCCAATTCCCCTATCTTGCACTTGTGAAGTTGAATCTTTTAATTAAGTACAGAGATTTACATTTATCCTCATTAAATGTAAACTTAATTAATCCGATATAGTTTAGAAGAGCCAAATTTATGTTGATCATATTTTACCTTATATTGTATTTATGTGTGTACATATTGCAAAGTACCTTAAGAACAGAGTACCTGATTTCATCTTTCCAGTCCCATTTCTGATTACATGGCCCTGGACAATGTAATTATAATATTATTAGTTCATATCTCTATAGCACTTTAGAGATCACAAAGAAATTTTTCTCACAACAAGCCAGTGAGATAAGTTTTGCAAGTATTTTTATTTCACTTTTACAGATGAGGAAAACTAAGAATTATAGAGGGACAGGATTTGAACCCACTTCTGTTAGCTCCAAGATCAGGGCTTTTGCCGCCACACCACGCTATCTTTCAATAATGGCTATAAGTGACTGAGCCAAAGTGATTCTGCATTCTTCATTGATTTAGTTATTAACACTTTGTAACATTATATACAATTTATAATACATCTGTAAGCTATAGTTATAAACATTTTATGCCATTAAAATTCTCACAAAACTGAAAAAATAATGACTATAAGTGGTAGGCTAGAGTGAAAGTTTGACTCTATCTGATGAGCCTGACAGCTATAAAGACAAGGTCCCTGAGGAGGGGCTGAGGATACACAAGGTCAGGATGGCCTCCCCAGTGACAACCTGGTTTCTTGCCAGTTTCCCAAAAAAGAGAGGGACCTCCCAGATCTGTGAGCTAGTCATAATGTGTGAACCACAGGGAGTAGAATAGAAGGGGATAGAACTACAAAAACTCACAAGGAAAGTGGCAATGATATAACCAGTCACCCATATGTTGATGAAAGGTAGCCAAGGCTAATTACATCAGAGCTTGAGATAGTTTCCCTGTTCACTGACATTTACTATAGTCCATGAAGCTGCTTTTTCCAAAGAAACCTAAAAACAGACCTTTACATATTTCTTAAGCATCCAACTGTTTTCCTGAAACTAATAAAATATTTTGATCTGGGCCTACTCGTCTCAGAAAGAATGCCAAGTTCCAATTTTAGAGATAGCAGAGTGTAGTTGAAAGAGCTCTAGATCTGAAATGAGTGAATGAAGAAAGCATTTATCAAGCATTAGTTATGTATCAAGCTCAATGCTAAGCGTCTGAGGACACCAGTACAAAAACAAAGAGGTCCCTGCCCTCAAAGAGCTTATATCCAACATGTATATGCCAGAGAGAAACACTTTGGCCCTAAAAATTACAGGGATGGTGAATGGAACCGAAGGATATATCTCATCTAGGAATAGAGATGATCATGATTTATGGTTCCTGAACTCAGAAAAGAGTACACTAATGGCTACCATGGTTGGAAAGAAGTTTATAGAGAAGATAATCAGAGAGGAAGGAGTAAAATGAAGGGCGGCTGGGGCTTTCCCAATATGGAAAATAGTGGCCTGGAAGAAGCCACCAACCAGGAAAGCAGGGATGCATGGGGGGATGTTCCTCCAGGATATGGACCCTGATATAGATTTGAGGTGGTTGGTGAGGTTGTGGAGAAAATGGTCATAGAGAAGGGAATGAAACGAAGCAGTTAGAAGACCTTGGATGAGATCCTGGCCCTGCCACTTGTTACTTGTGTAAATTTGGCCAGTTCTTTAACTGTTTCCTCAACTGTAACATGTCAATAATAGTACCTGAACTACTTACTCCACAGGGCAACTGTAGCCTGAGTGGCAATGTGGTATGGTGAATTCATAGTACCAGGTTTGAATTCCCAGGACCTGGGCTTAAATCTTGCCTCTTTTCTTTACTTCCTATGTGACTTTGGCCACTTCCTTAACCTTCCTGGTCCTCAATTTCCTCATTTGTAAAATAAAACCCCAATGGTCCCTTTCAACTTTAAATGTTACTATCCCTATGATTTTGCCTCAGTTTGGGCTATACTAAAGTTAATCTAGCAAGATAAGAATCAATGCCCTTTCCAAATACCCACAAGTTTTCTAAAAATCAGACTAATACAATACTTCCAAGCAATTTCCAACCCATAAAGTTTATCCTTTGGCTATTCTCCGATCTCCCAGAGGAACTGGTCTCTCTCTATCCCAGGACACTGAACTCTAGTAGGTAAGTTTTTGTTTTACCCTGCCAAGAACCAGGACAACACATTTCCAAATCATACCTACATGAGTCCTGTCTTCCCCGCCTTTTCTAACTTCCCATAGATTAGTTCTCCCTGTTAGAATATAAGCTCCTTGTGGAGAAAGACACTCTAGCTTACTTGCATTTGAGTTCTCAATGTTTAGTATAGTGCCTGGCATATAAGTAAGGACTTCATAAATGCTTTATCATTTCATTCATTCACTCATTCATTAATTCATTCCAAGTTCCTTTGGTTTTCTATTCCAGTATCCTGAAATCTTTCTTAGGCCTACATTATACCCTTCATGCTACTGCTGAAGTGTAGCTGTTTTTATAAGAACCTTTCAAAAAGTAGCATTTTATCTTCTCTTGGGTATCTTTTATTTCTATGGTACTTTAAGGTTTACAAAGAACTTTACTCAGAATTGCCCTGTGAGTTAGGTTAATTATTTATTATCTCCTTTTACAAAGCAGGAGGCAGATTCAAGTAAGGTAACAGTCTTGCTTGTTGCCCCATTGCAAGGCAGTGTCCAAGCCAATAAATCTGCATCTCCTGACCTGAGGCCCCTGATCCTTATATTATGCCACATAGCTCTGGATAAATTGTAGAATCTTAGAATTCTGAGATGGGAAGGACCTTAACGATCACTTCATCCAAACTTCTGCACCCTGTAGAAATTCACTGCACACAAATGCCTTGACAGAAATGATATACACTCATCTTAGAAAACTCCAATGATGAGGAATTATTTTCCAGGCAGTGGACAGTTTCAATTAGTGCAGAGTTTGTCTTTACTTCAGATTGAAGTCTGTCCCTCTGTATCTTCCTTTCATTGCTGGTAATTTTATCTTTTAAGCCCAGAAAGAACAAAGCTAATACTTCTTACATATTCCAACATTGAAAACTGTAACCATCTTCTCCCAAAGTTGTTGCTTCTTTAGGTAAAACAATCTCAGGTCCTTCAGTCGATCCACATTTGGTCCCCTGTGTAACTCCCATTGCCCTCATTTCAGTTTCTTGCTGTTCTTCCTAAAATCAAGTGCAATATAAGGTGATATTTAAGGAATGGATGAGTACAGTTGGACCTATTACCTTAATACAGGAATGTGCTGGTAAATGTTTAACCACCATCTCTCTGAAGAGGAAAAAAAGTACCTATATTATAGTTCAATTTAATCTGCAATTATAACATTTTATCTGTAATTTTCTTAATCTAGACAATCAACAAAACAAGCCCTGGTTTGTAGCATGTGTCTACTTCTTAGATGTACATACCAAAAATTTAACACTTGGCTCTCAGAAGTAGGTTATAACTAGCTCTAGCCTACCCCTGCCTTGATAAGCCTTAGATATTATTGGGACCATAGAGATCACCTAGTTTCACTTGAGCCTGATCAGAAATACCCTCTATGACACTGTTGTCAAACTCAGGGCCCTGACAAAACTCTTGGCAGAACCAGGTTAAAATATAATTGGGAAATATTTAATACAATAAGTAAAAATACTATAAAATACAGATAAAGTTAGTTCATAGTTTTCTAAGTGAATAGGTAGCCCACAAGGATCCATTTCTATCCTTCTCAAATTTGACCAAAGTAGAGTATAATGAGCCTATCATGCTCTTTATTTTGGACAGTAGGCCTCTATTGAAACAGACTGGGAACACATTAGTTTTGAGGGACAGTCATGTAGCCTGGTCATATTACTAAATTATATTGATCTTATAATCTGTTAAGACCCCAGATCTAATATTTGTATCCTTTTAATCAAATACCTCTCCATTTTCTCTCACAGAATAATAAACATCACCTCCTATATAATCAACCACCAGGGCCTATTTGGGTATCATACTATCTGTGCTGCCACATTCTCCCTTTCCTCTACCTGGAACAGTGTCTTTCTGGACCAAAGCTGTTCTGAGTTAAAACTCAGACAACCTAATATATATTTAGGTATCCCCTAACCATGCTTTACATCCCATCCACCCATCCACTAGGAAACAAGGGCCTATCCCTGGCATCTTTCCATCCTCTTGTCCTGGAAATATGGCTGCTAGAAGAGATCAGCTGCCTTATGGCCTTACTCATCATGCCTGGTTACCTCCCCAGATCAAAGCTCCCTTTTCTGATCACTATAGCCCCTGTATGTATTCTGTCTCTCTCTCTCTCTCTCTCTCTCTCTCTCTCTCTCTCTCTCTCTCTCTCTCTCGTTATACAAGTTGTAAGTTCTCTGAGGGCAGGGACTTTCTCATTTTATGTTTGTATGCCAAATGCCTCACAAAGTGCTTTCTATGTAGCAGAAACTTAAATGTATTTTCATTGATTTCCAGCCATTCAATGAGCACTTCTAACTCTCAGGGCAAGTATCACAAGATGTAGCAAAGTAATCAGTATGAAAGCTACACTCAAATCGTCTTTTTGAAAGCAGTTTAGTTGAGGGCTAGAGGAGAGACTTTGAGAAGGGATCTTGGGCCTAAGTTTCCATGAGGACAAAGAGACAGTGTCTTTTGGGAGTGAAGACTCCAAAAATATGGGCCACCAGGAGGCCATTAATGGGAAGGCAGTTGTGGCATGAGAGTACAGGATATGGTCAAACTGGTCCAGAACCAACCAGAAGTGTGACCATGGGGTAGGGGAGGGAAGGAAAATCATCATCAACTAGTTTCCTATTTTAACTCTATTTCTCTTTCTAACTAGTTGCTAAGTTCAATTGTTTCTGCTTGCTTTAGTACAAGTGCTTTCCTACCCTTCCAAATTTCAGTACCCTGAGACAAAGCTCGTGTCCCTTCCTCATTATAGCTCTGTTATTTTAGACATAAGACCAAATAAGAGTGGACAACACTAACTAATTCTGAGTTCCTAAACATTATGAAGAAATTTAGAAAGAATTTTTTCTTCCCATGGTTTCATTCAGCACAGGACCAGGAGAAGACAGGTTAAGTAAGAGTAAGACATTGAAATTGGTAATGTATAATCAGGGACCTGTTTAATTGCTAGTAAAAAAACAAACAAATCCCAAACCCCAAAACAAACAACAATAACAACCTGTGATTTTTAAAATTCAGAATACATTTTTTGAGCACCTACTACATGTCAAGCCCTAAGAAAATAATTTCTGTTCTTTGCTCTAAGATCACTTTGCAGCACTAACATTCTATCAGTCTATTTCAGCCTCAGGAGTTCTGATAAATGGGAAGGTGCAGAATCTTTAGCAATGAAATACTGAAGTAAAATGACTCACACATTCCATCCTATTGAATTAATGTCCTCTAAATTCCCTGTTAAATTTCCTGTAGCTTAATAACTTCCCAGATATGATAGTTTTATAGTGTACCCTTTAGAGTTTAACAGCAGCAGTTCATACTTCGATAACACTTTTATAGCTTATAATGCAATTTCCTCAAAAGTATTATTTCCCATTTTGAAAAGAGGACACTAGGGTTCGGATAGGAAAGGCAACTTGTCCAAGGTCTTATAGTAAGTTTCATGATGGCATGTTTGCATGAGTTCTAGATAATAGATGATGTTCTTGAGCTTTGCCAGTCATCAATGAAAGTGTGCTTGCTTTTGTGATTTTTAGCATGATATTTTCAATGATGTTGGCAGATGCCTTCACCAAGGATGTAAATAGCATCAAGGTCAGTTACCCCCATGATAGTAAATTATTTAACTTTCAAAGGCTACAACTCAAGAATAAAGTAGAGGGAGAGTTGGTACATGATTTTTGGTTTGTAGATGATCGTGCTCTCAATGCAGCCTCTGAAGCTGAGAAGCAACAGGGCATGGATGGATTCTCTACCACTTGTGCTAAGTTTGGTCTGATAATTAACACCAAGAAAACAGAGGCTCAGTCAGCACTGCATCATCCATATGTGGAACCATCACTTACAGAAAATAGAGAAATGTTGAATGCTGGGAATACTTACTCTGGCAGTATACTTCCCAGGGTTATGCACATAGATGAAGAGATTGATGCACACATTGCCAAAGCTAGCTCAGTGTTTTGGAGGCTCTAAAGGAAAGTGTGGGAGAGAAGAGGTATTAGAATTCCTACCAATATGAAGGTCTACAGAATCCTTATGCTGATCTCATTGGTGTATGACTGTGAAACCTGAACAGTATACAAACACTATGCCAGGAAACTGAATTGCTTCCATTTGAATTGTCTTAGTGAGATTCTGCAGATCATCTGACAAGATTAGGTACTGGACACTGAAGTCCTTTCTTAGCCTGAACTGCCAAGCATTCAAATTCTACTGCAGAGAGTGCAAATGGGGTGACCACATTGTTCAAATGCCAAATGTTGTTGTTGTTGTTGTGTTTGTCCTTTGCTCTCAAAGAGGACCATGACATCAAGATGATAAGACTTGCAGTTGACTTTGATTTGAGTGAAAGAGAGCTGTACAAGGTCACCAATCTCACTCTCTTCTCCTGAGCCATCCGGGTCCAGTGGTCTGATATTCATCAGGACGACTGGAGATGGCCTAGGGTGCAATGTGAGCCAAATGTATATTTGCCTAAAAAACTATTTTACAGAGAACTCACACAAGGCAAGTGCTTACCAAGGTCAGAATAAGTAATACAAGGACACTCTCAAGGTCACTCTAAAGAATTTTGGAATTGATTATAAAACGTGGGAAACACTGTTATAAGACCACCAAGCATGGCATGCTCACATCAAAGAAGGCTCTGTGCTCTATAAGCAAAGCAGAATTTCAATGGTCCAAAAGAAAAATGAGATACATAAATTTAGAGACATCTCCTTTCCAAATGTTCATATGGACTATTAATGCCCAACCTATGGTAGAGTCTTCTGAGCTCATATTGGTCTGAGTGGCTATAATTAGACACACTCTACCTTGACCCCAACACAGTGATGTCATTTTGGTCCTCTTTGAGCACAAAGGACAACAGTCACTATCATTTTAAGTAATGAGCATGGATGGGACAGTAAGCTAGATTTTCCAACTTCTAATATTCTTCTTGTTTGTTTTGTTAAAAAAATATTTTTTATTTATATTTTAAAAAGATTTTTAACATTCATTTTAACAAAGATTTTGAGTTCCAAATTCTCTCT
Organism: Potorous gilbertii; assembly: GCA_028658325.1. NCBI lineage: Eukaryota > Metazoa > Chordata > Mammalia > Diprotodontia > Potoroidae > Potorous > Potorous gilbertii. The sequence continues at coordinate 148,457,928 of CM053769.1, forward strand.
CTCCCTCCCTCCCCCACTCCCTTTCAGAAGGCAAGCAACTTCATATAAACTATACATGGGAAGTTATGCAAAACATATTTCCAAATTAACCATGTTGCAAAAGAAAACACACATTTAAAAAAAAAGAAAAAGAAAGTTTTAAAAGTACGCTTTGATCTGCATTCAGAGTCCAACAGGTCTCTATATGAGAAATGAGGACTGTTTCAGAGGAACTTGCTGTAAAAAAAATTTCCCCCATTTTCCTGCTTTCCTTCTCATCTTGACTACATTGGCTTTGTTTGGCAATTTTAAAAAATTTAATGTAATCATAATTATCCATTTTATATCTCTCTATGCTCTCTATCTCTCATTTGGTCATAAAATTTTCTCTTATCTATTGCTTTATCAAGTAAAATTTCCATGTCCCCCTACTTTATATATGCTATCATCCTATATGTTTAAATCATGGGCCCATTTTGACTTTATCTTGGTATACAGTGTGAGATGTTGATCTATACCTAATTTCTGCTAAACTGCTTTCTAGTTTTTCCAGAAATTTTTGTCAAACAGTGAGTTCTTGTCTCAAAAGCTTGAATCTTTGGGTTTATCAAATACTAGATTACTATGGTCATTCACAATTGTGCACTGTTCTCCTAATCTATTCCATTGATCCACCATTCTACTTCTTGGTCAGTTCCTGATTATTTTGATGACTTCCACTTTGTATTACACTTTGAGATCTGGTACTAAGGGCTACCTTTCTTCACATTTCTTTGCATTGATTCTTTGGATCTTCTTGACATTTTGTTTGCCCATGTGAATTTTGTTATTTTTCCTAGCTCTATAAAATAATTTTTTAGTAATTTGATTGACACTGCACTGAATAAATAAATTAGTTTAGGTAGAATTTTCATTTTTATTACATTGGTTCTGCCTACCCATGAGCAATTAATATTTCTTTAATTGTTTAGATCTAACTTTACTTATGTGAAAAGTGTTTTGTATTTGTGTTCATACAGTTCCTGGGTTTTCTTAGCAGGTAGACTCCCAAGTAGTTTATATTGTCTTCAGTTATTTTAAATGAAATTTCTTTTACTATCTCTTCCTGCTAGGTTTTGTTGGTGATATATAGAAATGTTGATGGTTTCTGTGGGTTTATTTTATGTCCTGCAACTTCACTGAAGTTGTTAATTATTTCAACTAGTTTTTAGTTGATTCTCTAGTACTCTCTAAATGTACCTTCCTATCACGTACAAAGAATGATAGCTTTGTTTCCTTATTGCTTATTCTATTTCCTTTAATATCTTTTTCTTCTTTTATTGCTATGGCTAGCATTTCTAATACCATATTGAATAAAAGTGGTTGTTGTGATAAGCAAGAATAATGGGCCTCCTTGCTTTACCACTGATCTTGCTTGGAAACTTCTAGCTTTTTCCCATTACAGATAATGCTTCCTGATGGTTCTAGATGGCTACTATTTATCATTTAAAGAAAAGCTCCATTGTTTCCTATATTTCTGAGTGTTTTTAGTAGGAATGATATTTTGTCAAAAACAACTTCCAATATTCTTTCTGCTACAACACATACTTCTCACCAAATAAAATGATTCTGTTGATGAAAATTCACAATTGTGTTTTTATGTTGAATAGTATACTTATTTTGTCCACCTATGTTCACATCTGGTTATAGCCATTTGAGGTACAGATGATCCATATGTGCATATCTGCGCAAACCCACTTTGGGCTTGCAACATCCTTAGCTGATCTATTGGCTAAGATCTCATCACTTAGCAGTAGTGTTTCTAAATGGCTATCTGTCTGGGAGCAAAGAATAGATCTTCACACAAATGTCATAAAAATCTCTATGAGGACTGCCAATGGTATGTAAAATGATCATGCTCAGAGAAGTACAAATCTATAGGAAATTTAACAAATGGATTTCAGAGAGTACTAATTCAGTAGAAGATACCGAGTAGTTTTCCTCCAACATTTCATAGCCAAGATAGAGTGATGAAATACTAGCACAGAAGGTCTCTTAAAATAAAGAATAGAAGTTGTTGGAGTTGGAAGCCCACTTGAAATTAGAACATAGGACGCCAGAGCTAGAAGGATCCTTAATTCCATTCCATTAAGTTCAGTTCAATAGTAATTAAATGACTGCTATGTGCAAGGCACTCTCTTTGGCTCAAAAATGATAGATAAAAATGAAAAAGTTGCAAGGAGTTTGTATTCTCAAGGGAGGATACAACATGAATACAGATAAGGATGATACAGTGAGGTGGTATGACGGATATAATGCTGGACTTGATGTCAGGAAGACCTGAGTTCAAATCCTGCTTCAGACATTTACTACCTGTGTGACCCTGGGCAAGTCATAACCTCTTCCAAATTAATTTTCTCCATCATAAAATGGAGATAAAAGTAACACCTCATAGGATTTTTGTGAGGATCAAATCCTTGACTTAAAATGAGAGAAATACAAAGTACTTAGCCAACCTTGAATATAAATGCCTAGAAATAAAAATGTAAATGCCAACTATTTTTATTAAATAGGGTAAGGAATGAAGGGGCAAGGGAGCTATCAGATAAAGCATACTTTGTCTAGGAATATCAGAAAGAGAGAGTATTAGTGGCTGGAGAAATCACATAAAGCTCATGAATCACGTTTGTAGTCACCATGAAATATGAATTTTTATGGTAACAAAATAAGAGTTGAGCTTGTCTCACCCATATTATCATTTCTACTTAACCTTGAGTAATGATTGTGTCTTTTTTTTTATCTTTCCCCAATATAGTTACAAACAATAAAAACTCTTGGGAAGGGGCACTTAGTGTTTGGGTGGTTTTTTTTTTTTTGTACTTTTCAAACTTAGCTCACTATGGGCTTTCACAATCCCATCGTTTTTCTTTCAGAATTGGTTCACAAGTTTGTATATACTACCTGTCCTTTTTTCATTTCTGGTCAGGTCTTTAATAAATATACAAATAGATTTATAGAGTCATGCATGTGTGCATGTGTTTGTGTGTGTGTGTATGTGTGTGTGTGTGTGTATGTGTGTGTAGTGTTAACAAATGAACCCCAAGGCCACAAAAGGACCTGAAATAAAAGAGTCCAATCACCAATTAAAAGCATTTATTGTCCGAGAAAAAGGTTTGTTGGGAAGAGAAGACCCTACAAGGAAGGAGAGAAAGAGTTCTTCAAAAGGGAGTGGGAAAGGGGATGAAATAATATAGTTTCTATAGACTTTGGCAGGGAGAGGGTTGGCAGAGGATGTTAAGAAAGAAGACATCTGTAGATAAGATAAGCCACAGAGTAAGGTGTTTGGAAGGTCCTATGTCTGCAGCTGCTGCTCAAGACCTACTTGAGCCATTCAAGGCTGGCCCACCCTTGGAGGTCACGTCCAAGTTCACTAAGTTCTCAAAAGATCACTTGTACATCAAGCAACTCTGAACCTCAGAAATCATTCTAATTGGCCTGCTCTTCATCCTGCTCCTGCAAAGAAGGGAAGTTCTACCATATAGTATAGTCATTAAAGAGTTCATGTTCACAACAGTTTTTCATGAATCCACACATTAATTTCTTTAGACAACTCCCTTTTCTTCTCCTCAGTATTGTTTTCCTACATTTGGAATTTTATTTTTGAGAATTTTTTCTCTCCCTTGAGTATATTTACCTGTACAATTTTGAGCCATGGAGCTGTACCTATTGATTCTCTTAGCCCTTTGAAAATTTCTCTCTCCCTGCCCCCCCAATTAAACTCAACTTTGTGAAATTAATTTTTTTCAACGAACAAAAATCAATTTTCTCTCCCATCCTTTCAACCATTGAAAAAAGAAGAAAAAGAAAACCCTTGAAACAAATATGTATATTCAATTAAACAAATTCCTACATTGATTAAGTGTCAGAAATATATGCGTCATGCTGTACCCTGAATCCATCTCTTCCTTGTCAGGAAGTGGGAAGCAAACTTCCTTACTGGGCCTCTAGAATCATAGCTGATCTTTGCCTTGATCAAGTTCTTAAGTCTTTCAAAGCTGTTTGTTTTCACAATTGTTATATAAATAGTCCTCCTTCTTCTGCCCAGTTCATTCTGCATGAGTTGCTACAAGTTTTCCTAGGTTTCACTGAAACCTTTCCTTTCATCATACCTTATGACACTATAGTATTCCCTTACATTCACATACTATAATTTGTTCAGCCATGTCACAATTGATTATTCCTAGATTTTCTCACTTTCTTTATCAGGAATTCTTATAAGAAGTAATCATTTCCCATCCCTACATTATCACAAAGTTCCTTTTTATTTCTATTTCAGAAATCAGTTTTTCCAGACTGAGAGAATAGCTTTTCTGTTGAAGGGTCCCTCATCCTTTTGAAGGATGATATAATTAAGATAACCCAAGGAATTATTAGCTCCTATGCTTTGAGCTGAAAGAAAGCTCCCACAGATGTCCAGCTCGAAATTTCCTACCACTATTATATCATGCCTTCTGGCCAGGCTTGTAATGTATTTCCCAAATTTCTCATATGTTTTCTTTTGCTGCTTAGCTGACCTGCATTATGTTCCAAAGTCAATATCCTTTCTGTTTGTTGCTTTGCACCCAAATACCCTTTATCATGCTTCACCCCTCTGGTTTCCTCACACTTTTCTCATACACATCTTTTTATACAATGATTCTCTGCCTTCTGCTTCTTTTAACCTAAACAGTTCCTTTTAAATCAGGAATAATCATCCAGAGTCATATTTCAAATATGAATCTTTCCTAGCCAGTCTCAGTGATACCTGAGGTTAAATACTTTACATGAGGAACTTCTAGTTCTGTAATATTTCAACCATGCAGCACTGCTTAGGAAGAAAAATATTCAGGGCTAGCCCATCCCTGGCCTCCTCAAGGAATCTCTCTTGGCATCAGATGGGGAGTGAAGAGATGGGCCTCTTTGGAATATAAAGGCCCTAGAGTAGGTGCCAGTGGTTTGGCTTCAAACCTGCCAGTGCCTTGCATAGATCGGGAAGCCTGGTTTGCTATTTCAATTAGATGACTTTAACATATGTTCTTGGACCTGATGCGGGGGAAATGTTCTCTCTAAATTAAAAACATTAGGGTTAAAAATAGCCCAGGCTTTGACACTGCTTGTATTAGTCACACAGAAAACCCACCCTACATAAACACATTTTCAGTTCTTTCTCTTTATGACCAAGATGGAAAAGTGTATGTTTCCTTTCCAAATCACTCTGTCCTATTGCACTCTCTAAAAATAATAACGATAGGTAACATTTATATGTTGCTTTAAACATTTATATAGTGTTTTGACAAAATTCTATACATACATTATCTCATTTAATTTGATCCCCACAACACTCAAAGGAGATAGAGGCTGTTATTATATTTTCTTTTTATTTATGTGCTTCTTTTTACATTACAAATACTTACAGATTGGCTCCTATTTCATGAGAGGTCTTTTATAATAAAAGTAAAGCTAATAATACAGTGTCCTCATCTGAAAACACATTCAGCATTTCACATCTCTAGCACCAACCTCCACCTCTAATTTTTCAAAGTAACAAACATCTATTTTTTTTCTTTCTACTTCCTATCTCATTAAAAAAAGATTAAAAATTCCTCTAATAAGTAAGCATATGCTACAGCAAAACAAGATTTCTCAATGGCTATACACATCACATATGTATGCATATATATTCCATATATATGAGTATATATGTACACATATGTGTATATATGTTATAGAGATACGGCAAATTCAGGGTACAGAATTACATATGTAGACATATATATGTACACATGTACATATATGTGTCTATATTTATGCATCTTTCATGTCTCTGTAAGAGGTGGCATATTTCACCATTAGTCCTCTGAAATGAACGGTCATTGTACTGGTCATAGTTACTACAGCTTTCAAAGTTGTTTGTTTGTTTTTGTAATGTTATTATACAAATTGTTCTCCTGTTTCTGCTGATTTCATTTTTTAAAACATTTTAGAAAAGTCTTCAAGCTTAATCAGTTTTGTAATTTTGATGTTATAGTATAAATGGTTCTGGTTTAGTTTACTCCATTCTGCATCAGTTCATATAAATCTTTCCATGTCTTTTTGAAAACACATTTCTGATAAGTGATCATTCAGTTTCTGTTTGACCACCTTCAATGATAGGAAACTCACTACCTTGAAGGCATTATTGGGTTGTTGGAAAGGTCTTTCTTCTTTTGAAATGAGTTCTCCCTGATAAACTCTCACCCATTACTCCTCATTCTGCTCTCTTGGGCCAACCAGAACAGTATAATCCTTCTCCGATATAAAAGCCCTTCAGATATATGAAGGCAACATTCATGCCAATCATTCTTTTCTCTAAGCTAAATATTCCTAGTTCCTTCAACTGGTACTCAAAAATAAGCATTTCCATATCCTAATTATCCTCTTCTGGATGCTCCCAAGTGACAATAGCCCTCTAATGTGACTCCAAAAGTGAATACAATTTTCCTGGTATAGTTTCACCAGAGTTTAACAAATTCCATTCAATTCAATATGTATTTAAGTACCAGATTGTTCTTCAACTTCATTTGCATACCTATCTACGAAGCTGCTGGGAGCAAAGGGGGCTTTATAGACTCAGCATCCAAATAGCTTCTATGATTTTTTTTTAAAGATTTCCAAAATGAGTTTCAAGGATACAAGACTTTCCTCAGAGGTTAAACAAGATTTATATGGAATTTTCAAATTGTAAATCAAGTAGTTGTCTAGTATATAAACTTCAAACCAGCACCTGAAACAGGAATCCAAAAGAATAGACAACCTCAGTCTAGGAGGGAGCATTGTGCCAAGTTTCTGTTGACTGCTCTTGGCTATGCACTGTGTGGCTCATAGCTTTGTCTTATGTGTTAAAGAGATTTAGTCTGCCCTTGTAATAGAAAGGCTTTCTAGTCACTATCCCATATCAGAGGAAAACTAAGAGCCTAGATTCTAGGGATGGACCTTCTAGGTCCTTGGGTAAGACCTTTTAACTGAGTACAAGTTTTACAGAATAAATCTTTTATTAACTGGATTTGTTCTGTGAAGTTCAGATTCAGTCAAAGGGCCACACTTGAGGACTTAGAGGGCCACATGTAGCCTCAAGGCCTCATATTCCCCACCCCTGGTCTAGAAGATGACCTCAAAGAGATGAAACTCAAAAGATGGCAGCAGAGAGAAACTTTGTGACCATAAGATCAATGAAGATGTCCAGTAAAGATGATGTATTCAACAGAGAATAGTATGATGACATCACCAGAAACATCAGTACAACATCAAAGTTCTTAGTTCACCTGGCCAAATGTGTCCCCTACCCACATAGGTTCCAAGAATATATTTCTTCACATATATTCCCTATGTGTGCATCATTTATGAAAAGTTCTTGGTCTTCTCATGTGTGTCTCTCCCACTAGTAATGAAGTAATTCATAGAAGAGTGGACTCTATTTGTGAATGAAAAGATATTTTCTTGTCATTTTACTAGTTATGTTTTTGGATTAAATGTCTTTTGTTTGCACTAATATGTTCTATTGCTATTTATTAAAAATGAAATACATCAGCAGGGTATAGCACTAATGTGATATTCACAGTGCCTACGGCAGCCATGAATATCCTCATGCAATTCTGAATTGTGAAATATCAGACTCTCCACATGAAAGACTGAACCAAAACATCTATTCAGACACCAGAAAGCTGAATCCATCATAGTAACAAAAATCTATACACACTAACAATGCAGAGGACAACACCATCCCCAAGGCTTCCCCCTCCCAGGTTTCCCACAAACCAGCTCCATTAAACAAAATCACAAACAAACTCTTTCACTCACACTACCCAGGAATCTGCATCCTTCCTAGTTCTGACTGCTCTCATGACTAACTTCCTCTCAGCTTTGCTCTCACTCCACCTCTTCCTTTTTCACCCATTCAATAAACTTCTCCCACCACAGGCTCCATATAACCCAGGCAGGTCACAAGGGCCTATTAATGAATGGGAAAGATCTTCCTGTTAAGAAGCAAAAATTACATTAACAATAAGCAAATATGACTTGTCAATACAGGGGTGTTGTGAGCTATTCTTTTGAATGAGTGCTGACCTAATACATTAACTTGAATCTGAGAGCATTTTTTTCTGGAGGTTCATATGTGAGGGAGTACCCTAGATGCTACTTTTAGAATGCCCATGGAATATGAATTAGTATAGTTTTTGCAATGCCACCTAGAATAGTTTTTGAGGCTATAATTGTCAAGTTATCAAAATTAGATGTCATCTCTTGCCATGTAGGTATTGAACAAATCCTTTAGTAAACCCCTATACTCAGTTGATCTCTTATTTGTAGCACTTCAGTATCCTGGTACCACTATTATGCTCCACTAACAAAGAGAAAAGACTCAATATGGTTTAGTAGAAAGAGCACAAGATTTGGAGTTAGAAAGCATGGGTTCAAATGTTGGCTCTGCAATTTACTATCTATATGGTCTTTGGTAAGTTTCCTTACTTCTCTGACCATAGTCATATCATCTACAAAATGAAGGGGACTGGACTAGTTGCTTCCTAAGGTCCCTTCCAGTTTTCAACCTATGACATTGTTTCATTTTGGGGCCCCATCCCCTTTCTTGGAACTAAGGGGTCACTCAACCAAATAGTCCACAATATTTATAATAACCTATGAGAGAGGTGTAAAGAGAATTGTGGAAAAGAGTCCTGGACATGGAGATAGAACACCCAAATTCCTGTCCTGATTCCATCACTTATGATGAAAGACTATGGTAAGAAGTATGAGTAAATTTTAGCAAAGCACTTGAAAACTGTTATGTCATTCTGCCATTGTAGAAGAGGGAATCATATAGGGTACAGGACAGTAAATGTACGTTTGGAACTAGCTAAATGAAGGGACATAAAAAGCAGTTATCAAGATCAACTTGGGGATAGAGGTCTTTAAGAAAAATGTCCCATAAACCATGTTCTGCTAAATGTTTTCATTAGCTGTTTGAATGAAACTATTGAAATAATTCTTATCAAATACATAGATTTCCTTGAAGCTGGGAGAAATAAGAAACAGGTTAGATGACAAAGACAATGAATAAAAAATCTATCTCAACAGGATAGAACAATGGGGCTATATTTCAAAGAATATAATTTTAGAGACAGACTGAATATACTGTCTGAAAACCAGCCTAGCAAATAGCAATGGAGTTCATTACTAGTAGGTTGGAAATGAAATCTATAGATGTCCTTGAAGCTGGGAGAGATAAGTAGCAGGTTAGATAAAAAAGACAATAGAATAGGTAGAGAACTCTCCTCAGATTCAGGAAGATCTTTCACTTCAGATATAGCATTGTTTCCATTGATATCATCCCATATTCTTATCATACTTCCTTATCTGTGTGCACATTGTAACCCTCCATATACTGTAAGCCTCTTGAGGGCAGGAAACATTTTCATTTGCCTTTGTATCCCTCAGTGCCTAACATGGTGTCTAGTACATAGAAAATTAAGAAATACTTGTTAAATTATATTGCAAGGTCAAAATAATTGTAGCAAGACTATCTCCATCTGGCTCATGACCTAGGCTGTCTCGATGTGACTTACAGTAGGGCATGAACAGATATTTTTCTAACATCTCCTCCCCCTACTCTTCTCCAAGGCTCTAGGCTACTCCCAAAGCAACTGGCTGCTCTGATCTCCTCAGAGAGAGGGAATAGCAGGTTAGAATTGTATTCTATCTGTTCCTTTAAATATTGTAGTCTGGGATATGTGATCTTCAGATTCAAGTTAAACTCTTGATCATGATTTCTTGTTATCATGTTTGTTGAAATGTCAATTTGTCACTATGAATAATTATTATTTTAATAGTATAATATGCCAAGTGTTTCACCTCTTTAATCCATCCTTCACATAGCTGCCAAAGTAACATTTTATTTTTCCCCAATTACATGTAAAAACAATTCTAACACTATTTTTTTCAGATTTCGAGTTCCAAATTCTCTCCCTTCCTCCTTTCCCTCCCCCACTCATTGAGAAGGCAATCAATTTAATATAGGTTATACATGTGCAGCCAAACAAAACATTTTCCCCTATAAGTCATGTTGTGAAAGAAAATACAAACCAAAAAAAAAAAACAAGAAAAATGAAGTAAATAGAGAAAAAGTATGCTTCCATATTCATTTAGACTCTATCAATTCTTTCTCTGGAGATGAGTAGCATTTTTCATCATAAGTCCTTCAAAATTGTCTTGGGTCATTGGATTGCTGAGAAGTTATTGATAGTTGTTGGTCATTATTTCTTAATGGAGAAAGAAGGACCCCAGGTTTTAATATTCAACACTTTGACTTCCTTCCCAGTAGATAGCAGCTCCACAACCAGCATACATAGCAAATAGGAAAGAAACCCACTTATCCAAATCAATAGCAAAATAGAAATCAAAGAAAGGATACATATGAGAATATATACCAAACAATGTATGTTGAAGGAGCTCTCCCATTGGGAGAACTCAGTTCAACCTAGAAAGAACAAGATCTCACCCCAAGAGGAAAGTTTCTTAAAGTGTCTATTGTAACAAGCTGGAGATAGGCAATGTTGGAGGTTTCTAGCTCTTCTTATGTCAGTTTCTTCCCATAATCTTTTTCTCCCTTTAGCAACCTGAAGTGAGATTGGAATTGTCCATTTTCTCCTTCAAAATTGCAAGACAGAAGAGTCTGAAGTTACTGTATCTCCTTTCTTTCCTGATCTTACCAACTTCACCAACTCACTGAAGGAGATCAATGCCCTCATGTAGGCATGATGCATTGATCTCCATCAATGAGGAGAAAGTCATATGCCAATGGGCTTTGGGATACAGATTACATTAGTAAGGCAATATGGTATTGTAGAAAGAATACTAGATTTGTAGTAAAGGGCCTCAGAAGATATGAGTTTAAATTCTAAAATTGCTACTTGCCACCTGTATGAAGGATGAGAGGGAAGCAAAGAAGGGAAGGAAAATCATTTAATCTCCCGAGGTCAAATGTGAATGCAATCAGTGGAAATTATAAGGAAATAGATTTTTATTTGAAGTAAGGAAAAACTTCCTAATAATCAGAGTTGCTCAAAAACAAAATGGCCTCTTATTAGACAGTGAATTTCCCAGCACTGGAAGTCTTCAGGCAAAAGCTGGACAACTCTTTGTAGAACTGATATAGAGGGAATGCCTGTTAAGGTACAGGTTAATCTGTGTGTGTTCGTCCTTCCTTGCTGAAGAAGACCATGCCATCAGAGAAATGATGACATGACTTGCACTTGACTTTGTTTTTGAGTGAGAGAGGGCTGTGCAGGTCACCAGCCTCACTTCTCCTCCAGAGCCATCTGAATCCAGTGACCAGATATTCATCAGGATGACTGAAGATGACCCAGGATGAGGCAATTTGGGTTAAGTGACTTGCCCAAGGTCACGCAGCTGGCGAGTGTCAAGTGTCTGAGGTGAGATTTGAACTCAGGTCCTCCTCACTCCTGCCCTGGTGCTCTATCCACTGTATCATCTAGTGGCCCCAACAGGTTAATCTAGATAACTTCCGAACCCCTCTCCAACTCTGAGATTCTGAGATACATGCATTACACACAGTAAAAGAAAATGCTACTTTGGACAGAACATTATGTATTCATACTACCAGATACCAGGACACTGTCAATCCAAGGGTAGACAACCTGTGACCTTGAAGCCACATGAGGCTCTCTATGTCCTTAAGTGCAGCCCTTTGACTGAAATCCCCTTAATAAAAGGATTTGTTCTGTAAAACCTAAACTCAGTCAAAAGGCCACATCTAAGGCCATATGTGGCCTTGAGGCCATAGAGTTCCCACCTGTGGCTATCCATTTTATTGCCTCATGTCCTCCTCATATCTACCCTCTGAGATATGTAGGATAGGTGTTACTATTTCCATTTCATAGACTAAAAGAGAAGTGAGTTGTCCAAGATTATGCAGCTTAAGTCAGAACTTGAATCCCAGCACAGGGCTCTTTCTAGTACATCACACTGCTTCCAATTAAGGACAGAACACTGGCTTCCCTCCTTGACCTGTCATTGTGACTCATCGATGAGATAAAACATTTTCCAGGGTAATGGTTCCCAGTAATGGAAGTTAACGGATCTTACTATTCCAGGAAACTTAGAATGAAGGATCTAAACATAATTAATCTATATCTCATTTTGAAGAGTGCAGAGAAACAAATAAAACATGAAGCAGTGGGAAATGGTGGAAAAAAAACTGAATTTGGTGTTAGGAGCCACAGTTTTGCTAGTACCTCCCTGTGGGACCTTGGGCAGCTCACCTCCCTTGGAAAGGGGAACCTCATTCTTTGTAAAATGGAGATAATCATTGTTCTGTCTTCTTCACAAGATTATGCTGCACCTCAAATGAAATACAGCATGCTGTAATTACAAAGCTTCATAGCAGTGAGAATGATTGTCATTATAAGATACACAGTGAATTTCTCACGGCTTCTTCCCCTCCACCCCAGCCCCTCCGTCCACCATCCCCTTTCTTTTGGGTCATTATCTGACCTGTCTGGTTCCCAGGAATTTAAAGAACTGTTTGCTCACACTCCAAACATAAATCTGTTTTATTGTTCGATGCTGAAAATAAAATGAGTGATAAATGCCAGGTACACATATGTCTGAAATCTTCACAACTTCATTTGTACTGACTAGAAATAAATTCACAGTATTTTTCATGGAGATAATTTCTCTAGATGACCTCATGTCACAAAAAATAGAGCCAGAGAATCTCAGAACTGGAAGGGACTAAAGAGAGAATTTAGTCCAATCCCTATCTGAAGCATGGCTACAATATCCTGACATCTTGTCTCTTCTTAAACACTTCCAGTAACAAGGAGTGCATTACCATCTGAGGCAGCGTACGTAGACAGGCTTGAAATGATGATTTTAATTTTGAGCTGCTTCATAGCCTTGCTGTTTCCTTGTTCACAGACATTCCAGAATCCTAATGGCTTATATTCTGGGTTCCTAGCCCCATTAGTGACAACATAAGAAGCAGAGCTAACTGAGGCCTCAAAGACTATCATAGAATTGAAGAAATGGAAGGGACTTCAACAGCCATTTAACTGAATCCCATCCAGAAAGGAACCCTCACTATTACATACCCAACAAGTGCTTGAAGATATTCAGTAATGGGGAACTCACTATCTCTCACATTTGGATAGCTCCCAATTGTTAACCTTTTCTCTAAAGCTTAAATTTCTCTCTTTTATAAAGCTTAAATTTCCTCATTGTTGCCCTCTTCCTCTTGAGAATTAAATAATAGAATAAATTCACAATTAGCTCTTTTGCCCCATGTAGTTTCACTTATGATCTCTTGAAATACAACATTGGAAAACCAGGCTTTAATAAAGTCCATTGGGTTTGAAATGAAACTCCTTGGTGATTCCTTAAACACAAATCCCTCTGGTTCTCACTGACTGGCCAACAATAGGCCTCAGCCCAATCTCACTGGGTCATTGTTTGGGTTTTGATGGCTCAGAATGAGTGTAAATAGTAGTTGTTTCTGTTTTGGTCAGAGAGGCATGTACTATCCCTCTCATACTCTAAGTACTTTTGGAGCCAAAACTATCCTAGAATGGTGCCAGGCACATAGGGGGTGCTTAAGAGATTCTTGCTGATTGATAGGTTCCAGTTCCAGCTCTTCTACTGTGCAACCTTGGGAAAATTCTTCTCTCTGAACTCATATTTCTTCATTTATAAAACTGAGGTACAGTGGGGAAGGAGGTTAGACTGGTTCTTGGAATCTCAGAATTAGAACAGCCTCAGAGACATCCAGTCCAACAGTGATTCAGCAGGAAACCCTTCTCTAATACTCCGGAGAGCACACTGGTCATCCAGCCTTGGACAAAAGATTTACATTGAGGGGAAGTCCAGTTCCTTCTGAGCCAGCCCATTCCACTTTTGGACAGCTTTAAATGTTTGGTAGTTTTTCCTAAATCTTCCTAAATCTATCTTTAGGCATTCAACCAATCTATCCACAAGCATTACAGAAAAAAAAAAATCCAATACCTACAACTCCAGGGAGCTTACATTCTATGAGGGGATATGCCTGGTTCCAATTCCATACAAGATGTCCCCTTCCAGGATAAACTCCTCACTTCTAATCTTGATTTTTATTGTTTCAGTGCATTAATTTTCAGATGTGTATGATTTTTTGTGACCCCATTTGGAGTTTTCTTGGCAAAGATACTGAAGTGATTTGCCATTCACTTCTCCAGTTCATTCTGCAGATGAGGAAACGGAGGCAAACAGAGTTAAATGACTTGATCAGGGTCAAAAAACTATTAAGTGTCTGAGATCATATTTGAACTTGAGACCCAGCACTCTATCCACTGCATCACTTAGCTGATCACTATATCTTGTGTTTTTTGTAAGAGAAGGAGAAGCAATTGCTACATCTGCCCTGGCAGCTGCAAAGACTCTGCATAGTGTGTGAGATACTAATTTTTTTCCATTGAAACTGCAACTGTTTTATGGGTGCAGTGTGATGTTTTGTTTTTTTGTGTTAAAAAATATTGTCAGAATTATTTTTAAAAAAATATTAAGGCAAAGCCTAGAGTTATTCTCAGTTTTTCACATTTGCAGAGGTCCTGTATCCTGAGCCTCATGAATGTCTAGGGACAACCATTATTAAAACAGGTAAAGAACTGAAATTAAGAAGACTTCTTGTGGAAGGTGGGATTTTGATTGAGTCTTAAAGGAAACCAGTAAGGTCAGTAGTTTTTAGGCATGAGGGACAACCAGAGAAAATGCCAATGTCCCTGGGTCAAAGAGTATGTGTTGAAGGATGGAGTAAGGTGTAAGAAGACTGAAAAGTTAGGAGGGGCTGGGTTATCAAGGGCTTTCAATGCCAAACAGAGCATTTTATATTTCCTTCTGGAGGCAATAGGAAGCCACTGGAGTTTATTGAGTAGGGGAGTGACGTGATCAGATCTGCATTTTAGGAAAATCACTTTAGTGGTTGAATGGGGAATGGATCAAGGTGGGAAGAGACTTGAGGCAGGCAGCCACATGAGCAGATTATTGCATTAATCAAAGCATGAGGTGATTAGGGCCTGTACTAAAGTGATGGCCATGTCTAAGATGTCAAAGGTAAAATTGACAGGTTTTGGCAACAGCTTAGATTGGGAGTGAAAGATATTGAAGAATACAGGATGACTCCTAGACTGTAATCTTGAAGGACTGGGAAGATAGTGTTGCCTTCTGTAATAACAGGGAAGGTGGAGGAGGGGAGGTTTAGGGAGAAAGGTAAGTTTTATTTTGGACATTTTGAGTTTAAGAGGTCTACTGCACATCTAGTTTGAGAAGTCTGAAAGGAAGTTGGAGATGTGAGATTAGAGGTCAGGAGAGAGATTGGGGCGGGAAAGACAGATTTAAGAATCATCAACATAAAAAAGGTAACTAAATCCATAGGAGTAGGCAATCTGCCACATGAGTAGTATAGAGGGAGAAGAAAAGGGGACCTAGGAGAGAACCCTAATTAGAGGGTGTGATCTAGAGGAGGATCCCAGCAAAGGAGATAGAGAAGTCATACTCCTATAGGTAGAAGGAAAACCAGGAGACAGTAGTATCCTCAAAACCTAGAGAAAACAGAATATCAAGAAGAGGGAAAGAGCAACAGTGCCAAGGGCTTCAGGGAGGTCAAGGAGAATGAGGTCACTGGATCTGGTAACTAGGAGACCACAGTGTTGGTGGAATGACAAGGTCAGAAGTCAGATTATAAATTTTGTTATGTTATAAGGAGCTATCTCTCTTATGAAGAGAGCAAGAAGAGAAAAAGTGGAGGTACCTACTGTAGATGGACTTTTCAGAATTTAGCTACAAAAGGCAAAAGAAAAATAGGATGATGGGGATAGAAGGAATAAGTACAGGTTTGCTGCTATTTGTTGTTGTTTTTAGGACAGAGTGATATGGGCATGCTTGTTGATAATAGGAAAGGCACCAATACAGAAGGAGAGTTTGAAAATAAATGAAAGAGTGGGAATGATTGGGAGCAATCTGTTGCAGGAGATGGGCTGGAATGGAATTTGAACAAAGAAGAGGGTTAGCCTTAGTAAGGAGTAACACCACTTCATCATGTGAAACAGAAGTAAAGGAGGAGATGATAGAGAGATAGTAAGTAATAGGTATTGAGAAAGGTGAAAAGAGGGAGTTCACAACAAATAGCCCCAAATTTTTCTGTAAAATATGAGACAAAGGTTTCAACTGACAGAGTGGGAGGAAGGGGAGCCATAGAAGGTTTGAAGAAGGATGAAAAGGTTTGGAAAAGCTGCTGTAGAGTAGGATAGTTAATTGATAAGGGAGGTACAGTACAAAATTGCCTAGTAAAAGTGAAGGCACACTTAAAGTTGTACAACATAAATTTGGACTCAGTCAGAACAGTTGTATGGCTTTTTCCATCTTCATTCAGCATTTGTGTAGGTGCTAGGGTGAGGAATGGTGGGAGTGATCCAAAGCTGAGGCTTGGCTAGGCATAATTGGTGATATGATAAGGGGGTTGTGCTTTAAGAGAGAAGGACAATATAGAGCTGAATTTTTTCACCAATGAGTCATGAGGGGAAAGTGAGAGTAGTTAGTGCAGGAGAGATGGCTTGGGAGAGTTGAGAGATCAAGGAACTGGAGATCACAATTAGGATGTAGACTCTGATTTTATAAGGGAAAACAGAGGGAGATGGATAAGGGGAATTTGAGAATTCTTGAAAGTGGTATATTGGTGGATTATAGCAAGATAGTGGGCATGACCATCTTAGTGTGTGGTTGAGTTGGGATGGAGGAGGAGCTCATTGGAGAAGAGTAGGTTGAGGAACTAAAAACAGGGTATTTGAAGGAGAGTCAATAGGTATGTTGAATTCCCCTCATAAGGGGTCACACACTTGTATCTATCTTTAACACACACACACACACACACACACAAAATCAGTACAAAGTGGTTAGGGAAAGCTCACCGAGAATAAAGATTGTTTCACTCATTGCACTTACATCCTCACCTCTAGCACATTGCAAGGCATATGGTAGGTGCTTAAAAATATACTTGTTGATTGAATGAGAGCCCTAGCAGTTTGGGGACATCAGCAAAGGATTCACGTAAGGTGATGTTTGACCTGAGTCTCGAAAAAAGTGAGGGATTGAATGGGGCCAAGGTGTGAAGGGGATGCATTCCAGGCATGGTGCACAGCCAAGGCAAAGGCAGGAGATGGGAATAGGGAGGCTAGGTGGAGAAAAGGCCAGGAGGAGTTACTTTGGAGGAGGGTTTCTATACACCGGTCTTGCTACATGCCCTTGGCCCCCAAGATTAGTCATGCTGAGTCTATTAAATCACCCCAAGGACTTAAAGGAGGTGAGAGGGCGAGAACAAAGTGTAGTTTGCACGGCAGAGTGAGGACCAATAGCGAGAGGGAAAAAGGGCAGGGCCAATGAGGGACCGAGAAGGGCCAATGGGGTGGGACATTGCAATTGGCTCCTCCCACTCTCCCAATTCTATACTCAGACCCGGGTCCCCAAGTTCTTAAAGAGACGGCATTTTTTCTGGGAAAGAGGGGACGGGAATAATTAGGAGTAGAAGAGCCAGTGGGGAGAATGAGTCATCTAGACTGACACCTAAAATTGACTTAAACGTGCTGGAACCCTCTGCGCATGCTCGGCCTCCAGCCACCCTGTGCGCATGCTCACCAGCCCTGAGCCCTGAAGGAGGTAGTCGGGGAGAAGGGAGCCTTTCTGCGCATGTGTGTCTGACGGTGCCTGAGAGAGGCAGCTGGAGCCTATGGAGCTGCAATGGTGAGGCCCTCGCCGTCAGGACGAGTCTCAGGCTGGGTCCGCGGTCCCGCCGTGGGGCTTCCACTGCCCTCCGGCTGTGGCCGTCCCAAGAGCAACCCTGAGGGTCGTGCGGGAGCCCGGCGGCAGCGCAGGACGGCCACAGCCCCACGGGCCTACGGGAACCGAGGAGAGCGGGGCTCCGGACCCGCGGTCCCGAGGCCGCCCCCACCGCCCACTCCGGCCTCCCTGTTCCTTCCACCTGCCCCTAGACGTTGGCCTGGGCGGAGGCCGGGGGCCCGGGAGGCTGGACCCTGGGGGGCGGGACTTAAGAGCCCGGGCCGGGAACTTTTTGTTTCAGGTTTTTAATATGTTTGGAAAACTGTTCAGTTGGTTTCCTTTATCACCCTGAGTATTTTATAATAATTTATATATTATTTATATAATTTATATACACCGGTCTTGCTACATGCCCTTGGTCCCCAAGATTAGTCATGCTGAGTCTATTAAATCACCCCAAGGACTCAAAGGAGGTGAGAGGGCGAGAACAAAGTGCAGTTTGCACGGCAGAGTGAGGACTAATAGCGAGAGGGAAAAAGGGCAGGGCCAATGAGGGACCGAGAATATATAATTATATATTATATAGTTCCTAAAGGTTGATAAAGTGATTTCATGTGCTATCTCACTTAATCCTCGCAACAACCCTGGAGGTAGATGCTATTGTTGTTTTAATTTGGGGAAACTGAGGCTGGATAATACTACTACTACTAATTGCTACTGTTATGTGCAAGCGCTGTGCAACTGTCTCATTTGTTCTTCGCAACAGCGCCTGAAGAAACAGGCTGAGTAACAGTAACAACGTATTGCGCCTACTATGTGTAACTGCTAAGCGAGTTACAAGTATCTCATTTGTTCCTCACAACAACCCTTGGAAGGAGGTGCTGTTATCACCCCATTTTACAGATGAGGAAACTGAAACAGACCGTGGTTTGCCCAGTGTCACAGGGGCAGTGTCTGAGCCTGGATTTAAACACAGGTCTTCATGATTCCAAACCATTCAGAGAAGGGATTTACAAGCTTCACCACACCCCATTCTACAAGGGGTCCATGACACACACACAAAGGTTAAAATCCTCTGTTATTGGAGATATGCTACTTTGTTTACCAATTAGAAGCAATGCAAAGGTCCCTTCCAGCTCAGCCACTCTTAAATTCTAAAGTCCTACTCAGCTCTTATGTAATCATTTCCAGGCACTGTGGGGAGACACCAAAGAAATCTTAGCTAAAATAATTTATAGTGAGATAGGGAATAGGAAAGACATATAGATCAGAGGTGAGGGCACCTACCAAGACAGCAAAGGAATATGCAAATTGAAATTGTGTCGGAGGAGGAATGTCTGAAGGAAGGTGTGGTTATCCAGGGAGAATGTTCCTAGTATTGGTCTGGGCCCATTTTATGTCTGTGTTGTCTAACTCAGTTGAAAAAAAAAAGTTAGGTAAGGATCCCTGTAAGTCACATACAGACTTAGAAAACCCCACCTATGTTCTATTGTATTTTATTTATTTTGTCAAATATTTCCCAATTACATTTTAATCTGATTGTACTGCACTATAAATTGCTGAAAACCCTCTACTTAGAGTATCTGCTATAGCTAATTTTGTTTGTAAAGGTTTTTACGTATTTTTAATATGTAATTTTTTAATTTTTAATATCTCTTAACTATTGAATTTTTAAAAAACATTCCTCACCAAGAATTAGAATCTTATAACTAAGGTGCTTTTAGAACATTAAAAAATCCACAGTTGGATGTTTTCTTAGATCATGGAATTTTGAGTTGAAAAGAACTTTAAAAATATAAGCTATAGAAAGGACCTTAGAACATAAAAGAGTAGAGTAGAGTTGGAAAGAAGCTCTAAATTCCAATTTAGAATATTGACTGAAAGAAATCAGCCTCAGACATGGAGTGTGTCTGATCCAATCACATTTTATCTTGTTCACAAGTATATTATGAGAGACTGTTCAGTGCCTTATTGTTAATACAGGTATACCATATCCATAGCATTCCTCTGATCCACCAGTCTAGTAACCCTGCCCCAAGGCAAATAAATAAATGGAAGTTAGTTCTTGAAGCCATACTGGTACTTAATGATCTATGTTATCATTTCTGTGTAGTTTTAAAGAAGCTTAGAATATAAAATGTCAGAGTTAAAAGAGAGTTAAATTAATTGTTTTACATCCTTAGATTTTACAAATAAAAAATCTGAGAGCCAGAGAGTGAAAGTAATTTGTCCCAAAACTAGAACTTTTTAAGAGAAGTCCTGTGCTAAAATTCATAAATTTGTTTTTATCTTAGCAAACATTTGACCATGGATATTGCTAAGGGTCGATTAAGAAAGTATGATGTTGGAACAAAGTATTCCCAGTGGTTATCAGCTAAATCTGCTGTCCTACTACCTTTGTTGGTTAAAGAAGGGAAGATTTATCTACTATTCACAGTGCGATCAAAGAAGGTAGGTAAAGCACCTTCCCACTCAGAGTGATCTGAGGAAAACTCTAACAGTAATAATTAACATTAAGTTTGTAAAGCACTTTCTTCATAACATTATGAGGTAGGTAATACAAGCATTGTCATACCCATTTTAGAGAGGGGAACACTCAGAGTTAGGACAAGATCACAAGGCCCAGGGTTTCTCTTCCTACATTGTGCTGTTGCTGCTGCTGCTGCTGCAGCTGCAGCACAATAAACTATCCTTCTGTATTTTGAGTGCCATAACAGTTTGGTTCACTGTATGTGCTTGACCCCTTACTGACCTTCTGTGGGATTACAATTAGGGCTAGTTTAGTATAGTATTTCTGATGTATTCTTCACACAGAATGAAATAGTAATTTAGATTTGAAGTGTTGAGACCTTGGGAAGATAGATGACTCGTCCAGGGTTATGTTGCTCAGTAGAGGGGCTTGGATTAGCACTTAGGTTTTCCTTCTCAAAGTTCAGTGCCGGTAGGATATAGGAAGAAATCACTGAAACCAGCTCTTTTATTTTACAGAAGAAACTGAGAATAAGTGAATTACTCAAGGTAACATAGCTAATAAATTGTTATGTTCGTCCTTGGTTTTCTAAGAGTACCATGACATCAGAGAACTGATGACATGACTTGCACTTGACTTTGTTTTGAGTGAGAGAGGGCTGTGCAGGTCACCTGCCTCACTTCTCCTCCAGAGTCATCTGAATCCCATGACCAGATATTCATCAGGATGACTGGAGACAGCCTAGGATGCAATGAGAGAACTTGACTTTTTTCGCCTGAGGCCTATTCAAGTGCTAAAACAGCCAGGATTCCACCTACCTCTTCTAATTCCAGATCTAGTGCTTTTTGCACTACACACTGCCCTATACTGCCTTTTTATGGAATGATTGAAAACAGTGCAATCTAGGTTAAAACACTCATCTATTCTATATCCATTTAATGAATTAAGAAAGATTCTTAAGTAGCCATATACCTAGTATGTGTCCAAAAATACAAATACCTAAATAAGCAAGAACTTAATGTAATTCCAACTTTATTTTCATTGTAATTGTTCAGTGCTTATGGCATAACTGTATACTTGATAACACATGGAGTACATTGACAGACTGGAATGGGTTCAGATTGTTAGGACCTTCTTGGTGAGGGGACTAGAGACCAGGACATATGAGAATTAATTGAAGGAAGTAGAAGTGTTTGTCCTGGGAAGAGAAGATTTCAGCAGGATTAGATCATTGCCTTCAGGTAGCTGAAGAACTGTTATATAAAAGTGAAATTAGATGAGTTTTCCTGGGTCTCAAAGGTTAGAGCTACAGTTGTTGGATAGAACTGACAGAGCTGGGTCCAGAATATAGAACTTTTAAATAATTATAGTTATCAAAAATATGTAATATGCTACTTCAGGAGTGGATGAGTTTCCTGGGGTGAGTCACTGGAAGTCTACAAGTGGAAATTGAATAATTGGATTTAGAGATAAAAGGAACTATAGAGATTACTTGGTCCAATCTTTTTATTTTGTAGATAAAGGAATGGAGGCCCAGAGACTTCAGGTGTTATAGGCATGAGATTTCCATTTCCTGTAGGCCTTCTGCTTGATGAATCAGTCAGTCAATAAGCATTTATTAAGAATCTACTCTATGCCAGCCACTGTGCTGGTGCTGAAGATACAACAGTTTTCATCCAAGTTATAAACAATTTTAACAGGTCTTAATATTTATTTAGTAGGTCTTTGATTTTGTCTAGATTAAGGATAATTTGAAGTAGCTGAGATGTATTAATTAAAACAGGGAAGATAATTCGAAGTCTTTTAATTTCAAAAGGAAAGAGAATAAAGTCTATGGGCTATAAGCTAATGAGCTTGACTTTGATTTTTGGCAAAAATTCTAAACTATTATTAAAAGAATAGTTTCCAAATATTTTCAAAAGAAATAAATGATCCCAAAGAGCCAGTGTGGCTTCAAAAACAGCTTGTATCAGGCTGACATCATGTGCTTTTAAAAATTTTGTCCCTAGACTAGCAAATCTGCTATAGATATAATTTATTTAGATGGTAGCAAAACATTAACAAAATCTTATGTGCTATTCTTACAAGATTATAAGCAAGGTGGCCAATGTCACTGGATTTTATAGTATGTGAAGGGGAATAAAGTATAAGAACACTGAAAAGGTAGGAAGGGTCAAGTTATGAAGGGCTTAAAAGCCAAAAGGAAGATTTTATGTTTTATTTTAGAAGTAATAGGGAGCATTTAGAATGGGGTGGGGAACCTGTGGCTTCAAGGTCACATGTGGCCTTTTAGATCCTCAAGTACAACCCTTTGACTGAATCCAAACTTCACAAAATCCTCTTAATAAAAAGATTTGTTCTGTAAAACTTGGACTTGGTCAAAAGGCCTCACCCAAGGATCCAGAAGGGCACACGTAGCCTTAAGGTCACAAGTTCCCTACCTCTGATAGAATTTATTGAAGGGAATTGGGGGGCTGGGAAGAGGGGGTGTTAAACCTGCACTTTAGGAATATCACTTTGATAGTTGAGTAAAGGATGAATTGTAGCAAGCAGAGACTTTGAGACAGGCATACCTCACTACTGTGGTAGCAGGGTCAAAGGAGAGATAATGTAAAGGTCGAATTGACAGGACTTGGCTACAGATTAACTATAGAGGATAAGTGAGTGAGGGATAAAGGATGACATCTGGTTGTGAAACCAAGTGAGTGGGAGATGAGTGCTGGTAAGAGAGAAGTTTAGAAGGGGGAAGGTTTGGGAGAAAAGATAATATGTTTAGTTTTGGACAGGTGATCATCTTCCATGAAATTTTTTTAATATATAATTTATTTTTCAGTTCTCAACATTCACCTCCACAAGAATTTGAATTCAAAATTTTCTCCTTATCTCTCCTTACCCCCCACCCCAGGACATCTTCCATGAAATTTTAGCTAACTATTTCAGTCTACCCTGATTCTCTGAAGACCTATAGAATTTAATCAGATTGGTCATTCTTGTTATATTTGCTTAGGTCTTTCCTCACCATCCATGAGGTCAGGGGCCACATATTTATTTTACATGCTTCCTGCATGTAATAGGCAATTAAGTACCTAGAATTGTAGAATCTCAGAGGACATCTAGTCCATCCCCATAAAGCAGGAATTTCTTCTACAAAGTCCCAAGTGGTCATCTAGCCTCTGAATAAAGATTCCTTCATGTATTAACGATTGCATTTTCATATTGATTAGATGATATAATGTATATCAAGTACTTTGTAAATTCTAAGTCATCATGTAAATATGAAGTATTATTGTCAATAAAGGTGAATAAAGGGAATATTGCTAGTTTAGTTCATTAAACTACATTTGAAATTGCATTTCAAATCTCATAGTTGCTAGCACAAAAGTTCCCAGAAAAAAACCTTTAAATGGATTGATGGAAATATTTAAATCCAGTTATCTTATAAATTGTTATTGTGTAATGGAAAGAGCTCTGGATATGAAATCAAAGGACCTGCTAGCTGTTTGACTTTAGGAACATTACTTAATCATTCTAGGCTTCAGTACCTTCATTTGTAAAATGAGAGGGTTTGACTGTATGATATCATATTTCTTTTTCATCTTCAAATAACTATAAACTTATAAATGCTTAATGTGACCATTGAAGTCTTTTTTTTTTTTAATTTGACTTTCAAGGCAGAGCCAAGATGGAAGAGTAAAGGCTTTCCATTAGACCTCTCCAAATACTTTTAAATAATGACTAAAATTCTAGAGTGGCACAACTCACAAAAAGATGGAGTGAAATAATTTTCCAGCCCAAGACAACTTAGAAGGTTGGCAGGAAAGGTCTGTTGCGTTAGGGTAAGACAGGAGGGCAGGCCACACAAGTGCAGACTGGGCCCTAACAAACCAGGAGCAGGCCTTGGGGTGACTGAATCAATGACAGAAGTAGAAGTGTCCATGTCTCTCAGCTCACAGTAAGGTCAGAAGGAAATTTATAGGGGTCCCTTTGCTGGCAGCATGGTTGCATTTCCTTTACTTGGATCTGGGTTGCAGCCCGGGGTCTTAGTCCCAGTGTGAGGAGGAGTAGTAGCCCAGCAGAGCTTATGACTGCAGGGGAGCAGGGACCCTTATCAATTACAGCATTGAAATGAGTGCCAGTGGTTGCTCACAAACTAGTGCACAGTAAAGGAGAGTAGTAAACACACCCCATCCCTAGATCATACCACCTTGGAAGAGCCAAAAACTTATAGCTCCCCAGGATTACCTCTGAAATAGCTGCACAAAAAAACCTGAAGCTTGGGAGAGTACCTCTTTCACTTGAGAAGCAGAGCCCAACTTTAGCATCAAGTTAAAAGTCATGAAATAGGCTAGAAAAATGAGCAAACAGAAAAGAAAATCTGACCATGGAAAGTTACCATGGTGACAAGGAAGATCAAAATACACACACAGAAGAAAACAATGAAGTCAAAATTCCTGCATCCAAAGCCTCAAAGAGGAATATGAATGGGTCCATATGAATTTGTCTTGGGCCATGAAAGAGCTCAAAAAGGATTTTAAAAATCAAGTAAGAGAGGTGTAAAGGAAAAACTGGGAGGCGAAATGAGAGTAATGGAAGAAAATCATGAAAAAAGAGTCAATTGCTTGGTAAAGGAGGTACAAAAAATACTGAAAAAAAAACACCTTAAAAAACAGAATAGGCAAAATGGTAAATGAGGTACAAGAATCCCATGAAGAGAAGAATGCCTTGAAAAGAAGTGTTGGCCAAACTGGAAAAATATACATATACAAAAATTCACTGAACAGAAAAATTCCTGAAAAACTAGAATTGGACAAATGGAAAAGGAGGTCCAAAAGCACACTGAAGAAAATAATTCCTTAAAAATTAGAATATGAGACATCAAGAAACAATCAGAATCAAAAGAATGAAAAATAAAAAACCAATCTGGAAAATACATCCAGGAAAGATAATTTGAGAAATACTGGACTACCTGGAAGTCATGCTCAAAAAAGAGCCTCAACATCATCTTTCAAGGAATTATCAAGGAAACTGCCCTCATATTCTATAACCAGAGGGTAAAATAGAAATTCAGGGAATTCACCAATCACCTCCTGAAAGAGAGCCCAAAATAAAAACTCCTTGGAATATTGTAACCAAATTCCAGGCTTCTCTAGTCTAGTAGAAAATACCACAAGCAACCAAAAAAGAAACAATTCAAATACTGTGGAGCCAGTCAGAATAACACAAGATTTAGCAACTTCTACATTAAATGTTTGGAGGGCTTAGAATATGATATTGCAGAAGACAAAATCTATGATTTTACAACCAAGAATCACCTACTCAGAAAAACTGAGCATAATCCCTCAGGAAAAAATTATTATTAAACAAAATAGAGGACTTTTCCCATGTTACTGATGAAAGGACCAGAGATCTGGTCGAATAGAAAATTCAGCTTTCAAGTACAAGATGCAAAAGAAGCATGAAAAAGTAAACAGGAAAGGAAAATTATAAGGGGACTCAGTAAGGTTAAACAGTTTATATTCCTACCTGGGAAAATGATATTTACAATTCCTGAAGACTTTTTCATTATTAAGTAGGGCAGTTAGTAGGAGTATATGTAGGCAGAAAGCAGAAGTGTGACTTGAATGTGATGGTATGGTTATCTAAAAAAAGTCAAATTAAGGGATGAGAAAGAAGAAGACACTGGGAAAAGGGGGAAATGAGAGGTAGAATGGGATAAATTATCTGCCATAAAAGAGACCTGAAAGAGATTTTACAGTGGAGGGAGAAATGGGGGAAGAGGGAGGGGAGCACATGAAACTTTCTCTCATTGAAAAAGAGAGAAGAATATACACACTCGACTGGGTATAGAAATCTATCTTACCATACAGGAAAGTAGGAAGGAAAGGAAATGAGGAAGAGCTAATAGAAGGGAGGGCAGTTTGGGGGAGGTAAAAGTCAGAAGCAAAACACTTGAGAATGGACAAGGTAAAAAGAGAAAAAGTAGGATAAACAGGGAAACTAGGATAGAGCAAAATACATAGTTGGTAATCATTACTGTGGAAAAAAATGTTTACAGTGAATTTCTCTGATGAAGATTTCATTTCTCAAATGATGATCTGCTCTGGGTAACTTCGATATTCTTAGCAATATAATAATTCAAGACAATTCCATATGACTTATGATGAAAAGTGCTGTCCATCTCCTGAGAAAGAACTGGTAGACCCTGAATGCAGATCAAAGATACTTTTTATTTACTTTCTTTATTTTTCTTGGGTTTTTTTTAGTCTTTGTTCTCTTTCATAAAATGACTTACTTGGAAATGTCTTTTTGCATGACTACACATGTATAATCTATGTCAAATTGCTTGCGTTCTCAACGAGGTAGGGGAGTGAGAAGGAAGGGAGAGAATTTGAAACTCAAAATTTGAAAAAGAATGTAAAAATTGTTTTTGTGTGTAATTTGGAAAAAATACTAAATAAGATTAAAAAAACACTTCATTTTCCAAGCAGCAATAATGATAGTAACTTCCAATTCTATTTAATTTTAAGGTTTACAAAATACATTCTTTTTATCATCTCATTTGATTTTCACAATCACTCTGTGAAGGAAGTTATGCAAGTATCATTTTGTTTTTATGTAAAATGAATAATAGATTACCAGAGCAGTGAAGTGCCTTCTTATGTGGTCACATAGCTAGGCTGTAAGGGAGCCAAGTTTTTAAGTTGTTTGATGTATTTTGCTTTTTACCTCACAATTACTTTCCAGTAACCATTTCCTTCTTATGAAACCCATTCAGTGAAGAAAAAGTTAAAATCAACTTACACAGCAGCCACATCTCACAATATATGAAATATTCCCCACTTGCAGTCCACCATCTTAATACCGAGAGGAAAGAAATCAGATCCAAGATTTAAATCCATGTCTAGCACTCTCATGTCCAAATCTATGTCTAGCACTCTCCCAGTGAATCATGCTACCTTTCATAGATTGCAGAAGTAGAACTGGAAGAGACCTTAGAGGAAAACTTAGAAATGAGGAAAATGAGGCCCAAAGAAGTTGTGACTTGTCCAAAGTCATGTGAATAGAAAGTGGTTGAGCTAAAATTTGAACTCAGGTCCTCTTCTTCCAGGTCCAGAAGTCTTTTCATTTACCACCTTGGTAATACCTTACATTTCAGATATATCTAGTTACAGGATATATGCCTGTATTCAGCATTTCAATTTTAACATTATATTGTAACTAATTAGAATATGAGAACATCAAAGATAGTTGGAAGACATTCTAAGCCCTAACTCAATTGGTATTCATACTAGACTGTCCTGTGAGACTTCTGTCATTTTTCATACAATTTCCAGAGCAATAAACTTCTCTGCTACAGGCATTCCTCTACTTTCTGTCTCCGGCTGATGATCCTAGAGCCATAGATTGTAAAAACTGAAGAGGACCTTAAGAATCGTCTAGTCCAACCAACTCATTTTGCAGAGAGGGGAAGAGAATCACTAGAAACCAGGTCTCCTGCCTCATCATCCAATGTCTTTTCTTCTCTGGCTCTTCCTCTCTCCTAGGCAAAGGTACCCTAGAGCTAGAGCATTTGCCACATCATTTAGACTATTTTAACTGTCATAGTAGACTCCTCACTGGTCTTTCTGCCTCCAGCCTTTTTTCTATAATTCCATTCTTCACAAATATGCAAAGATAATTTTCCTAATGTTGCATAGGCTGTCAGACTTAGCTATTGTATCATTTGGTTTTGCTGACATTAAAAACTTGACAACTTTATTACAAAAGAAAGCTCACTGGGCTAGTGGGGATGGGATATGAAGAAGTAAATGTGATATAAAAAGAAAATGTTTAAAAAGTTCAAAAAGAATAATCTATAGTATTCAGATCTAATAATGTCACTTTGCTGCCCAAAGACCTACAATGGCTTTCTGCTTTCTACATTCCTTGCTAATAGGTTCCACCTAACTCATCTTAGAGCTTGACCTAATACTCTCCTTCTTATCTTCTACATTTCTGTCAAATTGGACAAATTATTACCTGTCCCCTTTTTATCTGGACTCATTACATGTCTTACATTTTAAAGTTGCACTATGGTATGGTGCCTTGTAATCAGGAGACCTGAGTCTAAGTTCTGAGTTCTGACAGAGTCAGAACCCTAACCCTAAGAACTAAGTTCTGACTCTTTCTCATTAGCCCTTTGACCTTGGACAAGATACTTGCCTGCCTTCTCTAAATACAGTTTCTTCTCTATAAAATGGTATATTCTCACCACAGTCCTTAACTCAGATCTTTTTTTAGGGAAGTTTTGTAAAATGGAAACTATTATAGGAATGTAACTGGTTTTTAAAAGAAAATTTTCTTCAACAGAGCTTTGCAAATAGTAGGAATTTCATAAATACTTCTTACCTGAAAACTTCCATTTCTCACTACCTAATTACTTCTTACTTTTTATGTCCTTTTTAAGAGGATTATGAAAGGGATTACTACTTTTGCATTCTTATCTCTTATTGGGAGGTAAGGAGGGGAAAGGTGAGAAATACTGTTTTCTTAACTTAGTGATATATTTTAAAAGTATATTTCTTTAACCAGCTTTAAGTTAATAGAAGCAAGGTGGATAGAGTGCTGGACTTGAAGTCAAGAAATAAACATTTAAATTTCTCAGTCTAGAACTCAAGGATGCAGCATGGATTTGGAGGAGAGCCTTAGAGTTGTGTCAGAGGATTTATGTTCAAATCCTGGCTCTGCCATTACCTATGTGACCTTGGACATTTTAAGATTACAGATTTAGAACTCAGGAAGACCTGGCTTCAAATTGTACCTCTGACATATTACAACTATATGCCTCAGGCCCATAGATTGTTCAGTATTCCTGTACTTCTTAAACACTTCACAAGACCAATATTATTATTGTTAGTGCCAGTGCCCTCTCTACCAAATTTAGCCATCTTAGCAGTCAGTCTTCATAGATATTGTCTAAAAATATCCAAGAGTTTCGTGGCCAGCTCTGGTGATAGAATTTTCCACATTGAGCTTCCTGGTTCACTAATGACTGATACACATTGTCAGTGAGCCCATAGTAGAGGATTTGAAGTAAAAAAGACATAAGTTTTGCCATGAATAACTACACAGCTAAATAATCTATTAATTTTCATTTAATATTTAGTTACGTACCTCACCAGGGGAAGTGTGCTTCCCAGGGGGAAAGAGTGAGCCAGGAGACATAGATGAAATAGCCACAGCTCTCCGGGAAGCTCAGGAGGAAGTTGGACTTCAGCCACACCAAGTAGAAGTCATCTGTCGCCTTGTGCCACGTATTACCAAGGTATGGGCTAGAATTTTGTGTCTTTCCAACTTTATCTTGTGATATCCCCTCTCTGAAAAGCATGGCATCCAGAATGAGGGAAGTGGTAGTCCTACCTGTCTCTACCCTGGATAGACTACATCTAGAATGTTGATTAAACTCTGAGCATAATATTTTAAGGATATTGACAAACTGGAGTGCATCCAGAGAATGATCAGAATGGTGAAGGGGCTAGAGACCCTCCATACATATGGATAGGATAAATAACTTGGTTACACTTGGTCTAGAGAAAGAAGACTTAGAGAGTACACTTTCACTGCATTTAAGGTATGTAAAGGATAATAGCCCTTGCTCTTCCTTAAATATTCCTAGGGTAAGGCTGAAATGCTAACTTCTCAGTTGGAAACTGCTTAGCGCTGTCCACTTCCCCAGTGCTGAACCATTGAATAATGCTAGTTTTCACAACCACTGACCATGGTTCTGATGTTTCTCTTATCAAAGCAGTATGTCATCCACAAAGGATTCACCCAAGGGGAAGGAATACATATCCTTGTAAGGACTGAGCCTTTCTGAGACAGCCTAGGACTTCATGTCTCATGACTCCTCTTCCTAACATCCTCTTCCTTTGTTATTGTAGTCTTTAATATGTCAGAGTCCCTTTCTCCCCAGTTTTTCTGTTACCTTTCATCATTGTCATTTCTCCATTTCATTGATCTTAATTAAATCCAGAGTAATAGCCTTACTTGTTGCTTTTTGCAAAATCATGGACCAGAACCAATAGTTTTGTCCTTAATTGTATCTTGATCACAAGATATACTCATTTTAAGGTGACATGAAGCTAGAAGGGAGGAGTGACAGGACTAAGATTTAAAATCATGACAAGCTGGAAAAACTGAACTGGTACCAACAAGATGAAATTCAGTAGCAGTAAATGTAAGGTTCAATTGTATATTAATACTTTAAATGACTCTGGCTTTTAGTGATGTGATTATTCCTTCAGCTAGTATAGATCCCAGCTGTTCCATAGATAGCATTCATGAGTGGTATCCACTGAGAAAGATTAATCCTTTGATAGCCAACTCTCTCCACCCTTAGCTTGGTTGGTTTTTGAAAAACAGACATAGAGTCAATCACCAGACAAAATTTCCAACTTAATAGGACCTGCCAGAACTTTCATTTTGCTGGCAGAATCTTCAAGAACATGGGGATCATCTCTATACATCTCTATACAATTAGGCAACAAAGGAACAAGGAAGTCTGGCACATAAGTTCATATAATAAAATTTCCAAATTCATCAGACTCAGAGTTAAGAGACCTGGGTTTAAGTCTTGCCATTTACTAGCAAGTTTTTTTAAAATTTCTCTGGACCTTATTTTTACCAGCATAAAGAGACAACATTGGATTAAATGATCTCTAAGGTCCCTCTAATTGTAACATTTTCAAGTTGATAGGGAAGACCTAGTATACTTTAGTTAAATGACTTGGGGATTTTAGTTACCTCCAAGCTTATTATAAGACAATATCATTATGAAACAATATTGTGACTGATAAAAGGACTAACACATTCTTATACTGTGTTAAGAGAAACATGGTATCCAGAGTAATGGAGGTAATAGTCCTGCTTCATATCTTCATAAGATCACATGCAGTGTTCAGCTCTTAGCACTATATTTTAGAAAGAATATCAACAAATAGGAACATGTCCAAAGGAATACCAGAATTCTGAGAGAAGTGGAAATGATATTATATGAGGATCAGTTATAGTAATTAGGGATCAGAGCATTTACAGCTATGAGGGATTTTAAAGATGATCTAGTCGACTCTTCCTTCACCTCTGTTCATTTTTACAAATGAGAAAACTGAACCCTAAAGACATTATGACATGCCAAGCATGACAAAAATAATAAGTAACATAGTCAAACTTTGGAACCAGGTCCTCTGACTCCAAATCCAGTGGGGAATATTACAATCCTAATGCTTTCACACTTGAAGGGATCTTAGTGATCATATAGCTTGATATCCTTATGTAATATATCAGGAAACCAACACCCAAAGAGAAAATGAATTCTCCTTTGGTATCACAGCTAATTATTGGCAGAGGACTTCAAGTTGAGATAGAGATCATATATGAAGAAGATAAAGGAAACTCATTTTAGGTAGGGACTGGACTAAGTGACTACCATGATCTTTGATGGTTTTCTCTCTAGTAGTAGTTAAGTAAAAGTCTCAAAATGTTTCAGTCATTCACATTGCTGCTGTTATACAGACAAGTCTTCAAACCCATAAAATCCGCATAAATTACAAGGTCTCATATTCATAGAATGTCAGCTGGAAGGGAAATCTGAATACAAAATGTCTAAGCTTAGACCTTACAACATAGATCATAGAATGTGGGAGCTTAAAAACTCTTTAGACCTTGAATCCAACTCTCTGAAAAGGAAATAAGGCTAGAGATGGTAAGGAACATTTCTCAAGTCACATGACATAGAAGTAGGTATCCTCATTCCTAATCCTTACTACCTCTGCCCTTATGCAGAAGGGCTGGTAGAAAAGGCAGACAGACTGTCAAACTTTTGGGGTGATGGCCAGGGAACAAAATAGTTGGAAGCAATTTGTTTTGAAAAATTACTGCCTATGAGGTTTGGTTATACAACCACCTATACTCTCGGCACCCAGCCTGGGCTTCAGGGTCTTGGCTAGAAGTAAATATTTTTATTATTTAGTATATCCAGATAGATTCATGTTTTATCTGGAAATTGGAAGCCAGCCAATATCTTGGTAGGCTAGAATAATGAGCAGACTCAAAACTTAAGATGTATTTTATTCATTTGTCATGTTTTTCTTGAGGATTAGATTATTCTTATGGCTTTCATTTCATTTGTTTTATTTTAGTATTAAAATTGAAAGAAACCTTAGAAGTCATCTGGTCTAGCTAACCACTCACATTGTCACTATGATAGTTCAAGTTCTTATTACCTTTTACTTGTACTATTGTAATCACCTCCTCTGAGTTATCTTTCTATCTCTAGTCTCTCTTCTTTCCAATTGATTCTTCACATGCTACCCAAGCAATCTTCCTTATATACAAGACTGATCAAGTCATTATTTCTTTAACCAAAACCTTTCTATTGCTGTCCATTGCCTACAAAATAAATCCATATTACCTTACTTCGCATTCAGTGCCTTCCACAATTAAAGTATCACCTTCATCTCTAACTTTTATCTCAGTGTACTACATAGACATGTTACCTTTGTCCTATCCAAATCAGATTATTCACCAACTTAAACATTTCCTCTTCTGGGCCCCCATATATTCTATTTTCTGTTTCCAGAATGGGTTCTCTTCCTAGTTATCTCTGCCTATCAAAATCCTATCCATCTTTCAGGACCCAGTTCAACTGCCACGAAGTGATTTTCCCTGCAGTTGAATTCCTCTTAATCATGTACTATAATCTAATTTGCATTACAATTGTATGAGGCTTACTGCCACCCAACCTTAGTACAAGACCCCTACCTTCTCTTTCTGCCTTTACTACTCAGAAGGGTAAGTAGAACTAAGGAAAATTTGGTTCAATATTAAATGTATTCTGTAAAGGATTCTCTGCTTTGATTTAAGATGACAGAAAGCTAATTGAGATTAGTCTCTGAGCTACAGTTTAGTAAGGGATGTGTTCTTATAAAACTGTAATACAGAAGAAACATCATATTGCATAAAAGAAGTAAAAACTATTCTGAAAGTCCAAAGGAATAGGAGAGAATTTCTAGCTTGGAGTTGCTATAGAGGAGTTTTTATGGGAGAGGTGGTAACTAGTTTGGACCCTGAAGCAAAGGTAGAACGACAGCAGATAAAAGAAGAGAGAGAAGGAGGAAAATAGAAGAGAGAGGGAGGGATAGGTAGAAAGGAATAGAAAGAAAATGAGAGAAAGAGAGCATTTTTCAAGTGCTTACTGAGTGCCAAGAACTGTGCTAAGTGCTTAATATAGAATTAGAAAAGCATGCTTTCAAGTTGCTTCTATTCTGCTAGGGATATGCAACCCATATAGAGGAGTAATGGCAAGAAGAGGTGAAAGGATGACATTTGATTCATGGAAGACAATATTAGCAAATGCACAGAGGCAAGAAAGCTCACATTATGTAAGGAAACATAGAAATCATTCAGTTTGGCTGCAACAGAGAATACTTATATATGGAGAGGAATCACATGAAATAATGCCAAAACAAAGTCATATTGGAAGATTGATTTGGAAGGGACTTTTAGTCTCACCCCTTAATTCTATAGATGAGGAAACTAAAACTGAGAAAGGAGAAGAGACTTTCTGTTACCTGCTCTGTGACCTTGGATATATCCCTCAACTTTCTTCAGTGTCAGTTTTCTCATATGTGAAATGGAGAGATATGTTTAAATAACTCTGAATATGCTGGTTCTGAATCTGTAATCTGAAAATGGCCAAGGTCACATGGTAATGGTAGAGCTTGGATTTGAACATAGATTCTCTGACACCAACTCTAGGGCTGTATTCCAAATTTGCACTTCATTCTTGAATGCTAGATTGAGAAATTTAATTGCTTATTTTTGATAGTAGAGAGCAAGGTCTTGATATATATCTGTGCATTAAGATGATTACTTGGATAGCATATGCAAGGTATACTAAGTGGTGTGATATTGAAAGCAGGAAGACTAATTCATAGGATACTGAAATAATATAGATGAGAGATAATGAGGGCCTGTAGTAGAGAGGTTGTCAAGGAAGTGGAAAGGAGAGGATGATGAAAAAAGCAGAAAGGTAATAACTGAAGTTTTCCTAACAAACATTAATTTACCATTCTGTGATTCACTTTCCCTGTCTCTAAAATGGAGTTGGATGAGGTAACTTCAGTAGTCCTTTCTAGCAGCACTGTGCATGGTAAACTTGAAATAAGAATGAAATTAAAGATTTGGACATGTGTCTTCACAATTATACTTGAATTCCTTTTTTGGAAAATTTTTATCGATGTCTTTTGTTTTTATATCAGCTTCATTTCCAAATATATCCCTTACTCCTCCTCTACCTAGAGACTCAGTGGTTCATCAAAACTAACCAACTTCTCAAACAAATCTAACAAAATATACTTGAATTACACAGTGTCATATGTCAGCCTTTAATTATAGTGCAACTTCTGAAGCAAGTGATTAGCTTTAGGAACCAAAATTGAATAAACACAACTTCTACGTTTCATTAAAAATTTATTAAATACAAACTATCTTCAATATCATGTAGTTGGCTCCTAAAATTAAATGCAGTCCCTGTCATTAAAGAACTTATAATCTAGTAATCAAATAAGACAAAACTATAATACAACTTATAAAGTGCATAAGAGAGATCCAGAGGGCATGGGAAAAGCAATTAAAGAAGAAAAAGTTTATCTGGAGCCGAGGTTTTGAGGGGTTAGGAGGGGGTACTGAGGAAAGGCTTCATGGATTAGGTGCCATCAGAATAGGCCAAGGTGAGGTTTGAAGGAGACCTTTTTAGTTGGAGGAAATATCATGAGATGTGGAAGGGCAGGAGGAGAAGAGGGGATGGTGAGCTGTCCAGTTTTTCTGAAACACAGGGAAGGGAAAGCATATGAGATAAAGCTTTAAGATTGGGTAGAATTTCAACAGGGAGATCCATTTTGGATATATTGAGTGTGTTACTCCAAGATATTCAGGTATTATTGTGTTCATCCTTCATTTTTGAAGAAGACCATGACATCATAGAAATGATGATATGACTTGCAGTTGACGTTGTTTTGAGTGAGGGAGGGCTGTGCAAAGTCACAAGCCTCACTTTCTCCTCCTGAGCCATCTGGATCCAGTTACCAGATATTCATTAGGATCCTGATTCAGGTATAGGTAATGAAATAAAGGAGTGGAGCTTAAAGGATTGATTGGAAGTGGAAATATAGAAGGGGGGAGGGAGGGGGGGAGAGAGAGGGGTCGGGGAAAGAGAGAGAGAGAAGATGAATGATAGTTGAAGCCATGGCATCACCAAGAGAGGAGATAGAAGACAAAAGCCTAAGATTGAACATTAAGGAATATCCAAATTTAAGAATCAGGAGAACACAACAAAAGTCAGGTCAGTAAAAAATTGAAAGGAGAACCAGGAAAGAGCAGTGCTACAAAAGCCAAGGGAAAAAACTCAAGGAAATAAGTTGTCTGCAGTGTGAAAGAGCTCAGCGAGGTCAAAGAAAATGAGAGCAGGAAAAAAAAACCTGATTGGATTTAGTGGTAAGAAGGTCTTAGAGAAACTTGGAGAAAGTTATTTCACTAGAGCAGTCAAGTTAGAAGGCAAATGACAAAGGGTTAAAGAGTGATGTTATAATGAGGAGAAAGGACAATAGCTTAATAAGGTGTTAAGATCAAGGAAAGATTTTTCTTAGGAGAGGATGAACCAAGTATATTTGTAGGAAGAGGGGAAGCAGTCTGTAAGGGGAGGGGTGGAGGATGCAGAGTACAAGCAGTCAATGAGAGACAACTATGTACCAGGCATTGTATTAAGTATTTGACAAATATTGTTTCATTTGATCTTCAAAACATCTGTGAGGTGGGTGCTAGGAAACTGAGGCAGACATGTAAAGTGACTTGCCTGGGATCCCATGTCTAATAAGTGTCAAGGATGGATTTGAACTCAGTTCTTCCTGACTCCAGGCCCATTGCCACATCCATTGCACCAACTAAGTGCCTCCATAGTGGTGGCAGAGAAGAAGAGATTGAAGATTCCTGAGGAAGGCATCATGTTTATTGGAGAGAGGTCTTGGAGGATTGGGAGAGGATGAAGGAATCAATAGTACAAATGGAGGCGAGAGTTTAGCAAGAAAGATGGACAATTCTTTTGTTATAGGTGAGGACATTGAGAGATTTGGGAATGTGGAAGAGCAGAGATGGGAAAGCTCATGTTGGATGGTCTTTTCTTGTCAGATCATATGCTGAGGAAAAGGGAGCTAGAGGTAGAGTTGGGTAGCTGAGAAGAAAAAAGTTTGGAATAGTCATTGTGAAGAGTGTAATAAAGTTAATCAAAAATGAAAGACAGGCTTGCTGTGCAACACTTGACATTAGATAGCATGAATATGTAGTAGGCTCAGCATAGTTTTATGATTTCCTTCTGCACATTTCACAGTGATATATTATTGGATTTGATAGAAGTTGGAAAGTCCTATTGATTCATTTTGTCCTAATTTTTCTTTGGCTATGCTCCACTTTCAGAATGGTGCCATGGTGACCCCAGTTGTGGGATTTATAGACAGTTCATTCCAGGCCCAGCCTAATCCGCATGAAGTGAGTGAGGTGTTCCTGGTGCCTCTGGAGTATTTCCTGAGTCCACGCACATACTATTCCTTTCACTCCTCTTTTTTTGGTCACCGTTGTCTCATTCATTGCTTTGGCTACATGGATCCCCAAAATCAATCAACCTATAAAATCTGGGGGTTGACAGCAGAGTTTGCACTGCAGACTGCACTCATTGTTTTGCAAAAGCAACCTTGCTTTGATGTTGAACATGATATCAGTGATCTCATTTCATCGACTGAACAATACTTTGTAAAGATAAGCCAAACCATCAAGAGCAAATTATGATCTAGATATGGAAACAACATCCAGATACTTGTTATGGAAACATCCAGGTACTTGTTCATGTACTAGACTGGTTCTCAAACAAAGGCTTCTCCTCCTGGCACCCGATTTGATGTTTGGGTTAAAGTATACTGTAGGCTCCTTGAAAGTCTAGATGGAGAGCTTTATGGATTATGTTGTTTTTCATCTTTGTATCCCCAGTGCCAAGCTCAGTGCCTTGCAAATAAATGTTTATTGAAATGAAAAATGTATTTTCTTCACAGGTTGTCTATAGCATTGAACTAATTTGATTATGCATTAATTAGTATCAATTTTCTGACAGATGTTCCATTTTGTATATTTGTAAAGTATATAAGTAAATATAAAATAAGACATAAAATTGTACAACTCCAGTCTTGTGATTCTTATTAATTTCATAATATATACATATGTAATAGCTTATTTTTTGATTTTTGGCAGTTAGAGATAGAATCTCAGAGCTGGAAAGAATCTGAAAGATCATATAGTCCCTGCTCAAAGCACAAATACTGTATGCTGTGTCTCTAACAAGTGTCTTGTCATCCAGCCCCCAATTAAATACATCTTTTTATGTAAAACTTACTACCTTACAAAGCAATGTACTCTACTTTTACACAGTTCTCATTTTTTATAAAATGTATCCTTTTGGAAAGGTAGAGATATATGATTTCATATGTGTGGGGAATTACAGTTGTTGAAGTCCCTCCACAGCTGAAGATCTGCAGCCTCTCCATAACTTACAGTAACTTAAGACATTGGAAGTTTTTAAGTGATTTGCCCATAATCATATAGCATTATGGTTAGAACCTAGGTCTTCCCAACTCCAAGATCAGCATTCTGTTTACCATGGCATATTGCTTCTCTTTTTCGTATGTTGAACTGAAGTCTGTCTTCCTGTAGTTATTCCTCTTGATCTTAGTTTTCTCTTTTAGGGTCTTGCAGGACAACGCATCCCATCTTGTTCATGACAATACCTGATATATGTGAAAATAACCTTCATGTCCACCTGAAGTATTTTAATGTCCAGATGAATAAATACCAGTTTTTTCAACCTATCCTCATATAGTATGGTCTCTACTTCTCTTACCCTCTTGGTCCTTGTCTTCTGGGCACTATCCTGATTAGGTAGTTGGATGTCCAATATGTCATTGTCTGCCCTCTCATGTTATAAAAACAAATAGAACTTTTTGCATTTTGGGATCCAGATTCCAAAATATTAATTTTGCTTTTAACTCTCAGTTGTAATCCTGTAAACATTCTCCTGGAAGGACAGCATACTAAAACAAAGTTAAAACTTTTACCAATTATATCATTAATTATAGAGGCATTTTGATCATGTTGAAATGATAGTATATTTATGACTGACCCCTTTGGTTGTACATACTTCAAAATAGCTAATCATTGAGTCAGACTTTGACAAATTCTTGTAAACAGAGATCAGAGGCAGAATGTTTCTACAGTATCTCTAGTCTTGGTAATTCTTGTGATTACCCAATTTAGTACATGGCCTTTTTTTTTACAAGGATCTCCACATTACATAAAGGGCAGGAACCATCTTCGTTATAGGGTACCTTATAGTTCATTAGATTAAGAGTTAGAAGGAACTTAAGAAATTAAATAACCTGACCAAGCTGAAAAAAGTAATTGTTAGCAAAGCCAAGATTCAAACCTGGGTCTTTTGCCTTCAGCCCATATTTCTGATATGGCAGAGAGTCTCAGTTCAGGAACTAAAGATGGAGAAACATGTAAATCAAAGAAAACACCACAAATCTAGAGGTTCCCCCAAAAGAAGAATGTAACTCCACAACACTGAACTCAATGGAAAATAGGAGCTCTCCACAGACTGCATAAATACCTCAAACAAAATAAAGCAAGAAATAAAAAATGAAATAAGAACTCTAGGAGAAAGAATTAGAAGGAGAAAATAGTTTAGAAGAGAAAATAGTAAGATTTTCCCAAAATAATGGACTTCCTGAAAACCAAAACATACCAGAAATCAATAACTTCATGAAACTTCAAGAAATGATTAGAACATCTAGATAAAAAAAAAGAAAATATAAGAACTCACCTTGAAAACAAATCAAGGAGAAAGAATTAAATAAACATCATACTTCAGGAAAACCATGATTTTTAAAAACATGCATAATATATTTCAAGAAATCATAAAAGAAAACTTCCCAGATCTATTAGAACCAGAAGACAAAGTGAAGATAAAAAGAATTCACTGATGGCTTCCTGAAAAACTTCAATAGTAAGAGTACTAGGAATGTGATGGCCAACATTCAGAGTTTCCACATCAATGGAAAAAAATACTGCAAGCATCTAGTGGAGGTGAGGAGATGGTGGGGAGGGGAAGGAGGGAGAGAAGAAAGCATATAAGTGCCAAAGAATTACAATCAGGATCACATAAGACCCAGAAACTTCTAAAAATGAGAAGTGTTGCTACACAGTATTATAAAAGGAGAAATATATACATTTACCATCAAGAATAACTTACTCAGAAAAGCTGAGTCTAAATCTGATGGGCTGTGGATGGAACTTCAATGGTGGGGAAGGGGTAGGGGAGGAAGGGAAAACTTGCAGCCTCAAGGCCACATGTGGCCCTTTAGGTCCTTGGGTGTCTTTTGACTGAATCCAAGTTTTACAGAACTAATCTTTTTATTAAGGGGATTGAAGTTTGGATTCAATCAAAGGGCCATACTTGAGAACCTAGAGGGCCAAATGTGGCTTCAAGACTGCAGGTTCCCCATTTCTGGGATAGAGGATTCTCAGGCATTTGTGATGACCAGACCATAACTAAGTAGGAACTCAGAAATGCAAACACATGATTCAAAAGCAACCTAGGAAGGTCAGTTTATTTGAGGAATTGGAAGAGACTGTATGATGATATAGTGCTAACATTCTATTAGGGGGAAAAAACGAATATCTCTTCAAAACCTTAATGTCTTCAAAGGGTATTGAGGGAGTTAAATGAGAAAAACAAAGGATCCAGTGGAGCGGATTGGTTCTCTTCTGAAGGCTTTAAGAGGAGAAAGGAGAGTAAAAAGAATACACTAGTGTAGAAAGGAAGAGGAAGAGGAAAAGAGTGAAACTTGATTTTTGTCATTATGATGATTAATGAGACAAATGTTGAAATATAGAGAAAGAGATGGGGAAACAGGCTTCAGTTGAACCTCACTTATCTTAAATAGACAGATGAGAGCTGAACACACACATTAACAGTTTGGGGTAGAAGTACATCTAAATCAATAGGGAAACAACTGGGAATGGTGGACAGTATTGAGAAAGGATAATACTGAGGGGGAATAGAAATAAGCCAAAAAGCAAAGAGAGAAAAAGGGGGAAAAATGAGAATCTGTGGGAATGCTCATTCATTGGGGGTGGCCAAACAAATAGTGGTATATGAATATAATTGAGTATTATTGCATTGTAAGAAATGACAAGGCTCAGTTGCAAAGAACTTTTTCAATATGAACCAATAAAGAGTGAAGTGAGCAATACTCAGAAAATATTTTATACAAGTACAAAAACAATGTAAAGAAAAAATAACTTCGAAAGACTTTAAAAAATCTGATCAATGCAATAATCAAC
The DNA here is from genome assembly GCA_028658325.1 of Potorous gilbertii. NCBI lineage: Eukaryota > Metazoa > Chordata > Mammalia > Diprotodontia > Potoroidae > Potorous > Potorous gilbertii. Next base: position 148,498,729 of record CM053769.1, read on the forward strand.
TGATTCCTCTGAACTATGCTAAAAGACCTTCTTTCAGGAGGTGTTGACAAGTTAATCTTAAGGGACAGAGATACATTTTTGGACATGACTACTATGTGGATTTGTTTTGCTTACTGTGCTTATTTGTAGCAAGGGCTTTTTTTCTCTTCTTTATTTTTAATTGAAGAAGAGGTAGCATTGCAGGGAGAGTTCGCAATAGTGATGCCCAATAAAAGGCCATTGAAACTTTTTGTTAAAATGCAGAGATGAGAATAGAAAGAAGCTCAGAAGGAAGCAAAGACTAGAAGGACATCAAAACTGTATTGAAAGTAATCTGTGAAATTTATGTACTTTTAAAAAAGTAGTGTGAAATGGAAATTCATGCTTTCATATACAGTCCTATTTTTGTGTTCTGGTGTGTGTATGGAAATGCTCTTTTTCTGATGTTTAAGGTCAATTTTTTAAAATTTATATAAAAAGAAGTGGGAGTCAGCTTGGAATGATGAGGAAAACCCTGGGTTGGGAAATAAGAGGCATAAGTTCTAGTCCTAACTTCACTATTGATTCGCTGTTACCCTAAGCAAGTTTTTCCCACACTTTAGACCTCAGTTTTCTGATCTGCAAATGAAGGAATTGGACTAGATGATTTTTGAGTTGCCCTCCAGCTCTGATATGCCTTGATTCTAGTATAGAAGCAAATATAGGGGCTCTGTATTGTCTTCTCAACAAGAATTATTTCATCTACTATTGTACTTAGAAATAACAAGCAAGATGCTTTCAGGAAAACCTGAGAAGACTTACATGAATTGATATAAAATCAACTCAGTAGAACCAAGATAATGTTGATCACAGAAACAGCAGTCTTGTACAATGATCAACTGTGAATGACTTAGTTATTCTCAGAAATGTAATGATGCAAGACAATTCTAAAGGATTTACAGTGAAAAATGCTATACACCTCCAGAGAATGGACTGATGGATTGAATGCAGATTGAAACTAATTTTTTAACTTTTTGAATCATTCTTGAGGGTTTTTGGTTTGTCTTTTCTTTTGCAACATGGCTAATATGAGATTGTTTTGTATGATTGCACATATATAATCTATATTAAATTGCTTGCCTTCTCCAGGGAGGAAGAGTGGAAGGGAATTTGGAACTCAAAATCTTTTAAAACGTTGAAAATTTTTGTTTATATGTAATTGAGAAAAAATTAATTTTTAAAATTATCCAGAAAAAATAATGTAAAACAAGTATTCCATCTTTAAAATAGCTTAAGCATTAAGTGAGCAGGCATATCTCCCTTCTCTAATTTTCCTTTTGCCTCAATTATTTTGTAAGATTGGTTCACAGAGAAAGAAGATACATTTTGTCACATTTCCCAGTGCAGATTCAGATTACCAAATCCCAGTTTCTCTTCGTAAACATAATAAACTATCTTAAGGCCTTCTCAAACAACTTATGATTCTCATCATTACCTCTCATTTTTTCATGATATTATGTTATGGTTTATCAGACAGAGAAGGAAACTTCCTTAGATAATAGAGGAATACTATTATTTGAACAACGTCTCTCCAAGCTATGGCGTAAATAAAACTTTTATTTTATACTGACGTATCCAACTTTGAAGACTTGATCCTTTTAATGTGACATAGACACTGTTGAAGAAAGTGTAGCAAATGCAAGTAGTCTAAAGCATCATAAATAGCTTCTTAGTGTGAACTGGCTTTCTGTGTTTTATCCCACACTTTAGTAGCTGGATGACCTTGACAAAATCATTTCTCCATCAAAACTTCAGTTTTCTCATCTGTAAAATGTGCATAATGATATTTAATATTATCTGCTTCCCAGGGATATTGTGAGGATCTAATCAGATAACATATATAAAGATCTCTATAGCTGCAAAGCCTTATGTAGATGTGTGCTGCCCATATGTGATGTGTATGATTGGTTCCCAGAGAGGTATTTATAGATACCTCTGGAAAACTGCCTGCCCGTCTCCAGGGGAGACTAAGATTCCTAGGAAGCAGAACAAGGGGCCATGAGGTAGCCTGGTTTGTTATCCTTTGAGAGAGAGAAATGCCAGACTGGAATAATATCTATCTGCTCCACCCCCTCCCCAAATATTACTGGTATAGTGGCATGTTTTGGAAAGGAGTAGGGAGAGAGTCAAAAAGAAACACTACTAGTTTCCATAGTTTCTATCCTTTTAATGGAAAAGATAACCCAAGCTTCTACCCGCACACTTGACTCCTTCCCATCAAATGCTGTTTACACAAAAGAACATCATATAAGTGAGTACTGAATAAACTTATTTATCTAAACGGAGAAAAAAAAACAGAAATGTGACAAATTTTACAGATTAGAATATATTAGAAAATGCACAGAAATGAATAAACTTCTTGGATGGGAGCAATATGAGATCTTGTTCCCAGTAAAGAATGAGAGCCTTTTCTTACCCTCAGGAAATTCCCAGAAATCTCTAGGGAAGCAAATTGGAGATCAAGGACATGTTGAGAAGCCAACTTTACCTACATGTCTATCTTTCCAAGTCTGTCTCCACATCTTGAATTAGTCTTCAAGAGAGCTGGGAACCACAAAGCTCTCAGACTAAGTCTACTCTTCATGTAGTCGTATAAGGTCATGTCTGCGTTTTCCAGCTCCATACCCACCTCATTTCAGAGTCATGTTCTTGAGACAGCATGCAGCACGTTGCCTCTTCTCCCCTACCCAGCTTGGTTGGAAGGCAGGTGGCACCAGATTTATTATTATTATTTATTATTACTAGTCATAGGAATTAGGAGAAATAAGGTGGCATAATCATATTCAACAAGTGGATTATCCCAACTACCTCATTGTATAGAGGGAAAACTGGGCCCAAAGAGGAGAATTGATTTACCCTACATCACACAATGAGTTAATGGTAGAGCCTGAACTCAAAGCTGAGTACCCTGCTTTCTAATGCTATTGGACTCACCATACTTTATGTGAAATTCTCAAACTGTTAATTCCAAGAAAGTATCACCATGCTTAGAACCCTACCCAGATCTCTTAGAATGTCTGGTTAGAATACATTGGATAGGTGCTTAATAAAAGGAATGGAAGAGAATAAAATAATAGTTTGTCAGAGTCAAAAGGGCTCTTGGAGATTGTTTCTTCTGACCGCTCTCCTCCTTCTACAAATAAAGAAACTGAGGCCCAGTTGCTTGCCAGTCATGTAGTTGATGAGTGGCAGAATTGGGACTGCAACCCAGGTCTCCAAACTATTTTTCTACCTCTTCTATTTTACTTTAGTTTTATACATAGGGTGGACTCATGGGCCAAACCCAAATATTATAGAGAAACTTCTAGTAGATATGAAAGAAACTGTTGCACTGCAAAAATAGGCTGAATAAACTAGAGAACAGGGGGGTGGGACCAGAGTCAAGATGGCAGAGTAGAAGGATGCACCTCTAGAAGCTCTCCACCCATAGCCCATAAAATACCTATAAGAAATGACTCTAAACAAATTTTAGAGCAGCAGAAGCCACAAAATGACATAGTGAAAGAGATTTCCAGCCCAAGACATACTGGAGGGCTGACAGGAAAGGTCCATTGCACTGGGTGTGGAACAGAACACAGCCCAGCCTTGGCCATGCAGTAGGGACAGGACTGGAGCAGGCTTCAAGGCACCACTAGCAGCAGCTGTGATTCCCAGATTTTTCAACCCACAAATGCCAAAGGCAGCTTCAAAGGTCAGTGACAAAGCTCTTTCACCTGTGTGAGAAGGGAAAGTGGTTTAGCTCTGACCACAGGTGGTAGCAGCTTCCATTATTGGAGCCCTGGCCTAAAGATGCTGGGGGAATTGAGCTGCTGATCTGGATCACAGCCATGAGTGGTGGCCCTGGGATGAGGAGGAGCATTGGCTGGCATGGTGAAGCTGGTGGAGGTGGTTGTGGAGAGGGAATTCTGCTGGCAGATCTTGGGCAGAAAAGAGTGCTTGTAGTTGCTCCCAGACCCGAGTGCAGGTCAGGAGAGGAGTAAACTCCTATCCCTTGATTGTGCCACCTCAGAGGAACTGAGAACTTATCCCCAGAGGATACACTCTCCTTGACAAAGAACTCAAAAGTCAAGTAAATGGCTGGGAAAATGCCCCCAAAAGGAAAAAAGAATAAAACAATAGAAGGTTACTTTATTAGTAAGCAGGTATTTTCTTCCATCCTTTTGGATGAGGAAGAACAATGCATACCATCAGAAGAAGACCTAAAAAGTCAAGACTTTTTCATCTAAAACCTCCAATATAAATATGCAATGGTCTCAGGCCATGGAATTTTAGAGTGGCAGAATCCAATAGGAGAGTGAGTGTGGCAGATTCCCAACCCAGGACAGACCAAAAGGTTAATGGGAAATATCTGTTGCATGGGGCTGGAGGAGAATACAGCCCACAGCTGTACCGTAGCAAAGTTGAAGAGGAAGCTCTGGACAGTCAGAAGCAGCAGCTGCAATGTGGAATCTCAAACATATTGGCCTAGGACAGGAGTCCAGTGGAACTGAGCAAGAGAGAAGCACAGAACCCCAGATAACTGCAGCATATGCTCCTGAGACTATTGCCCTGCAGATTAAATGTCTGTAGGACACCTACTTGAACTTCCAAGAGACAAGATGGCAGAGTGACTGGTAAATGCTATTCTCCTCCCCTTGGTGACCTTGAAAAGCCCAGAGAATATTTCCCCAGGAAAAATCCTGGAAAAGCAGGATCAGCTGAAGGAGTAATCAGTCTCTTAGCCTGTGAGGCTAGGAAAATCACAAAGGTGGGGGGAATAACTCTTGCTGTGACTGAAGGGGACCAGTACAGGACTGAACTTGTCCCAGACAGCCTCACCTCAGTGACTGGGAGGAGATCCTGAGCTCCAGGGAGGTAGAGCTCACAATTGTAAACACCAGGACCTCAGGTGTGCCTCACCACAGCCAAGGGAATAGGGAAGACACCAGTACAAACACTAGTTCACCAACCACTAAGCCTGACTGTGCTCAGGAGAGGAGACCTCCTGTGGCCAGACCACCCCTTCCCCACATTTAAGGCAACTAGCTCCAGGGTAACTCTGGAGAAAATCAGAAAGACTTCACCTGGCCTCTGCTTTGTCACATCAGCCAGCTCAGCACCAGGTAAGCTACAGCATTCTAACCTTTAACCTCTAGGCCACAATACATAAAGCCTCAAGTTCTAAGCACTAGAATAGTGGGACAGAATCCCCTGTGCCCTAGAAGCAGAAGAAAAAACAGAGATCCACTTTAAAATCCAAGAAAAGGGCAATCATGATGAGTAAGAAGCAAATCAGAAAAGATAGGACCATAGAATCTTTCTATGGGGACAAGGACCAAAACACGAATACCAAAGAGGGCAGCATTGAGACTGTACTCCCATCTGAAACTTCATAAGGGAATGTGAACTGGTCTCAAGCCCAAAGAGCATATTGGAAGAGCTCAAGAAGGATTTTAAAAGTCAAATTAGGGAAGTAGAAGAAAAACTGGACAATGATTTTAAAAATAAGAAAAAAGAAATCATGGAAGAATTTAAAAGGAAAATTGGACTAATGGAAAAGGAAACACAAAACCTAACTGGGAAAATTGGACAAATGAAAAACGAAGTACAAAAACTAACTGGAGAAAATAATTCCTTAAAAGGAACAAATAGACAGATGGAAAAGGAGATGCAAAAGTTAACTGAAGAAAATAATTTGATAAAAATTAGAATTGGGCAAGTAGAAGCTAATGATTCTTTGAGACATCAAGAATCAGTCAAGCAGAATCTAAAGAATGAAAAGATAGATGAAAATATAAAATGTCTAATTGGAAAAACAACTGATCTGGACAACAGACCCAGGAGAGAAAATTTAAGAATCATTGCTCTACTAGAAAGCCATGATTAAAAAAAAAAGCCAGGACAATATCTTCCAATAAATCATCAAGGAAAACTGTTCAGAAGTCCAAGATCCAGAGGGCAAAATAGCCATCAATAGAATCCATTGGTCACTTCTTGAAAGGGATCTCAAACTAAAAATAAGGAATATCATTGCCAAATTCCAGATCAAGTGAAGGAGAAAATACTGCAGGTAGCCAGAAAGAAACAGTTCAAATACTGAGGACCTACAGTTAGGATCACACAGGACCTTGTAGCTTATACATTAAAAGATCAGAGAGATTGGAATATGATATTCCATAAAGTAGAGGAGCAGGGACTACAACCAAGGATCAGTTACCCAGCAAAATTGAGCATAATATTTCAGGCAAGGAGATGGACATTCAGTGAAATAAGGGATTTCCACACCTTCCTGATGAAAAGGCCAGAGCTCAATAGAAAATAAAAAGGTAAACGGGGGGAAATATATTATTCAATTTGGGCAAACTGTTTACATCCCTACAAGGGAAGATGATACTTGTTCATCTTGAGAATTGTATATTTATTATGATATATAAAAGGGATATACATAAACAGAGGGAGTGAATATAAACTAAATGATGTGATGATAAAAATGTGATTTAAGAGAAAAAAAAGGGATTGTAATGGGAGATGTGAAAAGGAGGAGGCAGGAAAAGGCAAATTACATCACAGGAAGAGGCACAAAAATATATTACAGTAGAGGGAAAGAGGGGAGGTAGATGAACATTGAGATTTACTCTCATCTGATTTAGTTTAAGGAGGGAACAAAAAAATCAGTTAAGTATATAAATCTAACTAGCTCTATAGGCAGTAAGAGGGGGAGGGGGAAAAAGGGAGGGAAGGCTAAAAGGGAAGGAAGAGGTAGTTAGAGAAAAGGGGAGTAAAAGGGAGGGGGACTGAAAGAAGGGAGGGAAGACTGAGGGAGGTGGTGGCCAAAAATTAAAACTCTGTTGTGGAGGGGAAGGGAGAAGGGAAGAACTAAAAGAACAAATTGGGGGAAAGAGGATGGAGGGAAAGACACAGATAGTAATCAAAACTGTGAATGTGAATGGGATGAACTCTCCCACAAAATAGAGATGGATAGCAGAATATATTAAAAACCATAATCCAACAATATATTGTTTACAAGAAACACATTTGAAATGGCGAGATACACACAGGGTAAAAGATTGGATCAGAATATATTGTGCTTCAGATGATGTAAAAAAAGGCAGAGGTAGCTATCCTAATCTCAGACAAAGCAAAAGCAGAAATAGATCTAATCGAAAAGGATAAGGAAGGAAACTATATCCTGCTAAAAGGCACCATAGACAACAAAGCAATATCATTACTAAACATATGTGCTCCAAACGGTATAGCATCCAAATTCTTAGAGTAGAAGTTAAGGGAATTACAGGAAGAAATAGACAGCTATACCATACTAGTGGGGGACTTCAACTTCCCTCTCTTTGAACTTGGTAAAACTAACCTCAAAATAAACAAGAAAGAAGTTAAAGAAGTGAATAAAACTCTGGATAAAGTATGTATGATAGATCTCTGGAGAAAATTGAATGGGGATAGAAAGGAACATTCCTTTTTCTCAGCAGTACATGGCACATATACAAAAATTGGTCATGTACTAGGGCATAAAAACCTCACAATCCAGTACAGAAAGGTAGAGATAGTCAATGCATCCTTCTCAGGTGATAATGCAATAAAAATATATTAAATAAAAAATATATATGTAATAAAAGGCCATGGAAAGATAAACCAAAAATTAATTGGAAACCAAATAATCTAATCCTAACAAGTGAGTGGGTTAAACAATAAATCATAGCCACAATCAACAACTTCATTCAAGAGAATGAATATAATGAGACAACCTACCAAATCTTATGTGATACTACAAAAGCAGTTCTTAAGGGAAATTTTATATCTTTGAATGCCTACATGAATAAAATCGAGAAAGAGGAGGTCAATGAATTGAGCATGCAACTGAAAAAGCTAGAAAAAGAACAAATTGAAAATCCTCAAGTAAATACCAAATTAGAAATACTAAAAACCAAAGGAGAGATTAATAAAATTGAAATTAAGAAAACTATTGAACTAATAAATAAAACTAAGAGTTGATATTATGAAAAAGATTGATAAATGTTTGGTCAATTTGATTTTAAAAAGAAAGAAGAATTACCAGTGTAAAAAATGAAAAGGGTGAACTCACCTCCAACAAGGAGGAAATTAAAACAATAATTAGAAATTACTTTGCCCAACTGTATGCCCATAAATTTTACAATGCAAATGAAATGGTTGAATATTTTAAAAAATATAAATTTCCTGGATTATTAAAAAAAGGAATTTGAATATTTAAATAACCCCATCTCAGAAAAAAGAAATTGAACAAACTATCAATGAATTCCCTAGGAAAAAATCTCCAGGGCCTGATGGATTTTAAAAGTGAATTCTACCAAACATTATAAGAACAGTTAATTCCAATATTATATAGACTATTTGGGAAAACTGGGGAAGAAGGAATACTACCAAATTCTTTTCATGATACAAATGTGGTTCTGATATCTAAACTAGGAAGAGCCAAAACAGAGAAAAAAAATCATAGACCAATTTTTCTAATGAATATAGATGCAAAAATTTTAAATAAGATACTAGCAAAAAGAATACAGCAACTTATCATGAGAATTATACACTATGATCTGGTAGGATTTCTACCAGGAATGCAGGGTTGGTTCAATATTAGGAAAAATGTCAGCATTACAGATCATATCAACAACCAAACCACATGATCATCTCAATAGATGCAGAAAAAGCTTTTGACAAGATACAACACCCATTCCTATTGAAAACACTGGAGAGTATAAGAATAAATGGAACTTTCCATAAAATAATAAGCAGTATCTACCTAAAACCATCAGCAAGCATTATATGCAACAGGGATAAGCTAGATGCATTTCTAGATGAAACAAGGATGTCCATTATCACCATTGTTACTCAATATGGTACTAGAAATTTTAGCTTTAGCAATAAGAGAAGTAAAAGAAATTGAAGGAATTAGAATAGGCAAAAAAAGAAACTAAGTTATATCACTCTTTGCAGATATGATGTTATACTTAGAGAATTCCAGAGAATCGAAAAAACTACTTGAAATAATAAAGAACTTTGACAAAGTTGTGACAAAATAAATCCAGTTAAGTCATCTCCATTTCTATATATTACTAGCAAAGCCCAACAGCAAGAGATAGAAAGAGAAATCCCATTTAAAGCTAGGGTAGACACTATAAATATTTGGGAGTTTACCTCCCAAAACAAACCAAGGGACTGCATGAACACAATTAAAAAGACACTTTTCAAACAAATAAAGTCAATTCTAAGTAAGTGGGAAAACATCAGTTGCTCATGGGGAAGCTGAGCTAATATAATAAAAATGACAATTCTACCTAAATTAATTTACTTATTCAGTGCCATACCAATCAAACTACCAGATAATCATTTTCTAGAGTTAGAAAAAATAATATCAAAATTCATCTGAAAGAAGAAAAAGTCCAGAATATCAAGGGAACTAATGAAAAGTAATGCTAGGGAAGGTGGCCTAGCCCTACCAGATCTCAAATTGTATTATAAAGCAGCAACTATCAAAACCACTCGGTACTGGCTAAGAAATAGAGGGGTAGATCAGTAAATCTGTGAGGTACTCAAGACACAGTAGTCAATGAATATAGCAATATACTGTTTGATAAACCCGAGGACCCCTGTTTCTGGAATAACAACTCACTGTTTGACAAAAAATGCTGGAAAAAATGGATAACACTGTGATAGAAATTGGCTATAGACCAATGCCTGACACAAGCATAAAGTCCAAATGGATACCTGTTCTAGGTATAAAGACTGATATTATAAACAAATTAGGGGAACAAGAAATAGTGTATTTGTCAGATTTATGGAGAATGGAGAAATTTATGGCCAAATAAGAGACAGAGAACATTATGAAGTGCAAAATGGATAATTTTGATTACATTAAACTGAAGTTTTTGCACAAACAAATGCAATGCAACCAAGATTAGGAGGGAAGTAGAAAACTGGGAAAGAATTTTTGCAACCGCTGTCTGTGATAAAGGCCTCACTTTTAAAATCTATAGAGAACTGCATCAAATATACAAGAATACATGTCACTCCCCAGCTGATAAATGGTCGAAGGATATGAACAGGTAGTTTTCAGAGGAAGAAATTAAAGCTGTCCATAGTCATATGAAAAAATGCTCTGAATCATTATTGATAAGAGATGCAAATCAAATCAACTGAGGCACCACATCCCACCTGTCAGATCGGCTGACGTGACAGAACAGGAAGATGACAAATGTTGGAGAAGATGTGGCAGAGCTGGAACACTGATTCATTGTTGGGGGAGCTGTGAGCTGATCCAACCACTCTGGAGAGCAGTTTGGAACCATGCCCAGAGGGCTACAAAAATGTGCATACCCTTTGACCCAGCAATATTGCTTCTAGGATGGTATCCCCCAAAGAGATCATAAAAACGAGAAAAGGTCCCACATGTACAAAAATATTTATACCAGCTCTCATTGTAGTGACCAAAAACTGGAAATCAAGGGGATGCTCATCATTCGGGGAATGGTTGAACAAGTTGTGGTATATGAATGTGATGAAATATTATTGTGCTATAAGAAATGATGAACAAGAAGACTTCAGAGAGGCCTTGAAGGACATATATGAACTGATGCTGAGTGAAAGGAGAAGAACCAGGAGAACTTTGTACACTGCAACAACCCAGTGTGGGAGTCCTTCACAGCAATGCAGGGCCCTAAAATATTCCCAGTGAACTCTTGAGACAAAATGCCTTCCACATCTGGAGAAAGAACTACGGAATTGCATCGCAGAATGAAGCAGACCATTTTCTCATGTTTTATTTTGTTTTATGGTTTCTCCCTTCATTTTATTTCTTCTACATGACTAAGTTGAAAATGTATTTAATAGGAATGTATGTGCAGAACCTATATAAGATTACATGCTGTCTCAGGGAGGGAGTGAGAAAGGAGGAGAGAAGGAGGGGGAAAAGTCTAAGATATATGGAAGTGATTGTAGAAAATTTAAAACAAATAAAATAATTTAAAATTTTAAAAAATGAAAAAAATAATTAGATGAACATTGCCAGGAATGTTATAGAAAAGGTTTTGTTCAGTCATGAGTTGGATTAGATATCTCTGAGTTCCCATTCATCCCTTACATTCCATGATTCTGTCTTCAGACAGTGACCCAGGGCCCATCCTAAGATCCACTCCTTCATTCATCTCTAGGCTCAATGCCTGACTGTGGACTTCTTTCTCCACCATTTTCTGACAGTATTCTCACTCTGGAAGATGTCTTGGCCCCCATGGCTCCTTCTTCTGGTTAGTTTCTTCTGGAATCTCTAGTTTGAGTAAGGGTACAGACCACCTATGTTCACTTCTTCATTCCTTTCTAGTCTCTGCTCATCACTCTCTAGACTTCTTTCTCCATCATGTCTCAGCAGTTTTCTCATCTTGAAAGTTCTCTGCCCCTACAGTCCCTTCCTCTGATAAGTCAATTCCTCCTAAAACCTCCATTTTAAGAAAGGGCTTAGCCAACTATTTCACTCTTTATACTTTCCCTTGTCACTTTTAGTCTTCTTTTTAATATGTTTTCTTCCTCCATTATAATGTCAGTTCCTAGACTACAAGCTTTGCTGTTCTTTTTGCTTCTTTTTGTATTTCCATCTGTGGTGATTAAAATTTTCCAACCTACAATAATAGACTGAGGTAGAGCTCTGAACCAATGGCACTTTATTAAAGTGGACCTCATATCTTCCTCACAATCTGAGATGACCCCTTCCTTTAGTACCTTGTTTTTATAGGGTTTAATACCCAAATATGCAAAAGAGGCATGGGAAAATACAGAATCTCATTGGTTGATAGATCTTGCTCTTATGGGCCCAATTAGACATATTAGATTCACCCATTACTAGTTGGGTGAAACATGGGGCATCTCCACTGACTAAGTGGTCATAAGATGGTCATGTTGGACAAGAAAGAATGGTCTAGAGAGTCAAAAATAAATCGGGAGACTTTCCAAAGCATCAAGGAACCCCACTCATGCTGGGTTTGGACACAGAATTTGAAAAAATAGGGTGGAGATATCTTTGTCAGCATTCTTGTGGTTCTATAAGTGAGCTTCGTAACTTGTGGTGTCCACTATATTCATTTTATTAAAGTTTGAGGTCCACTATAAAGAACCTATCTATCCCTATTTGATTTATTTAATATATCAAGTTTATTGGAATATAGTAGGGGTCCAAATGAATTATTTTTCACATAGCACTTTGCATAGTGCCTGGCACATAATTGGCACTTAGTAAATACTTGTTAACTCATATTGGTTCTGTATCTTTCCAACCTCTGTCAGGATTTGCCAAATTTGCTCTCTACTGGTATAGACTTTTAAGAACTTAGGTCACCTTTTTGTTAAGAGGCAATGGCAACAGGACATAATAGGAGATTTTTGTGGAAGTGAGAGGGTCCAGACCTATGATCTCAGTGTTACTGGGAATTTCAAGTGGAGAAATTCTTTCTCTTTATGTAGTTTGATATCTGCACTGTAAATTATAGCTTTAGAGAGTTGCCTGAAGCAAGAGAGTTCACCTGAGAGGTGAAATGATTTGCCATGTGGTCGCACTTCTTATACGTGTAATGTCAGAGGCGGAACATGAACTGAGGTCTTCTTGACTCTGACAACAATTTTCTAGCCACTATATAACTCCATTGCATTCAATGCAGTGAGAATTCATTATATTCCTACTATGTATATACTATGCTGAGTAGTAATACAATGATAAAAATGAAATAGCACCTTTCCTCAAAGAGTTTATATTCTGTTTACTTATTTGGGATAAGTATGCAGTCATCATACATAGATGTATACAAAGTAAATAAAAAGTGATTTTTGTGAGGAGCACCAACAACTGGGTGATCAAGAAAGGCCTCATGTAGAAGGTATCTTGAACACATGAACTTGAACACATTAGCCCCTGAAAGGAACCAGGGCCTCCATGTGGTAGAGGTGAGGAAGTGAATCACTCTAGGCAGAAGAGACTACAATGGTAGCAGAGGCAGGCAGTGGCAAATAGACCAGTTAGGCCAGAATGAAGAATGTGATGGGAAATAATAGGAAACCAGTTTGGAATGATGGGTTCGAACCTGTCTTTAAAAGTTTCAAATGCCAAACAGCAGAGTGTGTACTTTATCCCAGAAGCAATAAGGAGTCATTGAAGCTTCATTAGCAGGGGAGTAACATAATCACACTTGTGCATTAGAAATATCAATTTAGAATCTGAATCAAGGTTGAATTGGGAACATATAATACAGATATAATACAGTGTCCAGTACCTTATACATATGTGTGTGTGTGTGTGTGTGTGTAGATATATATATATATATATATATATATATATATATATATATATATGTATATGTATATGTATAGTGCTTTATGGTTTACAAAATATTATCACAGCCATTACCTCATTTGATCCTTACAACTGGTTAGGGATTATCATTCTCTTTTACAAAAGAAGAAACAGATTTTGCAACCTTTAATGTAACATATATATATATATATATATGAATGCTAGCTATTATTATTATTGATCTTTGGAAGATTGGAAGATATGTTGTGGAAATTCATCATTACTTTGCATTATATTAGGTTACTGGAGGTAGTAATCAGTCAACAAGCACTTATTAAGCACTTCCTATGTGTCAAGCACTGTGGTGCTTTACATGTTATTGCATTTAAGTAAAAATATGGAAACATTCAAAAAGTGAGAAAAGTACAAAATTAGGAAGACTTGAGTGTAAGTCAACCTCTGGCATCCACTAGCTATATGACCTTAGGCAAGTCATTTAACTTCTCAGTTCCCTAAATCAGGGATAAATTTCTGAACTGCATTGGTAGAGGAAATTTTCTCAGAGGAAATTTTACCTTCTAATGAAATCAGAAGTCTAGAACAAAAATAAAAAGATATGAGGATAAAATTTGAGAGTGAAATTTAACCTTAAAAACTAATTCATTTTTCATTCATTAGCAAAATAGACTTGAAAATAAACTCTGAGCTTTTTACGCATTATTGGCATCTTAATCACATCTGATTAAGCTTCTTCATCTGATTTTATATACAGTAAAATGAAAATGACTTATATAGAACATTTTTAATTAAATGGAACAAAACAATTATACTTTTAATAAATGAAATTGATGTGATACTTGTGATTACTGCAGGGATGATAATTTTTCTGTTGAATTCTAAATGAAATATACTAGAAAGATAACTAGATTTGGAGTCAGAGAATTTGAGTTTGAATCCTGGCTCTGCTACTTGTCATCTGCATGACATTAGGATCTGTGGACCTTGGTTCCTTCATCTGTAAAATAAAGGGATTGGACAAAGAAAATTATGTCTCTAAATCTTATGATCCTGTGGTGATACTGAAGACCCCATTAAAAGAATCAGAAAAGGAAACAGAGAAGTTGCTATTAGAGAAAGAAGAGAGAAGCAAAAGACAGCAGTGTCACACAAGCAGCAGAGGAGGGACACCTAGAAAGAGTAGGTAATCAAAGGTATCAGAATGTCCAAAGACGTCAAAGAGAATAAGGGCAGAAATAAATTATAGTTGTAATGGTTCATATGTATATTGTATTTTACAGTTAACGCTTTCTTCCCAACTCGGCACTAATGTTCTTTCATGACACAGAGGTAGGTACCTATAGGCCTCAAAAGTCATTCTAGCAAAGGGTAAGCTTTGGCAGGTTGAATACTGGCCTAGTGTTGGATTATGTCTGTGTTGTCCAAGGAAGGGCTGAAATAAGGAGGGAGAGTCTTATCTCCAGAGTTCAGTTCAGTTCAACTCAGCAAACAATTACTATGTGCCTGTCTTCCAGATGCTAGAGATTTGAGGGAGAAAAAGTACAAAAAGTTCCTGCCCTAAAGAAATTGACTATCTAGAAGATGGCAGAGTAGAAAGATACACAGATGCTTAGCTCTCACCCCATAGCCCATAAAATACCTGTAAAGAAGAACTCTCAACAAATTCTAGAGCAGCAGAAGCCACAGAACAATGGAGTGGAGGAGATTTCTCTTCCAGAGGGACCTGAAAAACCGACAGGAAATGTCTGTCACACACCTGACTCATAGTAGAGCCCAGCCCTGCCTTGGCCACACTGCATCAAGAGGAGCAGATCTGAGCAGGCTTCAGGGAGAGAATCTTCTGTGGCAGCAGAGGTCCCTCAACCCACAGGCATCAAAGGTCACCGAAAGAGTCTTTTCGGCTGGCCAAGAGGGGAGCAGGGTGTCCCCATAACTCAGGCCCCCTCAGGAGGCAGCAATGGAGGCAGCAGCAGACACAGGCTCCCAAAGCAGGCAGTGGCCCAAATCCATTATTGAAGGTCTCTGCATAAACTCCCTGAGGGAACTAAGCCCTGTGTGTCAGCCCTGCCCCTACTGAGCAGCTGAACTTAATCTCACACTGAATAGCAGCCCCACCCCTGAGGTGGTTGTGGAGAGGAAACTCAGAAGTCAAGTAACTGGTTGGGAAAATGCCCAGAAAAGGGAAAAAAAATAAGACTCTAAAAGGTTACTTTCTTGGGGAACCGGTGTCTCCCCTGATTCTTTCAGATGAGGAAGAACAAGGCATACTGCCAGAGGAAGTCAAGGCCTCTGCCCCAAAGGGAACTTAAAATGGGCTCAGGTAATAGAAGACCTAAAAAAACAAGTTACAAGCTTACTAAAGGAGAACCAAAAAAATGCTGAGGAAAACAACAGCTTTAAAAAGAGGCTAACTCAATTGGGAAAAGAGGTCCAAAAAGTCAACGAGGAGAAGGAGGCTTTTCAAGCAGAATTAGCCAAATGGAGGAGAAGGTTCAAAAGCTCACTGAACAAAATAATTCATTGAAAGAGAGAATTGAGTCCAGGGAAATGAATGACTGTGAGTTAAACCAAGAAGTTAGTAAACAAAACCAAAAATTTGAAAAAATAGAAGATAAGGTGAAACAATTCATTGGAAAAACAACTGACCTGGAAAATAGATCCAGGAGAAATATTAAAAATTATTGGATTACCTGAAAGCCATGATCAAAAAAAGAGCCTAGACATTATCTTCCATGAAATTATCAAGGAAAACTGCACTGATGTTATAGAATCAGAGGGCAAAACGGATGTTGAAAGAATTCATCGTTCACCTCCTGAAAGAAACCTGAACAGAGAAACTCCTAGGAATATTGTGGCCAAATTTCAGAGTTCCCAGATCAAGGAGAAAATACTGTAAGCAGCTAGAAAGAGACAATTTAAGTACTATGGAAATACAATCAGGATAACACAGGATCTGGCAGCTTCAACACTAAGTGATTGAAGGGCTTGGAGTGGGATATTTCAGAAGTCAAAGGAACTGGGATTGAAACCAAGAATCACCTACCCAGCAAATCTGAATATAATACTTCAAGGGAAAAAATGGTCATTCAGTGATATAGATGATTTTCAAGATTTCATGTTGAAGAAAAGACCAGATTTGTATTTAAAAATTTGACTTTCTAAGACTAGAATCAAGAGAAGCATGAAAAGGTAAAGAGAAATGAAAAATCATAAAAGACTCTAAAGCTGAACTGTTTATGTTACTACATGGAAAGAAAATATTTTTAACTCTTGAATTTTTTCTCAGTATTTGGGTAGTTGGAGAGATTATACATACCCACACATACACACACATACATGTAGATAGAGAGTATGGGGTATGTTATATAAGAAGAGATGATATCCACACACACGCAAAAAATAATATAAAATAAAATAAAAATTAAGGAGTGAAGGAGGAAAATTCTGGGAAGAGAAAGGGAGAAATGGAATGGGGCAGGCTATAACTCATAAAAGAGATGAAAAAAATCTTATTCAATGGAGGAGATAAGGGAGAAGAGGAGAGGGGGAAAAATAAAGCTACTCCCCCTACGTGTGGCTGAAGGAGGGAATAACGTGCCCACTAAATTTGATATGAAAATTTATATACACCACAGGAAAGTAGGAGAGGAGGTGACAAGTGAAGTGAGGGGAAGGTTAGAAGAGAGGGCAAATGGGAGAAGGGAGTCACTAGAAATAAACACTTTTGAGAAGGGACAAGGTCAATTGTAGAGGGGAAAAATAAGGGGGATAGGGTAGGTCAGAGGGCAATATAATTAGTATTACACAACATGATTACTATGGAAGTCTTTTGCAAAACAACATATATTGAATTGCTTCCTGTGTCATTGGGGCTGGGGTGGGAGGGGGAGGGAGAGAAGTTGGAATTCAAAGTATTAGAAACAAACGTTGAGAATTTTTATTGCATATAATCGGGAAATAAGAACTACAGGGATAGGGGTATGGAAATTTATCTTGCCCTGCAAGAAAAGAGAGAAGATGGAGATAGGAGAGGGGTAGGGTGTGATAGAAGGGAGGGTACAC
>CM053769.1:148516226-148538320 GCA_028658325.1 Potorous gilbertii
ATGGACTGAATTAATTACTGAGAATAAATCAAGGACATCTTTAGTTTGGTGAAAAGAATTTCAGTCTAAATTTCCTGGAGGAAGGTAACCTCAGGTAAAATTTGGCATTGATGGAAAAGTCAAGGTTTTAATGGAAAATTGGTTTTATGACTGCCATTTAATCAGGAACTAGAACATGTATAGAAAGACATGTAAACCACTTAAGGCTTGCCTCAAAAGATGTTCCTCAGCCAAAGGGAAACTATAATCATATTTTAAACCTGGTTATTGAAACATGCCATTTTTAGATGCTATGGGACTACTAAGGGACTGTTCTTCTGAGTCTAACTCCAGGTATGGGTAGCAAGAAAGGTGATCTGAGCCTCCAATACATGATGCCAGTAAGCTGATGAGATGCTGGTATGAACTGCATAGGTGATCTCAAGGAAAGGGTGGGAGAGTGGCTGTTCAGCATGGGCTGAGGTGGGATTCTGCACCTGGCAGACTTTAAACCTGACTGAATGCAAGTGGATAATCTAATCCTGCCTGGAATTGACATGAAGTTGGGGAGATATTGTATCCCTGCAATGTAATTACTATTGGTGGCAATTTCTTATAGTCCAAAGGTTTGTAAGCTTAATACCAAATCTATTCAATTATAGATTATGGGTAGGTGAACATCCAAGGTTGTCTAAAATTAAGCTAGTAGGTATAGGACTTTAGACCAACAACATTGTTAGGGTCCTTTAATTCTTAGTAATACTGTGGAGACAATTAGGTCAAGAGCTTGTGAAGTTAGCTACATAAATATTATCTGTGTCTCGGTTAATTTAAAAAAAAATTCTTTTGTGGTCCATATTGTAAATGCTTTAAAAAGATGTATCACCTGACCAAAAGTTTGGATTGCTTTATCTGTCATAAACTGTGTTAAAAACAAATTAAAAAAAAAGAAATTGATTATCTATTGGTATGGGGTGGAGGGAATAAAATGGACCCATCAGTATAAATCATACTCAGTAGAGTGGGATAGGGCTAGCGAGAGATCTAGAAAATATGCTAGGGAAAAATTTGAGGAGCTCAATGTCACTTAGGCAATGTGGGATTATTTCTATTTGCATGGTGCTTCTATACTTTTAACTGGGGGAATCAGAGAAGGCTTTATGGAGGAGGTTGTCCTTGAGCTTGGTCCAGAAACAAGAGAAATAGTTCAACAGGCAGAGATGAGGAAGAAATGTATGTATGTATGTATGTAAACTTAGAAAACAGTGTGTGTATGTGCGTGCGTGTGTGTGTGAATGTCTAGTGGCAGTGGAATGTAAGATGAGAAGTGGGAGCAAACAGTAGTCCAAATGGTCCAGAAATATAAACTATATACAGGAGAATAATGATAAATAGTATTAGAAAGGTCTTGAAACCAGATCTTGTCTGATCTTAAATGCCATCCTAAGCAGTCTTTAGTTTATCCTTAGAGACATTTAGTGATTTATTGATAGTCACAAAACTAGTGTCAAAGGAGGGATCAAACTCAGGTCTTCCCTTGCATTCCAGCCATTCCAGGTTCCATATGGAACATAAGGACATTCAACTGAAAATGTCTAGCAGGCAGTCAACACTGCCCTATTGGGGTTTAGTAGAGAAAACAGTGTTGGATAGAGAGTAGTCATCTGTGCAAAGGTGATCATTCAACCCATAGGAGAAGATGCAGTAATAAAGAAAGAATGTAGAGAGAGAAGACAAGAAAGTCCAAGACTCAGCCCTAGGGGACACACAAGCTTGGGGAACAGATAAGGTTGATGATTCAATATTTTCATTTGATGATGGATGGAAGACTGTATCGTATATTAATAACTGTGGCACAGGACTTTATATAATATATATATATATAGTAGAAAGAGTGCTAGATATTGATTCAGGGGAGATCTAGCTTCAAAGCCCACTTCCTTCACTTATTAGATACGTCACTGAAATGGAGATAATAAGAAACATGAAGCACTTCATAATGTTATGGTGAGAATCAAATGACAATCATGTAAGTAAAGCACTTTGTAAGCCTTAAAACATAGTTAAGCTTTAATAACTTAAAACTGTGCTAAGACTTTTAGAATACCTGATATGTGTATATACACATACATACATGCATATATATTCATATGTCAACAGTTATTATTATTTTCTAGCAAAAGCTATTGAGAAGGAGCAGTTAAACATGCAGGAAAACCAAAGGAAAGCACTGTCATGGAAATGTGTTGAGGAGGAGACAGTGATCACAGTGCCAAAAGATACAGCAGAGTCAAAGAATATGACGACTTAGGGGCCGCCAGATGATATTTGTTGCTTTCTCTAACTACAGCAAATCAGAAAAACTATCTACTAAGTGATGGATGTTATGATCTGTCTTCTTCAGGGGAGGAAGTAGCCTCACCCACTGAAGTAAAAGATCCCTTGAACATTAAGGTGTTTCCTCACAACAACCCTGTGAGGGAGGCAATGCTGAGCTGTTACTGTCATCTCTATCTTATACATGAGAAGGTTCTTATAGGGAAAGTTATTTCACAGAATTCTAGAATGTTAGAGCTGGTCAAGATCTTAGAGGTCATCTTTGTGGCTCAGAGGAGGAAGGGAGGGCATGAGACTTGTCAGAGGTCACATAATGACTCCTTGGCAAAGCCTTAGACCAGGTTCAGGGCTCTTTTTATCATGTTGTCCCTGCACTCTTCCCCTTGGACATCATAGAGCACTTTATTTGCACTGCTCTGGTGTTCTTATCATGTACTATTGGTATAGATTTTAGATATAGAATGTTTTTTTCATTTTTTGCCCTGCTCCCCAGTAGACTGTGATATCAATAAGGGTAAGGACGATGTCTTTTCTCGATTCTTTATTTTTCCACTAACAAGCACAGGGCTCAAAACACAAAAACTTGATAGGTGTTTAAGTGAATGAATGTTTTAATTTTTTTTAATAATATTTTAATTATAATTTCTTTTGCAGCAATATGTAGATATACAAAGCCATTTAACATTAAAAAAAATAATTCAGAAGTCAACCCAATTAGTTCAGTAGATAGACATGTTTTGTTCCATTTTGTGTGCATAGTATTGACCTGGGAGCACACAGGCTCATTCTTATGCTAAAATTAATTTGGTGCAGATTAAGCCAGAATTCTTCCATGTAGAGCAGGGGTTTAGGCAGGACCATACAAGCCCAAACAACAGGGGTGATAGAGGAGGAATTAGATGACATAAATACTTTATGGGGTTAAGTTGAATGGAATAGAAGTAAAAAGGTAGGCTCAAGGCAGGGTGCAATGGACAACAAAGTCCAAATTGCTCAGCAGATTTTGCTGAAATGATTGCAAGTCTAATAGGATTTAGTGGCATCTCCTGCAGTCCACAATCTGTTTCCATGGTGATATAGTGCTCAGAGGCACTAGGGAGGGGGTGGGGGGAAGACTGAATAGGAAATATGCAGCCTTTGTAGCTGAAGAGTTAGAGAGAGACAGGAGGTCCCCAATGTGTTCTTCCTTCATTCGAGACTACGAAGCCAAAAACCAATCAGCAATGCCATGGGGCAGCCAAAGAATTAACCACACAAATACAGTAGCAGGATGC
The DNA here is from genome assembly GCA_028658325.1 of Potorous gilbertii. Classification (NCBI taxonomy): domain Eukaryota; kingdom Metazoa; phylum Chordata; class Mammalia; order Diprotodontia; family Potoroidae; genus Potorous; species Potorous gilbertii. Next base: position 148,519,817 of record CM053769.1, read on the forward strand.
ATGACCGTACCACAGCTCCCATGCAAAAGATCTGGAAGATCTGGTGGACTATAAACTCAACCCCTAGTCATGGTGAGCAGAGAAAGTTAACAGTTTGAGGCTTCATTGAGACCTAGTGTCCAAAAAATGCAACATAACAGACCATCAATGCTCAGGTTCAACTATTTCTAGGATTTTTTATTTAATTTTGGGCACCACAGTTTAAGAAGAACACTGATTAACGGGAACACAGTCAAAGGAAGGTGACCAGGTTGGTAAGGAGACTGGAAGTCATGCCAAAGATCTGTTCAATTCCATTCAGTTCACTGTTTGTTATATGTCTATCCACACTGTTATGTCAAAGCCTCTGGTGATGTTGAGAAGATGGCTCAGGAATAGAGAGTTAAGTGAGGCACTCTGGGATCTGCCTGAAAGAGTGGGTCAGTGTGGGCAGTCACTCCAACATTCTGTACTTCCTGTGCTTTCACCCATATTTTTTCTATATCTTTTCCCATCCTCCCCCCCCCCCTCTCTCTTTCATTTCCCATTTTCTTACGTTTTCTTACGTTTATTCAACTGCCCTGCAAGTTATAATTATGGCAAATTATCTTGCTATCTTCTAACTTGTCTAAGGTAATATATTTGGTAAGTAACACACATTTGGTAAATGACAAACTAGTTGAGGGAGAGAGTCACATTCTTTTTGCCCTTGCCCCAGTGATTCTCATTCCTCTTTGAGTCCTGCACTGAAAGATACCCTAAGAGTCTGACCTCACTTCTGCTTTGCCATAGTCCCATTCCTCCCCAGTTTCATTGCTATGCTCCCCTCCTCCTCCAAGATGAAGGGGTGTTGCCCAGCGTACTCAGCAGAATATACTGTCCCCACCTTTGCCTCTTCCCAAGAGTTTTCCTGTATTATATTTTCTTGGAGCTTACACACCGTGACTGTTATGTGAGGGTCCCAGCTCTCTTATGAGATCCAACTTTTACCATGTTTGTTCAGCTTCTTTTCATAATTAGAGCCTTCCTGCTGCCTCCCTCCTTATTTCTCTCCACATTTTCCCAGGGATTGTCTGTAGGATGGCACCCAATGGGGTAAACTTTCTTTTCCACCTATCACTATCCTGAAAGATGTGGGAAACCTAATGAAGTTTCACCAAAGTGTTTTCCTAAAGCTCAAGTCTGACCATGTCATTTCACAATCAATAAATTTCAAAAGTTTTTTATTTCCACTAGACCATCGCCCCTTCATGGATATTATCAAATATAAGCTCCTTTTTTTGGCATTTAAAGTTCTTCACAACCTGTCCCCATCTTACTTTTCCTTCCTTATTGTATGTTACTTCCCCATACATATACCCTACAACCCAGTTAAACTGGACTTCATGCTGCTCCTTACACATGATCCAATCCAATCCAATAAACATTTATTAAGTGCCTACTATGTGCCAAGCACTGTGCTTTGGGATACAATTAATAAAAAGAAATACAGTTACCTAAGGAAAAAGAAATCCCCAGGACAGATGGATTTATAAGTGAATTCTACCAAACATTTAAGGAACAATTAATTCCAATGCTAGTATAAACTGTTTGAAAAAAATAGGTAAAGGAGTCCTGTCAAATTACTTCTATAACACAAACATGATTTTGATATCTAATCAGGGAGAGCAAAAAGAGAAAAAAGAAAACCAATTTTCCTGAAGAATATGATGTAAAAATTTAGATGAAACACTAGAAAGAAAATTATAGCAATATATCACAAAAATCATACACTATGACCAGGTGAGATATCAGGAATTCAGGGCTGGTTCAATATTAGGAAAATATAATTGACCATATCAATAACAAAAACAACAAAAATCACATAAGTACAGTAATTGATGCAGAACAAAATACAACACCCATTCCTATAGAAATACTAAAAAATATAGAAATAAATGGAATCTTTCTTAAAATGATAAGTAGTATCTATCTAAAACCAAGAGCCAAGCATTATCTGTAATGAAGACAAACTAGAAGTCTTCCCAATAGGATAACGAGTGAAGCAAGGATGTTCATTTTCACCACTGTTATTCAATATTGTGTTAGAAATGTTAGTTATAGCAATAAGACAAGCAAAAGAAATTGAAAGAGTAGACAATAAAGATACAAAATGATGATATGATGGTATACTTTGAGAACCCTGGAGAATCAACTAAAAACTAGTTGAACTAATTAACAACTTTAGCAAAGTTCCAGGATATAAAAGAAACTTTCATAAATCATTAGAATTTCTATATATTGCCAAGAAAACCCAGCATGGGGACAAGAACTCACTATTTGAGAAAAATTACTGGAAAACTGGAAAGCAGTTTGGCAGAAAGTAGGTATACCAAGATAAGATTAAAATGGGTACATGATTTAGATAAAAAGGACGTTATCATAAGTAAATTAGAGGAGCATGGAAAAATTTACCTGTCAGATCTATGGATAAGGGAAGAAATTATGACCAATTGGGAAATAGAGAGAATCAAGGGAAGTAAAATAGCTCATTTTGATTACATGAAATTACAAAGGTTTTACACAAACAAAATCATTGCAACCAAAGTTAGAAGGAATGTAGAAAAGTGGGGGAAAATTTTACATCAAGTTTCTCTGATAAAGACATCACCTTTTTTCCAATATATATAGGGAACTGAGCCAAATTTATAAAAAAAAAAAATAAGAGCCATTCCTCAATTGATAAATTGTCAGAGGATATGAACAGGTAGTTTTCAGAAGAAGAAATCAAAACTATCAATAATCACATGAAAAAAATGCTCTAAATCACTATTGATTAGAGAAATGCAAGTTCAAACAGCTCTGAGATGCTAGGCCTGACACCTATCAGATTAGCTAACATGACAGAAAAGAAAAATTACAAATGCTTGAGAGGATCTGGAAAAATTGGGACACAAATGAATTGGTAATGAAGTTGTGAATTGGTCTAGCCATTCTGGAAAACAGTATGGAACTATGCCCAAAGGTTTATAAAACTACCTGCCCTATGACTCAGCAATAGCACTTACTACGTCTAGATCCCAAAGAGATCAAAGAATAAAGAAAAGGACCTGTAATGTACAAAAATATTTATAGCAACCTCTTTTTGTGGTGGCAAAGAATTGGAAATTTAGGGTATATCCATTAGTTGTGGAATAACTGAACAAGTTGTGGTATATAATTGTGATGGAATACTATTGTACTAAGAAAAGATGGGCAAGATGGTTTTAGAAAAACCTGGGAACTTATATGAACTGATACAAAGTGAAGTGGAAAGAACCAGGAGAACATTGCACGTAGTAATAGTAACATTGTAAAGATGATCAATTGTGAAAGACTTAGTTACTCTGATCTATATTGTGATCCAAGATAATTCCCAAAGAACCCAGAATGAAAAATGTTATCCACCTCCAGAGAGAGAACTGATGAACTCTGAGTGCAGATTAAAGCAGATTTTTTCCACTTTCTTTTTCTGCAACGTGACTAGTATAGAAATATGTTTTGCATTACTTCACATGTATGATGGATATCATATTGCTCTCCTCATTGAGTAAGGGAATATTTGGAGGGAGAGAATTTGGAATTCAAACTGTACAAAAATGAATATTAAAATTAAATAAAATTTTAAAACAACACTAAAAAGATAGTCCCTAGGAGACTACAAACTAATGAAGGGGGAGGGTAAAAGCACTACACAAAAGGATGCAGGAAAATGGGGGGGATGGGACACCAAAGGGTATCCAGAGTGGGGGCATCTTGTTCTGTATAGTTGAAACCAGGCAGGATAGCAGATATAAAGTAGAGGACATCTCCATGAGGGGCAGCCATGGAAAAGACACAGAGTCAGAAATGGGAGGAACAGCATGTAGGACAGTGTAGCTGGATGATAAAGTTCATGGAGAGGAGAAATGTGCAATAACATTGGAAAGAGAGGAATGGGTCACATTGTGAACAGGAGTCTTCACAGAGGATGTCCCAAAGGTTTTGGTGCAGTTTGAAGCTTTACACTTTAATAGTTTGAACTGCACTAAGCCTTTTGGTGTATTTGATTTTGGTGGTAAGAGGGAGTCGTTGGAGTTTATTGAGTAGGAGTGTGACATGGTCGGATCTGCAATTATGGTAAATTACTTTGATAGCAAAGTGAAAGATGGATAAGAATTGGGAGAAGCTTGAGGGAAGGCTTCCTGTAGAAAGTGTCTTGAAATGAGTTGTAAAAGAAACTGGTGAGCCCATTGAGAGAGTTATAGGCATGGAAGTTGTCCTCCAAGTTAGGTTCTATGACCTGACTTCAAATTTCATATATCATATTTACTAGCTATGTGACCATGACTGATTTCCTTAATCACTTTAAAATTATTGCCCACCATACAGAGTAGCTGCGAGGATCACATACAATCACCTACTCCAATCTCTCAGACCATGCCTACCTTTCCTGTTCTCCTCTACTATGAGTTCTAAAATGGATTGTCTCTTTATACCAATCATTTGTTCCCATCATTTGTTTTTTTGCTTCCAGTTCCTGAATCAAGTCCAAAATGGCAGCACCCCAACCTTCCATTAGCTTCCACCCCCTTTTGAAAGATCCAGTTGCCATTGTCATGTCAAGAATTTTAGCTGTCCCATTTTTATCAGAGTGCCAACTGGTAGATGATAATTGACATCACTAATAGGTGCTGCCTCTGTACTTGACCTGTGATTTGTTGCTTTAAATACCTACTCTGTTTCCTCCTTCCACCCAAGTGGAATACATCAACTCTAATGATAATCTCATGTGTTTTCTCCCTCAGTGATCCTCACCTAACTGTTCTCTGCTATACTTCTTGATATTCTGCATCATCTTCCTCTCCTTTTGCTTGTCTTGTTCCTTCTGAGCCATATTTCACTTGTAATTCAGTCTCAATAATACCTGGGAGCTGGAATTTGCTTGTGTTGAGATCTCTGTTTCACCTCTATTCCTTTTTTGCTTTTGTGTATACTACACATGGACAGTATTCTTCCTGCTCCATATTCATTGTAACTCCTTTTGATCAGATGAGGATCATAGAGTTAGAGCGGGAAGTGACCTTCAAGGTCAACTAATTCCACCCACCTCATTTCACAGTTGAGGAAGCTGAAACCTAGAGAATTAAGTTAACTTTTTGAAGTTCATCAGATAACCTCAGGCAGAGCTGGAATTTGAACCTAGGTCCTCACACTCAGAAGCCCATGTTCTTTCCAAGGTACCCATGAGCTACACCCTTGGTTTTGTCAGCTGACAAGAACTGGTCTCTAACTTTTGGGTGGCCAGAGCTGAACAGAGCAGTCTAGAGACCAGAGAATCAGGAATCAAACAGAAGTTTAATTTCAAAGTCAGGGAAAGGCTTACAAGCAAAGCAAGGACACATGTGCTGGGGGCCCCTGCCCCTGATTGGGGAACCTAAGGCAGTGTGGGGAGATCTCAATGCTGATACCAATAATGGTTGTGCAGTGTAGCCCTGACAATGAGGGGTAATAGCAACAGTGTGACAAGATTAGTTCATAGCAGGGCTTAATGAGAGCTCAGACAGGCTGGTCAAAGCAATACAATAATTATGTGATTTTGCCAGAGGGTGAAATCATTCAGAAGATGAGTGCAAAGGACTGATGTTATGTCAAGCTCAGGGCACAGCTTGCTTAATGGGTCTTAGCTCTGGAAAACAGGGTGACTCTTAATATCTTGACATTTCCTCCTTTTGGCCAAATGGGGAGGAGTCTGAGAGATCCCCTACCTTTCTGGCCAATAAAGGAGAGGCATGTATAAGTCAAGATGTCATGAGAGACTAGTTGGGCCAAGACAAGATATTGCCCAGGGAATTAGTTAGAGGACCTATCGGTGAAGTGTATCCCAGGTATCTTTGCTAACAAGCAGAAAAGAGAGGAGTGGGGGCAAGAATATAGAAGGATAAAATGCCAACACACACTTGAATTAGGGCCTTGGTGGTTGGGTACATAACAAAAAAAGAAGAGAAGAAAAAACTAGGACTGTATACTCAACACTCATCCAGAATCTTATGGGAGCTGTTGCACCTGGATGTCAGCTGCTACTGGGTCCATACAAGGTAAACCTTGATGTTCCTGGAGATTCCTGCTATTCATTCAGGAGCAGGGACTTTCTTCAGATGATCTGAGAGTCCACACCCACAAGACTGACAGTTGTGAGAGTAGTCAGAAGGACCTGGTAGGGGCCCTTAGATAAAACTCCTTGCATCAATTTTTGAATCTGAGTTTCTGGGGAGAATAACATAGGTCCTTGGTTGAGGATCTCTAAACAGCCCATAGAGATGTTCCAGTTCCTCAGCCATGAAGAACTAGGTACAAACAATGCAATAAGGTTTTCTCATAATGCCCATAATTGCATAATTACATTGTCAGGTGCAGATCGAACAAACTACTTAGAAGTCTCACAATTACTAGTTCTAAGAAGGAAGATTTATCCGTCACCAAAGTAACTAACACTTAAACATCTTAAAACAAAAGAGCAAAGCAATACAATAGCTATCACCGATGTTGACTAACATCATCTCCTTGTATTCTGGTAACCCCTTCTCAATATCCATTTAATCATTGTATGCTGAGTACCAGATGTCTCATATAGTTATCTGGTCCTTAGATATCTTTTCTTGGACAATGTGTTTATTTTCAGGACATTTCTAAAAGGGGCTCTACTTTTCTGGTTCCAAATCAAGAGTTTCTTAGATAATTCTGCTAGTAATATCATTTAAATTTGGTTCTCCAATTTTGAAATTTCAGAGTATTTCAGTTCATGTACCATTTGTTGTTTCTATCCTTACGTAAATCCTGTACCTGACATAAGAATCTTAAAAATTTATGAGGTTCCAACTATAAAATGAGTTCTTTTGCTTTTGAAGTTATCAGACGGATACTTTAAAAATGGGAACATAATTTTACTTTCTTTACCATTATCAATACAATTTATGTTGTAACTCCTAAATCCAATTTTGAGAACTTATTACCAAAACATGCTCAAAATCTGAATTGCCATCACAGATAAATTTTGGAAACCATTCATATATATCTGTATATCGTTCTTAGAGAAAACAGTGTAATCCTGTTGCTTTTCTCAAAATTTACTATCCCATTTAATTAGAAAACTTTCATATTACATCTTTGTCTTATTACCTTTTCTAATTTTTTGCTCTTAGGAGGATATCATCTGTATATTAAAATTTGACCACAAATATAGGTTAAAATTGTTAGACATTCATACTTGCATCCAATTATAGTAATTCAGAGATGTTCCAGTATCAATATATTATTTAATAAATTTATTTTTGGAGAGACCTGGAGAGGGAATGTGGAGTGAACCAGGGTTGAGCTAGTCAAATTGAAGCTGGTTGGGCAAATAGACTACAGGTCCTAAAAAGCAAGGCTAGACAGCTCCTTGGGACTATGGGAGCATAAACCAGTAGGACTGGAGTAGTGGTGATCTTGTAGCAAGGGAATTCATCTGCTGCCATCTCTGGGGCTCTATGGTTCCTCCTCTTCCCTAGAGAAGCCTCCCAGATGTGCAGACTTCCTGTCTAGATAACTGAGAGTCTGTATGGATAGCCAGCCTACTGTGTCTCCCACATTATCTGTGCATAGGATTTAGGCTATGTCTGCATGCACACCATGGGGCAGCATTACCATCAACTATTCCTTTTCCACTTAGGGAGGATTACTATGTGCTTTCCCTGGGAGAGAAGGACCAATAATAATACTCACCCCAGGGTATGTCCTCAAACGCCTTCCCCTATATTCTCTTAGTTGTGACTCCCCCATCTGTCTCCCTCTTTACCTCTTCCTTTTAAAAATCAAGTCCAAGCGTATAGCTCAGGTGTATGACTAGTCAGGACTGAATCAATTATCCTCAATTGTGACACTGATGGGAATATTTACATCTTTTACAGGGAGACACCTTCAGTGCCAGAACAAAAGTTTCTTCCTTTATCTTTCCCTTAAGCGTACCCCTCTTCCCAACTTCCCAATTTCTGTCCAGGGTACCACCATCCTTCCCATCACCAAGGCTCATAATGGTAGATTCATCTCTAATTCTTTATTCTCTCATTCTTCATATCCAGTTAGTTGTCACATCTTGATCCTACCTCAACAACATCTGTTGGTTCTGCCCGGTTCTCTCCATTCACACTGTCCTCAATAGTTCTTACCTGGACAACTGAAATGTCTTCCTGATTGGTCCGCCTGCCAAAGTTTGTCCACCTTAGGTTCATTCTCTAAAGAGATGTCAATATGAGGTTCTTGAATTACAGGTCTCGCCACATCACTCTTCCACTCAGAAACCTCCATTGATTTCCATGTTGCCCTGGGATAAAGCATTAATTCTCATTTGACATTTAAAGATTCTCATAATTTGGTTCTGGCCTTTCTTTCTATGATTGCTCTATATTTTTCTCCTTCAGGCATTCCAATCAAACTGTCTTAGTTGTTGATCCCCATACACAACCTCCCATCTCTGCACCTTTGCCCAGGCTGTCCCTCTTTCTTGAAATAGAGTGCCATCTCCTACAAAAGATCTGTCCTGATTCCTTACCACCCCCCAACTCAACTATTAATGCCTCTCAAATAATTTGCATTTACTTTTTACATATTTGCACAGACATATATTACATGTATATGTATGTATATGTGTATATGTTGTGTGTGTATATATACATATGTATGTATATTATATATATATATATATATATATATATATATATATATATATATATATATATATATATAATATACATACATATATACAGTATGTTTTCCCTAACAGCATGTAAACTCCCGGAGAGCAGGTATGATTTCATTTTCATTTTTGTGTCCTCAGTGCCAGATATGTAGTAGGCAATTAACAAATGTTTATTGATTCCTTTAACCTTGTTAATTGACATTGTTAACAAATAGTTAACCTAGACCAAGATCCTCCTGGGTACAACCTTTTATACCAAATTCTTTTTGTCCTAAGGTCCTTTGCAGATCTGACATTCTACATTCTATTTTCTAATTCCCTTTCAGCTCCGATTATGATCCTGTTTTTTCCAAAGTATTTAAATTTCCTTTGGGATTGACTGTTAGTACTAAAGAGATAACTAAGTTTTATTAGCTATCCAATTTTGTTTTCTATTTCTTTTAAATAAAGCAACTAAAAGTGATCCCATTGGAAAAATGTTGTAACTCAGACCTCTATAAGGTCGTATTATGATGATATCAATTTGATACTTCAAGGAACTAAACTCCTTTGGACATGCTTCAAAAGACATGCTTCGTGTCATGCTAAATTCCATACTTTGTGCTGTTATACTGGGGTGCTAGTGGCTATTTCACAGTGGTTAAGTATTTGGAGATGTCTCCATTTAGTGAGACTAAAAAAAAATTCTTTAGAGGGAAATCTTACCCAATATCATGGGATACATGAGTCACTGAAGCAGCACCGAAATAGGGATGAGTCCTTTGCTTACTCCTAAAAGGCAGAAATATGAAAGTCTTCCGGCCTCTCAATTTGATAAGTAAGCTAGTATAGCTGACTCATAAAGTACATGAAGGGGAATAGTGTAATGAAATTGGAAAGATAGGATTGGGTCAGATTATGATGGACTTTAAATGCCAGACAAAGGTCTTTATACAGGGTATCCCAAAAGTCTTAAAGTCTTAGCATAGTTTTAATAGCTTAAATTATCCTGGAGGTAATAGGAAACCAATAGAGTTTATTGAGTAGATGTGTCACCTGATAAAACCTGCACTTTAAGAAAACCACCTTGGCATCTATATGAAGAATGAATTAGAGCTGAGAGAGATTTCCTTTTAATTCATGTCATATCCCTGGTCATTAGTCTGAATTCCTTCAAAACATTTCACTTAGCAAAATTATACGGATTGGGTTTGAGGTGACAAGGTTCTTTTTAGCTCCCATAATTTGCCTAGTTGTGATGTAAATATATCTGAGGCAAGATACAGGTAGACTCCCATCCCACCCTCCTGCAATTTCTTTTTTCTACATTCCTACCTTTGTTATAAGGGCAGCTGGATGATGCAGTGGACAAAATGCCAGGCCTGGAGTCAGAAAGACTTTTCTTACTGAGTTCAAATCTGGTCTCAATATTTATTAACTGTGTGACCCTGGGTAAGTCACTTAACCCTGTTTGCCTCAGTTTCCTCATCTGTAAAATGAGCTGCAGAAGAAAATGACAAACCATTCTTTTTGACTTCAGGCTCAGCATTCTATCCACTGAGTCACCTAGCTGCCCTTGTGCCCAATGACAATAGAAAATACCATTTCATGGAGCTCTTACTTGACAATCTCATCTTTAAGCACTTATGATGATCATGATGGGTAAACTGATCACCCTGAAGGTAATTGTAGAGCAAGCATAAACAAACACTGTTATAGAGAAGAAAAAGCATGAAGAACTTGAGATCTTCCAAACTAAGTTAACATATACCTTAATACAGAGTGACTTCAGTGTACATATAGACACTGGAAGGATGGAGATACAAACTGTGGAGGGGAAGGGAAAGGTGGCAAAACCTTTTTTGTAAAATATGCTTTGGATTCAAAAAATGAGTGAAAAATTTAATAGGCCAATCAGAAGCATCATATTTACACATCACAAAAACATTATTCCAAGGAAGAACAATAAGGTGCTAGCTGTGGCAAGAATTTGAAAACTGACTGTTTCTTAATAGATAAAAACAAGATTATCCGTGTGGTAGTAGTCCATGAGTAGTTAGGTTATTGATTTATTGGAACAGGTCAAAAGCAACAGTCAATTAGAAGAAAAGAAAAAGTTGGAAAAAATATGCTACGGAACATACTGTTGGCTTCTAGTGTCTGAGGATGAGGTCTTGGTAGCAAGAGGTCTAGTATGGTCCTGGAGAGCTGAGACATTGTTACTTTCTTCACAAAGTTCACTTAAGTAAGGCAGAGTAGGTTGTGCCTCCTTACATGCGATAGATAGTGCCAGCTCCTAAATCTAGTGTCTGGGCATCAGTGGTAAGGAAGAGCTATGTCACTGCTGTGGTCACAGGATCAGATGGAGCTCCCACACAGCCCATCTCCAAGAGCCTTTCAAGTCTGTCTCTCCCAAGACCAGCGATGGAGAAGAGAGAACTAAGGGATGATGGAGAAGCGTTAATGTTCACAGAGGACCCTGCCTGCCTGAGTGGTCAACAGAGTTCTGGCATTGTTGGATGACAGTAAGAAGAAAGTGAGGCCTCTGCCCAGGGCAGTAGATTCTGCATCCAGAAGAGTTCCAAAACAAGACAAGAGCCCTCCCTCCTGGTTCTAGTGATGGAAAGTCCAGGGAGAAATGATAATACTAATGACAAATGTACACAGTGCTTCAAGGCTTGCAAAGCACTTAACATATGCTATTGTGTGGTAGATGGTACAGCCACTATTATCCTCACTTTACAGATAAGGAAACAGAGGCTCAAGGAATGAAGCGACTCATCTTTTATCACACAAGTAGGATTCAAACCCAGGTGTTCTCACCTTCAAACACGGCAGCAGTTGCACTGCCGGAGGAGATCCCCACTGGCCTGTGTGATCAATGGTGGGACCCAGTGGAGGGTTTCAAGAGTGTTACAGCGACTCAGTCCAGAAGAGTGGCAGACTGTGGGGGCCTAGATGTTGAACTGAGGCTGGTGGGGACAGGGACTGGTCAAGCACTAGCCTTTCTGCTCTAGGACTGCGACTCCATGGTGACACAGGGTGGTAGTGTTGTTGCAGTGACTCACAGCTGAGTAGAATCCACGGTAACATGTTCCTGGGGAAGGAGGCCTTAAAACCCAGCCCCTGACCAGGGGAGAAGCCAGTGCATCCACTTCTATTAGTTCCTAGCTCGGCCAAGTGGATGATGGATAGAAGCCAGAGCTACTCATCTCTTATTCTGTTTCTTTTTTCTCTGCCAAGGAGAATAATCTTTGGACTGTAAAGTACAGAACAAAAATGACTAATGCAGAGATGAAACCCAGGATAAGAAAGAAGATAATAAGAGAGTACCTAGCTGCCCTTGATCAGTTCAGTTCCCCAGACTCAGATGGATTACATCCCAGGGTACTGAAAGAACTGGTGGGTGAGATTGTTAAACCATTGTCAGCATTCTTAAAAAGGTTGTATTGAATGGGAGAGATATTGCAAGACTGGAGAAGGGCAAATATTGTCCAAATTTTCAAAAAAGAGTAGAGAGTAAAATCAGGAAATGATAGACTCTACATGACTTCAGTTCCTAGCAACATTCCAGAATGTATTTATTAGCAAATATTTTGAAAAAGAAATAGTGATCAAAAAGAGATATAAGATTTCATCAAGACTAGGTCATGTTAGAATAACCTCATTTTTTTTTTGACAACATCACCTGTCTAGTATAATGGAGGAATGCTGTAAAATTATTTACTTTTTTTCCCCAGAAAAATACAGGATAAAATCTCTCTTGTTCTCCATGTGAACAAGTTAGATAGATTTGGAACAAACAATAATATCATTAGTTGGATTTAGAACTGTTTGAACCATAAGGAATAGTAATTAATAAGTTAATATCAACTTAGAGGGAGGTCTCCAGAGTAGAATTTTAGGGATCTATGCTTGGTTCTAAGCTATGTAACAGTGTTTAGTGACCTGGGCAAAGAAATATACATAAATACATATATATACACACATGCATATATATATATACATATGTGTGTATATATGTATATATGTACATCTGCACATTATATATACATTTTCATGTATATATTTTCAGATGTATATTTCATGTATAAATATTTCAGATGTATATTTCATGTATAAATATATATTTTTCATGTATATATATTAAGATTACATTTCTTGTATAAATTTTCGAATGACAAAAATCTAGAAGTGAATCCATGGCATATGACAATAAGTCAAAGAAATTGGGGATATTTAGCCTACAGAAGAGAAGTCCTAGAGGAACATATATAATAGTTATATTCAAGAATTTAAAAGTTGTCATGTAAAAGGAAAATTAGATTGGTTCTGCTTGACCCCAGAAGGAAGAACCAGGAAAAATGGAAATTATAAACAAGCTAATTTAGGATTACTATCATGAGAGAAACTCCTAATAACTGGAGCTGTCTAAAAGAAAACTTGTGGTTGCTCCAGGAAGTAATGGCTTCCTCCTCAATGCAAGTCTTTAATCAGAAAAATGACTGCTTGTTGGATAAGTTGTAGTGAGGATTCTTCTTCAGTATGGGTCTGACTAGTTGACCACTGAACTCTTTTCCAGCTCTCACATTCTGTGTAGTTTTGTGAGAGTGATCTACTCTCTCTTTGCAAATTCTGTAGGAAGGCCAAAGAATACCACTGAAACCTGAGCCCTCCCCTGTATCTCAAGAAAAAGTCACCTGAGAATTCCTATGGCCAAGACAAGAAAATGTCACTAAAAAATTCTGATTCAGAGGCTTCGGATAAAGTCAACGAGCAATCATTTCATATCATGTTCTCTTTCAGTGTCTTAGGGGCAAGAAGTATGGCTCTATTGTTGCTTCTGCTTAGTGTGCCAGAAAGGTTTGGGGAACTTCTACTCATCCTATAAAGCCCAACTCAAAATCCACCTTCTCCAAGAAATTTTCCCTGATCCTGCTTACAAAAATTATTTCCCTCTCATGTGACACTGTGTTCAGTTTCTTCCTAATGTACTCAAGAAGACCTGACTTCAAAATTAGCCTAAGTCACTTACTAGTTGTGTGAATGCAAACAAGTCACTTAACCTCTGTCTATGAAATGATGATAACACCTCCCAGAATTGTGGGTATAATGAGATAATATTTGTAAAGCACTATGAAAATGCTAGCCACTCGTGTTGTTGCTATTATTGTCATTTATCACATGCATCATGGTGTCCGTGTCTGTGTCTTAGACTCTTACTGTACTCTAAGATCCATGAAGGCAGAAGTTAGGTCTTATCTAAATTCTGTATCTCCTCTAGGGCCTGCTATAGTGCTATTCACTTAGTAGTCATGTAATAAGTATTTGTTGAATGACTAAATGAATGGGTTATCCCTATCTTATGGAGGAGGAAAGTCAAACACAGAGAAAAGAAATCAATTGCCCAACTGGCCGTGTGGCCTTGAGCTAGGCCCTTCCCTCTGGCATCAGTAAAATCAATTTACTTTACAGCCATAACACAGCATTTTAAGGAGAAAGCATGGTTTAGGGTGTTATGCCACAAAGCAAATGGGTCTCATTGATGTAGGGATGACTGGACTCAAAACTAAGGGAGGAAAGGCAGCCTGGTGAGGTAAACAAAGGAACAGATGGGGACTCAGGGACCTGTGGTTTATTAGGCCTCCCTGTTGTGTCTGGGGCAGAATACAAGGGCTTCTGTTTGATATTACCCATTATTCCCCTATCTGAGTGGCCCGGCCAAATTCAGCCTTTTGCTATTCCTCATGAACATTCAGTCTTCTGTCTCTGTGCACTCCACTTCTGGAATGGACTCCTTTCTTACCTACTTTGTAGGATTCCTGGCTTCTATCAAAGCTCTGCTCAACTTATACCTCCTATAGGAAGCCTACCCTGATATCCACTTAGAGCCTCTCCCTGGAAATTAATTTGTTTATATAATGTGTTTAATTTTCTGTATCCATGTTGCCTTCTCCAAAAGGAATGTGTGCTCCTTGAGGGCTGAGCAATGCTTCATCTTTTATCTTTGTAATCCCCTGTGCCTAACACCGTACTCAGTTTATAGTAGGTACTTAATGAATGCTTATTGAATTGTTGAGTTGAATTTTTTGCTGTAAGAAATGGTATGCTACAAATTCAGACTCTTACATACTCTATTGCAATTACTTGGTCAGGCAGTTTTGCTTAACTGATTTCCCCCTATCCCCCTTTTTCACAAGGGAATTTACTATTGGTGGAAGGATTATTGCACAATGAATGTTGTATAAAAACAAAATGCATCAATAAGAATTTTTTTAGAAGATGATTGAGTGTTACTGGGTCAAATGAAAACTACTACCTTAGACATGTGTAGTCATTTGGGATTTATGGAAAGTTTTCACTTCCTTGCATGTAATTTGGATTAGAAATGACCTTGTAAGGTAGATAGAATAGTTATTCTGTTTTCCAGATGAGGATATTGAGTCTGCAGGTTTATGTAACTTGGCCATCCCACCAATAATAATGTCAAAGTTGGAATTCTGTTGCTGAGATTCTATAATCCTGAGACTTAGCCTATGTTCACTTTTGCTAGGCCATTTATGACTTCATAAATATTAGTAATAGCTCCTCTCTGACTTTATCACTTTTGACTGAAAGAATAGCTTCCCTTGCCCAAATAGTCCTGATTAAAGAAGGTGAATGATGGCTTGGAGTATCACAATCATTTAATTCCAGAGCTAACATAAAGGTGGGTTATTTGACATAAGACTCATGAAAAATGATTAGTACCATAGCAACACAAGTTATGAACTGTTACAGGATTTAAATTGTTAAGCCTCTGTGAGATAAGAGAAGTAAGTTGTCATTTATTTGCTCTGTAGCTTTTACTGGCTTCTTATAGTTCACAGGCTATAACTCAGATTCTTTTTTTCTGACATTCAGGGCCTTCCACAATAGAGTACAGTATGGTGTAATGAAAAGTGCATTGAATTTTGAGTTAAAAAACCTCTAGTCAAATCTTGGCTCTGTCATTTATTCCCAGTATGACCTTGGGAAAGTCTCTTTCTCCCTCTGCATCTCAGTTTCCTCATTTTCAAAATGAGGATGTTAGTCTAGAAAATTAATGGAAAATCCCAGCTCTAAAATGTTTTCATACTTTTGTTATATTGCAAATTGCATTAATCCACTCCATAAATTTTATATTTTAGCTAAATTGAGGAAGTGTACCTCAGTATCTAAAATTTGTTGTCTTTGAAAATAGTGGATTTCTGTTTTTTATGGTCTTCAATCAGAGTTTGGATGAACAATTCAATTCAACAAACATTTCCTAAGCACTTACCCCCTTTCATCTCTCCTCTAACTCTCCCCAGTTTCTATCTTCTCCTTCTTTCATAAATATATGTGTGTGTATGTATGTATGTATGTATGTGTATGTGTATACACATATGTAAATGAATGTATATATGCATACATATATACATCTGTACTCATATATACACATTTGTGTGTGTATGTATATATATATAAATAGATTTATAGAAGTAATTTACATATATACCAGATATAGATAACAGATAGATAATAGATAACAGATACCTGTTCTATTGTTAACAAACTCTTCTTTATTGTAGAAGTTTTTCTGTTACAGTCTTTCCATCTTCACATGCTTATGGAAACCTGACTTTATCCAGTAAACACCTCATTGCCTGCCATGCTCTTTCTCTCATGGTCCTGACACAGTGAAGAGGCATTGCACCTGTTCACCACTGTCACTTTCTGTGCTTGTTCTGTTACCATCATTCGGTAACTTCCTGTTTGAGGTTCCCTCCTTCCATTTTCATTGCTCCTGTCTGGATCATTGTTTTAATCACTTACCCATCCCCAGCAGATTTCTCCCTCCTTTCTTGAGAAGTTCAGTACATGGGGGGGGGGGGGTGGAGGCAAGAGAGCACAGCCAATAAAATACCTGTAAAAAAATGACTCTAAACAAATTTTAGAGCCACAGAAACCACAAAATGACATAATGAAAGAGATTTCTAGCCCAAGGCAGCCTGGAAGGCTCACAGGAAAGGTCTATCACTCCAGGCTTGAAGCAGAGAACAGCCCATGGGGCACAGCCAAGCCTTGGTCGTATGGCTCAGCACACGACTAGAGCAGGTTTCAGGATGCAGAATCACGGGGCAATAGCTGCGATTCCCAGATTCCTCAACCCACAAATGCCAAAGACAGCTTCAAAAGTCAGTGAGAAAGCTCTTTCACCTGGGTGAGAAAGGAAGGTGGTCTAGCCCCCCACCCCAGGGTGACAGCATTTCCTGAGGCAGCAATGTCCATTTTAGGAGATTTCAGCCTAAAGCCCCTGGGGGAATCAAGCAGCTGATGTGAATCTCAGCCCTGAGTGATACTCTGGGGTGAGGAGGAGCCCTGGCGTGGTGGAGCTGGAGGTGGTTGTGGAGAGGGAACCCTACTTGCAGATCCTGGGCAGAAAACCTTGTGGTTGCTCCCAGGCCAAAGTGCAGGATAGGAGAGGAGTAAACTCCTCTCCCTTGATTGTGTCACCTAGGAGGAACTGAGAACTTACAGGTCCCTAGAGCATACCCTGCACTTGACAAAGGACTCAAAAGTCAAGTAACTAGCTGGGAAAATGCCTAGAAAAGGGAAAAAATATAAGACTATAGAAGGTTACTGCTTGGTGAAGAGGTATTTTCCCCAATGCTTTTGGATGAGGAAGAACAAAGCATACCATCAGAGGAAGACATTAAAGTCAAGGCTTATTCATCCAAAATCTCCAAAATAAATATGCAATGGCTTCAGACCATGGAAGATCTCAAGCTTCAAGCTTACTTGAAAACCAAGTAAGAGAGGTGGAGGAAAAATTGGGAAGAGAAGTGAGAGAGATGCAAGAAAGTCATGAAAAGTGAGTCAACAGCTTGCTAAAGGAAACCCCCAAAAATTGCTGAAGAAAATAACACCTTTAAAAATAGACTAATCCAAATGGTTAAAGAGGCCCAAAAAGCCAGTGAGGAGAAGAATGCTTGAAAAAGCAGAATTAGTCAAATGGAAAAGGAGGTTCAAAAGCTCACTGAAGAAAATAGTTCTTTAAAAATTAGAATGGGGCAGATGGAAGCTAACAACTTTAGGAGAAACCAAGAAATTACCAAACAAAACCAAAAGAATGAAAAAATTGAAGACAATGTGAAATATCTCATTGGAAAAACAACTGACCTGGAAAATAGATCCAGGAGAGACAATTTAAAAATTATAGGGTTACCTGAAAGCCATGATGAAGAAAAGAGCCTAGACATCATCTTTCATAAAATTATCAAGGAAAACTGCCCTAATATTCTAGAAACAGAGGGCAAAATAAATATAGGAAGAATCCACCAATCCACCACCTCAAAAGACATCCAAAAAAACTCCTTGGAATATTGTAGCCAAATTCCACAGTTCCCAGGTCAAAGAGAAAATATTGTAAGCAGCCAGAAAGAAACAATTCGAGTATTATGGAGATATAGTCAGGATAACACAGAATCTAGCAACTTCTACATTAATGGATGAAAGGGCTTGGAATATGATAATCCAGAAGTCAAAGGAACTAGGATTAAAACCAAGAATCACCTACCCAACAAAACTGAGTATAATACTTCAAGGGAAAAAGTGGTCATTCAATGAAATGGAGGACTTTCAAGCAGTCTTTTTTTTTTTTAAATAAATTTATTTAACTTTTTACATTCATTTTCACAAGATTTTGGGTTCCAAAATTTTCTCCCCATTTGTCCCCTCCCCCCTCCCCAATACACTGGACATTCTAATTACCCATATCACCAGTCTGCCCTCTCTTCTATCATCCCTCC
>CM053769.1:148538820-148552313 GCA_028658325.1 Potorous gilbertii
CCCGATGGGGTCCGAGTCCCGGAGATACCCCGCTCCCCTCTCAGCCCGTCTCTCTCACTGACCTGTGCGTCTGTGGGTGGAGGGACCTTCACGGCCGCCCGGAGATTCAGGTCTCTGAAGCCTGCTTGGGTCTGCTGGCTCCTCTCAGTGCCGCATGGCCGGGCAGAGCTCCGCGACCGGGGCCGGGGGAGGGGAGCGCTCTGCAGGGCAGGACTCCGCTCCCGTCCGGGGTACCTTTGCGGTCGGTTTTTCAGGGCTCTCTGCAGCAGAAATCTCCTTCACTGTGTTGCTGCGTGGCTTCCAGTGTTCCAGAATTTGTCAGGAATTCTTTTTACAGGAAATCTATGGGCTGTGGATTCGGAACTAGCAAATGTGAGTCTTTCTACTCCGCCATCTTGGCTCTGCCCCCCTTCAAGCAGTCTTGATGAAAAGACCAGAGCTGAATAAAAACTTAGACTTTCAAACAAAAGAATCAAGAGAAGCATGAAAAGGTAAATAGAAAAGATAAATCATAAGGGACTTACTAAAGTTGAACTATTTACATTCTCATATGGAAAGATAATATTTGTAACTCTTGAGACTTTACTCAGTATTTGGGTAATTGGAGGGATTATATACATATAGACAGAGGGCACAGGGTGAGTCAAATAGGAAGGGATGATATCTAAAAAATAAAATTAAGGGTTGAGAGAGAAATATATCAGGAGGAGAAAGGGAGAAATGGAATGGGGTAAATTATCTCTCATGAAAGAGGCAAGAAAAAACTTTTTCAATGGAAGAGAAAAAGGGGGAGGTGAGAGGGGAAAAAAATGAAGCTTACTCACATCACATTTGGCTTAAGGAGTGAATAATATGCACACTCAATTTGAAAATATATCTTACACTACAGGAAAGTAGGGGAGAAGGGGATAAGTGGGATGTGGGGTAGATGATAGAAGAGAGCATAAATTGGAGGAGGGAGTAATTAGAAGTAAATACTTTTGTGGAGGGACAAGGTCAAAAGAGAGAATAGAATAAATGGGGGCAGGATAGGATGGAGGGAAATATACTTAGTCTTTCACACCATGACCATTATGGAAGTCTTTTGCATAAGTACACATGTATAACCTATATTGAATTGCTTGCCTTCTCAGTGGGGATGGGTTGGGAGGGAGGAAAAGAGAGAAGTTAGAGCTCGTAATTTTAGGAACAAATGTTGAGAATTGTTTTTGCATGCAACTGGGAAATAAGAAATACAAGGTAATGGGCTATTGAAATCTATCTTGCCCTACAAGAAAATAGAGAAGATAGGGATAAGGGAAAGGAGGCGTATGATAGAAGGGAGGGCAGATTTGAGGAAGGGATAATCAGAATGCATGGTGTCATAGTGTGGGGGGAGGGGAGAGATGGGAAGAAAATTTGCAACTCAAAATCTTGTGGAAATGAATGTTGAAAACTAAAACTAAATTAATTAATCTTAAAAAAGAAAATAAAAATTCTGACTTAAAAAAAGTTCAATACATGGCTCACATTCTTCTACTCTATTCTTATCCATGCCCTCGAATCTTATGTCTTCAAACATTCTGCCCAAGCAGTTCATCAGTTCTATCAACTTCCATGAGCTACATTTTTACCCTACACCATTCATCAACAAGGACAGTGATCTCTTAATGATCTTGAATTATGCTATCTTGATTATCTTGAACTCTAAAATCCTCTTCTGTGAGTCTCCTGAGTGAAATTCCCATTTCTTGTCTTTCTATTTCTCTGTCTGCCTCAGTCCTCCTAAACCTATTTTTGATTCTCATTATGACATCCAGGGTCTTTCATCTCTTCTTATCCTCCCTCTTGTTTTCTTTCCTCATAGTCCTCTCTGTGGTTGACCAGTTCAACATTAGTGTCTTATATAAGTGTCTTATACACTTAAATTGTTGACCCCCTTGTGCTAGGTACTCATGCCTTACCAAGCCCCAACCTTGGATTACCCTCATCCTCTATCTTCTCTCATCCTACTTGAGTGCTATTGAATGCTGCTAAAGAAATTCACACAATAGTGTAGACTTATTTTGGTTATTTAGCCTCCACTGAGAGGCTTCCCATATACATATGACTTCTATGAAGCAACTCTTTTATTCATTTCTCATTGATTTAGTTTCCCAAAATGGCTGCCTTCTCTTTTCTCCTCAAGGCCCCTACATTATTTCTTTTCTCCTCTCAGCAAAGGATATCTCTCATTGAGGAGTATTTACCATGAGTTCCTTCTCCCTTACTGTAGATCTCAAAATAACTCTACATTTCCTTTCATTCTCTCATGCTTTGTTTTAGGCTCTGAAGAGATGTCTCTTCTCTTTCCTGAGGCCAACCTCTTTAATTATATTCTTGTTATCATCTTCTCCTTTTTTCTAAAGAAGTTTGTCTAATCTTCCTCTCTCTAATTTTAATCTTTTCTTATCTATTGGCTGCTTCCCCATGCCTACAAACATGTCTAGGTTTACCTCATATAAAAAAATCCCCATGATCCTTCCATCCCCTCAATACAATAACTCATCTAGCTCTTCTCGTTTTTCCAGCTAAACTCCCAGAAAAGTCATCTTGTTCTTGGATAAAGGAGGATTGATCTTGAATAACAATAAAAGTTTGTAGAAACAATTGTCTAGTGATAGGAGTTCATACCAGAGTTCAATGGCAGTAGAGCCCAGCACACCAGGAAAGCTCAAGGAGCAACCTGCTTGTATAGATCAGCCCTGTAACCTAATGGAAGTGTCCTTGGGAAAGAGAGTGACTTGTTCAGTGGCTGCCTTGTATTCTGAAGTGAACTTGGTGAGACCAGTGCTTTGAAACTACTTCTTTAAGTTTGATCCCACTCCACATTGACTAAAGTAAAGGGGAGAAGAGATTTCTAAGTATTTTTGTTCTTTTTATGCCTTTTCAATATATATGCCTTTGTAAAATATAAATGGTAGGGGTTATTAATTAGTGATATTGATCATATTTAGGAGATATCTATCAATCCATCTATCATTCTATCTATCCATCCTTCTATCTGTCCATCTATCTAACACACCTGTCTCTCTATTATTTCTGCATGAAAAATGAAAGTGAGGGTAGAGAATGATGGAGGAATATCTAAACACAACCCAATCAGGGAGGCCATGTGATGTTGGATTTAGAGCCATAGGCTCTGAGTCTGCCTTTTATTACCACCAGTGTGACCTTTGGCAAGGGGCATAATCTCTCAGGGCTTCAATTCCTCATATGTAAAATGAGGGGGTTATACTATAAGATCTCTGAGATTCCTTCCAGGATTAAATCTAGCATCATATAAGTTACTGTTAAATTAAAAGATGACTCAGAGGTTTTCCTGGGAGAGGCCAATAAAGAAGTTCATAGGGTTGGCTTTTATCATGTATCTAAAGATAAAAAATTTCATTTTAAGAAATATGTGGTCATTTCTCATTGCAGTGTTCGTAAAATAGGAATATGTAAAAAGGTCACCATGAAAATAATTGTAGTTTATGTGCCAACATATGTTGCAAAGTTTTAAGAAGGAAAAATTATACAGATATTTCATAAATTCTACAAAAATTCTACAAACTCTTTAAGACTCTGCAAATAAAAACACATATGCTGAAATTTTATCTTGTTCTAGTCTCTCTGATTACCCCATCAATTAATATAGAAAGTAAATGGGTCAGTGGTCTACAAATGGAAATATACTTTGTTACATCGCAATATTTGTGCTCAGTGGAAATTATAGTATTTCACAAAAATTAGCACCTGACCTGACTTCTTTCTCAATTTAAGTGACATTTTATTGTGACATGCTAGTCAAGCTCAAAATGAAAGTTTCTGGTTATGGTTTTTGTGGCTGGATACTGTTTTGTCAGAGGTCCTAAAAACTGCATTCTGTTCTAGATTAGTAGACAGCCTGGAGAACAGAAAATTACACATAATATAATTCTGGTGAGCATGGTACCCTCAGGAATTTGCCTGTTAGGGTAGCAAGGAGCAGAAGTTTCTTTGATGTTCCCAGTATTTTTCCAGAATCTAGTGGTCCCTTGTCCAGTATATTTGCCCATTCAGGGCTTCCTCCACGTCCTACTCTATGGCATTCCCTAAAGGGCATCCTTGCAATAATAACGTCTTAAGACATTCTCCCACCCCAAATTGGAAAGAATAAGGAAGAGGAAATGTAACATAGTAAAACTAGCACTGGAATTTAAGAAGACCTAGCATGCCACTTCTCAGTTATCCATCCCACCTGTATTCTTGCCTCCTTTCACTCCAGTCCATCTCTATGATTCTGAGCTTTTAGTTTGTAAGTATTCACCTTATCTTACCTGAACCCAGGCTCACCATGCCACTTCCCAGCCATCTCTATGCCATACTATGACATTAGGAAGTCAAGCACTGAAAGTAGTAATCAAAGTAACACTACTATTCCATAAAATAATGTATCAGTCAATTGCCCTATTACTGACCACCATTTTCTCTGACTTTCCTGTCCAAATCCTCCTTGGCCACCACTGGCCTACATGTATCATCTTCTCTGATTAGAATATGAGCTCCTTAAGGGCAGAAATTATCTTGGTTACTTGCATTTGTATCTCCAGTATTTAACACAGGACTTGGCACACAGTAAGCACCTAATAAATGCTCCTCCATTCATATGCATACATATATTTATGTGTGTATATATACCTATATAATATATAGTAAGTATATAAGTAGCCAGTATAACACAAAAATAATAGAAAATGAAAGTGCAAAGGAGAACATAGAAATGACTTGCAAACCTGTCTCATAAATTAGCTGAGGATATATCCTAAGACTGTGTACTAAATTAGGAGAAGCCAGCTAGGCCCAACATAGATCCTCAGTTTGTAAGCTACAGATAAGCTCTAGGCAATCTCAATATTATGTAAATTATATACCGTTATCCATCCACATTGTGACTTTCCCCATCATGGTTTTGATAGTGTTACAAGTCCAATAAGACATTAAATGGGAATTTTTTCAGAGTTTTCCAGACTCCACCAATGAAGCCCAGCAGACAACACAGAAAACGTTTAGAAACTCAGAAATGCATAAAATATATGTATAGTATTGCATAACATCAACATAGTTTGTCTTTTAACATCACAGTAATTCAGACTACTTCTCTGGTATGAAGAGAAGGTCAAAAATTTGTACATAGATTTTCCAGATTGCGAGTGGTGCCATGCCCCTAACCCCTGCAATATGGAAAGGATAACTGTATGTTATATAAAAATTAGGTAAATAAAACCCTGAGTTGGTGTGGATAAGAGTTAGTCTGTCCCCCTTAACCAATATTACCAATGATCCCCAAACCCTGCCCCTTGAGTCCTCTACCTACTGTGGGTCTATGATGCTTGAGTCCAAGTGACTCTCTGTGCCCATTTCTCTCCCCTGTCTCTTCCTCATGCTGCCTTCTTTTCTTTACCACCCAGTTCCCAAACTGCACTATTTCAGATTAATCTGCTTCTTTCCACCATCCATCCCATTCCCTGCACCACCCTGGCACTGTCCCTGTCCTCTCTGTGCCCTATTAAAGTGTGACTAATGCATTACTCCCTGCTGCCATCACAGTCTTTCCCAGTGAATATCTGAAGAACTAGGCATGTTTGCCTTCACCCAATGGGAACCTATTGGTAGTTCCCTTCCTTTAGGCATGAACCAGGAGCACCAGGGCTAAGACTAGTTATTTGTTGTTGTACCTACAACAAATGAATCCACTGGCAGGAAGCAAAGGCAGGCAATGAACCTCATGCCCCATCTCAGGAGGGAGTCCTTCTTGTTGGGTCATAATAGAACAATATATATTTTAATACTTGGCGACTTTAATGCAAATGTGTGAAAGAATAAAATTTGATGAAAATCATGGTTTGGAAATAAGAAACCAGGCAAGTCAGAACAGGAAGACTATATACAAGCCCCAGGCCTTAATAGTGTACTCTTTTTTTTTTCAACGTCAGGAGGTCTTGTCTAAGTTAAACACTTTTAATGATATTAATAATATTTTAACAAACAAGAAATGATTAATTATACATTTGTCATTTCTCAAATGACACATCTTTGTATAGTCAGATCATTGATTTGTTAGAGCAAAAATCAAAAGTAGAAGGAATATAAATGAGAAAATATGGCATGTAACTTGGCACTTCCAAATTGACCTATTTCTAAATATTGTTAATACCAAAAAAAAATGAGAAATGAATAAAAGAACAGATTTTGGCAAGCTATCGCCATTTCTTAAGAAAGTTAAATTGATATAAATCAGTCATTGCAATGAGGAGAACAGAAGAGTCTAAAAATTATTTTAGTCAATAAACTCTTGATGTCCTTGCAAAAACGACAGCAGCCAAGGGAATAGTGGATTAAAATACAAACTTTTGCTTGTAAGTTAAAGAGGAGAAATGTATGAGTAACATCACCTCACAAAAGAACATGAAACAATGGGTGGAGAAAATAGGCGTACAGAGAGCTTGGTGATACCCCCAATGGAGCCAGGTCCTCTTGTGAGTATCAAAGGATAAGAAGGGAACGAGGACTATGAAAATAGAAATGAGCTGTTGATGTTTCCATAACATACTTTTGTCTTCATCAAAGACAGTGAAGCCACCACATTTAGACTCTAAGAGCAAAGGGTCTAATCATGAGAAAGTGCCTTCCATCTACTTTACGTATATCTTATATGAACATAGTTATTTGGGCTGCCTTTCCCATTGGCCTTTCAGGTCACCCTGGGCTGGAAATCTCCTCCTCTCCATTGTTCTGTGGTTTCTGCTGCTCTAGAATTTGTTGAGAGCCTTTCTTTACAGGTATTTTATGGGCTGTGGGTGAAGAGCTAGTGTATGTGCATCTTCTACTCTGCCATCTTGGCTCCGTCCCCCTCATTTTATCTTTACAACAATCCTGGGAGGTAGGTGCTATCATTATCCTCATTTTATAGATAAATGTTTAAGGCCAGATGTAAAATGGAAACTCAGACTACGACTATATGTCTACTGTAGGGTATGCCTGCTCAGATGGGGGCTAGACTTGATACTCCCTGAGATACTGGGATTGCTCTGAGTTTTCTCACTGGGAGTTTCCTCTAACCCTGAAGTCACTAGTCCAATTGATACCCCTTTCTTAGTCTTCCCAGGGCTCTATCCAGCATAAGCCCCTTGCTGTGGCTCAGCTAACATAGCTATGTGACCCTTAGACAAATCCTGTCCCAAGAAAAGACTTTCTTTCTCTGGTCCTCAGTCCATAAATACTTTCAGACCTGTTTTGAGATGCTATGATTCTTTGAATTTATAATGAAAGACAGTTTTTCTTAGAAGACTCAGACCTAGCAAAGTAAGGCTGGTGCACCACATTTTGTAAGAGACGTGCAAACTAGAACATCCATAGAAGGGTGACCAGGGTGCTGAAAGGACTGGAAGACAGGCAGTAGAAGGATCAGTTGAAGGAAATGTTGGTGTTTAGAGAAGACTGAGAGCAACTTGGTGGGGGTGAGGAGTTAGGGAGAAGGGAGGATGAGTTATAGAACAAGCATATGTATGGAATAAAATGTAGGAAGGGACCTCAAAGATTATTTAGCCCAACCCCCCTCATTTCATGGGGCAGCTAGGTAGAAAAGAAGATAGAGTGCCAGTCCTGGAGTCAGAAAGACCTGAGTTCAAATCCTGCCTCACACACTTGGGCAAGTCACTTAAGTCTGTCAGTTTCCTCATCTGTAAAATGAACTGGAGAAGGAAATGACAAATCACTCCACTGTCTTTACCAAGAAAACCCCAAATGGTGTCACAAAGAATTAGAAACAACAACAACCTCATTTTATACATGAGCAATTGAGGCCCAGAGAGAGAAAGTGACTGTTCTTTCTCCAAGTCAGATATCTTTAATTTTTTCAATTCTTTCTGTAGTAAGGAGAAAATAGCAGAGTTAGAATTTTCTGACTCCAAATGTAGTGTTCTTTTTACTTCATCAGTAATCATTGTTGTCTGTCAGAAGAGTGGTCAGGAGAAAGCTTAGACTTTTTATTCTTGGCACCCACAAGCAGAACTAGGAGCAATGGCAGGGAGTGGGGGACAGTGTACCTGCAAAAAGCAGGTTTAGGTTGAATAGAACTTTCTGAAGGTGAAATCTCAGAAGCTTGTAGACTCCCCTATCACTAAAGGTCTTTGAGCAAGGGCTGGATAAGAATTTGGCAGGGATGCTATAGAGAAGATACTGATTATGGAAGGGTCATTTGGATTAGATGACCTTGGTGGTCTCTTCTGTAGATTCAGGGAATTATAGCTTTGGAGCAAGAAGAGACCCAGAGGTCATTTAGTCCAACCTCCTTGTTTTACAGAGCAGAAGTTTGGACAAATGACCTTTGAAGTCCCTTCTTGCTCTGCAACTATTAGAGAGGGAAAGTAATTTGTCTAAGGTCATACAATTTACTAGCTGAAAAGATAGCAGAGTACAGTGGATAGAACCCTAGGCTAGAGTAAAGAGGGATAGGGACCATAGGAATTCCTAGTGAGGAAACTGCCTTTACCAATGCTGGTGACCTCCTTCTCTGCAACATATAGTCTCAGAGAGCTGCCTGGGGAGCCAAGAGGTAAGTGACGTGTCCAGGATCTCATAGCCAGTAGTATGCATCTGAGGTAGTTTCTCTAGAAGGTCTAGTATGTTCCAATAGGTTTCTGAGATTTGAACCCAGGTCTTCCTGACTCTAAGGTCATATGCCTCTCCCACTTCTTAACTGAACCAGTCAGGAAAATATTCATTCAAATCTCACCTCAGACACTTACTAATGGTGTAACACTTAAGTCCCCTGAGCCTCTCTTTATCTGAAAGATGGGAATAATACTTGTATTATCTCCCTCACAGGGTTTCTATGCGGCTCAGATGAGATGATGTATGTAAAGTGCTTTGTAAACTTTAAAGTGCTACATAAATACTATTCTTATTGTTATGATTAACTTAAACCCAGCTGCCCCGTCCATCAGTCCAGGACTCTGCTTACACAGAACACCGGACTCAGAAAGGCATTTAGGGGCCATTTTGGTCTAGTCCCCTTGATTCAAAAAAGGGGAAACTGGAGCTTAGAAAGGAAAAGTGATTTCCTTAGTTGTAATACAAGCAAACAGCAGAGTCCATGACTCAAAGCCCTGCTCTCCTGACCCAGTTCTCATTCACTAAATGTCTTTTTGGCTCTCTTTAGGGTAACCTCTGTAGAAAACACGATGTAGTTGTCAGAGTTCAATATTCCCTTCTCTCCCCATCCATTTCATCCCGTTCTTCTCAGCCCCCATCCCACCCCAATATAGAAGTGAAAAAGACCAAGCCTCTTTAGTTGTATGGCCTCATTCCCAGACCATATACCATCCCTCCCATCTCTGTTCTCCAGGTCTTTCTCAGCTCTGTGCCGTATATAATCAAGTAGAGGGCCTTGAGAAAGAGCGACAGGGAAAGAGAGCACTTGAATGAATTAAAAAGCATTGATTTAGATTTATTAAGCATTTATTATATGCCACACGTTGTGCTGAGCACTAGGATTCAGAATGCAAAAACAAATACAACTCCTTCCTTCAAGGAATTTAATATTCCAATAGGGAATACTACATATTTAAGGAAATGATAGCCAGAGATAGGTATTTCTGTCAAGAAAGGTTGGGGATGGTGAGTGGAGCTTTTAGGAGCAGATTGGCACACCCTTTCCGGTGGGAAGAGCAGGTTTAATTTGATTATGATTACAGAACTGGCAAAGTGGTGGGGGAGGAAGGATAAGAACAGCATGTCAGCTGGTGTGGAGAAACCCAGGGGAATGAAGAAAAAGTTGGCTGGAGCCCAGGCCTAGGTATAGTGAAGAAACCCCAACCCAAAGGTTGAGGCCTTAGGGTGGAAGTTCTGGTCCTGACAGGGTTAAGTCCTCCAATGACAAGAATTGCTGGACTGACAATGGAAATGAAAAGGACTCCACAAAACCATAAAATGAGAATAGACCCAAAAAAGAAGTATGAGAGGATACCTCCCCATCCCACCCCTGACTCCTTGTCAAGATATGGAATATTGTGTATATTTTCAGATTCTTTTATGTATTGATGGGCTTTGAAGATTGTTTTTTTTTCTTCTTTTCCTTTGAAAAATACTGTTATATGGGATTGTTCTCTAGTTGGGGAAAGAATACAACAGGAAATTTAGTCAATGTAAAACAAACAACATCAATTAAAAATTATTTTTAAAGAATTACTGAAAGACCTGAGTCCCCAGGTTAGACTCATCTCTTCTAATCCCATCACCTGCTGCTAACTCAAACCTCCCTCAACCTTGTCCCCTCTGATTGGGGGCTATGGGGTGGGGTACCAAACTCCTTCCAATGCCTTCCTTTATGGAGAGCAAACTTGCTGCTCACTCCACTTTGCATCTGCTGCTCTGCCTGATTTCAGTTTCTTGGAACAAGATGATCCCCCCCAACCCCCTATTACAGTCTCTTTTTGGTGTTGTCTTCCATTTGATTGTAAACTCCTTGGGGGCAGGAAACATCTTTCTTTTTCTTATTTGTATTCCCAGCACTTGGCACAGTGCCTGGCACATAGTAGGTGGTAATAAGCGTTTGTTGAATTCAATATGTCAGACTCTTGTTTTGACTATTACAATTGCCTCCTAATTGATTTCTTTGTTTCCAAGATTGTCCAGTCATTCTCCAATGTAGTCCCAGTCTGATCCCTGTGGGCCTTACATAGAATCATAAATTTTAACATCGTCTAGTAAGCCCTTTCAATTTACAGATGAGGAAATTGAGGCCAGGAAAGGTTAGAATGACTTGTCTGAGCTTACTCAAGCATTAAATGACAGAGGCAGGATTTGAACTCAGTTCCTAAGACTCTGGAATCAGTACTCTTTCCACTGTATTATGCTACCTCCCATACTGCGAAAGCACAGATTTGAGCATGTTACTCCCCTATTCAAAAATGTTTAATGGCTCTTTATCGACTCTAGAATAAATTATAATATACACATCCTGCCATTCAATACTCTCCAGGAGCTCCCCAGGTTGTCCCCCCCTTTCTAGCATTATTTCACATTACTGCTTTTCAGATGTTCTCTCTTTCAGTCAAACAGGCTTGCTGGCTCTTCCCCATCTGTTTCTGTGCTTTTGAATGTGTGGTCCTTCATATCTTACCTTCTCACCTATGTAAAATGCCTAGCTTCCCTCAAACCACGAGTCAGGCCCTGCCTTTTACAGAATTCCCTCCAATCTGTCTCTCTTGAAATTCCTTTGTATGTAATTTGTAATTGACTGAGGTGTTATTAATAGAGGGTTGGCCTTGCAATCAGAAAGACCTGAGTAGTTAGCTCAGTCTCAGCCACAGCTGTGTGACTAACCTCTCCGTGCCCCCAGCAACTCTCCAAGACTTAAGAAAAAAGTTACTAGAGGAAATTTCTAAACTGAGATTTCCTACATCAGTGAAAATATTAAAATATTAAAGGAAGAAATATATTAGGGATAGAAATTCAGAATGAGAGTTAGTTTGAATTTACTCTACCCATAACATTTCACCATAGTCCACATTAAAAAAAAGTCATTAAATCACATTAGCATGTCTTTTCTCTTTACATGTTTTTTGCATTTTTGCTTTCCATTGATAATCAACTTTCACCTTGCTATTTCTATCAGAATTCTGAAGTGTATATACTTTCTATACAGTCCAATACTGATTAAACTTGAATCCAGCCAGTCAAATCTGGAGAGGATTTTGAGCCTCTCTACTCGCAATTAGTATAAATCACAGACTGCAAACTCCCTAGGGCAGGGATCATATTTTGTCTAAACCTTGTAGTTCCCCAGAATAAGTGTCTGCTCAGGGCTCTGCATGCTGTAGGCACTGAATAAACTTGAATGGAATTGAATTGTAATGACCTGAATTTGAATAGGTTGCCTAACTGAAATGGGGAGTCATCCCTCTGGGCTATCAAGGGAACTTTCCAATTCCAGGGAGAAACAGGAGGGTTCACTCCAACACAGGTAAAATGAAGGAACTGAACATGAACTTGGCTTTTAAATATACAGATAGATAATCGATAAGGGTGGTTTAACATAACTGGTTTCCTTTGTAATTCTATATATTTTATGTTATGCTTTTAAAAACTTTTGAGAAAGGGTATATAAACTTCATCAGGATCACTAAAGGGGGTCTATGAAACAC
The DNA here is from genome assembly GCA_028658325.1 of Potorous gilbertii. Taxonomy (NCBI): domain Eukaryota; kingdom Metazoa; phylum Chordata; class Mammalia; order Diprotodontia; family Potoroidae; genus Potorous; species Potorous gilbertii. The sequence continues at coordinate 148,551,009 of CM053769.1, forward strand.
AAAAACAGGGTAAGGTCTTTTCTCTAGTTTTGCTTCCAAGGTCTCCTCTAGTTCAGTTCAGTGTAAAAAAAACTGCGTCTAAGAGCGAAGGGAATGGTCCCATGTTTTCTAGATGGTGCAGTAGATCGAATGCTTGACTCTAGTCAGAACAGATCTGAGTTTTATTTTATTTCATTGTTTTGTTTTGCTTTTTTGGAGACAACCAGAGGTAAGTGACTTGCTCAGGGTCACTTGGCCACTAAACGTCTTAGGGCACATTTGCACTCAGGTCCTCCTGACTCCAGGGCCAGTGCTCTATCCTTTGAACTACCTCCCTGCCCCCACATCAGGGTTTTAAATCAGCCTCAGACATTTCGCCCCGTGACTCTGGGCGAGTCTTTAACCTCTGCCTGCCTCTGCTTCCTCATCCGTTAAATGGAAACAGCAATCGCACCTAAATGCCAAGGGTGTTGAAATAATGTTTGTAAGGTGCTCCGCGGACCGCAGAACGTTCTATAAGCGGCACCTTGGTTGTTCTAGCGAGGTTCTTAGGGCAAGCGTGCACAAAACAGGGGGGGTGGGTGCAATGAATTCAAAGGAGAGAAGCGGGTCGATTCCAACGCCTTCCTTCCCTGTCCTCCTTCTAAGTCCTTCACCGCTCGGACAGATCCGCCGGCCCCGAGCTAGGGACTGCGGAGATACGGCCAGGGCTCCGAGGCTCGTTCTCTCCGCGCGTGGGAGGCGGCGGCTGGGCTGAGCCGGACCGCGCGAGGGCCCTCCCCGCTGTGACGCTCTGAGTGGGAGTGGGATCCGGCCGCGGCGCTGCTACTCCGAGGATTACGGCAGCGGGGCCGGGAGCAGGGAGCCTCATTGACTCAGCCGCCGCGCTCGGCAGCGGAGCATCCTCAGCTCCGCGCCCGGCAACCGGAGCATTCCCGCAGCGCCCCGACCCGGCCTCGCACCATGGCCAAGGAAGGCGCCGAGAAAGCGGAGGAGACGGAGCAGATGATCGCCAAGGAGGGCGGGCCCGAGGCGGCGCAGGGCGGCGGAGGCAGCGCTCGGGCGGCAGACACCAAAGAGATGCGCGCGGTGCTGCTGGCCGGCTTCGGCGGGCTCAGCAAGCTGAGGGTTAGCCGGAGGCCCATGCCCGAGCCGCAGGAGGCCGAGCTCAAGATCCGCGTCAAAGCCTGGCCAGTATCGCCCCCCTGATGTGACTGTAGCCGCGTCCGTGGGGAAGGGGCGTGTGCGTGCGCGCGCGTGTGTGTGTGGTGCGAGTGTGTGTGTCTGAGTGTATGTGTGTGCGCGTGCGAGTGTGTGTCTGAGTGT
>CM053769.1:148552413-148641185 GCA_028658325.1 Potorous gilbertii
GTGTGTCTGAGTGTGTGGGTGTGCGTGCGAGTGTGTGTCTGAGTGTGTGTGTACGTGTGTGTGCGTGCGAGTGTGTGTCTGAGTGTGTGGGTGTGCGTGCGAGTGTGTGTCTGAGTGTGTGTGTGTGCGTGCGAGTGTGTCTGAGTGTGTGGGTGTGCGTGCGAGTGTGTGTCTGAGTGTGTGGGTGTGCGTGCGAGTGTGTGTCTGAGTGTGTGTACGTGTGTGTGTGCGTGTCTGAGTGTGTGTGTACGTGTGTCTGTGTGTCTGAATGTGTGTGCGTGTGTGTACGTGTGTCTGTGTGTGTGCGTGCGTGTGAGTGTGTGGGTGGGAGAGTTGTGTGTGTGTGCGTGTGTGTGTACGTGTGTCTGTGTGTGTGCGTGCGTGCGAGTGTGTGGGTGGGAGAGTTGTGTGTGTGTGCGTGTGCGTGTGCGTGTGTCTGATGGGTGGGTGGGAGGGGCGCCTGTAGAGAAGGCGCAGAGACCTTTGTTTTTACCCTGAAAACAAGTCCAGCGGGTCTTCATCTCCATCCACCTCCTCCAATTCTCTCCCCCCTCCCCCCTTTCCTTCCCCCCCACCCCCCGCTGCCCGGGGCATAGGCAGACCCTTCCCATTCTGGGGCTAGGAAGTGTGTAGGACCAGGTGTTGGGAGGACTTGGAGACACCTCGGGGAGCGTTCGCCCAGAACTCCTCTGGGCACCACAGCCTTCCAGTAGCCTGGGGCAATGAAGAGCCCAGGATCCTGTTTCTCTCCCTGGTCTTGTGAAAGTTCCTTTCTCGGAGTCTCAGTGTCCTCTGCTATAAAATGGGATTAATACCATTCCCCCAGGGCCGAATGGAGACCAAAGGAGATTAGTTGTGGGTTATGGATATTTTTTAAGTGCTAGAGAGCTACTGTGATTCTGGGGAGAATATTGGGGAGGGTCTGAAGGGATGCGCTGAGATGAACTACTAGCCAAGGTCTCGCCGGAACCAAGAGGAGCCTGGCTTGATGGCGAGTGTGTGATGTGACGGTAGGCAAAGGGGACAGACAGAGAGTGGTACCGAGTTGTTCTCCCCGGGTACCCGTCCCCATTTCTCTAGCTGCGATGGACTTGGTGTTGTGTAGTAGACGGAGCAGTGAGGGTCTGGGAGTTAGCAGACCAAGACGGAGTCCACAAATCTCCGTGTGAACTTGAGCGATTCCTCTCTTTTGAATCTCAGTTTCTTCCTCTGTAAAATGAAACTAATAATCTGTGAACTGCTCCCCTGACAGTGGTTGTTTCCAATGCTATGTGTAAACCTTAAAGCACCCTTGAAATGGGCGTTGCATTATTAGTTGTGTGAAAGCCTGCATCCTAGCTACCCTTGGAGGCTTCAGCCTAGGAGCTTGCCTGCTGTCTTTCTCTCCCGCCTCGGTCCTCTTCTGGCCACTCCCTAGAGCAGAAAATCGTGGTAGCCCATTTGACACATGGATGAAATGTTCTCTTCTGAGGGCTTAGACTTCATCTTGATATGTTGTAATTATACAAATGATGGATTTAATCCTTTTCTCCTGCTTTTATCTCTTCCAACCCATATTTTGAACAGGTTCAAAAAGTGCATTTTCAACAAATAGTTATTGAATATTTACTTTTTATTTGCTAAGCCTATGTTCTCAAAATGAAGGAATAAAACAGTTAACCCAGCCCTCCTGTAGCAAGGAAAGAGGGCTTGGGACAGAAGAACAATTCAGACTGACCAGCCTCCTGAAAAACTTTGAATTAACCAAGTGTCCTCACACACGTATTAAGCTTCCTTCAAGCATGCAGTGTAGTATGGAGGAGAGTGTGTTGGTCTTGGAGTCCTGACTCAGACACTAACTTACTGTGTCACCTTTGACAAGACATTTCACTTTTGTAAGCCTCAGCTTTCTCATCTCTAAAGTGGTACAAACACTAATACATGCCCTGGGAAGGCAGCATTAAATTTAAAGTTGGAAGGGCATTGTTTAGTTACAATCCTGGCTCTGCCATTAACCCCTGAAGTGGTCTTGGGGAATCACAAAACAGAGATACGGATGGGAATAGGAAGAAGGGAAGGGGGGGTGTACATGGGCCTCAGCTTCCAAATCATTAAAATAAGGCACCTGGAGGCTATGATCTCTAAGATTCCTTCCATGTCTAAAGCTATGCTTTCTCTTGGTTGCTGGGGGTTGGGGGGAGGAAGGATCACCTTATAAGCCATTAGAGATATCAGCTGTATTATTAGCCTCACGGGACCCTTGTGCGGTAGATAGTAAGCCTAGGGAGGTTGCTATGTACACAGTATCAGGCAAAAAAATGAGACTCAAACAAAATTCGGTGATCTCTCCCCTGAATCATGAATCTTCTGAGGCAAAGATGCACTGAGCATCAGGTTTTCTAGAGTAAAGAATCATGTCTGTGGAGCTGAGCCCATAGGGGTGGGGTGGGAGAGGAGGGTGGCTTGTTTTCTAACTGCATAAATGCTAAAGCCCTCTGCACTGGCAGGAAGAGAGATGTCAAGGCGAAGGACAAAAGATTGATTTTCAAAGCAGGAGCCTATACTTAGACCATACTACACACGGAGAGAAATATGCGCCCCCGCTCTTCCTTCTTTTCTCCCTTCTCCCTTTCTCTCCTCCCTTCCCTCCTCTCTGCCTCCTTTCTTTCTCCTTCTCTCCCTCTCCCCCTTTCTCTCCTCCCTTTTCCCCTCTCTCACCCTATGTCCACTGTTTCCCTCCTTCTCCTTCTTCCTTTCTCTTTCCTTCCTTCTCTCACCTTTCCTCTCTTTCTCTCCCTCCCTCTCTTTCCTTCTCTTCCCTCCCCTCCTGTTCTCTCTCCCCCTCCCCCTTTCTTTCTTCCTGTCTTCCCCTGTCCCTCTCTCTTTGTCTTCTCTGTTCTCTCTTTTTTCTCTCTTCCTTTTTTCTCCCCCTCCCCTTTTCTTCCTCCCCCTCTCCCCTCTTTCCCCTCCCTTCCCCTCCTCTGTCTCACTCTCTCTTCCCTTCCCCCCTTTCTCTGTCCTCCCACTCTCTGTCTATCCCTCCCCACTCTCTCAAACACACACATGCACACACACACAGGCCACATTATTTACAGTTCTCACAAGAGATTACAAAACAGCTCAGGCCCCAGTGAAATTATTTGGGGAGCAAAATTAGTGATGGGGACTGATTTGGGGTTTCTTCTGATGGTCCCAACCTAGCCTTGCCCGGTTTCTCCCTGTGCAGAAAGCTCTGCCCTCTGGGGTTAGGATGACTCAGGCTAGCTTTGGGGTCTTTCTTATTGTCCTCATCCCCTCCCAGCTTCCCTGACTTCCTTTAAGTAGCAGCTAAAGTCTTTTCTACAAGAAACTTTGTTGGGTCTTCCTTAATGCAGTGCCTTCCCTCTCCGAGTATCTCAAATTATCCTGAATATATCTTCTTTGTACATTGTTCTCTGTCTGCTGTCTCCTGCAGTAGATAGTGAGCTCCTTAAGGACAAGAGCCATTCCTGCCTTTCTTGGTATCCCTGACACTTAGGCAAGAACTCTTAATAAATGTTTGTTGACTTGGCTTTAGTGTAAACCTTTTAACATCTGAATGTTCTTTCCTCTGACAGGGAATGATCTGGATTCCATTATAAATGATCAGAGATTCGGAATATCTCACTCCCATTCCAGTAGGGCTTTACAACTCTTAGGTTCAATCCAGCAAATGTTAAGCACCTCTTGGGAGTAGACCCTGTGCTAGATGCCAGGCATACTAAGACCAAAAAAAAAAGGGAAATAATCTCTATCATCAGGGAACTTTCTTTTGCTGGAAACGACAGGCACATAAATAAATCTATTATATACATGTACAAAGTATCAGGGGGGTGGTTGGAGGTGAGTACTGGTACTGAGGGGATTAAGAAGGACCTCTTACTGGAAGTAGCCCTTGAGCAAAACCTTGAAGGAAGCTAATGATTCCATGAAGTTGATGTGAGGAAGAAACAAATTCCAGGTAGGAGAATCAGTCTATACAAAACCACTGAGTGTGGAGTAGAATGTTTATGGGGAACGACTGGCAGCCCAATGTGACTGGCACGTCGTATTCATGAAGGGTTGTCAGGAAGCTGGAAAGGTAAGCTGGAACCAAGGAGTTTGTATTTTATCCTTAGAAGCAAGAGAGAGGCACTGGAAGCTTCTTGAATGGGTATGTGACCTGCTCATTTCTGGGCTTTAGCAATATCAGTTTGGCCCCTGTGTGAAGGATGGCTCAGAGAGGGGAGACCTGAGGCAGTAAGACTTCAGAGGATACAGTTTTAATTGTCCAGGCAAAGGTGACCAAAGCCTTAACTAGGCTGTGAGTGGAAAGAAGGAGGCGGACAGGAGATAGGGTATAGAAGTGACAAGACTTGTCACATGATGGGCAAGAGAGAGGAAAGAGGCAAGGATGATTCTGGGGCGATGAACCTGGAGGATGACTAGAAAAAAATGCTAGTGCCTGCTACCGAAATAGGTGGAAAGAGAAGAAGTACAGGTTTATTACCCCATTTTGTAGATGAGGACGCTGAAGTTCCACTTCATTGACTTGTTCAGGGTCACTCAGCTAATAGGTTAGAACTGGAGCTCTAATCCAGGTCTCTTAACTTCAGGTGCAGTGCTCTTTATAGCAAATCAAACTGCCAGTGTCATTTTCTCCAGTGTTTGGCAAAGGATAAAGTGGCAGAACAGCTTATGTAGCCTACTCTATTATCCCCTTTTATCAGGGAACAAAATAAATAACTCATTTCCATTGGACTTGTAGCTTTCCTCTCGTTGGCCTTTGGAGAAAGAGAAGGCATGTATTCTACTTTTACAAAGAAGGAAATTGAGGTTCAGACACAATTTTCTGACATTCATATTCAGGTGTTCTGGCTCTTAAGTTTTTCTTTCTTCCAATATGTCACTTTGTCTCTTAGTGGAGTCTCACTCTCAGCCATTATATCATGATCATCTTTAGTCGTGAAACTATATACCAAGTAGGCCTTGCATAGCTACAGTCATTTTCTGCTTGTTATGACATTTCAGTCTAGATTTGAAATGACTTTGTATAAAAGGTATGGAAAGTGATCATTGCTTTGCCAAGAGGGATTAGAAAATAGGAAAGGCAACATAGCACAGTAGATGGAGGACCGATCTTGGAAACAAGATGATCAGGTTCAGGTTCTGCCTCTGACATTTACTAACTGTGGGAGCATGACAGGTGATATAACCTCCCAATAATATGGTAACTCTTAAAGGCCCAATTATAGTCAACTTGCTAATTGACATCATTGATGGAAGGGACTGCACAGTGGGAATTTCCCACTGAATCTCAGATTTGAACTCATAATTGTTTTTTTTATCAGAAAAGGATATTTCAGGTTTATAAAAAGCACTCCTCCCAGCTGTCCCATGAGACAGGTGGTGCTAATGTTACCCACATTTTCCAGGGGAACAAACATTTTCAGAGATGGAAATGACTTCACCAACCAGTCAGTGATACAGCCAGTTAGAATAAGAACTTGAATGCAGAACTCTCAATACCAAGTCCAGCAACCTTTCACAAACACCTGACAAATTACATTGCTTAGGATTTTGTCCATCTTGCATCAAAGTTCTATTACTATGACATGAAGGGTGGAATTAAATCCTAGCTATTGGTCCAGATGCAGAATTCACCTGTTTTGTATTATGGCCCTCTGGCAATCAGTCTGGGGAAGCCTCTAAATTCCTTCTCAGATTAAAGATTTTAAATATGTAAAATAAAACAGAATCACAAAGGAAAACAATTATATTGAAATGAAATTATTGAAATTTTTAAAAAATTCACAGACTCAGGTATATAAGCCCTGTTTTAAATGTTTATTAATGAGCATCATGTGACTAAAACTCATTCTTAGGGGCTCTGTTCTTATTTAGAAGTGGGGGGTTTGGTATTAAATACAAACAGTAAGAATCTCGTGCTACAAGTGACATCAGTAGAGCATCAGTCCTGAGGGACTGGGTCATTTGTCTTTCTCCTTTTAGGTTGTTGCACACATTAATCTGTTGAAAATAAATCTAGGACTCCCTCTATCCCATAGCTGTTCTGTGGGATCTGGGAATAGAATGATGTAAGACACACTCTGAGATTAATATTAAGGCCATGCTAGAAGGAGAGAACCAGATTGCTGATGTCTTAATTTTCCAGGCTTCAGTGACTCTCCTAGAGGCTAAGGAAGTAAAGATAGATAAAAACTGATGAAGATGTTATTTGGGGGTATTGGATATTAGCGGGCCTTGGACACCAGGACAAGAAATTTGACATTTTTATCCTCAGTGGCAGGAAATCACTCTTTGAGAGAATCTGATTTCTGGAAATAATCTAAAATTATTGGGAACAAAATCTTGCAAAAGAAGTTAGTGATCAAGGTAGGGCATCTCATTTTTCAGGCAAAATGAGGGTCCCTGTGAAACAATGAGACTTTCTTACCAGCTCTCTGGGAACGTGATTCCCAGGAAAGTTCCAGGTATGTTTTGAGCTTTGTAATAAATCTGCTTTGAAGGCAGTAATTTTTATTTGAATGTGTAAGTTTTGGGAGGACTCAGAACTAAAGAGCAATTTGAGGAAAGTTCTAGAGCAAAGGTATCAAACACATAGCCCACAACACCCCCAAGTGCTGCCTAAACCAGATTAAATGTAACTGGGAAATAGTTTTCAAATAAATAAAATGCAGTAGAACATAGAGAATGTTCATGTGATTTTCTAAATTAATATATGACCTTCAGGGATCCTTACATAGAAGGGTTTAGAGGACTCTGGCACCATTATTGTAGAGAACTATAGGAAAAATGTCCTAGCAGGTAGAACTGTCCAAGAATGGAATGACTTTCCTTATAAGGGAGCGATTTTACTGTCACTATAGATTCCCACATAGAAGTGGAATGAACCAATATTGGGGGAATAGTAGAGACAATTCTTGGGTTGAACAAGAAGGCCTCTGAAATCCAGTGAAGTTGTGAAGTCCTTTCACTTCTGTGATCCAGTATTCCAAGTGGTTTGCTCAGGGTTGTTCCCTGGACCTGAGACTGACTCTCAGTAAAGTTTCCCCAAAGTGCATCAATTCCCACAGTGAATTTGCCTTTCTAGGGGACTTCCAGGAATCCCCAACTGAAGAATGTGTGGAAATGAACTTTGTCTTGTAAGTCTTTAAGCAGACACTGGATGACCACTTGCTGAGGATATCATAGAGGCAATTTCTGCTCAGAAACACATTGCAGTAGATGCCTCCTAAGGGCCCAGCTCTGAGATTCGGACAAGTCTAAGTGAAAGAAGGATAGTAATTCAATTCACTAACATTTATTAAGCATCTAGTGGGTAAAGTCCCAGGCTATAAAGACATAAATGAAGGAGTCTAAGCTCTCAAGAAGCTTACATTCTACTGGTATAGCAACATGTACACAGATAAATGTATATAAAATAATAGAAGTCTTTTGCAGGATGGAGCACTTAAGCTGAGCATTTATGGGAACTAAGGATTTCAAGAAGCAGAGGAAAGGAGGGAGTGTTGAGAAGTTGAGGATGACTTTGAGATTATGAACTTGGATGATAGGGAGGATGGTGATGCCCTTGAAATAGGGAAGTTAGGAGGAAGGATGGGTTTAGGGGAAAAGATCATGAGTTAGCCATGTTGCATTATCCTTCAAGCAGTTGGTGGTGTGTGACCAGAGACCTAGAGACAGATAAAGGATGAATATAGAAATTTGGTGGTGCTGTCAACAGTAACTGAGAAGGAGCTCAGAGAGAAAGGAGAATGCTATGTCTTAAAAATCCAGAAAAGAGAGATTATCTCAAAAGTCAACAGTTTAAATAACTGCAGAAAAGTCAAGAAGGATGAGATCTGTGAAAAACCCATTGGAGTTAGCAATTAAATCATCCAAACTTGTGGCAGAAGTATTCTTAGTCAGAACCTTGATTACAAAGGGCTAAGAAGTGTGTGGGTTCATTAAAGAGCAGAGGTAACCAATATGGATTTTTTTTTTTTAGGAACTTGGTTATGAAATGCAAGAAGGATATAATTGTAGGAAATAGTATATTCAATCTGGGTATGTTTAGAAGCAATTGGGAGGGTGAAAGGGATGTGTGTGTGTGTGTGTGTGTGTGTGTGTGTGTGAGAGAGAGAGAGAGAGAGACAAACAGAGAGACAGATAGAGACAATGAACATGAGAACATGATCAAAAGACTAAAACCTGAGATGGGATCGAGGGCAGAAATGGAAAGGTTAACCTTGCAAAAAGGTCTCGGGTTTAAATGTAAATGCCTTCGCTTGGGTTCAAAATGTCAGTGCCAGAAGCATAGAATGAATGGAAGCATGGCTAAATAATAATTCTTATAAAAAAGATCTAGGGCTTTTAGTGGACTATAAACTCTATACATCTTCAGTGTAATTTGGAAATCAAAAAACGTCTGGTAGTATTTGGATTCATTAACAGAAACAGTGTCCAAAACAAAGAATGTAATACTCCTATTGTCCTTCTGCCCTCTCTTCCAGATTTGTAGTATTATGTTCTATTGTGGATCTTACCTTTTAGGAAAAACAGTGACTAGCTGGGTCCATAGTGAGTTTAAATGAGGGAAAATAAGATTAAAAAAAAAATCAGTCAACTGTTTTGAGTTCAGGCAACAGAAGCACAGAATAGCAAATTTGAAAGAGATTTCAAAGGGCATCTAGTCTGACTCAGACCTGAAAAAGAATTTTCTGCACTACACACCTGACAGTTAATCATCTAGCCTTTGTTTGAAGAGTGTCTAGGAGGGGAAACTCACTTCCACCTTAGGTCGTCCATTGAAGTTTTGTACATCTCAAGTTATCAAGACATTTTTCCTTATGTGAAGTCTAAATATGCTTCTTTGCAGCTTCTACCTATTGCATCTAGCTTTACTTCTGGGACCAAGCAGAACTGCCTATTTCCCCTTCTGTGTGGCATCCTTTCGAAAACTTGAAAGCAGCCCTCATGTTTATACCTATTCTCCATTCCTAGGTTTTTCAACTAAGGCTAATATATCATGATTTCCAGGTCCTTTGCTATTCAAGTTGCCCTCCTCTGGTCACTCTCCAACTTAATAACGAGCTTCCTAAAATATTCCCAGAATTGAACACACTACTCTAGATGTGATCTCACTGGGATAGACAATAGCAAGACTGTCATCTCCCTAGTGTGAGATACCATGACTCCCTGCCCTTGCAAGTTGAGATGATTTTGGAGGGATCATCCTCTTCTAGGATTTTGAACTGAAAGAAACCTTAGCCATCATCCCTTCAACCCTTTTGTTTTACAGATGAGGAAAAGAGAGAAAGTGAATTCCCCAAGGTCACACAGGCAATGAATAACTGAACTTAAAACCATAGGCCTCTCACTTTAAATCTATGAATTTGTTTTCAGTGTACCACCTGAAGAAGCCCCTAGTTGTGCATTAAGTCTCATAGATGAAGTAGAGTCAATATTTTAATGAACAAATAGTGTCTTTTCCATTTTTACCTCCCTCCTTTCCCATCCCCTTCAACATACATGGATAAAGTCTGGTGCCTCAGGTGCATTCCTCAACTCCTGTAATGAAACACAAGAACAAATTCATATTTGAAGGCTCTGAAAACAAAACAGAACCAGAGTGGGGTTATTGTCAAGTTTTAGAGTGCTAAGTATTCATATGATGGATGGAAAGACAATGGTTACTAAGATAGAGGTGACTCACATTATAGTCTCATTTGGGAAGGAGGAGTAGGAAAAATTGATGTTCATATTGTCTTATTAATCACTTCTTTCCTGGTAAGAGCTCAGCAGTCCGTGATTTTACTCAAGTCATTGATGACTGGTCTCTCTCAAGATTCTTAGGGAGAAGAAATCCCCAGTCAGAGTTAAACAGAGATAGAATTGGGAGGGAATACAGAGAGGAAATGGGAAGTCTATGGTTCATTCAGAATTGGAGTCCTTAACCATTTATATGTCATGGGGCACTCTGGCAGGCTGGGGAAGCCCATGGACCCCTTCTCAGAATAATGTTTTTAAATTCTCAAAATACATAGCATTACAAAAGAAACCAGTTATACTGAAATAATATCAAATACTATCAAAATATTTTTTTAAATCAAGTTCACACAATCAGGTTAAGGACTCCCCAAATTAGGATGAGATAATGATTGATCAGCAAAGACAAAGCCAAAAGATCTGGGTCCAAGTCTCAGCTCTGATATCTGTGTGACCTTTGGTAAATCATATAATCTCTCTAGACCTCAGTTTCCTCAACTGTAAGTGGAAATAATACTTCACTAGCTATCTCAAGGTTGTTTTGAGAAAAAGTATTATATAATGAGAATTATTACAATTACTAGTGAAAGATTCTGTCCCATAGGCCTTCGGTATAATAGGCAGGTCTAGTGAGAGAATTTCAGAGGAGCTTATGGGCTAGTTTGTGTGCCACCCTCTCATGAAGCCAGCCCAGAGTGACTGGTTTATAGGGGTTATAAAACAAGTATTTTCATGAAAGTTATCGAGGTTCGTTTTCCTTATTTGAAAAGAAACTCTTGTTCCTTGATAGCTCCCATTTCTGTAACATTTTACAGTTTGCAAAATGTATTGCTCAAAACAACCCTATGAGACTTTTAGTCCAGTATTGTTATTTCTAACCTAAGGCTCAGTAACTGAGGCTTAGAAAGGGAACAGGCAACCAAATCCCTCTATTGACCTTAGATTAATTCTCTAAAAAATGAAGGGATTGTACTATATGCACTATAGGGTTCATTCTATCTCTAAATTCTACAAAACATGACAATTAAGTGTAAACACTGAGACTTTAAACCAATCAGTGCCTTCCCACTATGCCACCATACCTTTTATTGTCATAGTGTCTTGTCTACGGATACAATCTGAAAGGTCGTTTTCAGTGGTGTCTACTTAGATTCCCTTTTCTCTGAGGACACCAGTGACCCTTTCTGACTTCTTGGCATTTGTCAAAAAATAGAACTGTCTTTTCGATTAGAAGCAAGAAAAAGAAATTGTAATAGAAAAGTGCATTAAGCATGTAGCCTGAAATTAGTTTCATCCATATGTGTGTGTTCTCATCTAGAAAAGACATTACAGCTGATATATTAAAACTGAGGCACAAGAAAAAATTCATGTTTCAAGGTTCAGAAGATAAAAACAGACACTAGCAAATGGAAATGTTGCATCAAAAGGTATTACGTTTTGAGATGGAAGCAGGCACTGGTCTGACATAATTCGGCATTTCTTCAAGGGACCTGCCCATCCTAAAAAAAAAATAATATAAGAATAATTGGGTTTTTGTCTATGTCACACTTGAATAAGGGTGACCATGTCTTTCTTTGTTTAAAACACTGAGGCCATTACTAGGGAGAAATCTATACACAGGGACAAGAGATGTTCAGTTGCTACCTTGGAAGGAGCATTGAAGGCTTAAGGGAAGCTACTGCTGATTGAGTTTATGGGACTAAATACAGGCAATGTAATAATTTAGGCAGTGCCAAGGGTCCATCAGAAGATAAGACTCATTGGAAAAGACCCTGATGTTGGGAAAGTTTGAAGGCAAAAGGAGAAGGGGACAACAGCGGTTGAGATGGAGAGAGAGAGTCATGGAAACAATGTATGTGAGCTTAGGCAGACTTTGGGAGTTAGTGGAGGATAAAAAGGAATGGTGCACTATGGTCCATGGGGACATGAAGAGTCAGCCACAACTGAGCAACAACAAAAGAATCCATCAGTGCTGATAATGGGTGGGATCAGCCACTAGGATCTGTGGGAAATGTTATCATTGTCACATTTATTTCATGGTCTCAGCCCATTGTGGTGTTGGTTAACACTTTGTGTGAGCTATATGGCTTTCTCTAGATTCTATCTATGGGATTAGAGCGATAGTGAATGAACATCAGTGTGTTCCCCTAGCAAAATGGGGGAGCCACTACTCATTTTATGTGCTTGTAGGTTTCAGGTAGGGACTGGTTAAATTCTCCAACTTGGGTGTAATTACCTGGAAAACTGCGATGATAGAGTGGCTCCAGAATAGGCTTAACAGTGCATATCTGACTCATCTCTCCTGAGACACTTCTCTCTCTCTCCATCAGGGTACACTGGGATGATGCAATAGTGCCCAACAGTCCAATTTAAATTATATTTTCTGAGACAGACACCAGTCTGGTCTTTATCATTTAAAATAATTATGTGGCTTCATTCTTCACATTGAATACATGAACTACCTTGGGTCACTCCACAGTTATCCAGAACGCTCAGTCCATTAAGTCTTTTTCTGTCATGCTTTATGTCATGTTCCTTGGCTTTTGGTTGGGACTGTATTGTGCTTAAAGAGGAACTGTGATTTCATTGCTTCATTCTCAAACATTTTTGTCTCATAATCCCTTAACTCTTTTAAAAATTATTGAGGACTCTTAAAGAGCTTTTATTTATATACGTTATATCTATCAATATTTACTTATTAAAATGAAAACGTCTTAGTATTGTTATGAAAATAAATTTGACTTCCTAGGCACCTCTAAATGGTTCATCAGATCACACTTTAACAAGTGGTAGTCCAGGGGGCTTCTTATCAGAACTAGAACTTACCTTAGACACAATGTCAAAACTGAAAGAAGCATGAGAACACAGAACATCAGAGCTAGAAAACAACTTAGAATATCAAATGTTAAGACCTGGGAGGGATCTTAGAACACAATGTTGATGCTAGAAGGAATTAGAACTTGGAATATCAGAGCTGAGAGACCAACACCCTTATTTTCATAGATGAAATCTCTGAAGGAAGGAAGTGACTTACCTCAGGTTACATAGGTATTGACAAAACATTCTAATCAGAAACTCTTTTGATTTATTGACAGTCATTTCCCAGGTAGTACATTCATGGATCTTTAATTCAGAGGTGTCAAACATGCAGCCCAGAAGTGCAGGAACTAGATTAAAATGTAATTGGCAAATATTTAACAATACAGCATAATATAGCAAATAATATAACAAATACAGTATAATATAGATAATGTTAATATGATTGTCTAAGTCAGTATGTGACCCATAGGGATCCTTATGCCTGGTTTAATTGCCCCTGTTTCCATTTGCATTTTGACACTATTGCTCAAACTATTATTTACCTTGTTCCTTATTAATAGCTGCTGTTGATTGCTGAAGTCCAGAATCCTCAGAATGTATCCTATGCAGAATTGTGGCCACAAATGGGCTTTATTTTTTGAAGACATTTCTTTGACTGTTTGGATACTGTTGTTGATCTACCTTTATATCACATCATTCTATAGCCTACCCAGGGAGATTGTCTCTGTCTTTCTCTCTGTATCCCTCTTTCTCTCTGTGTGTGTGTCTGTCTCTTCCTTTCTGTTTTTTTGATGGTCATCCGAGGACTAAAAACAATCATTTAATTTATTTCTGCATCTCAATTCAATGAACTAATTAGGCAGAATGATTTTGTAATTTGATTCTCTTTATTCTCTGAGCTAAAGTCAACTCCATACTCCCATCCTGAGTTTTGGGACAGCCTCTTTCTAAGATGCTTCTGGCCCTAAAGGCTAGGATATTAGATTCATGCCAGTGGCAGACTGGTGGAAAGACATCCCCCCCCCACACACACACATACACACAAACTAGGAGCCTAGAGACCTAGGCTTTATTTCTACCTCTGCTTCTTACTTGGTTGCCTGGAGCTAGTTACTTTCCCTCTTAGGATTTCTGCTTCCTAATGTGTAAAATAAAAGGGTTGAAGCTGATGACCTCTGTATCCTCTTCTACCTCTGAGGAAATGCTGTGTTCTCTATATTCTAAGGTTCTTTCCAACTCTTACTTTCTTTTACTTTTGTGACATTTGGCAGTCACTTTACCCATGTCCACAAATGGTCCAGAGATGTAAATGGTATTTGCATCTTCCTCTTCATATAGTGGCCCTGGGAAAGATATTGTCCGTCCACAAAGCAGAGCAAGGGCCTATTTGGGATTTATTTCATAGAATATAGCTAAACAAAGCACTTTTATTTGCATTTATGCCTGCTAAGGAAGAGGTATAGACATGGAAATATAAGAAAGTCATTCTTAAGATAGCTGGGAGATCAAGTTCAGCTCCCTATAGAACAAGAGACTGAGGCCCAGAGAGGTGAAACAATTTTCCTAAGGTCACGTAGTGACAAAATCAGACCTCAAACAAAAGTCTCCAGATTTCCAGGCCCATATGTACTTTTTTGTACTACGTTATATGCACCTCTCTTTTCTGCATCCACCTTCTTCCAGGAGGTCAGATAATATGAAGTTAAGAAAGGGAGAGAGGGATAGGTGTTGCCATTCCCATGGGGAGTGTCCCTGTACACAACAGAGCAAGAACAATTGGGAGAAGGGAGTGTTGGTTTCACTTACTTAGAGGTATTTTTAGGAGTATCAGGAATTGGATAGAGCACTGATATATGATGGTAGGTGGTGGATATGATATCAGCCTCGGGGTGGAGGATGTTGGAGGCTATTGGGAAAGGATACCAGCAATTAGTAATTACTATGACAGTATTGGCAGACTTTGGAGAAGCAGGAAGGCATAGTGTGGTCAATGAATCATGTGAGCGGGTCCTGTTACGGGGAGACACCAAGCCTAATACACCTTTTATCTGCTCCTCTTATCTCTCCCTTCTCTTCCTTTTCTTTTATTCTCTAGTTTGTAGTCCCATCAGGGACTCTTTAAGCTAAAGATTGCCAACCCCAGATCTGAGGGAGCAAAACACACTAATATTGGTGATCCTGTTGGTGGGTCAGCTCTTGTCCTCCCCACAAGTCTACAGCTCAGAGTCCTTCATTCAGACCCCAGTCAGTTTTTTCTGACATCTTCTTAACCAAAAAATTCATGCATCTTTTTTGTTCTACAAATATCAGATTGTGGTTTCTTTTGGTACAGTGAGCACTAGATTTATACCCAGAAGACTTGTCTTTGTCACTGACTCACTGTATAGTTTTGAACAAGTCACTACCCCTCTCAGAGCCTCAGGTTTACTCTTCTGTAAAGAAGGGAGCCTTCATAGGGGCCAGTATCAGGATCAAATGAGAGTGCATGAAAAGTGCTTCCTCAACAAGACTATGGAAAGATCAGCTATGATTGTACTGTTTAGGGTAGAATGAACATGTATAGCTGAGGTAAAACATCAATATGGCTTCATCAGTTCTGGAAGTTTATTGAATTTATTTATTCCTTCATTCATTCAGAAAACATTATGTCTGTTGTCAGCAGAGCCTGGCATCTCTTTTCATGTTTTTAATTAGAATTAGAGCTTTGAGATCTGCGAAATCTAGATGAGCCAGGTCAGTGCTGAAAGTAGCTGGCCCTTTTGCTTGGTGTATTTAAGGGAAGGCTCAAAAGAGAAGACCCCATGCATTAGCTGAAGACACCCAAGGAAGCTGGAGGCAGAAACAGCAAAGAGAGAAACCCACAAACTCCCACACAGGGTAGTGGACCTGACATCTTCAAATCCTGACTGAGAAGGAAAGGGAAGCCATTTCACCAGTCGTCAATCCTTGACAGGAGGAGGATGGCTACAATGTTCTCGTGAGAAGACCATGGATGTTCCTAGGACTTGGTGCTCCATGCAAGTTTAGGAAACTGGGACCAAGGCAGCTCAGTTCTTTTCATTGGGTTTAATTGATTTCCTACCATTGAGGTAACAGTCAGGGTGACACCAGTCAGCTAGGATTCCAGGGGTCAAGCAGAGTAAGGAGGAAATATCAGGCAAGGACTGGCTAGAACTTAGAAAGCTTGCTGGATTGAAAGATTTGACCTCGACACTAAATGGTCCCATATGACTGTGCTTTGTGAGTGGTTGTTCTATATTTTGTAGTTTTTCTGCCTCCTCCTTCTCTATCAGGTTTTGCTGCTGCCAGTGTGTCTACCTTTAGCAGATTCCTAGCCCCACTCTAATCTATAATGGGCTAAAAACAGTATAATTCAGCCATTTCAGTTTGTCACTAAAATAAGACTAAAACCGTAAAGTAAGGGCTTGAGGTGAGTGTGGACTTAGTTGCAACTATGATACTATTTCCCATACTCTGTCGTGTTATCTGTGTGTGGCCTAGATGAGGTTGCTGCAGAAGTGCTGTCTGAGGGGGATATGTTCCTGGGCATGTTTCGGGAGAGCTCTTTTAAAGTTTCTTTTAGTTAAATACTATCACATTGACTTGTTTTTCTACTTTCCACAGTGGCTTAAACTTTATTGATCTGATGGTGAGACAAGGGAACATTGACAACCCTCCCAAGACACCCTTGGTCCCTGGATTTGAGTGCTCTGGGATTGTGGAAGCCCTTGGAGACAATGTGAAAGGCTATGAGGTAACTACATGGTTGGTGGTTTCAGGAGCTTGAATTATATGGTGTCACCTGATGAAAGGGAGCTGATATCAAAGAAACACGCATGAAAAAATGTGTCACATGCCATAGAATCAAAGGCTTTAGGACAGGAAGGTCTCTTAACTTTGTTTATGCACAGACCCCTTGGACAGTCTGAGGAAGCTTAATACCATTGTGGGTTGTAATCTACATTCATAATTGAAGGAAATACCAAATTTCAGTTAGAAGCTAGTGAAAATAAACATTTCTTTTTAGTACAAATTCCCAGATTTCCCCTTCTCTCCCATCTCCAAAGGTCTACCTAGACACTGTCTGTGGATCTCAGGTTGAGAATGCCTGAGCTGGACCATCCTTTGATTTTATATATGGGTTCGACAAAGGCTCAAGTGATGAAGTGAATTACCTGGGTAGTTAGTCCTGGAATCTTGCTTCCAAATCAAATTATCTGACTTGAAATTCAGGGTTCTTCCTACTATGGACTGAGGGGCAAAGTATGATATGATGGGAAGAGCACTGAAGTTAGAAGAGACCTGTGATGAGGACCAAGTCACTTAATCTCTGCGTTTCTCAGTTTTCTCATTTATAAAATGGGCATAATAACCCTTGTAAGCTGTGCCTCACAGAGTTGTTATGGAGATAGATATAAGCACTTTGCAACTTTAAAATTTACATATATGTATGTATGCATATATGTGTGTATATCTATACCCACTTATATACATTTATATGTTAACTATTGCTGTATAGCCATTTAAAAGTCAATTTAAATATATTCTTGGGACTGAGAACTCTGAGCTAGTTTCCAATCCTTTCTCTGCTTCTACTGCCTTTATGTATGACTTGAGATAAGTCATTTCCCCTCTCAGGGCCTCAGTTTCCCCTGCTACAAAATAATAATAGCTAACTTTATATAGTGATTTAAGGTTTGCAAAACACCTTACATACGTTATCCTGGACAACCTGGAATCCCAACGTGGATCCTGCCTCTGATATTTGCCAGCTCTCTTGGGGTTGGGGCCTGGTCAATCCATCCATTCACCTTCAGGACTCTTCCCTGGGGGCGAGCTATCCTTATTGATAGGTAAATTAAAAACCCACCTAACCCACAGTGTCTAACTGGCTCCAGACCATGCTTCATACCCCAACTAGCCTACTACCAAGACAATTAGGTCTACCAAAAGAGAACTCTTGATCAGTTGTACCTGCCCCTTAACCCCTTCACCTCATTTCCAGCTATTGCTATGACAATAATCAGATCAGTATTACCATGACATTCACATCACGTGTGACAACCCGGACCAAGACTTTCCTGGCTATTTTTCTCCTATGTATGTTGTGGAGCAAGTCACTGGACCACTCTGGTCTTCTGTTTTTCCAGCTGCAAAGTAAGAGAGTTGGGCTACGATGATTCCTAAGGACCCTTCCAACTTGAAGTCTTGTTATCCTCTATAAAATGTGGACACTAACGGTTTCATTCCTGTTGTGGTAAGGAAAGTGGCTGGTGCCTTAGGATTGTAGCAGTTATCGTCATCATGATGCAGCAGGGGAGCTACTGGTCCTCAGTTCTGTTCAAGCTGTCTCCAGAAGCCTCCTCTCACCCTGCTTTTTCCTCCACAGATTGGAGACCGTGTCATGGCATTTGTGAATTACAACGCATGGGCAGAAGTTGTTTGCACGCCAGTAGAATTTGTCTACAGGATCCCAGATGACATGAATTTCCCTGAGGCTGCTGCCTTCCCTATGAACTTTGTAACTGCCTACATGATGCTTTTTGAGGTTGCCAACCTTCGGGAAGGAATGTCGGTGCTAGTGCACTCCGCTGGAGGTGGCGTGGTAAGTAGCTTTGTCATCTGGGGTCAAGAAGGCATGAGCCAGGGGAAAGTAGACTTGTCAGAGGAATCTGTGCTCTTTAAATCAAAGGGTCTAATAACAGGGCTCAGAGATGATCTCTCTGGGTATGAGGGAATTTGAGAAATGATTTCTCTCTGATGTGTTTTGGAGAGGGGTTTCAGTCTCTGGATGTGTGGACATCTCAATATGGTCCTTCTGGATAAGAAAGATCTCAGAGATCAAAATGTGAGGGGAGCTTTTGTTTTTGGGTCTCGATGATATCTAGTTCTGTGGAAGCTCAGAGATGGTCTTTCTGTGTTTGGGTGTCTCAGAGATAGTCTTTCTGGATATTAATTATCTCAGATTGTCTCTAGGTATAAAGGATTCCAGAGGTAGTCATTTAGGTTTGTATCTCAGAAGATATCTCTGAATGTGTGTGGTCTCAGATAATGTCTAAGTATATGTAGGAATCTCATAAATAGTCTCTTTGGGTTGGGTCTCAGTGATGATCTTTCTGAGATTGGCTCTTAGAGATAGTTTTTTCTGAGTTTGACTTTCAGAGAGCCATATAATATAACAAAGAATAATTTTTAAAAGAGGAAAAAAAAATCAGCAAAATTGACCAGTTAATTGAAAAGGTCTGAAAATATGTGCAATGTATTTCACTCGTGGATCTTCTATTTCTGTAAAGGAGTGAGGTGGGGCTGTCTTATCATTTCATTGGAGCAATGCTTGTTCCTTGCAATTTTGAAATATTCCCTTTTAATTGTTTTGTGGATTTTTTCCATTTACATTGTTGTAGTCAGTGTATGTGTTGTCTTCTTGGCTTTGTTGAATTTACTCACTTTACGTCATTTGCATCAGTTCTTGGAAATCTTTCCAAGCTTCTCTGTAGTCATCATGTTCATGTACCATAATTTGTTTAGTCTTTCCCCAATCTGTGAGCAACTCCTTTGTCTTCAATTCTTTGCTGTCACAAAAAATGCTACTATAAATATTTTGTTATATGTGAGATTTTCTTTTTGTTATATGTGAGATTTTCTTTTTATCAACAATCCTCCCGCAGTGGGATCTTGAAGTAAAAAATTCATGGACATTTTAATTTTATTTACATAATTCCAAATTGCTTTCCATAATGTTTGCACTTATTCACAGCAATACCAGCAAAGCACTGCTCTACATATACGGTTGCCAATGCCTCCAGCATAAGTCCAAGCTCTATTAATAATCTGTTTGACTTCAGCCAAGTCACTCCCTTTCTTAGACCAGGGCCTCAGTTTCCTCATCTGTAAAATGGGAATAGTAATACTTACACAAAAGTGCTTTGTAAATGTTAAAGTGCTCTCGAAACATACCTTACAGTTGTTTCAGACAAGGAGTCAACTTAGAGCTCATCTCTGTTTCTTGGCTTGGGAAGGATCGAACTAGTCTTAAACAGCTGTTGAGAAAGAAAAATGACAATGATGGAGACCAAGAGATAAGATATATCCTTCATGTGGTAGTCCTGAACAAAGTCATTTCCCAACAACGTTGTTAATAGAGTATAACCAAAACCCCAGTAAAGCCACAAAACCCCAAGGTAATGCTTGTAAGTCATTACCCGTTTATAACCTTACTTCTAGAATTAAGTGCCCCTTGTAGCTTCATTTCACCAATCAGTTAACAGCCTTTCCTTAACGGAGGTGTTTTCTATTCCATTCTCCAGACTAGAAACTGAACAAACTCAGAAAATGACCTATTTAACCTTATTAAGACAGAGGATCCTTAATGAAGTTAAAGAGTCTAGATGATGTTCAGAGGTCACCCAAACTTCTGTCAGATTCCTGCCCAAGAAGGGGACAAGGGAGGAATTCAGCACAATTCTGGAGAAAACTTTAATATAACTGAAAAGAGAAAAGGATAGGAGAATGTTAAAAGAGTACTTAATGCAATCTTAAAATGTATAACATGGACTTTCAGGACTGGGAGAGATGTTGGAACAGACACTCTTAGGGCCGGGAAGGACATTAGAGTAGGGACTGTCAGGGCTGGGAGGGTCCTTAGAATGTTCTCCATAGTATGATATAACTAGATGGCATGTCAGGGATTGTGTGTTTCAACCATCATGTTTTTCAGATAAGTAGTTGAGGCCCAGAAAGGAGATGAGACTACTCATAGTCACAGACAGAGCCACGATTTGAAGCTAGGTCTCCTGTGAATCTCATTCTTTTTTTTTTTTTTTTTTTTGCCATTTTGTTTATCACTTCATGTAGAATTCATTTATTTACCAATATGTTTCGATGCAGTTTAGAAATTATAAAAAAAGATTGAATTTTTTTAAACATGAAAATGTCCTATTATTTGACTTATTTAATAAAATCAATTTTATTTTATATGTGTAATATATATATTGCTTGTTTGCAAGGCATTTTACATGATTTATCTTTTTTAACCATCACAACAGCCCTATGAGGTAGGTGCGCTTGTTATTCCCATTTTATAGGTGAGGAAACTGAGACTGAAAGAGGTCGAGTGACTTGTCCAGGGTCCCATAGCCTGCCAATGTCTTAGGAAAAAGATTTAGCCTAAGGTTTTCTTGATGCATCCATTTAAAAGACTTTAAAAGTTCCAGGGCTACCGTGTCATGAGTGTTAAACCTCACTATTACCCAAATATTTCTCTTTTCTCTGTCAGAACTAGAATATCATTCTTGGGTGATGTTTTTGTACAATTAAAAAATCTTGCAAAATCAGAATCTTTTTGACTTTGGCCTTAGTGAGTCTTGACAGATGAAATCTGAGAACTTCCAAATTTACAGAATTCTTGAAAATGGAGGGGTTTTTTGTTTTGTTTTGTTGCTTCCTGGATGCTCTCTTTCTGGTCTTTCAAGAGAGACCTCATTCAAATAACCTGTTGACATGTAGAGAGGCAATGCCCCAGCTGTGACTCCTTCTTCCTCTGCACCAGAATTCAACATGTGCTTTGTGCATCCATAGCACTGGCAGAAACACTAAACACTCCTAGACTTCCATGGCTGCTAAAATAAGAACCTTGTTCTTGTTGGTAGCACTCTGTGGTTTATTCTTATGGAGAGCCATCCTGGCAAACTTCCTATTTAGCTACACTTATTCCTTTCAGTGGGGGTTCTTGAACAGGTCTTAATTGATTTACGGTGGGCTCTTTTGCTCCTTTTCTCATGATTTGTTAAACCTTCCGTCCAGCTGCTTTTGATGTGCTAGTTAGCACATTCCTGCCAAGCCCTAATGCAAATGGAAACTGCTTCAGAATTCATTTGCTAGCAAGGCTCTACCAAATTAATTCTAATTACCTCTCTCTTTTTCTTCAAATAGTCTCTGAATGTTTCTCTTCCAAACTAGGAAGTTTAACTACTTATCTTTAGAGAAGGAAAGGTTTAAAGGGCATATGATTGATGTTGTTATTGTATGTCTTTCATTTTCAAAGAGGACCATGACATGACTTGCAGTTGACTTTGATTTGAGTGAGAGACTTTGATTTGTGCAAGGTCACCAGCCTCACTTTCTTCTCCTGAGCCATCTGGGTCCAGTGGCCTGATATTCATCAGGATGACTAGAGGTGGCCTAGGATGCAATGTGAGACCCTGGCTCCTTCAAGCTAAGGTCTTATAGCATTCTCATTTTGAGTGAGATATATTTATTCAATGAATAGGCTTCTATAAAGAGTTGCTCAAGGGATGGCCCCTTTAATCAAAAGGAAAAAAAACAAAAACAAGGGATGACTCCTTTAATCAAAAAGAAAAAAAAAATCAAACTACAACAGGAAGACCCTCAGGGTTCCTGGGTAAAAGAGAAACAATTAGTGTTGAGTATTTAAATCCACTCAGTGGTAGGTGGGTGTGAACTTGTTGTCCAGTCTATGAGCTCCAGAGTGAATTGGGTTTAAGACTTAATCTTTGGAGCAAAAAATGTAGCCAGTAAACCTGGAGGAAAAAAGGCAGCTTTTGAGGGTGGAGGAGGAGGAGGAGGAGGAAGACTCGTACTCTCAAGTATTTGAAAAGCTATCATGATGTAAGAGAGAATTTTTTTTTTCTGATTGACTCCAGAGGGCCAAGTTGGGGTGGGGCGGCGTTGGGGTGGGGAATGTTGTTGAGATTAAACTTTAGCTTGAAGAAAATCCTTCCTAAACAATTAGAAATATCCTAACGTGGAAGAGTTTGCCCTGGAAGATGGTGATAGGTCCCTAGAGATCTTTAAGCTTACTGATCACTTCTTAGGGAAGCTGTGTTTTCTAGGGTTCTGTGAAGCTCTTGGATTCTGCAGTTCATGTATCTCTATTCAATTCCAACGACGTGTACGAAGCCACTATCTAGAATAAGACATTGTTGTAAACCCTAAGGATGCAAAGACAAAAAAGATGCAGTCCATACCCTCAAGAAGTTTATATTCTACTGGGAGATTACAGGTGCACTAATGAGTACATCAGAGGTAATTTGGGAGCCAGAGATCTCTAGCCCATGGGAGGATCAGGGAAAGTTTCTCATAGGATGTGGTGCCTGAGCTAAACCTTGAAGGAAGAAAATCGGAGAGGTGAAATTGAAGAGGGAGTTCGTTCCAGAAAGAAGGGGAGAGCTTATGTCAGTAAATTGGGATGGGGCAGAGTAAGAGAGGGAATGCTGAGTCTGAGAAATAGCCAATGTTCCAACATTGCTGGAACACACAGAGTGTGTGAATTATTTAATTGGAAATCACCTGGACCCCAGGTCTTTTTTACATGAATAGTTAATAAACAATGTCTTTCCTATTTCATGTTCGTGCATTTGGGTACACTGAATTGATCCCAGAAAACTTTTCCTGATGAGTTGTCCTATGCCTTATGAGAAGTGGTCTATTTTACTGGAGATTTATATAAATTCATTAATACCTTCTAAGTTTTATAAAATCATAGAACTGTGAAATGTTAGAGTGCCTCCCTGTGCCCCTAGATAGCTCTTCGAAGTATCATTTAGGCTTGTAGCGGTGTGATGTCAGTTCTCCCTTATAGCCCAACTCAAAGAAAATATTCTAGGGAGGGCTAAATGAAGAATCTTTGCCTTTCTCAGTCCTGCCTACAAAAAGTTTAAGTACCAGCAAACTGCTAGCAGGAGCTTCATCTCCTTGCAACGTCTTCACCAAAGATCTGTGAAATGAAATCAGGACATATATTTAGATGAATGATATTTAGTTATTACATTCTATTCCTTATGTATGTTGCCTTTATCACTGTAGATCAAACCACTTAGAACTGAAAGCCCATGGAATTGTTGATTGGGATTATTAGAGAATGTGTCTGCTTCTGGGCTGCTTCATTATCACATTGCTGCCTGAAGAATTAACTATCCAAAGATTCACTTCAGCTATCACCTCTTCCAGGAATCCTTTCCTGGTCCAACTGCTAGTGCCATCCCCTTTAGGCAGGGCTATGTTTTCCAATCAGCTGGGGGTTGGGGAGTGGGGAGGTAGCATGCTGAACGTAGTCAAGGCACACTTACAAGTTTAATCTGCATTAATTACATTTTCTAAATCACTTTCTTCAGTCAGTCAATAAATATTTATTGAGCACCTTCTATGTGCCAGGCTCTGGGCTAAGTGCTGCAAATAGAGAAAAGGGTAAAAGACAGCCCCTGTTTTCTGGGAGCTCATGGTCTAAAGAGAAAGACAGTGTGTAAACTATTATGTACAAATGAGTTATATAGAGGATAAATTTGAAATAACCAGCGGAGGAAAGGTGCAATAAACAGAATAATAAAACAAGTCTTGAATTTCCACAATGTACATGCACCCATTGAAAATTTTGCAATTAGCTCTCTTGAGTAGGTTGGAGCTGGCTCCATCTCCTTTTTCTTTAAGCTTTACTTTCCATTCACCATGCTCTAGTTCCATCTTTGTGTTCTGCTGTATACATGTCATATCCCCATTCAATGCATGCTTCCAGAGGACAAGGACTGTTCTTCCTTTTCTTGGTATTCCTGGTGCTTTTCTGTGTCTGGCACACAATAAGCACTTAATAAATGCTTGCTAATTGACTTGCACATTATCTCAATAAGAGAAAAGCAGACCTATCTTGGAGAGTGTAAGAGAACTGAGAAGAAAAGAGCCTGAGTCATTCATTGCCTTAAGGTCCTGTCATCCTTGCTGCTCCTCAAATGGGAAACTCAGTTATTGCCTATACCCCGTGCCAGAAACACTTTTTTCTCTTCTTTCCACCTCTTCCCTCAAACTTAGCCCTTCCCTCTGAGACTGCCCCCTGTAAATATCTTTTTGGTACATGGCAGTTTTCCTGTTGTCTCCCCATTAGACAGAGACCTCCTTGAGAGCAGGAGCTAGTTTTTGTTTTGGTTTGGCACAGTGCTTGGCACGTAGTAGTTCCTTAAAAGTCATAGCTGACTGACTAAAGTACTACATTTAGTAGCATAGCCATACTGGACATTCCACGTCTTTGCATATATAGAGACTCCCCCCATTCCTGGAATTTATTCTCTTTATTTCTGCCTTTCATAATTTGTATCTTACTTCGGGATTTTGCTCATCCACGATGCCTTCTCTTCCTCCTGTTCCTTGGTGCTCTTTCATTCCTTCTGATTCCCCTGTATTGTCTGGTTGTTCATTTGCTTCCTTTGTGTTCAGTTCTTCATGACTCCATTTGGAGTTTTCTTGGCAAAAGTACTGGAGTGGTTTGCTATTTCCTTCTGCAGCTCATTATGCAGATGAGGAAACCGACAAAGTTAAGAGACTTGCTGGAGAATGTCTGAGGGCAGATTTGAACTCCAGAAGATGATTCTCCCAGGCTCCAGGCTGCCCCTCCCTTGTATTTACTTCTCTATATATTTAATATTCCTTCAGCAGGATGTAACCTTTTGAAGTCTGGGACTACTTTGGTTTTGCCTTTCTCTCTCTGATGCCCAATGTAATACCTAGTACAGAATAGCAATAACTGTGGAATTGAATTGAGTGACTGAACTAGAAAGATTTTAAGAAAATAAAATGTCAGAGCTAGAAGAGAATTTGGGTACCATCTAGTATAGTCTCCTCCTCTTACAAAGGAAGAAACTGAGACCCAGAGAGGGAGAAGTAGAAACTTCCCAGGATCAGGAAATGAAATAGTATATGAACTTGCATATGTCGAGTAATTTTCCAATTTTTGTGAATTAAATGCTATTATAATCCGTAAAACTATCTGCCAGTGGAGGGATTTGGTTGAAAGAACGGTGATAAAAGGTTGATGAGAAATTAATGACCATAGGCTATTTCTATGATGATCTAGAATGTCATTTATTGAAGGTTTTACACATTAAATCAGTTGCAGAAAACTGATCCTGCTGAATAGTCCTATGCCTTATAAGAAGTGGTCTATTTCATTAGAGATTCATATAAAGTCATTACTACCCCCTGAATTTTATAAAGGCACAGAATTGTAAAGTGTTAAGGGGCCTCAGAAGCAATCTAATCCAATTTGTACCTGGACAGGAATTTCTTCATTAGCCTACCAAAGATGCAGTCAGTCCTCCATTCTCAATTTGAGGACCTCCATTGAAGGAGAACTCACCAGCCCATTTCACATCTGGACAGCTCAAAGCATTAGGAAGTGTTTCTGTATACTGAGCTGGAATCTTTCTCCTCATATGTTCCACCCATCACCCTCTAGGGTGAAGCAAAACAAGGCCTTTTCTATATGATAGCCCTTTAAATTAATGAAGAAAACAGTCCTTTTCACTCTAAATCTTTTCTTCTCCCAGCTATACACTCCCAGTTCCTTCAGTACATCATGACTTTGAATCTTCTTACCATCCCAGCCATCCTCTTCTTTGGAAGTGCTCCAGCTTGTAGATATCCTTACAATGCATTGTCTAGAACTGAACATAATGTTCCAGATTTGGTCTGACCAAAGCAGAGAACAAGACCATCGTGTCCTTTGCTTGGTCTACTTTTCTTCTGTTCATTTCCTCTAGGATTGCATTAGGGGTTTTTGACTGCTATGTAACATTGTTGAGTTATTTTATTTGAAATCACTGAGACCCTGGGTCTTTTCTCAATGAATGGTCAATAAGCCATGTCTTCCCTGTTACATATTTGTACATTTGATTTTTTTAAAAAACATTTTAAACCTTTTAAAAATGCTTTACACCATATTTGCTTCCTAGTAATCTCCCCACACACTCCATTATAAAAATAACAAAACCATCTGACACACAACTCTGATTGATAGTACACCTACCACTTTCTACCGATAGTCTACCCCTTCTCTAGTAAGAGGAAGGAAATGTGTTTCTTCATCCAGATGAGTATCTAACTAAAAGTTGAGCATTGCTTTTAATAGGAATTCCATTGCCTTTTAGTGTTTTCTTTATCATAGTCATTGTGTATATTGTTCCCCTGGTTCTGCTTTCTTTCCTCAGTATCAGTTTACTCAAGTTTTATGTAAAGTACTGCCTTTTTCTTATGTGGATATTTTCTTTACTGAAAAGGGCAGAAAGGGAACATTTATGTGAGAAACACAGAGCAAAGTAGCTTGAGAAGAGCTACAGACAGTTCTAGAAGTACCTGCATGAAAGCATTCCTCTTTCAAGAAAATTTACTGACATGGCTGCAGGGCATTATTTCTCAGTAGGTAACATATGTGACTGTTTTTTAGGATGTGGACATTTATTGCTGGGAAACTGAACCAAGGATCTGTGGAGAACTATGGGAAAATTATTTGTGTCATATGTGACAGAAATCTGGATTTGGAGTTTGTCAGCCTAAATGGGAAGCTCACTGCTGAGGGCATAGGAAGTCGACTAGTGAATAACAGACTTAGGCCTCCCTTCCCACCCACCCACATATACAGTTACCCAAAGACCCTAAGAAGGAGCAGCTGCAATGTGGTCACCCCCTGTTCCCAGCCTGCCAGTATGGTCCCGTTAGAGTGAGTGAGCTAGCCCCAGCCTAAGAAGAGAACTCTTGAAGAGAGTTGAGGCTACGTTCTCACAATACTGCAACGTTCCATTATGTTAATACACCACAGTTTGTTCATCCATTCCCTGTCTGATAGGTATTCGCTTCGTTTCCCATGTTTGATTGATTTTTAAAAACCCAGTACCTGTGCCACTTGCTGCCTGCCTGCCTTCCCTTCACTTAGCTTATCTGAATTTCAGTTTCCCATCCATAAAATGAGGGGCGTGAATGGTACGGCCTTGGAAACTCGTTCCCGCTCTAGATGAACCTGTGATCTCATGATTTGTGTTTGTAACAGTAGTGAGCATTCATACAGGGCCTTAAGGATTGCTTAGCTCTTTGTAGATCTGTGCCCTCATATCCTCACAATAGTCCTGGGAGGCCAGTGCTGTTGTTACCTTCATTTTTCAAATGAGGAAACTGAACGTGAGAGAAGTGACTTGACTTGCCCAGGATCACACAGCTGGTAGATAAATATCTGAGGTAGGATTCAAATTCAGGTCATCCCAACTCCCAAGTTCATCCACTTTGCCACCTAGCTGCCTTTCCAAATTATCCCTGTTAAATATTATGTTGTTGGCATCATCTGGGTGAGTTTTTTCAAGCTTATTTCTGTTATCCCATGTATTAGTGTTCCTACCCAGTTCTGTCACCAAGCAAAATACTGCAGAAGGAAAAGAGAAGAAAGTTCTGGATGAGGCTTCGGTTTATGAATGTGACCTGGATGAAGAGCTAGTAAAAGACTGAGAAGGAGCAGACAGGTAGGGAGAGAACGAGGAGAGGATAGAACAGTGACCTGAAGAACAAAAAGAGGAGAGTATCCAAGAGGAGTGGGCAATTCACCCTGTCCAAAAGCTGCAGAGAGGACAGGAAAGAACTGAGAAAAGCCATGGGATTTGGTGATGAAGAGATCGTTTGGGATGAAGGTGAAAATTAAGAGTGAGAGGAAAGAAAGGGCATTGCAGACAGCCTCCTCCAGGAAGTCAGGAGAGATTGTTAATGGAGATGAAGGCATCAGGAAACACGGGCATGCCTGTGTGCAGGAGGGAAGCAACCTGTGAACAGAGACCATGCAGGCTGAGAGTGTAGGAATGACTGAGGGAACAAGTAGCTAGAAAAAACAGGATGAAATGAGATCGACTGTGCAGGTAGTAAGGTTTGTCTGGGCAAGAAGAACCACTTCTTCATGTGAAACAGGTGTAAAGAAAGAGATAGTGGTGGAGAGTGCCTGAGTGGTGTTTGATGGGAACAGAAAGTCCCCACTCTGAATCCATCAACCTGGCACTGCACAAGTGTGCTCACAGGAGGCCTGCCCCATCAGCACTTCCACTCCCATGAGCCCTGCAGCTAGTGACCAGAGGAATGGAAACTATTGAAAAATTAAACAGAACAAAACCTCTCTGTCACACCATTCATTAATAATAGAGAGAACCATACATTAACATCATGGTCTCAGGGAGATATTTACTGGGCATTTGATGTAAAGTGTAATGGGGTGTGCTTCAGTGGCTGACTGGGAAAATCAGCTCCACTCTTTCTAAATGTCAGACATTTCTGAGCACTTTAGTTATACTTCTGGCCGCCCCACCCAAGTGATAGACCTGCAGTTAAGTCAAAAGTATATTTTGTACATTTTTAAGTAAAATATGAGAATCATGCTACTCTCTAGT
This sequence comes from Potorous gilbertii, assembly GCA_028658325.1. NCBI lineage: Eukaryota > Metazoa > Chordata > Mammalia > Diprotodontia > Potoroidae > Potorous > Potorous gilbertii. The sequence goes on from CM053769.1 coordinate 148,581,180, forward strand.
CCCTAGGACTCATATAGGGTGTTCATAAAGCCTTCATGGAGTTTTACCCTGTGTTTTCTCTTTTGTCCAATGCTTTAAGCAATAATTTCTGTAGTTTTATTTTTCTTGATACCTCATGTTTTTGTATCACAGTCTTTTCTTTGTAGAATGCCTCCTTCTTCCATTGCCACCCCCTTGTAACCAACAGTTAATAGTGACCTCCGGCGACATAGGCAGCATTCTTCTATCAGTTACCATCTTCTCTCCTGAGAAGAGGGAGGGACATTTCATTATCTGATCTTTAGAGCAACTATTTGGTTTTTGATTCCTCTGAGTCTAAATTCCTTTTTGGTGATTTTTTTTTTTGAAAATTTATTGTAGCTGTGTCTGTTGTTTTCCTAGCTCTGCTACTTCCCTTCTCATCACTTCACAGAAATCTTCCCAGGTTTCTGTGAATTCCTCATGGCTGTCATTTCTTACTGAATAATTATCTTCCATTACATTCATCTACCACAGTTTATTCAGCCATTCTAGAAATAGGTAGGTGGCAGAGGGCCTAGAGTGTTGGGCCTGCATTCAGAAGATTCACCTTTCTGAGCTCAAATGTGACTTCAGTTCCTAGCTGTGTGACCCTGGGTAAGTCACTGTTGGCTTCAGTTTGCTCATCTGTAAAATGAGCTGGAGAAGGATGTAGCCAACCACTCCAGTATCTTTGCCAAGGAAAACCCCAAATGCAGTCACAAAGTGTCTGACACGACTAAGCAAAAACAACAGCATTTAACCATTCCCCAGCTGGTAGACATACTCCTTGTTTCTAGATTTTTGTTACCTCCCAAGTGTTGCTGTGAGTATTTTGGCACTTTTTTTCCTGTTTTTGACCTACCTCACACTCTCTTGGGGTAGGTGTTCAGTTCTATTTCTCTATTAAATAAATTCAACAAAAAATGGTGGAGCGTGAACTGTATCCAAGACTTCCACTAAACTCCTGCTGATGCCTCACTATGCTGTGCAGGTGACCTTGACTTCTCAAAGACTATGCACATGGTACAAATGCTCCAGTATGACCACCAAGCTAGAAAAGCTTTGGGGGCAGCCCTGGAGATGGAGGCCAGAAAGATTGTCTTTCTCTTATCTGTGGATCAGACTAGTTAAGTTCAGAGGGGCTTATCTTGAGGGTGGCCATAAAGTAGTGAATTTTTTGGCCAATGAAGTTAATGAAACCACCTACCAAAGCTTTGGAGAGGGGCTGAATTTGTTTGGTAAACAAACAGTGTGGAAAGCCCTTCAGACATTTCCAGATTTCTTTCCTGTTGCTTGTCCTTTTACACTCTACATTCCAAACAAATGGGCCAGCTTCCAGAAATTGAAAATTCCATCTCCCACCTCCAGGTCTTTGTGCAGACTGTCCTCAAATTCCTAGAAAATCCCCCTCCTCTCCTCCGCTTAACCTTCAGAACCAGTGTGAACACCCCTTTTCTGATGCTGAATCAATTGTTTTCCCTGTCTTCTCAAATTTTCTTCTATTTATCTATCTGTATAAATATTGTATCTGATAGAATTTAAGTTCCTTGGGGTTATGGACTGTTTCTTGTTTTGTCTTTACAACCTAGCATCTAGCTTAGTGCCTTACTAATTTCAGTGATATCAGAAGCTTCAATTACACCAGTGAGAGGGAACTCTTGATGTGAAAACTCCTTCTACCAATACAGACTGACAACTTCTCTAACTTAGAGTCATAGTTCCTGAGGGCATTGAAATTTTAAGTAATGATAACACAGCTATCCACCCAATATTTCAGGCAAGAACCAGCTATACTTCACTTTTCTCCTCTCCTAATCCCCATCCCCATCTTTCTGTCATCTGGCAAGCATACATCCTTCCCCCTCCTCAATAAATTTGGGATCCAAGATCACTGAAAGGGATATACCAATCTGTGTCCCTTGGCCCATTCACCCCTTCCCCTATATACCTTCCCTATAACTTTCTGTACCAAAGGGCCTCTTCTTGGCCACCACTGTCCTATATGTTTTTTCACCTAAGAAACTTGAGGGCAGAATTTGTCTTTGCTTGTTGCATTTGTGTCCCTTGCACTTAGCATAGTTCTTGGCATATAGTAAATGCTTAAGGAATGCTTTTCTATTCACTTATTTATTCAAAAGCATCCCTTGAACCCATGTCTTTCTAACATGAAGGGCAGTGGATAGAACATTGAACCTGGAGTCAGGAAGGCCTGAGTTCAAATTCTGTTTCAGACATTTACTAGTTCTATGATGCTGGGCTAATCATTTAACTTCTGTGTGCCTCAGTTTCCTCATATGCACATGAGGATAGTAATAGCACCTACTTCCCAAGATTGGTGTCAGGATAAAAAGAAATAATATTTGTCACATGCTTTATAAACTTTAAAGTAATCTATAAGTGCTTACTACTGCTACTAACTGTCCACTATACCATACTGCCTTCACATAGCAGGCACTTAATAAAGACTCACTGAGTTAGTGGACAGACAGACCAATGAACACGTTCCTGTGGGAATGAAAGGTTCTTGCTAGCCATTGGGCTAAGATATATACAAAATCAAGTATAACTCAAGTTAGAGTATGATGGGGGCTTCTACCTTTCATGTTTCTTTTCTAGAAACCTTTAGAGATATATTTAAGTCATGGGTTTCATCACATTGGGTGTCAGTGATACCTATGCAGTCAAATTTACCTCCTAGCATTTATAATGCTAGCTTATCTTGCTTATTGACTAACTTGGGACATTTGTGTCTAGACATTCAGACCTTGAGTTTTGCTAATGTCTTGTTTCTTGGATTTTTGTCTCTCATGAACTTGTGAGTGTCTCAACTGTCATTATTCATTCTAGCGATTCTTTAGGGTTGGTTTGGTGGATATATACAGAGACAGAATATACTATCCTTCTAGCTTAATGTCCTTTTGATTAGATTTGCAAGATGCTAGGTAAATGCATTCTTAACAGCCTTTGTCAAGTACTGGACAGGAATCTGTAATGCCTGTATTTAAATCCAGGATCCAGACATCCAAAACCCATTCTCAAACAATATCTTCTTAGGTTCTTCAGTTTCCATATCTGGATGTTACCTACCTGACATGGTACATATCAAATGAAATGTTTTTAAAAAATTAAAAAGAAAAAGAAATTTTAAATTTTAAAAGATCAAGTGATATAATATTTATGAAACATTTTATAAACCTGAAATGACTCAGTCACCAAGCATTTATTAAACTAGTGTATGTAAGTCACTATGCTGGTGCTAAGGGTACAAAGACATAAGTAAAAAGAAGTTCAAAGTACAAAGACTGAAGACAGAGCTCCTGCTCTCAAGGAGGTTACATTGAGAAATTGTGGAGCTTACCAAGTATGGAGTTTACAAAGTAAACTTGCTATAGGGAGAGAATGGGATGAACCATGAAAAACCTCGTTTAAGATGTGACCTTGATCTGAGTCTTAAAGGAAACCAACGATTCCAAAAAGTAAAGATGACAAGGGAGAGCATTCCAGGCACAAGGGAAAGGAAGTCCAATGACACAGAGATGGGAGATGGAGCGTTGTGTATGAGGATCAGCGAATAAAGCAAGCATGGCTGAATCATAGGGTGTGAGATGAGGAGGGAGATATCAGAAAACCCAGAAGGTACAAAGAGTACAGCTTGGGAAGTGCTATAAATGCCAGCGTTGTTTGTGTTTGATTCTAGAGGCATTCAAGTTTATTGAATTGAGGCAGCTGCTCTCAGAAAATCACTTCTGTAGCTTATGAAGTATGAATTGGACTTGGGAGATACTGGAATCAGGGAAACTAATTTAGAGATTAATGTAGTAGTCTGAGTGAGAACTGATTAAAGCCTAAACTCAGAGTGTTTATATGAGAGCAGAGAAGAAGGAAAATGCAGAAGATGTTACGGAGATAGAAATAGTAAGATTTGGCAACTGATTTGATCTGATTTGAGGGCTGAATTGAGGATGACCAAGGTTGTTAGCCTCAGTGACTAGAAGGATTGTGATTCCCCTGGACAGAAACTGGGGAATTAAGTTAAGTAGGTTTGTCAGGAAATGTGATGGTTAGGGTTTTTTTACACCAAAGTGTTGCATACATGTCAGCTGTTATTATTTCTAAATTGTGTTATGTGTATTGAACAACTTCAGTAATTTTATTGAGATCCTTTGCAAATAAAATATTTTTCCATCATTTTCCATGTCTTCTTTGCCAGTTCTTCTTCACATGTATTTCTACAAACAGTGATGCATTTATCTTAAATGAGTTCTAAAAATCTAATTATTCCTTGCATGAGCCCCAGTTTAAGTTTTTTTTAAATGCTTTAAGTGAAATCATTTTAAAATGTTATGGTTGTTTGAGTCATCCCCAATGCTACCAGTCTGGTTTAGTCTCTCATCGTATCTTCCTTGGACTATTACAAAGTCTTTTCACTGATCTCCTTACCTCCATTGTCCTCCATTCATAAAGTTATAACTGTATAGATCAAAGGGAATTCAAAAGGCATTTAATTCAGTATCCTTATTTTTACAGATGAGAAAACTGAGGCCTATCCAGGTTAAGTGCCTTGTCCAAAGTCACATGCCCAAGGTCAGAGGCAGGATTTGGATCTATGTCCTCCACCCTAGAGCCTGCTCTCTGTATCATGCTTCCTCAGTTGCTACTGTCTCCTTCATATTCTTCTGCACAGGTCTAGCCACCTGTGTCACTTTTCCCCTCTTCTGCACAAAGTTTTTGTGGCTCCCTGTTGTCAGTAAGATAAAATAGAAACTCAGCCAGTGGTCCAGGATCTCTCTGATCTCTTTCCAGTCTATTCTTTCAGACTTATCTCACCTTGGTGTGCCCAACAAATAAGCCTGGTATCTATTTCCTGACCTTGTTCTCACTTCCCTTGCCTCTTTACATCTACTCATTATCTCCTATGTCTAGAATGGATTCTCCCACTTCTTAAAACCATTTCCACGCTTGAGATATAGCTCAACCACTACCCCTCTAGAATGGTCCAACTCTTCTTTAATCTCATGACCTTTTACTTAGACTTTTTCTTCATGTTCTTCCATAGATCCAGAGCTGGAAGAGTCATTGAGGCTTAAAGCCCAGGTTGTCTGATTCCATATCCAGCAATCTTTTTACTCTACCAAACAATCACTTTATGCCAATTGATATATATTCCTTGGAAAAGGAAAAAGGAAGAGACTTCTCCTTTTCTCCTTACTGATATTTCTCTTTTAGATAAGGGGAAAATTAAGGAATAGCAAATAATGTGCCAATCCCAGAACCTATATATGCTCACCTGAGTGCTTTGGCTGTCCAAACGTCCTTTCCAGCCACTTTCTGTACTCTTGGCATGTGCAGTGGCAACAGAATAAATGGGGTCTCCACCAAGAAATTCCAAATATTCTAGACGATATTATATCTGGCTCCAACTTGTTGAGTTTACTGCTAAACAGATTGAGCTTGGGGAGATGCATTCTACCTGGGCATCTTAATTCTTGTGGAGTCGTTGTTCAATGCCTGCTGTTGACTTGCCTGCCTGCTTTCCACGGAGGAGGACCGGGACCAATATAGGGCAGCATCGTGTAGTGAAAAAAGTACTGGATCTGGAGTCAAAAGACCTGACTTGGGTTCTCAGCTCTGGCACTTTTTGACCATGTTGCCCTTGGGCAAGTTATCTGTGGCCATCTCCCTTACTTGAGTGGGCCTTTTAAGGGCAGAGACTAGTCCTTATTCATATTTGTATCTTTCCCAGCACTGAGCAGAGAATGGGTATTTAATAAATGCTTCTTCCATGGAATTGAACTATGTTATAAAGTCCTAGCTTCCTTATATTAAAATTTCTTTGAGTTTCTTTCTCTGCAATTCACATGCAAATCTCACCAAATTTTAGACCCTGTCACATTGGAAGGAATGTATTTGCTCATACTTTAGCAAATGATGAGTCTTTTTCATACATCTTTGGGTTTGGGATAAAACAGCTTCCTTTAAGCCTTTGAACATGTAAATCATACATTGAGTGGCTTAAGTACAACATAAAATCTTATTAAATCACAGAGATTCAGAGCCCTAAAGGACCTCAGAGGACATCTAGCCCATCTTTAAGTAGATAGTCCCCTCTTTGGCAGCCCCAACAAACGATCATCCAGTCTCTGCTTAGAGACTACCATTGATCCAGAACTTCCTGCTTTATGAGGCAGCCCAATTCACTTTGAAGTAGCTGTAATAGTTAGAAATGTATCTCTGCATTAAACCCAAATTTGTCTTTCTACAACTCCTACTAGTTGCTCTTAGTTGTTCCCATCAGAGCCAAAGAAGAAAAGTCTGATCCCTCTTCTGCAACATTCTTTCAAAGTCTTGGAAACAGCAATTTTTCCTACTCCCTAGGCCTCCAGTGTTTTCTAAGCTAAAAGTTTCCCACTCTTTCAGCTGCTCCTCGCATGATATGGCACCCTCTTGTTTAGCAGCACTTATTAAACTGTGGGTCATGACCCTATATGGGGTCGCAAAAAATTGGACAGCAAGAAAAGGTTTCTGAATGTGCAATGACCAAAAATTTATTAAAAATCAAATGCATAATGAATCCAAGTTGTTTCTGGAAGTGTTGTGTTGCATTGCACAACTTCACCGCAGCCTCTGTTCTGAACTCAAAGCATACACACTTTGCACTGTGCATACCATCATGCTACGTACCACCAACGAACATTGCCAAAACACAAAAAGGGGTCGCGAGTGGAAAAAGCTGAAGAAGCCCTGGTTAGCCACTCGTGTACTTTCTTTGAATGTGCACCAGATTGTACAGTGTCCCTTCTGAAAGAGGAATGGCCATAGCTCACATCTTCATGATGCTTTGCAGTTTATGTTGTTCAGTCATTCTTCATTCATAGCTGACTCTTCATGACCCCACTTGGGGGTTTCCTTGGCAATGATACTGCAGTCGTTTGCAATTTCCTCCTCTACTTCATTTTATAGAGGAGGAAATGGAGGCAAACACAGTAAAGTGACTTACCCAGGGTCATACAGCTAATAAGTGGCTGAGGCTGGATCTGAATTCTATCCAACTGCCCGTTTACAAAATATTTTCATTATTGCAATCCTTTGAGGTACATAATGCATATATTATCACCATCTTGTAGACTGATAGTCAAGACAACAAGAATTTGTTAAGCACTTGCTAAGTGCGCTAAGCTTTGGGATCACAAAGAAAGACAAAAACCAATCACTGGTCTCAGGAAGCTCAGTCTATGGAGAGAGATAATCTGCAGACATTTATGTACAAACAAGATATGGACAAATTGGGAAAAAAAATAGGACAAATTGGAGATGATATTAGGAGGAAGCCACTGGTATTAAGAGGAACTTGAAAAAGTGTCTCGCAGGAAGTGGGATCTTGTCTGATACCTGAAGGAAGTCAGGGAAGCCAAGAAATAGAGACTCATAGAGAGGAAGTGACCTGCCTAGGGTCACAGGCAAGCAAATGTTAGAATTAGAATTTAAATAAAGTTTTCCAATTCATTGTCATGCTCCTTATTCTCTATAATTCTTAGTAGGTGAAGGAAGGGCCTAAGCATTTGTTTAGTGCCTACTATGTGCCAGGCACTGTCCTGGGTACTTTCCAAATATTCTCATTTGATCCTCAAAACTACTCTGTGAGGTAGGTATTATTGTCCTCATTTTACATTTGGGGAAACTGAGGCAAACATATTTAAGTGACTGGTCCAGGGTCATACCATAGTAAGTGACCAAGGCCTGATTTGAATTTGAGTCTCCCTGGCTTCTGGTTTAGGAGTCTATGCTTTGTACCAAGTTATATCCTGTATAACAACAAATTTAAAAATCGGAAAAAAACAGTGCAGCAAAACTAACCAACCTACCAACCAAATCTAACATTACAGGTATTGTTCTATACCCATTTTCTCCCACTTCTGCAAATAAGAGAGGGAGGTAAATTCTTACAGTTCTTCTTCGGGGCCAGGTTTGGTCTTTATAATTTTACAGCATTCAATTTCAATTTTTGTTGTTACTTCCATTTATATTGTTGTAGCCACTGTGTGTGTTTTCCTGATTCTGCTTGCTTCACTTTGCAGAAGTTCTTGAGGGCAGGAATTGTATATGTCATATCTCTAATCCTTAAGACAGAGTCTGGCACATAGCAAGTATTTAATAAGTGCTTTTTCATTCATTCATTTTTTCATTCATTACATTCACAATTTGTTTAGCTAATTCCCAATCATTGGGGATGTACTTTGCTTCCAGACCTTTGCTGCTACAAAAATTACTGCTGTAAATATTTTGGTATATGTGGAACAGACAGTTCTTTATAACATTGACCTCCCTTAGGTCATTTTCATACAAATTGCTTCCTTGATCACACAGATAGTCAACAGTAAATAATTTTAGTAGGAGTATTGCTCAACAGGCAAACACAGTGAGGGGAGTCAAAACCTAAGCTAACGTTCTGTACAATTTGGGGTCCCCTGTCTCTTGGAGGTTCGGTTAGTTTTGTTAAATCAGTGTATTTTTTTTTTCTTGCTGGAGATATTGCAGCTGGAGCAGCCAAATTGGGGATAGGGTAGCAAAAAGAGCAGTTGGTCTTTACAAAGTTCTTAAAAGTTCTGATGTAATCAACACAATCATCTGCAAACAAGAGCATCTGGAGGACCTTGGCCCTGTAGGGAAACCCACCTCCATTTGTGCTATATATTCTTCATGACTTTAGTGAACACCTTTAGTAAGCATTAATCTCCTGTTTTATACTTCTCTTGATAGTCTGTTGAAAAAAATACCACTTTTATGAAATCTTTCTTACTGTTGACATATGCATGAAAGACAGCATATTGGGAGAGTCTGTAAGCATGTGTTTTGCTCCAATAAATCACATAATTTTTATAGTCAACCACAGAGGGATTTTGTATTTTCTAAATACCTTGTAATCGATTGTATGTTTGTAAAATGTATGGTTTACTATGGAATATAATATGTTAGTTATGAAAGCCTTCCTGTTCTTATAGCATCATCAAGGATGTCCTGGATTATGCTCATAAAATTTTTGTATATGTGGAAAAGTAGGCATAAGAGGTAGCCATTATTAATATTTTCAGTTACTTTTTGGGGGCATAATGAGGGTTGGAATTTTTCTATATTTTTGAATTCTTCATCTTTTTCAGAAGTCTGGAAAGTAAATCTCACAATACCTTGAATATTTTGTCTTTTTCAGAATGAATCTCCTTTGTCTAGTTTGGCTCTTTTCCCCATCTTTGTTTTCCTCAGTGCAACTTCCATGACTCAACATGTTGGTTTCTGTAAAATTAGACACTAATTATGATGACTCCACTGTCCTTGACATTAAAAATAGTTTTTTATAAAAATCTTTACAGATCTTTTCCATTTTTCTTTTGTTCATTGTACTGCTTCCGGTTTCATCCTGGAATGTCCTGGGCATGATTTTGCTTAGTTAGGATTCTTAGTAAGCTTTCATCAAACCTGTTTTTTCCTCCATTATGCCTCACTATTCTGCAAGGCAATATTTCCACCATTTTTCTTTAGAAGATTTTATAAGTGAGTTTATATTCTAAACCAGTGTTGTCCTTAGTTACCATATAGCTCCCCTTGGCAAGGATAGCAAGTATTTACGGTATGAGACCATTCCTAGGCTCTTTTGAATTCTTCACTATTGCAACTGATTTGCATCAGTAATCTTTAAACTAAATTGTTGTAACCAGCATCAGTGTCTGTCCTCCAGTCAAATGCCCTTTTTTTTTGTTTCAATGCCTTATTTAAATAGTTCAGATTAGAGTTGTCTGTTTAATTATGTAACTGTTTTTCCCATTTTAATTTTTTTTTATTCATTTTGATCTTTAACAAGCCCCTGGTGTGACTGCATACAGATGATGTAGTAATTATCCCCACAAAAACAATGAGTCATTTCCTATCAGCTAGGATATAATCAATTTCCTTTTTGTGATGTTAGTCTTTACCATGTCTGGTGCCTCTTGAATACTTTTTTAAATAAAGTAATCTTGATGTATAGACATGAAGTATCTGTGCAGTCTCTAAATCTTTGCCCTTTATTATTTCCTACTCATAAACCATATTTTCCAACACTGCATCTTTTGCCCATGCTCACCTTTGCATTGAAATAAATGAATATCAAAATATATGTTGCTTTAATTTGCAGGGTCTTCTCAAGTTCTTCATATATATTTTTTTTCTATCTCTTTATCTTTTGCACCTGGTGATAGTGTGTTAGTTCATTATCATCATGGTGGTCTTTCTGAAAATGCTTATAATGAGCTTAAAATTTCAAGATGACCAAATGTCCTCTAAAATCATGTTTCTTTCCTTCTGGCATACAAGAAAAAGAGCTTAATCATCATCTTTATTTGCCAATCCAAAAAGAACCTAGAAGCTGCAACTTGCTTTTATTTTCTGGTTTTGTTCATCGTGAGAGTGTCAAGATCTATAAGAACAATTCCCTCCAGTAGTATGTCCATGTGATGGGCAGGGATCTTACATTTAGAGTACCAGAAACTAAGGCAATGTTTAGAGATGGTCTAAAAGCAATGTGATTCTTAGCTCCCTCTTTTCCTTTTCTCCCACTCTCCCACTGCTGCTGGAGAAGAAGAAGGGACTCACAATAGCACTGAGGATCATTTTGTATTTTTGTTCCATGTGTTGCCATGTATAAGGAATTCATCACTAAGTGTTCAGCCTACTGATGATGGGCCTCTCTCCATTCTTAGCTGAGCTGATCCATAGAAAACTCTGGACCATACTTGAAGTTTTCTCAGCATGGTAGAACATGCCAGAGCTTGCCTTCCCTTGATATATGTAACCTTGGAGAGTTTCATGTCATCTTCATACCATGATGAGGCTTTAGAGTGGGGCTTTGCTAGTTAATAAATGAATTACAAATGACCAACAGAATTATTGGATGTTCTCTTTTTCCAGATTGTCTAGAACCAAGCCCAGTCTGTGTCTCAGCCAACTGCTCTCATAAGCCATATGCTCATGTTTACTTCTCTATGATCCATATGGTTGTACAAGCTTTAAAAATACAATATCTGATTCACAGACCATGTGGGATTCCAGCTGAGTCAGCCAGTGACAGTGATAAGGAAATGAAATATTCCTCACAGCAGTTTAAAGCAATCCAAAGGATGGAACTACAGCGATTCAGCATTTTGTTGATTGAGAGGCAGTTGATGTAGTGGAAGGAGCAAGGAAATGGCTATCAGGAGACCTAGATTTCTGTTTCTATCTCTGTCTTGTGTGATCCTGGACAAGTCATTTCCCCTCTAGGAGCCTCTTTCTTTATCTGATAGAATAAGATGACTGAACTAGGTAGTCTGCTAGAATGTAATATTCCATGTTCTATGTTCTAAGATTTCTTTTTTCACGTTTTAAGGTTCCTTCCAACTTTAACATTCTATGGTATATGATCCATTCTAGCTTCTAAGGTTCCTTCAATATCTTAAATCTATGACTCTATGATTATTTTATTCACTTGACAACCGCTATGGTCAAGGGAATGTAGAGGGAAAGAGAGAGAGGATATTTTTCCTCTACTCTGTGCAAACTACTTCCATATCCTGAGCTCCATGCCAAGAGCTAATCTCAATTTTTATACCAAAGGTACTTAAAAATTTTCAACAAAGACTCCAGTGAGCACAAAGTATTTGCTTTTCAGAGATCAGGCAAAAACTCTAACAAAGAATTCATTAAGAAGATCAAAAATGTTAATATTTTAAGCCAGGACTGTACTTGTTCTGTTCTGTAAAATTACCACATGGTTAGTGGTATGAATGTTCATTCTTGAGCTTTGTATTAATAGAATTTTTAAGTGGGAAGGGACCTCAGAGGTCATTTCCAGGGTAGTGGGCCCCCTCCTACAAGTGCAGCAGATAATCTTAACTGCCTTAGGTGCTATTGAATTCATTGTCCAAGAGCTAACCCAGCCGACCACATGGCCACTCAGCCCCTTCCTGCTTCATGCAGCCCATGCTTCTCAGAGATGGGGACAGTTTTAGCCTACCCTTCAATATAGGGGATACCTCATCATGGAGAGGCAGCCTGGTGATTTACCTGGATTCAGATCTTGGTTCTGATACTTCCTTGCAAACTAACCTTTGACAAATTACTTGTATTCTCTGGGCTGCAGTTTACTTCTTTGTGAAATGGTGATAGTACTCACAACCTTCATAGGATATTTTTGAGGATCAAGTGAGATGAGATGTATGTGTGTGTATGTAAATATATACACACAAATACACACAGATACATAAATACATACATATATATAATATGCTTTGTAAAACTTGAAGCACTATAAACATGTGAACTGTTTTAAAAATAATTATTTGTTGACCTCCTTTAGCTTGTCTTTCAATAACCCACTTGGATGCCTTCCTCATTCAACAACTCCTTTGGAACCAAAGGATTTTTCACTGGCCTTTATAGCTTTTCTGAAATTACCAGCTTTCCACAAACTAGCAGTTCTCAGAAGCTCATTCTTATTGCCTAGCATTGGAATAAACCCTAGTCTAGAAGTTAGAATATTTGAATTTTAAATCCATTTCTTCTACATACTAGCTATGGGAAAGTCATTTTCCATCTCTGGTAGGACCTACTGGATCTTGTACCCTTCTGGTTTACCCTTTAGGAACCCACTGACACCTCCTACTACATCAGTGGAAGGCTTGAGTCAAGGACACTACATCGGTGAACTTATAGCACTCCTCTGAATTAGGTTGTGTAAGAATTGCCCAAATTAGTAGGATTCTTCTTTGTTTAATTATAAGTTTGCAAGGAAATAATTTTTCATTGGTGGAAGAAGCTATTATGTAAGTTCATTTTTGGCTGCCACATTTTAGTAAGGATATTAACAAGTTAGAATATATCCAGAGGAGGTTGACTAGGGTGGTTAGGGTCCTGATACCATGCCATGTGATAATTACCGAACTGGATTTGTTTCGCCTGGATTAATCAAAAGCAATTTATTAAGTGGCTCCTATGTGCCAGGCACAGTGATGCCTAAGAAAAGACTTGAGAGGGACATGATCCTGTCTTCAAGTTTTGAGGGTCTGTTATGGAGAAAAAGGGTTAGATTTTTCTTTGCTTACCTCCAGAGAACAAAACCGGGGGCAAAAGTTGAAAGTTCAAGAGAGGCAGATTTAGGCTTTAGAAAACTTTGAGAGGTTGTGAACCACCTGTTACTGGTTGTCTTCTAGGGGCAGGTTAGATGACCATTTGTGGAGAAGTTTGGGATTCTTGCTTCAGCTCAAGATGGAATGAGCTAATCTTCTACATTCCTTTGAATTCAGGATCTATAGTTCCATCAGTTTGCCCTTCTTACAAATTTTTTTTTTCAAATAAGATATTTCCCAAGGGGCCTCCTCTTTTGTCATCCAGCATCTCCCTGCTAGCTAGTGCTACTTGCCTTCTTCATGTCTGTGCTTTTGAAAATCTTTTCCTTACAACCTAAATAAGATCAATATGGTTCTGAACCTGTAAGTCCAATATTTCCTTCTCTTCTGTTCTGCATATCCCAGAAAGCAATTTTATTGAGCCAAGCCATTTTCCTGCATTAGGAAAACTGCTTTCCATTATAATAAGAGCCATTTGAAAAGAAAAGAAAATTGGATAAATAGAACCAAAGGATTTCAAGTTGGAAGGGAGCTTAAAAGCCATCTGGTCCATATCTTGCCTTTTACCAAGGAGGGAATAGGCACTGAGAAGGTAAGTTGTCTATCTAAGGTTGCTCAGGTGCTGAGAGCTGAATTCAGGTCTTTTGAAAACAAATCTACTATGCCTTGTTTTTTTGTCCTCTACTAGGAAAATCATTTTAAAATAGCAAAAAATGATAGTTGGATTCCTGAAAATGGAGAAGAAAGTGGACAAAAAAAACTAAAAGCAAATTTCTGTCTTCCATGTCTTCAGAATTGATTTACAGATGTGTGCACACACACAGAGGGAGAAACAGCAAATCCAGAGCAACAGACTTATGAGCTTTAATAGCTGAGAGGCTTCAGGGTGCTAAGAGCTGATTTCTTCTTAGGGCACATTAGTAATAGCCATGAAGGAAGTGATGGTTCTGCTGTAATCAGTCATTCAATAAGCATTTAATTAAGCATCAACTATATGGCAAGTCCCACTGTGCTAAGGGCTGGGGATACAAAGATAGGCAAAAGACAGTCCTTAGCCTCAATAAGCTCACAGTATAATGGGGGAAATAATGAGCAAATAACTCTATACAAATCAATTTTATGCTGAACAAATTAGAAATTATCAGTGGAGGGAAAACAGTAGAATTAAGGTTGGGAGGGGTCAGGAAAGACCTCATAGAAAATGGTATTTTAACTAGGACTTGAAGGAAGCTAGGGATGCTAATAAGCAAAGATAAGGAGGGACAATATTGCATGCATAGAAAATAACCAATGAAAATGCCAAGTCTGGAGATGGAGTATTTATGTGAGGAACAGTAAGGAATTTAGTGTCACTGGACCACTGAGTGTGTTGGAGATGGAGGAGGATATAAGACACAGGAAGACTTGAAAGGCAAGAGGGGGCCAGGTTGTGAATGGTCTTAAATACCAGAGGTTTTTATGTTTGATCCCAAAGGTGATAGGGAGCCACTGGAATGTATTGAATAAGGAGGTGATATGGCCAGCTCTGTGCCTCGGGAAGATTAATTTGACAGTTAAGTGGAAGATGGAATAAAATGGAATAAAAATGAAGAGAGACTTGAGACAGGAAGACCAAGAAGTAGGCTAATGCAATAATCCAAATGTGATGTGATGAAGGTTTGCAAACTTTGATGTGTATGGCACTAGTCAGACACATCTAAAATACTGGATTTGGTTCTTATATTTTAAGAACTATGCTGGCAAGTTGGAGAAAATAGCGACCAGAAGAGTGAAAAAACTGGAAGCCAGAACTGGGAAGGTTTAGCTTGGAAAGGAGAAGCTTTAGGAGAGACATGAGAGTTGTCTTCAAATATCTTAAGGGTTGTGATGTGAAAGAAGAATTTGATTCATTCACTTTTGCCCCAGAGGGTAAAAATCAGAGCAGTAGGGGAAAGTTAGATGAAAACCAATTTTGAATTAATATATGAAGCTTTTAGAACTATCCAACAACAGAGAAGAGCTCATGAGCTCGCATCACCAAAAGCCTTTGAGTGAAGGTTATATGAATACTAGTTGAAGATGTTTTGAAAAGTGTTCCTGCTTCAGATATGGATTGGGAGAGATACCATTTAGAACACCCACTTCCTACCCTTAATCATTTTTGACAAACATAATGCGAAACAGAGGCAGGTGGGTGCAACGGGGAGAGTTGAGGAAGAGCAGCTTCAAGACCTGATTTCAGGTCTAAGCTCTACTAAATCCTGGCTGCATGACCTTAGCCAAGACTCAAACTCTCGGAGGCCTAGGTAACCTGGAACAAATGAAATATTGCAGAATAATTGCTGAGAGTGGTTGTCAGAGGGAGTTTCCTCACCAAAAGTTTTCTTTTCCAATGAAATTGCAGTATGAGATTTTAAAAAAATACAAATTAAAATTTGAAAAGGACATCAAAAAGTCCAAGAGGTGATGTGAGAGACTGAATAAGGGAGAGATTGGTTCCATCTGTGTGTTCATCCTTCATTGCTGACGAAGACCCTGCCATCAGAGAAACGATGACATAACTTGCCCTTGACTTTGATTTGAGGAAGGGAGGGCTGTGCAGGTCACTAGCCTCACTTCTCCTCCAGAGCCATCTGAATTCAGTGACCAGATATTCATCAGGATGACTGGAGATGACCGAGGTTGAGGCCATTGGGGTTAAATGACTTGCCCAAAGTCACATAGCTAGTGAGTGTCAAATATCTGAGGGGAGATTTGAACTCAGGTCCTCCTGAGTGCTTTATCCACTGCACCAGCTAGCTGCCCCGATTGTTTCCATCTGGGGCTAACATGAACTCCATGTAAGAAAAGTGGCATTTGAACTGATACTTTAAAAAATTATTAAACAATTAAAATATATTTTATTGATGACTTTTGCTTTTATTTTACATTTATTTCTCAGTCCCATCCAGACTGAACCCTCCCTTGTGACAAAAACAGTTGAGCGGAAACATCCAACATAGAAATATTATCTGACAGTGTACAGAATATTCTATTCTAGTAGTTCCCCATTATTCATTTATAAGGGAGCAAGTATGGTTTATCTCTTCTCCCAAACTTCCATTGATTTTTTTCCATTGTTCAGAGTTCAGCTTCCTTTATCTTGAGTTCTTTCATTTATGTGACTGTAGTCATTTTGCCTATTTTTCTTTGGTTATTATTTTTGCTTTGCTTTTTGCTTTGCATCTTGTATTTGCATACAATGCTTCTTAATTCCTCTATTCACCATGTCTTTCTGTTCAGTAATATTCCATTTCATTTATGTGGCATCATTTTTTTCAGTCATTCCCCAGGTAATGGGCCCCTACTTTGTTTTCAGTTTTTTGCTACCGCGAAGAGCTATTATGAATATTTTGGTCCATATTAGACCTTTGTTTCCCCCCTTTTACATCTTTGAGGGGTATATATCCAGTCATATTGTGTGTGCCAAAGGCTATCAACAACTTAATCACTTTCCTTGCATTAATTTCAAGTTGAAATCCTGAATAGTGGGATGACTTTAGAGCTCCATCAACACTGTGTCAGCCTGCTACAGAGTGAAGTAAGCAAAGTCCATACACAATGGCTACAACCACACAAATAGAATAAATAAAAAGGGAAGACTGAGCGATGTGTAATCATAATCCCCAAGCCTGTCCCTAGAGAAAAAGGAAGGAAATATACCCCCCTCCTTTCTCTCTAGAGCTGTGGAACTGGTGGGGAACCTTGCCTCTATTGCCAGACCAGCTAGATTTGTTGGTTTGTTTTGGTCTAAAGGGTATCTTGATGGGGAGGGGAAGTGGTAGGTAGCTGTTTGGAAATAATGATAAATGGAATAAGAAGGTAGAATAATCATCTTTTTTTCATATAAATCACTGCATCCTTGTGCTTTTGTTCCTGCAGCTCCTATAACATAGATTGTTTTGTCATTTGTTTCATCTTTGCTCAATCTGTATTATGTGAAGCAAAGTTTGGACATCACTTTGATTTCTGCCTTTCTTACTATTAGTGATTTGGAGCATGTTTTCATGTGGTCATTTATGGTTTGCAGACCATCCTTTGAATATTGCTTGTTCATATCTTTTGGCCACTTATAGGATGATTAACAACTCAATAGGCAGAGGGGCAATAGAGGGCATTCCAGGCAATTGAGCAATAAATCTTTATTATTTATTTATTTATAAAATATATGTTTTATATATTTTATTTATATAAATATTAAGCACCTTCTATGTGCCAGGCACTGTGATAAGCACCAGGGATATAAAAAGAGGCAAAAGACATTTCCTGCCCTCAAGGAACTTGTAATCTAATAGAAAAGACAACATACAAACAAATATATACAAAATAAGCCATGTGCAAGAAAAAGAGGAAGTAATTAGTGGAAGGAAGGCACTAGAATGAAAATGGGTAGGGAAAGACTTCTTGTAAAAGATGGAATTTTAGTTGGGACCTATAGAAAACCAGAGAAATTATATAGATTGGAATGAGCAATGAGTTGGAGGTAGGAAATTGCAGGACATACTTGAGGACAGCAATTAGTTTGGTATGGCTGGTGTTCTTTATGGAAAAAAGGAGATGAGACTTAAAAGGTAAGAAGACACAGGTTCATACTAAAATTTTTTTTAGTCTAAATCTTTCAATTCCAAGTATGAGGCAGGCATATTAGTGAAACTTTCCTAAAGTCATCTCTTTTGCCAACTTAATACAGAATGTCAAATTTGGGAGGCAATTTTGGTGGAATGACCAGTGAACTGAGAGTTGGAGACATGGGTTTATTTCCCACCTTCACCTACCTGATTGTGTAGCTTTGGGTCAGTCATTCCCCACTTCAAGACTGTTTTCTTATCTATAAAATGAAGGAATTGGAGAAAATAGGACCTTCTAGCTCTGACATTTTGTGAAAGAGCCTTTTCAGATCTGACATTCTACATATTGTATGTTCTGAGGTCCTTTTCAACCCTGACATTCTACATCTGATTTTCTAGCATTTTAATGGTGATGAAGAAATTGCATTTCCTGTCTAATTTTTTTCACTAATAGGAAGACCTGCAATTAATACAATAAGCAAGTATTGTTTCCTGCAGTTTACTTAAATGGAAATGTTTTCTCTTTGATTTGTGATAAACTCCTGGACAGAAACAGAGATAGTATCTTTAAATGCATGGTCAGTACTAAGAAATTGAGTTCCTAGTGACATGTTCTTGATCTTACATGTTCTAAACAAGTATAATGTTCCTCAGGTCATTTAGAATTTAAAAGTCACATAATAAACTTTTCCTCATGTGCCTGTATTCCTCAATAATAGCTTAAATGCTAGTCACTAAATACAAGTAATTAATATTAACTTAATTCAGCAAACCATGATTAATGTATGCAGAACACTGTGCTGGGTTTTGTGGGAGAGAGTTGACTTCAGACATGTCCTTATGCAACTCATTCTAGCAAGAGGATGTGAAATAATTTCAGATCGTTTTAACAGTCAATTAACCCAGAAAAGAAGATCAAAACAAAATACTGTTGAAAGGCCTAAGAAAAGAAAAGTAACTTCATTAGAAAAGATTTAATGAAATTTTGTTGGTGGTGATATCTGAGCTGTGCCTTGAGACATCAGTGTGAACAAAGACACAGAGGTAAAAAATCAAGGTGTGAGTGATACAGCGACTCCAACATTGTAAAGAAAAATAACATTGAGGACTTAAGAACTATGATCAATATCCTGACCACTGATGATTCCAAAAGATGCACCTCTCACCTAGGAGGTGATGGACTAGATGGGCAGAATGAGACATGCATTTTCAGACAAGGTCAATGTTTTGCTTTGTTTGGCTTGACTATTTGTTATGAGAGGAGGTACTTTTTTTTTTTTAGGGAGAGGTAATTGGGGAGTATATGGGAAGATTATTATAGTGATATAAAAAATAAAAAAGCATCACTTAAAACACTCTTCAGAAAAAGGTTCTGAAGACACAAACAAATGGAATAGTGTTGGCAATATTGTGTTAAATTTTATATATACTTTAAAAAATATCTGTACTTACAGATTTATAGTCATATAATCTTTTTTTCTGTTTTTTCATTTTATAAGGAAATACACTTTTGTCAAGTTCCTAATTAAAAAAAATAGGGAGTATGTTTGAGTCATGGGAGTCATTCAGTTTGAGTAGAATAAGGATCCTTTGACTCCTGAGGGATCCATGGATGGATTTTAGGGGTTCTGTGAACTTGAATGGGAAAACAAAATATTTTCATTAATCTTTTGTTTCCTTTGTATTCATATGTATTATATACTTTTTTAAAAAAGTATTCTGAGAAGGAGTTTATAGGTTTCATTGCCTATGGGATCCAGGACACAAAAATGGTGAACAACTCCTGGAGGAGTAGAATGAAATAGTGTGAGCCAAGTTTGCAAAGTAGTTTGTAATCTGGTTTGGCTGATAGCTCTAAAATGGGTCTGGGAAAATTAACTCTATGAATGCCCCATAATGTCCCATAATGACTTTGGTTTTTCTCCAGAAGGCAATGGGGAGGCATTCAGTGGTTTGACATAGGGCGTGATAGGATCAGACTTGGGAATTAGAGGAAGATAAATATTTGTGGGCCTGATTTTTGTTAATAAAGCAGTGTGTTCGATAGGCTGGAGGATGAGAGAGAGTGAAGGCCCCAAGACCTGTGAATGGTAGCTAGGGGGCTGACACTAATGTGTTCCATCAGTGCCTAATGTAGTGATTTTCATTTTCAGGGCCAGGCTGTTGCTCAGCTCTGCTCAACCATCCCTAATGTTACAGTCTTTGGGACTGCTTCCTCCTTCAAGCATGAAGCCATCAAAGATTCAGTCACCCACCTCTTTGACAGGAATGCTGACTACGTGCAGGAGGTTAAAAGGTAGGACATTAACCCCCAAGGTTGCCTCATTGTATCCATCTGGCCTATCTAATGGAGCCATGAAAATCACGAGGGATGACTCCAGTTTGGGACATTTTGAGCCTGGCTTTTCTTTAGCTATTTCAGGAATCACCTGTAATACACAATCCTTCTAGACTTTTTCCTCTCTAATCTTTCCTTCCAGTGCATTCTATATACCATTGCTTTTTGTTCTAAAACTCATCATAGGCTCTCCATTGTTTGTCAAATAAATCTACACTCTCCTAACTGGCACTCAAGGTCCTCCACTGTCTGGTACCACCCTGCCTCCCCAGCCTGATCTCACACTGAATCCCTCTGTGTTCAGCTAAACAGAATGATTGTCCTTTCCATGAACATGTCCCAGTCTTTCCTGTCTCTCTGCTTTTGCCTCTACCCCTCCCTAGGTATGAAGTCTTCTTAATTTCTATTCCCCCATATCTTTACCTGCTGCTTCTCCTCCTTTCTTCAAATTCCAGCTCAAGTGTCACTTCTAAGAAGACTCCCCTGATCTATTCGTCTGTAAATTGGATCTCATAGCACTTTAACTCGTGCAGTCATCATATCCTAATGTGTTTTATAATTACCTCTGTCAATGTCTCATCACCCCTACTATACTGGAAGCTTTTTGGAGATATGGATGGTTTTTGACTTATTTTTACATTTCCCCTAAATCTGAACACAACCCTCTGCATATACTTGAGTATTTCAAAAGATCTTTTATTGTCTCTGTGTCTGTATCCTCTGCTAGTGAAGATTGTGATCTCTCATGCTGTAGTAGATAATTCTTACGAGTTGCTAAGATGAAAAATTCATCTTCTGGCAGTCCACTGTCTGGTGACCAGCCCTTGCACTCCTAGCTGGCCTAATTCTTGGACAATGTGCCTTTATTGAATTCCCTTCCATTTTGGTAAGACCTACCTTGGTTATATCAAGCTTTACGGGCACAACCTTAAAGAGCAGGGTCCCCTTCATACCATGAGAAGGAGTCATAGGACACCTTTAGTGATGCTCAACAAATTTTGGATTAATGAACCTTTGGGAAATTAATTCCATACTTAATTAGAATCTTTCAGGCTTTGGCTGATTAATGATATCAGCTGATCACATCTTCAGTTTTAAGTAGTGGAGTGACATGATGGGGTCAGTTCTAAGTAATGATTAAGCATCTGAGAGTTTGCACTGGTTTGGGGCTCAGGGAATGCCTGTAGTGAGGCAGCCCCACAGAGGAACCTGATATAGGGATCCAGGTATGAGGAGACGAGGACAGGGATCAGGGTGAGGACGGAGAGGAGGGGACGGATACAAAAGACACTTTGGAGGGAAAATTTAGGGATGCAGTGAATATGAAAACAAAACAGAGTGAGATTTAGGGATTGACTGATTGGGGGAATTATAGTGACACTAGCAGAGGCAGGGAATTGAAGGGGGAGCTCACTGAGGCAGGGAGTATGATGAAGTCACTTTGGAGCATGTTAAGTCTGAGAAAACGGAGATAACTAAATGTGATTCCTTGCATCAGAAATAAGATCCTGGGTCATTTGCATCTCCTCTAGGCCTGACCAGCCACTTTCTGTGTTAGTCTTTATAGATGGATGAAATGTCCCCCAGTTTTTGTAGATTGGGGACTGGAGTTCTGGAGGGAAACTAAGACGAGAAATTTCATTTGGGGAGTCGTCACCATAGTCAGCACTGGGTAATGGTAGGAGCCTTGAGACTGGATGGGCTCACTGAGCAAGAGAATCAGAGACCAAGTTGGAACTGAAAGACTTAGGAAAAAGAAATTCCCTAGGAAAGGGGCAGGAGTCTTTGAGTGACCATTTTATTGAAGAGTCCCAAAGTAAGTGCCATTCAGGGAAATTTGTAATCGAATGTTTTCCAGAAATCTCTCAAAATCATGGTTTTAAGGCCTTAGAAAAGAAAAGGGAGAAAGAGACTTAAAAGGGAAGAGAAAATAGAGAAGGAAGAGAAGAGAGCCTGGAGAAAATAGAGAAGAGAAGAAGAAAAGACAAGACGGAAAGGGAGAATCAAGAGCAGAGAAATCTACAGAATTAAAGGACTGTGTGCGTTTCGTGTCAATGTTTTTTAAATGCTGGGTGTGTTTCGAGCCTGGTACTCAGCTTACAAAGACTAAATTCAATGTAGCCCAATTCGGTGGCCTTTAAGTGCCTACAATGTGCCAGGTACTATGCTGAGTGTTGGAGATAAGGATAGGAGGACCTGACATTATACTGATCCAGGGAACTCCTGAATGAGGAGACACCTTCTACCAATGGAGGTTGACACCTTCTCTATAACTCATCATTTTAGAGAGTTGCCTAGAGAGGTAAGGTGACTTTCTCAGGGATCCCACAGCCATTGTGTGACTGGGGCAGAATTTGAACCCAGGCTTTCTTGACTTTGAGACTAGCTCCCTGTCTGTTTAATTATGGCTGTGCAGCTTCCACTCTGGGGATAGGAGGACAAAAGATAAACTGTTATTGCACTTGAGAGATTTTCACTCTCCTGGGAGGATACAATAGGGACAGAAAGAAGTCTACAAAAAAGACAGAATGAATACCAAGTAGCTTCAGTGGTTAATCAAGAGCAACCTCTTTGAGGAGGTGGCACATGAGCTGAGCAAGAAAGATGAGGCTGAAAAACATTCCACTAATGGGGAAGAAATTGAACAGCTTGGCTGACCATAGAGCTTGTGAGAGAGAGAGGGAGAGGGAGAGGGAAAGGGAAAGGGAGGGAGGGGGAAAGGGAGAGGGAGGGAGGGGGAGGGGGAGAGAGAGATATGCCATCAACCTGGAAAGATAGATTGGTACCAAATTGGGTAGGGCTTTAAATGCCAGGGGCGGGGAGGGGGTGTTGTTCAGTTCAGGGAACAGTAGAGAACCACACTGATGTTTTCTTTTTTTAAGCATTCTTTTTTCTCTTTTATTTTTTTTAAATTAATTTATTTATTTTCAGTTTTCAACAATCACTTCCATAAGTCCTAGATTTTCTCCCCCTCCTTCTCCCCTCCCTCACTGAGACAATGTGCAGTCTTATATGGGTTCTACATATACATTCTTATTAAACACATACTACTGGTGTTTCTTTAGCAGAGTCAATGAACTGATGTCAAGAATATCAGTTTGTAGCTGTACAGAGGATGAATAGGAGGAGGAGCCCCTGGGTGCTGGAAGAATAGTTAGAAACTACTGCAGTAAACCAGGTGAAAAAAGACCAGAGCATAAATTTAGGTGGTGTTTGTGTGAGTGGAGAGAAAGAGATGAATGAATGCAAACTATATTGTGGAGGGAGAATTAACCAGGTTTGGCAAATGATTTGGATAGGGGAGGAGGGAGGAGTTTTCTGCTGCTGGAAAAGGATGATATCAAACATCCTCTGTGTCCAGCTGAGATGGTTTCCAAGGGAACATTGATTCTCTACATTGCCTAAGTGGCTTTTGATATGAGATGGGTTTCATGCTTTCCATTCACAATTAGATGGTGTACAGGTCATGTTGACCAAACAATGAAAAGGTTCTTATCCTGGGGTGGAGGGGAGCTTTGCAGGCAGTCCAGGAGATAGTCCCTGTCCAAATTCAGCCCATCAAACTCAGATTAAACCCATCAGACTTCAAGATGAAATCAAACACATTCTACCCCCAAAGAGTTTATAACCTTGGTGAGATCAGTTTGGGCACATTAGAGATACACCTGGGGAGATAAGACCCAAATAAGAATATGCTAAGGAAATGTCTGATATAGCTAGAAGAAATCATTGTAAGCAGGACCCTCAAGGAAGGTGATGGGCTTTGAAAGGAGATGAGGGTGGGTGGTGAGACCATTGTAGGCAGGGGAGGAGATAAAAATGATAGCCTAAATGAAGAGTGGGCCAGTTTAGTTGGAATGTACACTGTGAGGGGGCAGGGGAGGGGGGAAGGCGAGGAGATTAAGGCTTAAAGAGATAGAATAGAACTGTGGTGTAAAATAATTTCTCAGCCAAGGGTTGTTTTTCCAGTTGTCACCTATACATTGGTTCATTGTTTCTTAAAGTATGAGAAAGAAGGGACAGAGAAATGTTCCCTCAGGCTCAGTCACTAGATAATTGCATTGTAGGTATGAAGGACACCCAGGTAGTTCTTGATTTGGGGGATTAGGAAATTGGGACTTGGCCTGTTCAGGGGGTTTCATTTCCAAGAAAGGCCCTATTGTTTAACTTTATTACTTAAAGAGAGCTGCTGATGTATTTACAGCTGTGCTGTTAGCTGAGATCAGGCATTTTGGTACAGGGTGATTTATAATAGACACAGATGAATGGAATTTGGTTTTGCCTTCTCAATAATTAGGCTGTAAGCAGAAGGTCTAATTACTGCTAAATATTTTGCACTTTTGAAGTTTGCGCCTAAGGACGTACTGCTTTAGAAAAAGGAATCTGCCATTCATGGAATATCAGAATCTCAGAGCTGGAAAGGACCTCAGGAAGCATCTAATCCAATTCATAGCTGGAGCAGGAATTCCCTCTGCATTTGTCCCCACACATGTTTGTCCTGCCTCCATATGAAGATCTCCAGGGAAGGGGAATTCATTGCTCCCAGAGGGAGCCCATTCCACTCTCAGACACCTTTAATTTCTAGGGAGTACCAAGCTCCTCCCCCTCCCCTGGACCTCACCCCTCACTCCTGCCTGGACTTAAGCAGAACAGGTTGATTTCTTCCTCTGTATGAAAGCCCTTTGAATATAGGGAAATAGCAATCAGAGCCTCCCTATTCTTCTCTTCCTACTTTACACTCTACTTCTTGATTCTTTCTCTCCCTCTTGCTCTTTTCCAGTTATTCTCCCTGCCTTTTTCCTCCATTCCTCCTCTTTCATTTCATCCCTCTCCCCTTTTTCATTCTCTCTCTTTGTCCTCCTCTCTCTCACCCCACTATGCCTGTGAGAAAAGGTGAAATGCAAGTAGCTTCTATGAAGTATCTACTGTTCCAGGGACTGCAGACATCTACAGTCTCAATAGGACATTGGTTTTGCCCCCACTTCCTTCAGGATTATAAAATAATAAAGGCATAGAATGTACACACAAATAGCCATAGAGCATAGTACATGATGATTGCATTGTACATATCGTGTACAGGTGCGTACACAACTGCAAAATAAATGGATTTTAGAATTGGAAGGAATATCAGGGGCTATCTGGTCCAACACCCACCCTCCAAAAAGTCATCATCCCAGTCAGTTGATCAAACCTTTGCTTGAACATCTCTGATGAAGGAAGACTGCTTAGAGATCACCCATTCCTTTTGGACAACTGTAATTGTTAGCGAGCTGTCAAACTCAATTGACTCTTTTCACTTTTCACCCACTACTCCTCATTCTGCCTTCAAATCAAAACAATTCCAATCCTCCTTAGCATGACAACCTTTCAGATATTTCTAAACAGCTAGGTGGCACAGTGGATAGAGTGTTGGGCCTAGAGTCAGGAAGACTCATCTTCCTAAGTTCAAATCTGGCCTCAGAACCTGGGCACATCACCTAACTCTGCCTCAGTTTCCTCACCTATAAAATGAGCCAGAGAAGGAAATGGCAAACTACCCCAGGATCTTTGCCACAAAAACCCCAAATGGGGTCATGAAGAGTCAGAATGACTAAAAATCTACTGAATAACAATCATATCCCTCCAGGCCTTCTCTATGTCAAGCTAAACATTTCTAATTCCTTCAACCAATCCTTATATGGCATGAATTCAAGACAATTCTGGACATTGCTCCAGTTCATCAACTACCTTCCTCAAATGTGGCACACAGGGGAGTATCCTATTCCAGTGTCATCTTTCCCTGAGCAGACTGCCATCTCCCACCTCCTTATTCCTGAACCCTATGCCACATTATATGTTGGCAAAGATTGAACTAGCATTCTTGGCTGTCACATCACACTGTTGACCCATGAAGCTTTCAGGCCACTAAAATCCTAAATAGTTTTTAAGCCATGCCATTCCAGTCTCATGCATGCAAACTTGGTTTTGTGAGCCCAAAGGTACATTTACATTTATTACTTTTACATTTCTTTCTGGATCACTAGATCATAGAATTTGACCCTGAAGGAACCTTAGAGGCTATCAAGTTCAATTCACTCATTTTATACATGAGGAAAGTGAGGCTGAGAGAAGTTAAGTCATTTGCTCAGTTTCACACAGTTATTTAGATGACTAAGGCAGGATTTGAACCTTGCTCCAAGTCCAGTTTCTCAACTATGCCAATTAGCTGCCTTAGCCATCTCCTCAGTAAAATGTTCTAGATTATTCTCAGGAATCATAGTCAACTTCACTGTTCTGTCCTACAGGCTGCACTTTCCTATTTTTTTTTCTCTTTTTTGAAAATTGGGACAATATGTGCCCTTCTCAACAGGAGAAAAGTTATCACTTACTGGAGAAAGTTGTAATATGCAGAATCAAAGGCTTAGAAGGGCATCTCATCCCATCTAGATCTTCACGGATGAGTAGAGTATGACCATTGTCAACACAGGGATCAGAGAGTGGATGTAAATGGGGAAGATGAGGCATCTTGTTGGGCCAGAACATGGAGGATGTTATGTGTGTGAGATAAGACTGGAAAGGTAGAATAATGGTAATTTGTGGGAAGTCTAAATTCCAGGCCTTTCATATTCTTTCTTGACTAAATTTGTAATTGAGTTTGGGCCTTAACTTTCCAGTTAATGAACTAGAGATACCTTAGAGAGGCAGCAAATCAAGTGCATGATATTCTGGAGCTAGGGACAACTCAGCGAAAGTCCCAGAGCTAATAATAAGAGGGAAGGGAAAAAGGGATAATCTTCTCTGTTCCCTGATGCATACCTGTCTTGCATTTTGTGTCTCCACCATTCAGAATCTCTCCAGAAGGCGTAGATATTGTGTTGGATTGTCTGTGTGGAGAAAATACAGGCAAAGGTCTCAGCCTTCTCAAACCTCTGGGAACATATATTTTATACGGTGAGTATGGAAGATGTAATGGGCACATCAATCTTGAATAACTCAACTGTCAAGTTTAGGGTTTTGTTTTGTTTTATCAGGGGGAGGGTCAAAAAGTGGGGAGGAAGGAATCAATTTCTTGGGGGGTTCTCAATTTCAAGACAAGAAATAACAAGGATATAATTTCTATGATTCTTTAAAGTGGACTAAGTACTTCACTCACAACAGCCTTGTTATATAGATAGGGCAGTTATTGTTATCCCTAGTTTGACACATGAGGAAACAGGTAAAGTGGCTTACCCATGACTGTAGACAGAGCCAGGATTCCTATCACATCTCCCATTCCCAAGTCCAGCATTGTCTCTAGCACACCACCTTGCCTTTGTATAATGTGTACTTTAAAGGGGACTTTGCAAGAAGGGTGCACAATAAAACAAAGCAAAACAAAAAACTTGGTCAGATTACGTGGTCTGATTTTGACTGGGTAGCAAGAGATATTCATACAGAAGAAAACTGAAAAATGTGGAAAGGGACACAAAAACACCTAACAACTTTGTTTAATACCTTATTAAATTATATGTACATATTTACATGTATATATATGCATATATGTGTTCTTCAAAAATCATATATAACAGAAACCCTCAATTTCTTATATAGGCCCCTTTCTTGTTTTTTACATTAAATTATTTGTGTTTGTTGATGTTCGCAATAAAAAATATATTTTACAAAAAGAGAAAATCATGGTTTTCACAGGTGAACTATTGTTCATATGGACAAATTCTAAGGACATAAAAGTATGTTAATTCAACCTGTTGCCCCAAAAGGTAACTCTATAAAATAACTTCAGGATTAGACAGCATGGCATGGCGGGAACGTGGTCTCAGAAGTAGAACTGTTTTTGCCTTGGCTTTGTCACTAAATTATTGTATGACTCAGGGTAGGGGGTCACACCCTCGCTCCTCTGAGCTTCCCTTTTCTCCTCTGTAAGATGAAGGCTTGGATGAGATCATCTCTGACACTTATAACAGTTGACAAGTCTAATTCCCTTCCAATTCTGACATTCTTTGGCTTTACATCGAGGTTCATAAAAGGGAACTTAAAAGTTTATGTTTGATGTAGAACGCTGGTTGAGCTTGAGAGATTGGATATGAATCGCTATGGAGCACAGTGAGTCAAAAAGTGACTGAGGTGAAAGAGATCATGGAATATAGACAGCATATCAGGTCTGAGAGGAACCTTAGAATACAGAATGCAGAACATTTAAGCTGGAAGTGACCTGAGATCATAGAGCACAAAGTACTGGAGCTACAAGGGAATGCTAAAAGAAAACAGAGAATGCCACATCACAAAGAAACTTTAAAACACAGAGAATAGACCTGTAAAATACCTGTAAAAGATTTGAGAACAGAGAATGCCAGAGCTAGAAAGAACCACAGAAGATAACCCAAAATGTGAGAATCGGAAGAGACTTCAAGGACACAGGACACAGAAGAGCAGAACGGGAAGGAACCTTAGAACAAACAACATAATGTGACAAAACTGGAAGGGACCTTACAAGTCAGAACAGAGTATGCCCCAGCTGGAAATGACCTTAGAATATGAAACGCAGAGTGTTAGAGCTAGAATACACATTCTAAAAATTGAAAGGGATCATAGAAACCTTTTGATCCCCTCATGTCACAGAAGAGGAAGCAGAGGTGCAATAAGGAGGAGTGACTTTTGCCCAAGGTCACCCACATGAATTTGGGGCAGAAGTAGGAGACTCCAGCTTAGGGCTTTTTTTCACACACCATGGGAAACATTGTCCAGTTTCATTGCTGTTGCATATAGATCTCCTGGAAGAAATTGTTTTGAACTCTTTTAGACTTCATTTTTCAGTCCCCATCACAAAGATCCTGGGGGTGCAGAAAGGGAGTGACCTTTCTGATGACAATGACATTAGAAAGATTTATTCCCTGTTCCAGAGTTTGTAAGAGCCCTCCTATATAGGAATGGCTGTGCTTGTAATTCCAACTACTAGGAAAGTTATGGTTCTCTTGAGCTCAGGAGTTCCAAGCTTTGGTAGTTAAACTGTTTCATGTCTTCAGTAACTCCAGCATCAGTGCAGTGAGCCCTTGGTTTCAGGGGACCACCAGGCTGCCTAAGAAGACGTGAACTGGCTCAGGTAGGCAACGAAGCAGCTGCTAATCTGTAGTGAGTGGGACCCATGATGAGTCCCTGTACTTTCAGCCTGAGCAAGATAGATCAGACTGAAAAAAAACGAAGGTGAAATGATTTCTAGACTCATGAATGCCTCGACCCTCTGTTCCAGAGTATGTCATGTGGAAAGGATTTCAGTGAGGCAGTCAAATGTTGTATTGAAGGGCTTACATAAGTCAGCACAAATCACTTTTTCAAAGGGCTCTTAGATGTCTCTTTTTCAAACATAACAAAAAAAAAAGTTATCATGTGAAATGAGTCATTTTTCATTCCAGGAAGATAATTATCCCCATTTCTCTAGACCTAGAGTTCTTAATGGTTGTGTGTGTGTGCGCGCGCGCATGCATGTGTGCATGCACAATTAAAGTTTAGTAAAAATACACCAAAAATCAAAAGTGAATGTAACAAAATCATAAAGCTCAAGCATGGCTTGAATGAGGAGATATAAGAAAAGAACCGTAATTCACCCATTTGTGAGAGGTGGGAGGTCCGCAGCTGCTACCACATACATGTTTTTGGACTTTTTCAGCATATTGATTGATTGTAGCATATTGTGCTGATTTTTCCCCCTCTTTAAAAAATACTATTTGTTATATAAGATGGCTCTCTGGGAAGGGAAGGGGGAAGGATTGCTGGGGATAACTGTCAAGAAACAGAAGACATTAAGTTAAAAAAAATCCTTAAAGAGAATTCAGTCTCCCCCTTAAAAAGAGGGTTAATAAAAATAAAGATGCAAACTTTTTCCCATCCAAGTTCATGTATGTACTGAAATCTATCTTTGGGTGGAGTGAGGGATATCTGTGGTCCCCAGGTTAAGCATCTCTGATCTAGACTTTTAGCATTTACAAAGTGTTTTTCTTATACTAACTTTGTGAGGTAGGAAGTCAAGTCAGCAAGCAGTTATTAAGCACCTACTATATGCCATGTGCTGGTCTACACACTAAGGATACAAAGAAGGGCAAAACAATAGACCCTGCTCTTAAGGAGCTCAGCCTAATAGGGAAGACAATCTGCAAACAACTGTTTACAAAGAAGATACATGGAGCATAAGTTGGGGATAGTCACAGAGGGAAGGCACCTCAATGAAGGAGGACTAAGAAAGGCTTCTTGCAGGTGAGATTTTAGCTGAGATTTGAAGGAAGTCAGGAGGTGGAGGAAGAAGACTCTTCCAGACATGGAGGACAACCATTGACAATGCACAGAGCCAGGAGCCAGGGTCACATATATGAGGTACAGAAAGGAAGCTAGTGTCAAGTACAGTAACTATCTGCATTTTACTAAGAACTGCAGAGAGGGCATTGGGGGGCGGGGGGGACAGCCTCCATCTCAACCAATCGATAGCGCTGGGCCCAAGCCAAAGGCCCCAGACTGTGTTTGGTATCTTTCTTCTGTGCCCTCCTCAGTCCATTTTTCAGCCTCTCAGAAACGGCCATCCGTATGCTGATGGCAAGCCCCAAGGGTGGAGAAGATGCCCTGCCTCCTGAGTTGAGGACATTCAGACTGCCTTGGGAGAATTCCACTTGTCAGGAAGACAAAATCTGCCTCTCCTCCGCTTCCACCCATTGCTCCTACTCCTGACCAAACTCGCTCCTCTACCACCTGATAGGAGCTAGGGTCTCCCTGAGACTTCTTCGTTCTGAGTTAAACACGCCAAGTTTTTTTTGTGTTTGTCCCTTTTGTTTTCCACTGCTGCTCTTGTGGGGTGACCTCCAGTTACTTCAGTTCTTTTGTTCCTCTCAGTTTCCCCCCTTCCGTTCTAAGGAAGCTTGGAGTTACCTCACGTTACCTGCCCGGTGTAATATTCTCAAATTCCTTCCAGTTCTGCATCCAAACAAGGGCAACCCTTTCATTTGGGGCAAATACCAATGTTTTTGCTTCCCAAAAATTTGTTTCCTAGTACCTGGGCTAGAAGAGGTCCTAGAGATCATCCAGGCTGACAGATGAGGAAATGGAGACAAAAACAGGAGAAACAACTTGTCCTTGGCTTTCAGACTTCTTGTCCAGTATTCTCTTCACTGCATCACTGTGCCGTTTTTCTTCTGTGGCTCATGTCCCATGTCCTTTCTTCACAGGATCATCAAACACTGTGACAGGGGAGACCAAGAGCTTCTTCAGCTTTGCAAAATCAGTGAGTATTTGTAGAAATCTGACATGCAGCAGTTCATGTATGAGGGTGCCTTCCTAGCCAAGCTGGCTCTAGCTGGAGATCTGCAGTCAATAAGAGGAAACAAAAGCCTGTTAGCAGAAGAGCACTTGGGAAAATCCTCAGTCCCAAGCAGCTGGGGATGTTAAGCCTCTTGGAAGGAATCCCATGATAGTGTCAGAGGATGGTCAGAGGATACTCCAGTTAGAAGAAGGCTATCCACTTTTGAAATGTCAGAGAGGGGACTTGGAAATGGGGAGGGAATCTAAGAATGTGCAGGGGACAATGTGTTGAGAAATGCAAGCCCAAGTCCACTTCTGGGTGGGCAGAGTACACAGATGGGATCAGAAACTGGGAAGGGAAAGAAAGGGAGCCAACATTTATTAAGTGCCTACTATGTGCCAGGCACTGTACTAAGTGCTTTGCAAATATTTTCTCATTTGAAGGAGAGGGGATATTATGACCCTCATTTTGTAGATAAGGAAACTGAGTTAGACAGAGGTTAACTGACTTGCCCAGGGTCATACAGCTATTACGTGTCTTAGGCTGCCCTCAAATAATAGTAACTAACACTATAGTGCTTACTGTATGCCAGACAGATACTGTGCTAAGTGCTTTACAATTATTATTTTATCTTCACAACAACCCTGGGAGGTAAGGTTCTATTATTTATCCCATTTTATAGATGGGAAAACTTAGGAACACACAGCTAGTTGGTGTCTAAGGCCGAATTTGGGCTCAGATCTTCCTGACTCTAAGTCCAGGACAAGTCACACAGCAAATCAAATGCTAGAAGAAGTAATACAGGTATTGCTAGAAGGTTGAGTAAGTATAGATACATATGTACCAGACATACTGTCAATGTCTTCTGAAGTTATTCACCCTAGCAGAGTGTTTGATTTTCACTGGTAGGCTTATGCTGCATTTTTAAGAGCCTGAAGGAGCAGAACAATGGCTATAAAAATGAATTTACTAGCACCAGTTTTCTTCTGGTGTGGTAGGTGGGGAAAAATGCAAGAAATGCTCAATTTAATTTCACCAGAGATTGCTTGTGTATTGGGCCTATTGCCATGTACTGAGAACCTTTACTGAATCTGAATGTTCTAGCTAGAGTCTCAGGATCTGTATGGTGTCTCAGAAGGCATTTCATCCAAGCTATGTCTGAATAGGAATCTTTTCTAGAACATTCCCCAGAAGGAATCATTCAGCCTTGTATTAAAAACCTTTAGTGATGGGGATGTTATCACTTCTCAAGGCTTATCCCACATTGCTGATAGCTGTAATTATTAGCAGTTTCTTACATCTGAAGTCTGTGTTGCTATAACTTCCACTCACTGCTCCTACCTCTTATCAGGAGCCAGACTAAATGAGTCTCATCTTTCTGTGGTGACAGCTTTTCCAACACTTGAAGATGGCTAACATGTCTCTAGGCAATATAACAAGCATTTGTTATTACGGACCTACTTCCATGTCCTGGGTGGTGCAGTGGATAGAGCACTGAGCTTGGAACCAGGAAGATTCATCTTCATGAGTCCAAATTCAGTCTCAGACACTTAGCTAGTTGTGTGACCCTGGGCAGTCACTTAGTTCTGTTTGCTTCAGTTTCCTCATCTGCAAAATGAACTGAAGAAGGAAATGGCAAACCACCCCAAGATCCTTGCCAAGAAGACCCTAAAATGTGGTTACAAAGAGTTGGACATGACTGAAGACTTAACAGTACTGCTATGTCCAAGACACTGTGTTAAGTCTTCTCTTCTGTAGTTATCTCAATGGCACAATGGATAGAATGCTAGAACTGGAAGACCCAAGTTCAAATCTAACCTCAGACATTTACTACCTGTGTGGCTCTTCCTCAGTTTCCTCAACTATAACAAGGGGCTAATAATAGCACTTTCTAAGGTTGTTGTGAGGGTCAAAGGAGATCATATTTGTAAAGCGCTTAGCACAATGCCTGGAACATAGTAGGTGTTTAATAAATGCTTGTTCCCTTCTCTTAAGCTTCTCCCAAGATCCTTCCACTGAACCTCTTATCAAGACATGGTCTCCATTGTCCTTGTGATGTGCTCCAGCTTCTCCATGTTTCTCTTAAAATGCTTCATGCAAAACCAAACCCAACACTCCAGATGCCGTCTCACCAGAGCAGAGTTCCACAGGACAATAGATTCTCTCCTTCCATACATAGTTCTGCTCTTATGTGTCTTGTGCCACTATAGAGACTCATCATTAAGGACCTCATTTACTTGTTGAACTGAATTCATTAAGTGTCACAAAATGTCATTACTTGAATTTGTTAAGTAATTGTCCTTATTAAGAAGGATTAGACTTTGGCCATTTGGCCTTAGAAAACAGAAGGTAGAAGTTACAATGAGATACCTTTTGGTTCAATGTGAGGAAGAACTTCCTAATAATTATAGCTGTCCAACCCTTCCTGGATCACCTTGGAAGGTAGTAAGGTCCTCAATGCTGGAGAGCCTGGGTAACCACTCATAGGAAATGTTGCAGAAGGAATCTCATCTCCAGTATGACTTAATTGGCCTCACCATTTCTGTCCAGCTTTAGGGTTCAGAGATTCCAACTCCAGATGAGAAGAATTATATGTGTCAACTTGCATGATTGAGAATATGGAGTAACCATTGCCAGGAAGACCGTAATTTTCTTAATGTCATTCTATTACATCATCATGCTCAGAAATGTAGTTAATCTGAAGTTCCAGTCATGTAAGAATCAATTCATATTAACCTGGGTGCCTCAAGCTTATAGAATGTCAGAGTCAAAAATCCCGATAGAAGCTAGGACATAAGATGTCGAGGAGAAGGGAACAAGCATTTATTAAATGCCTATGGTGTGCCAGAACTGTACTAAATGCTTTACAAACATTCTCTCCTTCAATCCTCTCCACAACATTGGAAGGTGTAGGTACTGCTATGATCCACTGTGCCATTTATGCTGGAGAATCCAAATCCAGCCTCAGAAACTGACTAGCTGCGTGACACTGGACAAGTCACCTAACCTCTGTCTGCTTCAGTTTCCTTATCTACAAAATGGGGTTAATAATAGCACCTACCCCCCAAATTGTTGTGAGAATCAAATGAAATGGGAATGATAAAGTGCTTAGTGCAGTGCCTGGCTCAATAGTAAGCACTATATAAATGTTAGCTATAATTTTTATTCTTATTCTTCAAATGCAGCCTCAGACACTAGCTGTGTGATCCTAGGCAAGTATAGCAGCAAGAACCCCAGCATACACAGGAGGGCCTGCTGTACAAGTTCTTAGATCTCCTTTTCTAAAAGTAAAGCAACTTTTGAGGGATTAACAATCTTCTTTAATCACATATACCAACAGAGAAAATAAAAGGATAGAAATAAAGACCAACAGACATGGCTTCCAACTATCCGACCATGAGCAATACATATATCACAGATCAACATACAGACCCGACTGTCTGGCCATTACATACATACATAGTTACCAGAGAAAGAATCACCAACATCTGGGTTTTCCAAGCTGGGGGCCTCCTTAGTGCCCAGAGTCTCATATGACCCTCAGGATACATATACTCCTTTCAGAGCTGGAAGGCACAACCCTCTGACCCAGTGCCTCATTAGCAACCAGCACAAGGTGTGGGCCCCCATACAAACAAGCCTCCCCCAAATCAATCCTCCCTCAATAGCCCCCACCTGAGGCCTATCAATAGATGGGGAAGATTTTTAACTCCTATTACAGCAAGTTAGGTCAGGTCACATAGACTCAGTTTCCTTCCTTATCTGTGAAATGGAGATCCTGTGTGAGGATCAACACAGAACATCAGAGCTGGAAGGAAGGCTTAGGGCCTGTCTAGTCCAACTTCCTCATTTGATTGGAGAAGAGACTGGTTTCTTCCAGTTCCACAATTTCATGGGTCTGTGTTAGCACCGTCTCCTCTACTCACCATCTAACTGAAACCATTACATGTAATCTTTACCCTTCCAAGATAAACATTAAAGGTTTCCTTTCCCTTGAGATTTAATATCTTGGAGGATAATTATTTTTGTCCCAGAAAAGCAATGAAAAGACTGGATGCCCAGAAATGTGAACACTTCTCTTGATGACTGGTTTGAGGACAAGAATAGCTATTTTTGTGTTGCTGTAATTAACTCAGTGCCGACAGATTGCTGTGGGGAAGCAGACTGGTCCCAAATTACATTCACGTGTACAGAGTGTTTTCCCTTTTCTCCCCTAAATACAAGCTCCCATAACACAATGTTAACACAGTAATTGCATTGTGTACATGTTTGACTGAAGCATTCACAAAAACAAGGGTCCCTGTTGGAAACCGCATATGGTGAGAAGAGTGGGTCTGAGTCCTTTTGGCGGCAGCAGCAGGCTGAATAACCATGCCAATGGCAGTATGCGCTTATGGGTGGCCTTCAAACGTGGTGGAGTGTAAAGAACTCTGGGATGAAGGTCAGAGGATCTCATCTCAAATCCTGTTTATGCCACTTTTTATCTTTTGGCATCATGAGAACTTCACCATTGATCAATCAGTTTCCACATCTCTAATATGAGTTGGTTTGAAGAAATGATCTCTAGAGACCCTTCAAATTCTAAGTCAAAGGATGCATGAGTGCTCCGTAGGGATCTGATTTCAGCTACTTGGAGAAAGGCTCAAGGATGAAAAACCATGACCTCCCATTGCACATTAGGGCTAGAAAAGGTCTTCAAACAGAGAAGTTCAAACCTAGAAAAGTCCTGACAATGTAGCATAGTAAGTCTGTAAGACATCTTAGAGCTCATATACAATTTGCCCATTTTTCAGAGGTAGAAACTGATAAAGGGAATGTGCTTTCCCAAGATCCCACAGCACTTTACACACTTTAAAGTAATGTATAAATGTCAATGATATCATTATTTTTATTATGGAGGCATCACTAATGGAAGAATTAAATCTCAAACGTCCAAAGTTTAAGAGTTTGGTGGCACCTTCCCTTCCCCTCTCATGGTCACATCGCTTTGACTGGCTCTTTCTGTTCCCCATTTTTTCTAATGCTCTTGTCACTTCTGTCTGCAGTGGTGGCAGGTCGAGAAGGTGAACCCCATCAAGCTGTATGAAGAAAACAAAGTCATGGCTGGTTTTTCGCTCCTCAACCTCCTTTTCAGACAGGGCCGAGGAGGCCTGGTTAAAGGCGTAATGGACAAACTCATAGCCCTGTACAACGAGAAGAAGATCAAACCCATGGTTGACTCATTATGGGCTCTGGAAGAAGTAAGATTCTTGCTTTTCTGATAGCCAACATTGACATTTCAGCATGATATCTGAAGGGAAGAGTTCAGTAATCCCCTTTCCTAGCTTTTCAGATTCTTGTTAAACAACTACACAGTACAGTGCAAAGAATCCAGGATTGGGAGTCAGAGTAGTTGGATTTAGGGTTATATCTCAGGTCTGTCGCTCACTTTGTCTATAACCTTAGACAGGTCACTTGGTGTCTTTAGCCGTCAGTAAAATGATTAAAGTAGAATAGCAGTTCTCAGAGTATGTATGGTCTGGAGCCCCTGGGGAGTCACAAGACCCTCCGTAGGGTTTTGTGGGCTCAAAACTATTTTTATAATAATACTAAGTTGTTTTACCTGATAATACAGTAGGCATTGATAGATATAACCCACATAAACTAAAACTCTGTCCTCAATCATTTTTCAGCATGCAAAGGGGTCCTGATGGCCAAAAGTTTGAGAATTGCTAAACTAGAGATTTCTGAGGTTTCTTCCAACTCTAAACTATAAGTCCTGTGAACTAAATTAGTTCTTGCATTAGAATCGATGCTGTTTTCAAGTCCTGGATCTATGACTTCCTTGAAATATGACTGAATAAATTTTCTTACCTCTTCAGTCCTGTTTCTTCACCCATAAAATGGCAAGTATGAGATATGGGGTAAGGGTGAGGAGGTAACACTGAACTCACTTCTCTCCTGGTGAGTTGTGGTGAAAGAGCCTTGTTACCTGAAAGCATCAAGGCATGTGAGTTATGGTAATCTTTTGTTTAAGATAAATGTGTGATTTCTGCAAAATGGAGGACTGGACTCCTAGGATGGCATTGATAGGGATTATTAAGAGGAGGAGCTTTGGTCACAGAAACCATTTACAGAAAATGTTCTTTTTTATTTTGAGTTTAATACACACCAACGAATATAAACATTTAGCTATACAAAGAAGGACAGAAAGAAGATAGTCTGTGCAACTGTGAATTTCTATTATGTCCAGTTTATTTGAGGATTTATTAAACTGGACATCATAGTACCACAACTACCCTGCTTGTCTGGGTCCCCTTTGGAACTTAAAGAAACTGAAATAAAACCAAAATGTCATGATCCCACACAGCAAAAGCATGGCAGAATTTGGTGGGCCTGTAAGACAGAGGGCTAGTCCTGCCTCCCAACACTAGATTTACAGATGTGACCCGACTGTATCATTAGTAAAGGTGGTGTCACTGAAATGAACCAAACCCTCTCACATATCATTGCATTATTGCCAAAGACTTGGAATAGCTGCATAAAATGTCATTGAGCACACATGTGACAGGAAAGGAAGCATCTACATCCTGCAGTAGGGTAAGGCATGATGGGCAGAGAGCTCTGGGCTGGGCCGGTAGCCCTCAAATATTGGAACAATGGACTCTGTATGCTAGGCAGGGCAGGGAGCATCCTCTTGGCAGTTTTGTAGGAAGACAGGGACAAGACTG
Organism: Potorous gilbertii; assembly: GCA_028658325.1. Lineage (NCBI taxonomy): Eukaryota > Metazoa > Chordata > Mammalia > Diprotodontia > Potoroidae > Potorous > Potorous gilbertii. Next base: position 148,619,204 of record CM053769.1, read on the forward strand.
ACCCAATTCAATTCAAGAATTTATTAAGCATCAAAACCATATGCTGGGTGCTGCCGCCACGTGAAGTTTCAATAAGGCACAGTCCCTGCCCTCATGGAGGTTGTAACTAAGTTGGTACACAACTGGAGTCAGGAAGACAGTTGTTCAAAGGCAGCATAAGGCATTTGCTAGCTGTGTGGCTTTGGGCAAGTTATTTAGCCTCTGGCTTACCTTGGTTTCCTCATCTGTAAAATGGGATAATAGAAGCACCTCCTTCCTTCCCAGGGTTGTTGTAAGGATCTGGTGTGGTCCCTGTGCCTGACCCCTTGTAAGAGCTGCATAAATGTTAGCTGTTATTTTATTATGGTTCGTATACAGACAAAACAGAAGTACTGATGATGTGGAATACTTCATAAATGTATCATAGAGTTGCAAGCAATTTGTCATTTCTGAAGGGGATGCTTTTACTGACTGAGAGAAGGGATCAAGGGGGAGGAGTCATGAAATAAGCAATGGTAGAATTGGGTTGAAAAGGATGGGCAGGAATTTAACAGGTGGCAAGGAGAAAATGATTTGTTTCAAATATTTGTGGGTATCCAGTCTTGTCAGGGTGTGAAATTTCTATGTGAGCAATCCTTCCATTGACAGATTGCAGCCCTTACATCCTGGGAAGAGGTTTAAGGAAAATAGAGGTAAAGGGGCCTCTCCAGTGTCATTCAACTACTCATTATCAGAAGAAGGATGTGACGCCAATCTTTTTACCTCAAGTTTAGGGTTTTATTTCTTATGCTTACAGAGCAAAAGCAGATCTTCAAGAAGGTTCAGGGAACATGTTGGTCAGAAGGTAAAGTATAAGATCGTTAGTATATGGCAAAAGGCTGAAAGGGAAGGTTTCAGAATGTGGGGGTTCTGACTGCTAGGCTAAGGATTTCGAACTTCAGTAGATAATAAAGAGCTATTGGAGCATATTGAGCAGAGAAGGGATAAGCATTTGTGCTTCTATTCAGAAAGAAGACAAATCCGTTTTGGATGATGGAAAGGACAGTAAGGAATGGGTGGGGGGAGGAATACATCCTTCATCTGGAGAGGGAACGTCACACAAAGAAAATCATGGCATCACCAAAGGAACAATACTCTAAAATCATTCACCGTTTCCTGCTTAACAATGAAAAGATTCTGGCCTACTTCTAAAATTGGGTGAGGCAGTGTGGTATAGTGGATAGAGCAAAAACCTTGGAATCGGAAAGACCTGGGTTCATATCCCACTCCAGATGCTTGGACAAGTCAGTTCATCTCAACCTCGTTTTGCTTATTGGTAAAATGGAAGCCTTACAAGATTGTTATGAAAATCAAATGAAATGTTGTATGTAAAGCACTCTGAAAATCTTTAAGTGCTATAAAATGTCAGCTGTTGTTATTATTTAAATTAACAGCAGTATCCCGGAAGGACTAGCTTTACAGGGTCAGGGATGACTGGCAGCATCCACACCTTTATTGCTAACGGATGTTTCTGATGCTGTATGGCAGTGACCTCTTTATTTTTTGGCAATATGGACAGATATCCATTTAATGTTGTAGTTGGATCAGACTTAGTCATTTGTGTATTCAGGGCCACTGTTGGGTCAGACAAAGTGAGTCATCGAGCCCACACAATTTCCTAGTGCCAGAAGACAGTTTGTAGTACTTAGTACTTGCTTGCTAACCACTGGAGGAAAGTGATGATGATTCTCGCCCCCAAGAAATTACTTTGAAAGTCAGCTTTATAACTTCATGCAAGAAATATAAAGCCCTGAGAGACCCAAAGAAAAGTTTCTCTACTTTACTTTGGCTCTAACTGGTTGTGATAATAACATCAGGCATCACTAGAGATTCTTTTCAGCCACCGATTTCTAGATTTATTATGAATTTTAAGGAATTGTAGGGACTAGGCTTGCAAAGCACAAGATGTATGGCTACACAGATCAGAAGATTCCAGCTTGGCCTTCTTGCTGCTTTTGCTGTCATTCCCTCTGCTGATTATAAACTCCATGGAGAGAGGGCCCAAGTCTTTTCCCAACTTTGTATTTCCCAGGTGTCAAATACATAAATATTTGTTGAGCATATGGATTTCATAACACTGATAAGATTGTTCAGTGTGCTTTAAGATGCCTTGCTTCCCAAAGTACTTTAAGAAGACTTGAAAAAACCATGATAGGGGTCTTCTAATATCTGACTGAATGTCATATGAAAAAAGGATCAAACTTTTTCTTCTTGGCCTCAGTGGCTCAATGTAAAGTGGGAGGAGCTTGCTGGTCAGGTACTTCTAGGAATCCATTCGGGCCTTGTGCTAATAAATACTTTTTTTCATGACTGAGATGAAGATATAAATGGAATACTTCTCAGATTTGTCAATGACACAAATTTAGAAGGGCTAACAACTACATTGGATGACAGAATCAGAATCCAAAAGGATATGAACAGTCTAAAAGGACTGACCTGATCCAATAAGAGATATTTAACATATGTAAATGTAAAGTCCTACATTTGGGTTCAAAAAATCAACTTTATAAGTACAAAACGAGGGAGTTGTGTCTAGACAAGTGGAAAGAATATAGGGCTTAATCAGTCAACAAGTCTGTCATTCAATGAGAGTTTATCAAGGGATTACCATGAATAAAGATGATGGTGATGATGATGGTTAACATTCATATAGTGCCTACTATGTGTGAGGCATTGTGCTAAGTGTTTTACCAATATTATTTCATTTGATCTTAACAACAACCTTGAAAAATAGATGCTGTTATGATCCCCATTTTTACAGATGAGGAAGTTAAGTGATTTTCCCAGGCTCACATAGCTCCTAAGTGTCTGAGACCAAATTTGATTTCAGAACTTCCTGACTTCAGGCCAGGGCCGCTATCTACTCTGTCATCTAGTTACTTGTATAGACTCAGTATGAATTAATTGTGTGACAAAGCAGTGCAAAAAGTAAATGTAATCTTAGGTAGATACTATCTAGAACATCTGAAGTAATAACCTCATTGGACTCCTTTAGTTGAACTCTCTCTGGGTTACTATGCTCATTTCTGTTTGGTGCATTTTAGAAAAGATACTGTCAAATCAGAGAGGTTCCAGTGCAGGGTGACCAGTATGATGAGGGACCTTAAGACCTTGCCATGTGACAATCATTTGAATATTCGGACTGAAAAATAGAAGACTTAGACGAGGCTTGGGAAGAGGGAAGGAGCATGATAATTATCTTCAATTATTTGAAGGGTTTTCATATGGAACAGGGATTAAACTAGTTCTCCCTAGCACTCCTAGGGTAAAATTATGAAGTAATGAGTGGAAATTGCACAGAGGTAAATTTAGGCTTCATGTGAGGATAAATTGTATAACAATTGGAGTTATCCAAAAGTAGAACAGACTGGCTTAGGCAGTCTTAAGTTTCCCCTACTTTAAATCTTTTAAGAAGATTGGATGACCACTTGTTGAGAATGTTGTAGAAAGGGGATTTCTATTTTTTTGAAAGTAACATGTTTAATTTATTATATACTTTTTAAAAAAATAAGTTGTATGTAATAGAGATTTACAACTTCACACATAGTCCTCTTTTTAATAAATTTTGACTATGTTTTTTGCTTTTATTTCTCCTAGATTTCTCTCTCCCTTCTCCCAGAGAGCAATCCTATATAGCAAAAAATTCTAATTTTAAAAAAAGAATGAAAAAAATTCAGCAAAACCAATTAATATATCCAAAAAAAATTTGATATTATATGCAATGTTCCACACTCTTATACTCCAACCTTTGCAGAGAGTGGAGGTAGCTAGCTGTATCCCCATATCTCTTCTTTGGGACCAAGCTTATTCTTTATAACTTTCAACATTCCATTTTTACTATTTTATAATACCACTTTTCTGTTGTTCTTTGTAGTAGTGTAACTTTTTTTTCCAATTTATTTATTTAGTTTTAGTTTTTAACATTCATTTCCATAAGATCTTGAGTTCTAAATTTTCTCCCCTTCCTTCCCCTCCCCCTGGAGAGGGCATTTAATGAGTACATGGTGCGGGTGGGACTAGATGATCTTTGAGGTCCCTCATAGCTCTGATAATTCAGTGGTTCTGTGGTTCAGATACAGATGGAACAAGGTAGCCATTAATCCCCTACCAACTAAGAGATTCTCAATTCTTTGTTTATGTTTCTGTTAATGGATCAAAAAAAATACTCCATTTATTAATCAATTTAAAGATAATGGTTGAGAAGTTTGGAGTAGATAGTCCAGATCAAAATCCTGTGATATTTCTGTGAGCTCACTAACTTTGTAAAATTCTAGTGGGCAGATTATATATGAAAAAACGTCTATCAGCCATTTAACAAGCATTTGTTAAGCACCTACTACAGTGATAGGCACTGTATTACAGATATAGATACAAAAGTGAGACAAATCTCTCCCTTCAGGGAGGTTGCATTCTACTGGGATAGATACAATATGTCCACAGACACAAATAAATACATGGTTCTTAGGGTGGATAATGGAGGAAATTGATCACTGGAAGAACTGGAAAGGCCTTTTGAAGGCAGTGGTCCTTCAGCCGAGTCTGAAGAGAGTTAGGGATTCCAAGGGTTGGAACTGAGCAGGAAGAGCCTTCCTGGCATAAGAACAATCTGTACAAAGGCCCAGAGACAGGAGATGGTCATAACAGGGAGGCCAATTTGGCTGGAACACAAAGTACCTGAGGGGGTGCAATGTGTCATCAGCCTAGAAAAGCAGACGGAGTCAAACTAGGAACAGCTCTAAGTGCCAAACCGAACAGTTTCTGTTTTATTCTAAAGACAATGAGAAGCCAGTGACATTTTTTCATCAGAGAAGTAATATCATCAGCTCTGTGCTAAAGGAATATCAGTTTGGCAATTTTGGGGAATGTGAACTGGAAGAAGGAGGAAGCTAGCTGGAGGAAGACCCATTAGGGAGCTTCTGCCATAGTCTAACTGCTGGAGGATGAGGACTTGAAGTGGGAAGAAGGGATAGATGTTGGGGAGGCATGTCTGACAAGATTTGGCAGCTTAATGGATTGGAGGGAGAAATGAATGAGAGGAAAGAGTGGAGGATAATTCCTAAGGGTTTGCATCTGGGTGAATGAAGAAGAGCATAGCTCTGTACAGAAACAGGGAAGTTAGGAAGAGGAAGGCTTAGAGGAAGAGATGATGAGTTCCATTTTGTATGTGTTGAGTCTGAGATGCATTCAGGTGGCAATAAAGGAGACATGTAGAAAAGTTGTAGGACCATCGATCCTCTGTAACTGAGGAGGAGGAGAGGATGGGAAATGATGCTGAGGAAATTGGAAGGATGGACTGTGTAGTGAGAGGAATCTCATAAATGATGGCTTCCTTATTCTCTGTGAATTGTGAATAAAGGTCCTCCACTGAGACGAAGTCCCTAGAGAGTAGATGGCATGGGCAGCTTGAGAAGGAAAGGTCTGGGACATTCCCTTTGAGATGAACAGTCTATCAGTGAAGAGCAAAAGGTTTGGCATGCAGCGAAGGGGTCCAGAAATGGAGAAATGGAAAGAGCCATCCAGAAGTGGGGTTTAGAAGAGGACGAGTGCCAGCAGGTCAACAACTGAACAATGAGGCAAAGGGTGGAAGAGTGAGGACAGTCAAGCTGGTTTACCAAAGAATTTTTGAAGGGAAGAAAATGATGCTAGAGCAGGTTTGGTGACCTGGGAAAGCAGAAAGGAGTGGAGTGACTTCAGTCAATCAACTTTTACTAATGACCTACCATGTGCCAAGCACTGGGGATATAAATATGAAAAAGCCCTCAAGGAATTTACACTCTAATGGGAGAAGAGGACACACAAAAGGAAGCAAAAAAGCCAGGGTTGGGAAAAGAGAAGGTACAGATGGGGAGTGGGATGGGGGATGGGGAAGCATTGTCAGTCAGAGAAGCCCCAGGGTTGTGTAGCTAGAGGAGAAATGACTTGAGGTTGCAGTGAGGTTGCAGTGAGGATGTAGAAAAGGCTTAGAAGGGGCAAGGCACAGGAAGAAGAGAAAGGACATTAGGGAATAGTCAACCAGAAAGAATTTCAAAATTATAGATTGTGGAGGGAGAACATCTGTGGGTGAGTAAGGTGAGATTAAAGATATACCCGTCTATTTGAGACTGAGGTAGAGTAAGGGTAGAGATCAAGGAAATAAAGGTTGATGAAACTACAGGGTTCATCAGGGTAACTGAAAAGATATCAACATTTAACTTAAAGCCCCTAGGTCTGTATCCCTAGATCTATGTCCCCAGGGGCTAAACTATTCACTAAGCAATCAACATTCATTAAATAAAACATTTATCAAGTGCTTACTGTGTGCCAAGCACTATGGGAGTTATAAAGTTATATGGGAATTAGATTAAGATGTGGTCTCTTTTCTCTAGGCCCTTACTATCCACTTGGGGAGGTGCATGTCAGTGAAAAACTGAGCACAGAAAACAGTAATGCAAGTTAGAATGTAAGTTCATGAATGCCTTACACACTGTAGATATTTGGTAGATGCTTGTTAAATGGAACCTTTAAACTAATACATGAAGAATATAAAGTGGCCTGCAATTAGGTGAGAGAGGAGTGGCTTCCAGCCTGCCTGAGTGAGGTGTGGGTAAAGCTTCTTTGAGGAAGATGACATTGGAATTAGTCCTTGATGGCACATGGAGATGAGGAGGAGGGCAGACAGAGAAAACTGGGAGCAAACTTGCTCAACAAGGCAGAAGCTGTGACAGGTATGTAATCCAGTTGGGTTTGTTTGTTTGTTTGTTTGTTTTGCTTTCATTTTTGCATTTGTTTGTTTTTTTCAGGTCAGGATCATTTCAAGGGAGTTTCCTGGCCCTTTTGAAAGTGGCTTTGCTCTTTTGGCCATCAAACCTAACAGAAATGTTTCCTTGGCTTCCACTTATTAAACCTCGGTGCTTGCAGAAGCAGAGTGATGCTTTTGGGGACTAGGAAAGGACACAAAATAGTTACCCTGTAATAACCTATGTTAAATATCCCCCTGCCTTTTGCCCCTCTCCATGAGTGTTACTCCTTTGTGGTCAGAGTACTGGACATGGATCAAAAGAAGATGACTTTTGTGTGCTGTGTGGAAGGGCAGAATTCTCTTCTAGATGTCTGTTTACCTGTGTGTATCTCTGCCTGACTTCAGGGATCTTGGGGGAAGTTATTGATGATTGGTGTACACTGAAAAGAGACGAATTCAAGGTAATGCAGGTTTTTGTCTGAGCACGGGATTGCGATCCCACTTCCCCATCTTGTTGAGTGATTGTACCCAGGAAATGGCTTGATATAATTGACCACAATCAGTTTTGAGATAAGTGTCTAGCAGAAAACCTCAAGAACTGATCTTCAGAATTTTAGCAGTGACTTGAGTACAGGAGTAGATATTATGATTTTCATATTTACAGATGAAAAGGAAGTAAGAAAGATTTAGCTAATTCATTGGACACCACTAGGATCCAAAGCATCCTTGCCCAGATAGAATGAATTGAAAGTGTCCAGGTGATGTCACTGGTCAGTGATGTTATAGAAGGATTCCTGGTTGAACTAGAGAGCTCTGAGGTCCCATTCAGTTCTGAGAGTCTGTGAATCTATGACTTGTCATTTTCTCCTCAGTCAATTTCTCTTAAACTTTAAAACTTTTCTGGGGGGAGGAAATGCTTTAATTCAAAGGAATTTTCAAAAGTCCTAACCTTATGTAGTCCCCTCCTCCTGTGCTTAGTAGGGTAAAGAAGGCCAGGAGGGGTCCAACAAAAACTAGATTTTGAAGGAATAGTATTACATCTCCATCTATCAGGGTCACATATGCACATTTATACAGATACATACACTCATCCATCCACTATATGAGCAGTTCATTGCCTCTCCAAGCATCCAGTGTAAAAGTAGCCCTTGTTTGGGGATGACTTTAGTCTCTGGGTGGCTCATCCCATAGCAAGCTCATAAGCACTGGGCCAAGGCAGATTTATTTTTTTTCTGCCAGGCACTTCTCTTAGAGGGCTGTGAGCTGAACGATGAATGGGTGTTCCTGATGAGGAGAAGGCACACCCTTGTTGTCAAGCCTGTCACTTGGCTGAAAAGAATCCAGAAGTTGGCATTCTTCTCGAGCCAAGTGAGAGGCGGATTGACATTGCTATTTGCTGCATTTTGAGTGACATCATAGAGACCTTGGCTGTAGTTATTTTCTTCCAAAGTCAAGATGCTAGTGCTTACATCAGTTTGAAGGATTTTTTTTTTTTTTAAAAAACATGTGAGTGTATGTGACTTTAGGCAGGAAGCCCAGAGTCAGCCCTCAGCTCTTGCTCTCTTATAAAGGGAAATAGAGCATTGGGAAAAGCACTGCTTTGGGAGGCAGAGGACCTGGCTCTTAATTCTCACCCTGCTACTTCCTCTCTGGGTAATGTTGAACAGGTCACGTCACCTCTGAGCCTATTTTCTCATCTATAAAGCAAGAAAGGTTGGAGTAGATGGCCTCTGGTGTCTTCTTTCAGCCCTACATTATGACCCTGTGATCTTTTCTGTTCTTTCTGTGACTTCTGCGCCACCGCTGCCCAGCCCTTAAAGTGACTCAGCAAGTATTTATTGATTACCACTTGTGCCTTGAGCGGTCTCCATTCCTAGGAGACATAATGACTTTTAAATGAGACATTCATTTCCTGCATGCTCAGGAAATGGTCAATCCTGTCATTTTATAGATGGGGAAACTGAGACCCAGAAAAGGAAAGTCTTTGTTTTTTGTTTTTCCCAAGCCCACGCAATCACTAGTATTAGTTGGCATATATGCAGCACATTAATGTTTGCAAAGGGCTTTCCGTATATTCTCTCACCTGACCCTCACAACCCTGAAAGATGGGTGCTATTATCCTTGTTGTAGCTGATCCTGTTCCTCATTTTACATGTGAAGAAGCTAAGATCCAGAAGTGTGAGGTCATTTGCCCAGGGTCACACAGCTAACAAGTGTCAGATTCGAACCCATCTTAACTCACCTCCTGGACTATTGTAGCAGCCTCGAGTCTCTCCCCATTCTGCTCAGCTCTCAAAGTTAGGGCCTGACATGTCACCTCAGTCCTCAGCAAACTCCAAAGGTCCCTTATTATCTCCAGGAGAAAAGAGGAACTGCTTTTTGGGGGAATTTAAAACTCTTCATACCGTGGTTCCATCCTAGCTTTCCAGCCCCCTTACACATCATTTCCTTTCTTATACTTTTCGGTACAGCCATATGGATAGAACAGCTAGGTGGCTCAGTGGATAGAGTGCCAGCCTGAAGTCAGGAAGACTCATATTCATGAGTTCAAATCTGACCTTAGACACTTCCTAGCTATGTGTTCCTGGACAAGTCACTTCACCTGTTTGCCTCAGTTTCCTCATCTGTAAAATGAGCTGGAGAAGGAAATGGCAAACCACTGCAGTATCCTTGCCAAGGAAACCCCAAATGGGGCCATGAAGAGTCTGGTACACCTGAAACGACTGAACAACAACAGCCACATGGACCCACTACTGTCCATCTCCTCCCTCTATGCTTTTGTACTGACTGACCCCTATGCCTGAAATACCCTCTTTCTTCACCTCCACCTTAGTTCCCCAGGTTTATTTCAAGATTCAGGTCAAATCCCACCTTCTTCAGGAGAACTTAACATGTCTCTCCTTCCCCCAGTAGTTGCTGGTACCTTCCCTTTCAAGGTTACCTTCCATTTACTCTGTATAATTTATATGTACCTAATGGTTTATATTTAGTTTTCCTCATTTCAATATGAGCTCCTTGAGAACAGGGGCTCTCATTTGCCTTTCTTTGTATCCCTAGCATTTAGCACCATACCTGGCACACAGCAAGTATCTAATAAATGCCGGCTGCCTGCCTGACTCTTCCACTATGCCAACTACAAACAGGAGCTAGACCTGCTACATTCGTGCTGACCTGTGTTAAAGTCTTGCCCATCCTTAAAACGCCAACTGAAATTTTACCTCTTCTGGGAAACCTTCCCTCATCACCCTTAATTAGCAACAACCTTTCCTTACTGGGCCTCACAGAGCCCTCTGTGCTACTCTATTCCATTTACCTGCAATACTGTGTATCATTCTTGTTGATAACCTTACACCAAATGAAGTTCCATGAGTGCAAGGATAGTGTCTCATCTTGTCTTTTCTATCCTAATGCATGCTCAGTAAACTGAAATTTGCCCCCATTTTAAAGGTCCAGAGAAGAGAGATGATTTGCCCCAAGTCACCCACCCAGTTCCTCAGATTCCAAATCCAGTGTTCTTTCCACTCTTCCATGAAATCCCTTTGCCTCGATTGCCATTTGATTTGCTACTGTCCAACCTTCACCCCAACACAGCATGTAAGGGGAGCAAAGAAGGCCACAGAAATCTATAGCCACAGTAAACCATTCCCTGTAGTTACAGTTACAAAACACCAAAAGAAAGATACCAATCATATGGCCAAACCAAATATTTCATATCAGTTAGAAGATAAATACACCTGATAATGGGACTGAACTCTTTGCCATTCAGCTGACTATGTGGGTATCATGAAGCTATGACTGATACATGTGTTTCACTGGGGAAGGAGGCTGGGCTATTAATTGGTCTTTGTGTAATGGGCAGAAGAAATATCCCTTCTGTCGCTAAACACTGGAGTTGTTATGTACCTGCCATTGCACATGCAGTGGAAACTTAGGATGAATGCAAGTTGACCTTACCCTTGAGGAAAAGGAATACAATAACTCATCAGGTTACACATGGAGAAATAAGTGGAGCTGGTGTCAGGTCCGGGGTATGTGTGAGATGTGGTGGTGGTCAGTGGAGCCCAGCCTGACCGGTGCGGAGGATATGTGGAATCCCAGAATTGGAAGGGACCCTTAGAGGTCATATGGTCCAGCTGAAAAAGCCAGCATATCTCTGCAACATTTCCAGCAAGTGAGAGTTAACAGAGGTCTGTTTGTAGACTTCTAGCCATTTTTTTGGATGCTTCTCAACATGAGACAGTGCTGCTTTAGTTCTGTCTTTTACAGTCAACTTTTTACTGCAATTCTGATCCCTCTTCTACATGACAACCCTCCAGGTATTCCAGAACAGTGATCAGGGCCCTCTGCTGGCACCCAGAAGTTTGTTTGAAAGACTGAAGTGGGCAGGAAAAGGAAGTGGGATTTGGGCCAAGTACATAGGCAGAGATCATCATGAGCACTTCCCATGAGGACCAGACTCAAAAGTTCCTGAGGGGTGAGATTGTAAACTCCTTGAGGACAGGGCTCTTGCCTTAATTATCCTTGTGTCTTCCCTCCTACTGAGCATCAGAGCTGTCACAGATAGGCACAGGTCCTTTATTACAGGGAGAAGCAGGCTGGACTGGGAATTCAGAGGCCTAGGCTCGGTGTCCGTCTCTGACATTTCATTGCTGGGTGACCCTGAGCTGCTGGAGTCACCTCACCTCTGTCTGTTCCATTTTCCTCATTTGTAAAAGGGTGTGTGTGTGTGTCGGGGGGGAATATTACCACCAACTACCTTAAACTATTGTTGTAAAGTACTTTGTAAGCTCAAAGCACTAGAGAAATGTGAGCTTAGAGAATATCTAAGGGGATTTGGAGTAGTTGGTGGGACAACGGATAGAAAAAGGAACTTGAGCATTTCCTAGTTGGGTGACTCTGGGCAAGTCACTTCTGCCTGCCTCAGTTTCCTCAACTGTAAAATGAGGATCATAATCACTTTACCTCCCAGGATTGTTGTGAGGACCGAGTAAGCTAATATTTGTGAAATGCTCTGCAAACCTTGAAGTGCTACATAAATGCTAGCTATCGTTATTTTTTATTGTCTTTACATGAGTGAGTAGGAATCAGGCTAGTTAGCTCAGGCAGGTATGCCAACCTCTTTGGTTATAAAAGATAGATTCTAAAGCAGGTTTCTTACACTCTATAACATAACATCCTATGTTTTCTGATTTCAGTTATTTTATCTCCTTTCCCTTAGTTACCTGAAAAATCATTTTAAACCCTTCTTCAGTTTCAGGTACACTAAGAGGAAGGAATGGAGGTCGAGAGAATGGGAGGAATTGAGGGGACTCCCCAGAGGCCAGGCACAGACTGGTGGCCAGCAGGAGGGACAAAGACCCCCTCCCTGGATATATCTCAAACTACCATGACCTCTAGCAGGGAGGTGTTATGGTATAGTGAGAAAAGAGGCAGCTAGGTAGCCAAGTGGATAGAATATTGGACCTAGAGTCCCAACAACTTGAGTTCAAATCTAGCCTCAGGCACTTAATGTGTGACCCTGGACAAGTCACTTAACTGCTGTCTGCCTCACTTTCCACAACTGTAAGAATGGAGATAATGAAAGCACCTACCTCCCAGGGTTGTTAGAATCAAATGAGATCATACTTGCTATGTGTTCAGCACACTGTTTGGTAGGTGCTTAATAAATGTTTGTTCCTTTTCCTCCTGGAATGGAATTCTGAAGACCTGAGTTCAGGTTCAGCTTTGCCATCAATATGCTGTGTGATCTGCAAGTCAGTTCCCTTTGTAACCCTCCATTTTTTCATCTGTCAAATGATGGTGATGAACTAGATGCTCTCTAAATTCCCTCCTCATCTTATGGTCTAGCACCCCTTCCTTCTCTGCCATATGGGGATTCTAAACCTCCCACAGCTGTTTTCTGGTTCCCTTTGCAGCACCTGTGTTTGGGCTTGTACACCTTCTGTTTCCAGAAGGCGTTTCATGCAAACAATGTCTGTAGCTCTTAGGGACACAAGGAAAGCTTGGACTTTGTGTGTTCTTATCATTTGGCGCAGCCAACTAGAAACATATGCTGGTGATTGCATTTAGCAAAAATCTCAGCAGTGCCATCCTTCTGTTTGTAAAACTCTCAGTTCTTTTGCAGGAGTGATATTTTAAAGGGCCATGTTGTGTTTACATATGCAGTGAGCTGCTCGTTGGGGAAGCCGTAGAAGGGAGTATTAGCCTTGAAAAGAGCCTCACAGGACAGCTTGCCAAGCAGAGTGGTTATCCCTCTGCCACATCCAGGATGAGCTGTCGTTCAAACTTCTAGCAATCAATCAACCAGCATTGATGGAGTACTTATAATATGCCAGGCACTATGCTGAGCATGGATGACACCAAGGCAGAAACGAAACAGTCCCTGCCTACCGAGAGCTTCCATTCTTTCGGGGGGGATGTGTACATAAAAATATATTCCAAACAAAATAAATTCAAGGTAATTTGAGAGGAGGCACCAGGGAAGGAAGGCCCCCTGCACATTCTGGTGGTGATTCAGCTGAACTTAAAGGGAATTACTAAATAGTCATTGTTTCTCTTTTACTCAGGAACTCTGAGGGTCTTCCCCTCCCAGTTTGATTTTTTTTTTTTTTATTAAAGGGGCCATCTCTTGAGTAACTACTTAAAGAGGCCTATCCATGAAATGGGTGTATCTCACTCAAAGTGAGAATGTGATAAGACCTTAGCCTGGAAAGGCCAGAGTCTCCCATTGCATCGTGGGCCATCTCCAGCCATACTGATGAATATCAGGCCACTGGACCCAGATGGCTCAGGAGAAGAAAGTGAGGTTGGGAACCTTGCACAGCCCTCCCTCACATCAAAGTCAACTGCAAGTCATGTCATCTTGATGCCATGGTTCTCTTTGAGAACAAAAAGGAAATGAAGGATTCTAAGAAGTGAAGGTTAGAAGGAAGAACAATCAAGATCTAGGGACAGCCTCTGTGTGTCCACACATGAACATGGAGTGTCACATGTGAGGCATAACCAGAAAGCCACTTGGCTGGATTATAGAGTGCCTGAAGGATATGATTGTAGAATAAGGTGATATCATTTGGAGCTAAATTGGAATCAGACTGCAAGGAAATGTATGGGATATGTAACGTGAGGAAAAGTGAAGTCAAAGACGGTGTCGAGGCTGCTGGCCTTCCCTTGAAGATCTGTCATAATGGGAACTCATTACCTGTTGGGGCACCCATTCATTCCATTGTTAGTTGGCCCTGAATGTTATCAAGTTTTGCTTATTTTGAGCTGAAACCTGTTCTAACTCTCCTTTCCCCACTCCCTGTCCCTCTCCTACCACACAGCTCATATTTCTCTGCTCAAGAATCAAGTAGAACAAGGCTAACCCTCATCTTGCTGAGATCCATTCAGATACATGCAGCAGTCATGCTGTTCCTCCTAAGTTTTCTCTTCCTCACTTTAAAATATTCCCAGTTCTTTCAGCTGATCCTTATGTGTCAGAGCCTGGAGTCTCCTCCCTGCCCTGCTTTGAGTCGCTATGCCTCAGAGATTCTGATTTACAGAATAGTCATCTAGTCCAAATCCTTTCTTTTATAAATGCATAGACAAGTCTGGAGAGGAGAAGGAATTTCTCCACAGCCAATAAGCCAGTGAATGACAGAGCAGGGACTTGAACTCAGCCCTTCTGGGTTTATTGAGGCAGTTATATGGCACAATGGAGAGAATGCTGGGCCTAGGGTCAGGAAGTCCTGAGTTCACTTCTGACCTCAGACACACTGTGTGACCCTGGGCAAGTCACTTAACTTCTGTCTGTAACTGTAAAATCTCCTTCCCAGGGTTGATGTGAGGATCAAATGAGAGTGTTTGTAAAATGCTTAGCACAGCGCCTGGCCCATAGTGGGTGCCATATAAATGCTTATTCCCTTCTCGCTCTACTACACTATGCCCTTTCCACTTTGCCAAGCTCTCTATGGACATGAAATACAGAAAGTAAATTCCAGAAAAAAAAATAAGATTTTCACTTGGAATTGTAGGCCTTAGAACCTGTAGGTATGAACTCCATAAGCCTTTGCCATCTCATTGATTTACTGGCATCAACAGGAAGGCAGAGAGGATGGCCCAGGTTAAGAAATAAAGGCACTGAATCACAAACTTTCAGAACAATCTTACTTTGTATGTCCCAGAAATAAACTTTTTTGACAGATGGGACTTGTCATTGTCTTTCCCAAGGCTATCTGAGCTTAAGTCTTTGTCTCCAATTTATGTGTTAATTCTGCAGGGTGAGGGCCATGGCTTGACTCCCTGTCTTAATCACATTGGCCATAAGAACAGCAGCAAGACGGGGGCTGACATTGAGTGAGCTTGAGAAAAGGCATCTCTGCTCCAGTGAATCATTGTTTTTGGAAATTGTACGTGATTACTCATCCCCCAGACCTTGAAGAAAAAAGATTTGGGTGAGAGACAGAGAGGAATCATTTCATTCTTCAAGCCATACCCAATGACATTTCAGGACTTCACAATAGCCATGATTTTATCTGTGTGGGCGCCCCCTCCACCTACATGTGTCCCAGACCCTCCGGGTGTTCATAGGTTGTTTTTATGACTTACTTGTCATAAAATGAATCCTGTTGAATAATCTCCCTGTACTGAGAAAGATAGGTCTCAGGTTACAAACACACAGGCTCTGGCTTATAGTAGGAGCTACTTCAGGTTTATAGGACTTATTATCCTTTTTCATAGCCTTCTCTTAATGACCAAAGTTCATTCAGGCAACAAATATTTATTAAGTTTTTGTTATGTGCCAGGGACTGTGTTGAGCCTAGTGATTCCAAGAAAGGAAAAAATTCATTCCTTGACCTCAAGTAGCTCACACTCAATGGTAGAGTTAAACAACCAGAAAATAACTATACCTATAGGATACATAAAGTGTAAATGGGAGGTAATCTCAGAGGAAAGGCACCAAGACAGGGGTGGTGGGAGGGGGCAAGAGGTTGGTCTGGAAGGGTCTCCTGTAGAAGGTGGTATTTGAGCTGAGTCTTGAAGACAGCCAGGAGACAGAGTGTTCCATGCACAAGGGACAGCCAGGGAAAAGGTGGGAAAGGGGAGATAGAGCATCGTGGGCAAGGAACAGCAAGATGGCCAGTATCCCTGGATCATGGAGTATATAAAGGTGAGTAAAGTGTCAGAAGACTGGAAAGTTAGGAAGGGACCAGATTTTAAATGCCAAAGCATTTTATATTTGATCTTGGAAGTAATAGGGAGCCACTGGAGTTTACTGCTGGTGGGGGAGAGGTAGGAGGTGAGAGACAGCAACAGGGAAAGAGTGATATGGTCAAGCCTGCACTTTAGAAAAAAAATGGGGGTTAAGTAAAGGATGGATTAGAATGAAGAGAGATGAGACAGGGAGACCCACCAGAGGGCCATTTGGTGGGAACCTGCCCCAGGTTTGTGGTTGGGTGAGTGGAGAGAAGTATATGAAAGGTTCTGTGAAGGTAGAAAGGCAATATATTGGTTCTGTGGAGTGAACGTGAGAGACTAGGGAAAATAACACTGATGTGAGCATGAGTGTCTAGGAAAGTGATGGTGCCTTGAAGAAGAGGGAAGGTCTAAGAGGGAAAGAGAATTTAGTTTGTTTGGGAGATGCTGACTTTGAGATGCCTATGGGATGTCCTGCACACCAGGTCCTTCCTGACAACTGCTGTCCCTCTTATGACTTGGACTCTGGGGGCTGCTGAAAACTTCTCCAACCAGCCCTCTGGACCCATCCTCCTAGAATTCAACAGCTGGAACAATTCTGCTTAGGGCATCACCATCCTTCTAGGCTCCCTGCCTCACAAGCGGGGTATTATACTCAGCTCCTAACTCTCCCTCAACCCACACATACAACAGTAGTTAAATTTTGTCATTTCCACTTTCACAACAACTCTCACATCTGACCTCTTTCCTCACACAACAGGTACTCATCCCCTTTCATCTGGAGTATTGCAGTAGCCTCCTCAACGATCCCCCTGTCTCAAGTCTCTCTCCTCTCCAATCCATCCTCCATACAGCTGCCAAAGAATTTGTCCTTAATCGTAGATCCTACCGTATCACTGACTTGCCTCCAGGATAACGTATAAAGCCATTCACAACCTGACCCCAGCCTACTTCCCAGCTTCCTTACACATTGTTCTCCTTCCCCTACTTTATGATCTAGTTCAGCTGACCATCTTGTTCCTCCTATATAACACCATCTTCAGTCTCTATCTCATCCCCCACATCTGGAATTCACTTCTTTTCCTTTGCATCTTGGAATCCCTCACTCCCATCAAGACTTACCTCAAGGGCCACCATGTGCAGTTTACACGAGCCTTTCCTAATCCCCTGCAATATTGCCCTTCCTTTCACAACTGCCTTGTGTTTATTTGGGACATATATTCTGCATGTATTTATGTAAGTGTATGTCTTCTCTCCCAATAGAAGGTCAGATTCCTTGAGCATAGGAGGTTTTTATTTGCATCCCCAGAGCCTAATACAACACCTGACACATTGTTGGCTCCTAATAAATGCTCGTGGACTGATTGGTCAATCCTAGAATTAGAATTAGAGTAATTGGTCAAAGTTTTTTATGCAGGCTGGGAGAGGTGGGATGTGGGATCAGTTAAAAATGGGTATCATAGGAAAGAATGCATCCCATGATGAATTCTTTGCAAAGTAGGAAATCCTGTCACATTAATCCTGCTCCTAGATGGTGCTCTGAGGCATCTGAGGAAAGGGTAGGTATAGATATCCCCTCCCTCTCTCCCTCTCTCTCACTCTCTCCCTCTCTCTCCCTCCCTCCTTCCCCCCTCCCCCCTCGCTCTCTCTCCATTTGTGAGCAGAAATTCCACTGCATTCACCCACTAAAGCATCTCTGTGCTTTCTGCCTTCTACCCTCTTCCCCTTTCCTTCATCTCGTCTCGATATTTTGATCATTGTCCAGACCTTTAGTTCCTCCCATCAGGGTTTTGATTTCGCATATGTCTGTTTGTGGTTCCCTGGAATCCAATATATAGATTGGATAATCTACTTACTAGCTGTTGTATACCTCACCTAATGACTCTAAGTGACTAACTATCTCCAGCAATATGCTTTTCTGTCTTTCTGGGGAGCTCTTCATTTTCTCTATAGGGAAATTCCTCCAAAGAGAGATTATACCCACCCTGCTTTATAATGAGCACTAGATAACCATAGACATCTGCTCTTCTGTCTTTATCATGCTCCAGCATCTCACTGCATAGCTAGTTAACTGGCATTTATTAAGCACCTACTGTACGCTTGGTGCTTTGCAAAAATCATCATCATGTGAGGTTGACCCTAATTGCTTGGACTTACATGAATACCTCCTTATTAGTCAACTGTGTACAATTACAGCTGAAATTGATCTGGGTTCTAGGTCTTATGATTCATTTCTCATCCATATTCTTATCCTGCTAAAGATGGTAACCAAGATATCTTCCTCTTGGTTCTCAAAGCGGTATAAGTATATTGCAGCTTATAGGCAGGGATTATTTTATATTTATTTTGTTTTATCAACTGATATCAAGCTAATCACTTTGGCAAAAGTGAAAAATGCAGTCTGGTCTTTCCCCCTGATGTGGTGTTTAAAGACTGTGTTATGATAAAAAAAACAAAATTGAAGAATAAGCCACTGAAAATGACTTGTTTCACATCCCTCACCTCAATCAGCAATAAAACAAACAATAATTCATAGAGGTTTAAATGGTTTTCCTTTTCACCTGATGGCAGTTTGTGTGACATAGACCTGAGGGTTTCAGTGAACTCTAAGTTTAGTTTGAATCAACACTGTTGAAAAGTTGACTTCATCTCATTCTGGGTTAAAGGAACTACAGAGTCCAGAACTTGGAAGACAACAGCCTTGTTGTTCTCTGCTGTGGTCAGACCACAAGTAGGGTACCATATTCTGTTCTCTTCCATTTCAGGAAGAGTATAAATTCTCTGGAATACATTCAGAGGAAGGCAACCAGGAGGATGAGGTGACTGGCAAGGCAAAGAACTGAAGAAATTGAGGATGCTCAGCCTAGAGAAGAATCCAGGGACATGATAGCTAGCTTCAAGTATTTGGAGAGCTGGCGTGTGAAATAAGTATTAGATTCACCCAGTTTGACCTTAGAGGAAAGAACTAAAATCTGGGATAGAAGTTGCAAGGAGACATATTCAGGCTTGATACTAGTAAAACCTTCCTAAGATCAGAACCTGCCCAATAATAGAATAAACCCTCTTGGGAAGTAATGCATCACTGGAGGTCTTCAAGCCAAGGCTGTATGATCACTAGTAGGGATTATTGTGAAGCAGAAGTTCTTAATCTTTTTGTGCCATAGACTCTTTGGGCAGTCTGATAAAAACCATGGAGCCCTTCTCAGGAGGATGTTTTTACATGCATAAAATAGAATATATAGGTTTACAAAGGAATCAAAAGGTTAGTAAAAATAAAGATATCATTTTCCCCCATTCAAGTTAGATCCCCATAGACTTTCTGAAAGCTCTCCACAGACCTCAGGTTAAGAACCTCTGATAGAAGGAGAATTTTTATTCACATGTAGTTTAGACTAGTTGCCCCTGGGATCCCTTCCAGCCCTGAGATGTCATGATTTGGGGGTATCAGAAGATAGTGATGACTTTCTCTTTATGATGAAGATAAGGATGTTCCTAAGGTAGCAAAAACAACTGTAATGATAATAAACTAATATTTATATAATTATATAATACTTACTACGTGGCTGTCTCTGTGCCAAGCACTTTGTGAATATTATCTGATTTGATTCTCCTAGCAACCCTGGGAAGTAGATGCTTTACAGTTGAAGAGGTAAGTGAAGAACCTGAGGCAAACAGAGTTCAGGTGACATGGCCAGGCTCACGCAGCAAGGATCTGAGGCTGGAGCCAGACTCCAGGTCCAGTGCTCTATCTGCTGAACCGCCCAGCTACCTGTAAGAGTTGGAATTTTCCAGCCAGGCTGAGGCATTCTGAAAATACTTTCTTTGTGCCACCAAGTCTAGGGATGAGTATTCTCTGTGGCCTTTTTATTTGTATGGAGCCTCTTTCTCCTTGTTTAGTTGACTGACAGGAAAGTCTTCTGTGGTTAAGGTTTCATTGATAGGGTTCTTGATGGTAAGAAAAAATCAGCCTTTTTTATCTTACTGTAATAACGGGGAGGAGGCAGCTAGATGGCACAAGAAGACTCATGTTCCTGAGTTCAAATCCAGATTTCCTAGCTATGTGACCCTAGACAAATCACTTCACCCTGTTTGCCTCAGTTTCTCATCTGTAAATGAGCTGGAGAAGGAAATGGCAAACGACTCCAGTGTTGTTGCCAAGAAAAACCCAAATGACGCAACTGAAACAACTGAACAACAACACACATGGGAAGAGAGGTATTCTGGCATTGTGAATAGCCTTGGAATCAGAAAGACGTGGATTTGAATTCTACCTCTGCCCATTGTTAGCCATGTGTCCATGGACGAGTCTTGCTACCTCTCAGAGCCCCCTGTACCTCTCTAAGCTATAAATCATAGACAGTCTCTCTGGTGAAGGCACTTCCCATGCTGACTAATCATACATCTTTGACATAGAGGCAAGAGTTATATGAACTCAGGATGATTTGTTTATTTCAATTACATGTTTTGATAGCATGTTTTGAAAGCTGTAAGTTACTTTATTCATGGAAATCACCATTGTCATCATCGTTACCATTATTAGAAAGGAATGCTTTCCGTGATCTCAGCTCTTATTTTCAGAATAAGGTATGCACCAAAATTCAGGACTCATATTGTTCTTGGGATGATGGGGATCTTGAACGAACTTGGCAAACTCACCTTTATAAAGCCCCTGTGAGGAGAGGGGTGCTTTAAGCTTCTCTGGATCTGGAGAGGGCTGGAAGTTACTGGAAGTTCCTTGCTGGAAATTGCCCTAGCCATGTAGCTGCAGGTCACACAAAGCACCTCTACATTGTTTGCTGTGGACAAATCATCCATTTTATGTGTTTCTTACTTTCCTTTCCTTCTATAGTCAGTAGCTACTGCTTTGGAGAGTCTATGTGACCTCCTAGAGTGAAAGCAATATTTGGAGTCAGAGAACTTGGCTTTGAATCTTGGCTTTTATTGCTGCTTATTGCCTGGGTGACTTTGGGCAAATTATTCCCCAGCTTTCTCATCTGAAAAGGGAAAGAATCCTTGTAGGCCATAAATCACACCCCTTCCCCGTCTCTCCCCAGGCTGCTGCATCCTTTATATTTTAAGCTTGACAAAAATACAAAATCCCTACAGCTAGGAGGATGACTTGAATTGAATAATATGAAATTTAATGGAGTTAAATATAAAGTCCTACACTTAGGATGAAAAACATTTCATAATTAAAGAATTAGGGAGGTATAGTCTACTGTTGTCTCAGTTGCATCTGACTCTCTGTGTCCCCATTTGGGGTTTTCTTGGCAGATACTGGAGTGGCTTGCTATTTCTTTCTCTAGCTCCTTTTATACATGAGGAAGCTAAGGCAAAAAGGATTAAGTGACTTTCCCAGGGTCACACAGCTAGTAAGTGTCTGAGACTGGATTTTAACTCAGATCTTCCTGACTCCAGGCCTGGCACTCTATCCACTGCATCACGTAGCTGCCCCCAAATCTATTGAGTCAGTCACTATGCTGGTTTCTGATGCTAAGCACCATACTTATTCCTGGGAATATAAAGAATGATAAAAATATGGCCCCCTACCCTGAAAGGACCTCTATCTAATGGAGGAGATGACATGCAAAAAAAAAAATGTACATTCCCTCAGAGAGAAGTGTTCAGTTCTGGGAATCACATTTCAGGAAGAACTTTAACAAGGGAGAGAATGACCAGAGGAGAGTGACCAGAATGGCAAAGAGGCCAAAGGCCATAACATACGAGTCTTGGCTAAAAGAACTGAGGCTATTTTTGTTTTTGTTTTCTATAGAACATAAGAGGAAACAATGACCTTCAGAGTTCAAAGGATTGCCATAGGAAAGAGGGATTATATATTTTTTTACTTTATTTGTTTATTTTTATTTAAGATTTTACATTCATTTTCACCAAATTTTGGGTTCCAAATTTTCTCCCCATTTGTCCCCTCCCCCCACCCCAATACACCGAGCATTCTAATTTCCCCTATCACCGATCTGCCCTCTCTTTTATCATCCCTCCCTTCTCTTGTCCTCATCTTCTCTTTTATCCTGTAGGACCAGATAACTTTCTATTCCCCATTACCTGTATTTC